>CM031617.1:36558174-36575958 GCA_018398815.1 Conus ventricosus | reverse complement strand
TCCCCGTGTCTAGGGATTTCCCCGACGGGTTGGGGGTTCCCCACACCCCCAAAGCTAAGAAGCAGAAAAAATTGCGTCCCGTCTTCAGCCGATCTCTGACGAGGTTCTGGCAAGGGCCGATCCTGCTAGCATTATCCGTCTTCAGGCCAGGGACTTGGATGTCCAACGCTACGACAACTTGTGGATCGTCCGCTCAGTCGCCCGACACGCCAAGGTGTGCTTCAAGCTCCACAAGGGGATCCTCTTTAGGGTTTTCACTCAGGCAGATCGTGTGGCCAAACGTTGTTGTTCCCAAAGCTTGAGAGAGTCTGTTCTCCGGCAGGCCCACGATTCCCCATGGCAGGTCTATGGGCTCCAAGCGGACTCTCGAGCGAGTAAGACAGGACTTCTTCTGGCCAGGGATGAACTCACAGGTAGGCAGTACTGCCGCAGTTGCGATGTCTGCCAACGGACAACGCCTAAGGGTCGCTTGAAGCGTGTTCCCCTAGGGTCAGTGCCACGGGTTGGGGAGGCATTCAGCAAGGTTGGGGTCGACCTGGTGGACCCATTAGTCCTCCATCGATCGCGGTCACCGCTACACTTCGGTAGTGGTAGAATCTGCGAGTCGATACCCAGAGGCTGCCCCGCTTAGGACTATCGATACCCCTACTATTGCTGAAGCTCTCGGCAGATTTGGACACGCACTGGCGTGCCAAGAAGAAGTACGGCCGGAAGTTTGTACTGGAGAGCGATCATCATCCTCTCCAGTGCTTGGACCGGATCCGGCCAGTCAGTCGTCGACTCATGAGTTAGGCAGTGGAACTGCAGAGTCATGCGTTCACTTTCCGTCACATCAAGGGTTCATGTAATACGGGATGCTGACTATCTTAGCCGAGCTCCGTAGTCAGCACATTGGAAAATCAGTCAGAGGGACACTTCCCCTCAACCAGGGGTTATATCCCCTTTTGGTCTCTGTATCAGATGTAGTGACGTTTTCACTTCAGTGATGTTAACGGTAGGAATCACCAATGGTTCGGATTGTTACTTTCATGGTTGGAAGGTTTGCTTAGTTGTTTGTTAAATGTAGTATTATGTATTTCCCTGTATGATTCTAATCGTAGAATGTTTGTATTGGATTCCTCGTACTCTGTCGTAGCACAGAGAGTTGGGTTCGGTCCATGTGTGAATTTGCACATGCGTCAAGTTCAAAGGAGCACTGTATCTCAGAGAAACAGATGCTTTTAGAAGGGGGGTTTGTCACGAGTTTGTCACGAGGCCTATGACGTTTGACCCATCTAGGGTGGCGGAATTATCATTTATTTATTGTCGTTGCTGTTGTGTGTATCCGTCCTTAATGTGGCTTGTGGTGCGGTTGCACCTTGGTGTAGTTCAGCTCAACTTCGGTTTGCTTTCTCTCTCTCTCCTCTAATTCCACTGCCGTGCTATTCATCCTGCAGGTTCATGGGTGGCTGGTACCTTTCTCTCGAACTTGCTGTCTATCGGCCTCTCGCCTGTCTTTTTACCTGTCGCACGTGCTTCATTTCTTTTAGCTTGAAGTATGCTCACTCTGTGGACGTAGGTGGCATGTTGGCCGCCATCGCTGAGGGAGGTTAGCTCTTCACTCGAGCGGAAGATGTCTCTGGGAGCGCCTGCTCCGGTCTTGGTTCTTCACCGTATCATCGAGGGTACAGTCGGTATCTTCAATTCCTACAGTCGGCCTGTAGGAGAGGGAAAAATCACTTCTTTTTTTCCCGCATCTGCGTTTTTCTGCCCTCTCGACTGGACAGAGGGCAAAAAGAGATTCGTTTGACCCGCCTCTTCTGGGTCCCCCAGGGGTTACCCTGGAAAGCCATTTTCGGGGTTTTTTTTGTTTTGGTTTTTTTTGGGTGCCGGCTTTTTCTTCTCTTTTGCGCAATTTTCTTTTTTTTAAAAATTGTAAAAGAAATATTGTTTGAGCCCTTTTCTCGGGTTTTAATTCAATCAAAAAACCTGGCCATTCTAAATTTTACCCAAAAAAAATTTTTTCCTCCTGTTTATGCATTGGTTTTTGCGGTGGGCGGGGGGGAATGGGAGAAAACCTGGTGATTCAGGGTTAAAACCTTGCTTGGTCTCGCTCTTTCCCCCCCTTTACATTGGGGCCGGAATTTTTCCTTTTTTTTTTTTTTTGGCCCACCGTCTGTTTGTGTTTTGAAAGGAAAAAAATTTTTTAGGGTTCGCGGTGGGCGTACCAGGGTTTTTGTCGTTCGGATGCGGGTTGGAGATTTGTGTTTTTTTGGGAAATGGGGCCCTTTTAAAATTTTGAAAATTTAACCCAAATTAAATTTTTTAATTTGAAAATTTTGGTGGCATTTTATTAAGCGGGGGTCGCTGTGTTGGTTTTTTTCCCTTTAAAAAAGGGAAATTTGGTTAAAGGGTGAGTGAGGGGAAGGGGTGAAGAAAAATTCTTTTTGTTTTAAAAGCCTGTTGATTTAATGCAGTCCCTTCCCTTTTTTCATGTGAGAAGACTTTAAACGATTTGACGGTTTCCCGTGTTATGCTAGGCCCGTGTTGAGCTGGGGTGTTGGTGCGTTTGATGGGATTTCCCCTCGCCCATCATGCGAGGGGTAAAAAGATTTAGCAGCAGGGCCCAGACTGAACTGACGGGGGGGTTTCCCACCCCCCCTTCCTTTTCTTTCTTCCTTTTTCCCTTCCCCCCCTTTTCTTCTCATCCCCAGCTAGGGTTTTCCCCCCCCCCCCCCCCCCCCCCCCCCGGGGGGCTTCCCCCCGGAGCCCTTTGGCTGGTTGGTCCCATTTCGGGTTTGAGGCCACGTTTCTGGGGACCGCGGACGGGATGGGGCCACGTGCTGGGGGGGCCACGTTTGGGCGGGGGAACCGCGGTTGGATGGTGCCCCCAACGTGCTGGTTTGGGCCCCCACTCTGGCGGGAAACCCGGGGAAACTGGAGGGGTCCCAAACGTGCTGGTTGAGGCCACGCTCTGGTGGGGGACCGGGGGGACTGGTGGGAAAACCCCCCGGGCTTGACGGCCGGGCCCCCCTGATCCCCGTGGGGGGACCCCCCAGAAACAAACGCCACGTTTCCCCCCCCCCCCCCCCTCCGGGCCGCGCCTTCACTGCCTGCTTGCGTGCGAGGGTATGGCCCTTTGAGGGGCCCCCCTTTAAAAAAAAAAACCCGGGTTTTGGGAAAGCACCTAGTGGCGGGGTGCTCCCAAGACTTGCCGGAGGGGGGTTGTGGAGGAAACCCAGGGTGGGGGGAAGGGTTGGATGCTGGAAATGTTTTTTAAAATTTTGTAAAAGTCATATTTTGCGGGAAAAGCTTTTAATTGTGATTGGGAAACGTTATGGTGAAATGTTTATTAAAATTGGGGCATGTTTGGGGTTTTGGGAAAGTCTTGATTGGTTTGGGTGCATTTTTGTGTGCGTTGGAATGCTTGTTTTGTGTTTGGTGCATTTTTGTGTGGGGTTGGGAATGCTTATTTAGGGAGGGGTTTTGTTTGGTGTAAATTTAAATGGGGTTTTGTATCGAAATTTTTTTCTGTGGGGGGCTCTTGCGGGGCTGTGGGGTCAGGCAGCCCTTCACCCCTTCAAACCCAAATCCTGTCGGGGCCCAGACCCCCCCAGGGGCCCCGGTCGTGACGGGCCGGCATGGAATAAAAAGGCCCAAAAGGGCCTGACTTAAAAGTTTTTCGGGAGATTTTGCATTCCCCAAAGTGAAGAGGAAAAAGATTTAAAAACAGGGGGCCAGCGAAAAAAAAAGGGAACGTTTGCCATATGTCTAAGCCAAACCCCGGGGGGGAAGGGTTAAAAAGGGACCGTGTCCGAAGGAACGCAGTTTTTCTTGATGGTGTGTATAGTTTTTTTTGGTTTGAAAAGTAGGAGGGGAAAAGATCGTGGGGGGCATCGAAAAAAAGAGGGTGGCGTTTTGGGGGTTTTATTGGGGGCTCGAACGGGAAACCCCCTTGCAGCCCCCCTAAAGGGAGAGGCTTTGCGGGGGTTTAAAAAATTTTTTACGTTTTCGAGGACTATGCGCGCACCCCTTTAAACCCGACCCCTCTGAAATTTTTGTCCAGCCAGCGTTTTTGGGAAGCCCAACAAAAAAAGGGAATTGCAATAGTCCAGTCGGGGACAACACAAATGCTGACATTTTTTTGGCGGAAAGAGGGTAAGAAAAGGACGGTTGCGACTGATTTTCCCCCCGGAGTCAAGATAGAGGGTCCTACAAAAATTTTTTTGTAATGGTCCCCCATGAGGGACACGACCCAAAATGCCCCCCAAGATTCCACACAGCCCTCTGAAAAAAACCAAATCTCTACCCGGAAAAAACAAAAGGATTTTGCCCCGGGACTGTTTTGAAGCTGCCTGGCTTTTCCCAACTGGGATAAACCTCGGTTTGCCCATAAAACCCTTTTTTCAGCTTGTTTACAGTCATCCATTTTTAAACAGTTTCCCTATTGTCTACTGAAAAGTGGCAAGGAACGGGGAAAAAACTGACAGGATTGTGCTGACAGATGCAACGTGCATCGCCCAGCAAACATGTGTTGCAAAACATCACCCTCCCCTGTCTGCTACGAGAGGTTAAATTGTATTTTGTAAACAGACGGGCCCCAACACGGAAACCCTGGGGGTTACTCCCTACTTGAGGGGAACGGGTTTTTGAACCAAAAATTGACACAACAACAGACTGGAAACGGTCACTCAAGTACGATGCAAAACCCTTTTAGGGGCAATTTCTTTACAAATCCAAAAGGGCTTGTTGTCTCTTAATTTTAAACAATTGTCATGGTCCAGTTCAGAAAGCTGCTGGTAGACCAAAGTAGGGATAGCAAAAATAAGTTACCCTGGTTTACAAAAAAGAAAACAGGTCATGGCCCCTTTCTGTATCAAAACTGTACAAAGCGAAAGTCAATTTTTATACCATTTTACATTAAATTCACACAAAACGAGCCCACACCCACCCCTCAATTAGGGTACCATCCCTTTCATCATAAATTTGCCCCCGTTTTTGTACAGGGGAAATAAACCCCCAGCACTTTTTATTTGATCATACTGCTTTAAAACCCCTAAACCCCCCTACACTACACCACCCCCCATTAAATACTTTTTTTCATTATATTTCCCCAAAATTCCACATCATTAAATTTCTATGTTTAAAACCGTATTTTAAACCTCCACCGCATACCTACCATCCCAACCACAGCCTACCACATCAAACCTACCACATTGTACCAATTTAACACCCCTGCATTTCAAACTAAGCAAACAGTGTCCTTTGCTTTATCCCACCAAGAGCACACTATTTTTTAAAATATTTTCAACATAAAACAAACCAAAAAAAACCAAAACCAAAATGTAAACCCCAGCATGCAGGCTTACACAATATTTCACTTAAATTTTCTCACACCACATACCCCAAAAACACCTATATCTATCTTTTAAATCAACACCCCAAAAAAATGACACAAACAAAAAATAATTTAAACAATAATACCATATCATACCATTATTCCCCCCCCCCTTCCCCCCCCCATTTTTAAACCAAAAAAAAACGCACCAAAATTTCCCTTAAACCCTTTCCATCCACCCACTCTATCCCCCGCATGGGCCTCCCCCCCCCACATCCTAAAAAACCAAAGCCTTCCATTGTACCACAAAAAACTACCCCACCCCCCACCAAAATTAATGATAACAGCAACCTCACACCAACCATATTAATGAAAACAACAACAGTAATTTAAAAATAAAAAATAATTGTTTTTTAATAAAAATAATTAAAAGAAGAAAATAAAAAAAACAACAATAATAATGATGAAAAAATTTAAAAAAAACAAAAAAAACAAACAATTTAAAAACGATAATAATAATAATTTAATAAAAATAAAAATAAAAATAATTTAAAAAAAATCAATAATCTAGCATTTTGAAAGCGCCTTGCCAAAGGGTTTTAGGGCCCGGAAAAATCCCACCCCCGTGTACGCAATGGGCTGCCAAACCCGTGTGGGGCCCACTTTAAGAGCTGCCTACCCGGGATTCACTAGTCATTTCCCGTGTCATCCCAAATCAAAAATTTTTCACACAAGTTCCTTACTTTTTTTCATTTTTTTCATTTCTCATGCAGGGTACTGATGTGGGACGTTGCCATCCCTACCAACGGCCAAAATGGCCTTTTCTTCCGAAAAGGATTTTTGTGGGGGTTTTTACGGGGTGTGCAAAATGTAAAGCGTGCGTTCACACTGGAACCCGGTTTATAGTCTCTTTTGAAGGCTTTTTCATGGGAATTGGAGGTGAAAAAAAATATTTAAATCCGAGGGAAAAATACCCCCCAAACACCCCCCCCTTTCCCCAACCGAAATGGTCCTGGGGAGAAATTTGATCCCCCAACCCCCGGAAACCCGATTACGAGTCGGGCTCCCACCAAAAAGCTATTTCCCGCCCCTGACCATCTCTCATTTCGCGTAAACACCCATGTTACATCACAACACCCCAAAACTTTTTGTTTAAAAACATCATTCCACTTCAAAAACCCTTTTTTAATCTGTACCACAACATACAATTTCAAATTAATCACGTAACAACACAACCCGGAAATTTGGGGAAACCATCATTTACAAAATTTTTTTGAACCCTACTCTTTCACAAAACCCCCCTAAAAAAAGTAAAATCATACTGTTCCATATTTTCACCCCTTTTGTTTTAGCCATAACCCCAGAACACAAACAAAAACCATATCATGTCAATTTTCCCCTGGCCCTTTCACACTATGCTATTAAACAGTCTTTCATACACTGCTTCACATTTTTACCAAAAAAAATTTAGAAAAAGGAAAAAACAATTTTCACTGCAGAAAACGGGAAATGCAAGCAACACTATGCAATTACAAGGCCCCAAACCAACAAAAGGGGAAATCCCCCAATGCACAATTTAAAAAACCCCATCCCCAAACAAATTTTATGTTATGTCCCCTTTCCAAATTTTCATTTCACCAAATTTTTAATGTTAAAAAAAAGTTTTTATATTAAACATAAACGTGGGAAAAATTAAAAAACAGGGGGGTTTTCCCATACTGCCGAACTACTTTGTAATTTTACCCGCAACAGATTTTAAAAAGACCAGCAAAATTACCAAAAATAATTTTTCTTTCCCACTTTCCGCAAAATTGCCCAAAAGATTTTTAACAGACAGCATTCGGAATCATAGGGGCAAAAAAATTTCCCTTTAGGGGGCGCCCGGGGATTGGTAAGCACAACCTGAAAATACCAAAAATCCTTTTTTAAAATTGGGTTTTGGGGCCCCCACCTTTTCAAAGTTCCCCCTCCTGAAAGTCGCTGTTAAAAAACCAGGGTCAATGGCCACCCTTGTTTAATTTCCCTCCTCATCGTCCCTCACTGTAAACACCCCGTGTCTTTTTCCCCAATTATCAAGGGCCCCCCTCCACCGTCGCACCCGTAAAACACCCGTGTAAAGGGCCACTTTTTCAAATGTTTTTCATCGTCGGGCCCTGTGAACCTATGTCATTTGGCCACATTTTTTAATTTCCTCATTCGCGTCGGGTGTGAAACACCCGTGTCCTTGTCCAAAATTACAATGTCGTCATCTTTTGTCTTAAATGTAACACCCAATGGGCATTGTCCCCTATTATCGGGGTTTCACGCCATCACTATGACAACCAAATTCCCTTGCCCCATTATCAATTTTCCTCCTCATCAAAATTTTAATGTTTGAACACCAGTAACAATTGTCCAAAAATTATCTTTGGTTTTTCATCTTCGTCACTGGGGAAAACCAAATATCAAATTTTCCACCTTATCAATGTCCCATTGTCCTCACTGTAAACGCCAGTGTCATTGTCCACATTTCAATTTTCCCCCTCATTGTCACCCTGTAAAACACCAGTGTCAAAGTCCCAAAAAATAAACCAATTTTCCCTCCCTCAGTGTCAACCCTGTAAACCAAAAAGAGGTTTATTGTTCAACCCTTTTCCAATGTCCTTTATCTCGCACTTTTGGAAACCCTTGCCCTTGTCCACATTATCAAAAGTCCTCCACTCGTTTGTCCCCTGTAAAAAACCAGGGGTCATTGTCCACATTTTTTCGAAAGTTCCCCAAACGTCGTCGCCCCTTTAAAAAACCCCGTGTTTATTGTCGTTTTTTGTAAAATTTTTTTTTTCCCAAAAGCTTTAGCTGACTGAGCCCCTTTGCACCCACTGGGGTCCAAGGTTTTTGAATTTGGTTTAAATTTTTTTTTCCCCCACATCACAAAAGTTTCGGCCGGGAGGAAACCTCACCGGGCCCTTTTATGCCTTTCTGTCATTTGACAAATGTTTTTCCCTACAATTTTTGACCTCCTTCAAAACAGTTTTTTAAAATCTACGTAGTGAGGGGGAACTGCTAATTGGGCCCAAATTTTCAAATTTTTCCACCAAGCTCGAAATTAAGTTTTTAAAAACCCAAAAAATCCCCCGGTGAAAATTTTGCTTTATTGGGCAATCCCCCGGCCCCCCCTTTTTGAATACAATGCCCTGCATGGCTTAAAAAAGGGATTAAAAGGGGCTGAAAAATCATAATTCCCCCCCATTTAAAACCCAACCCCTAATCTGAACCTCTCCTTTTGCATGCTTATGCAGTTTGAAAAACACCAATTTTTTTTTGTGGATGAAAAAGAAAAAAAAGGGAAAATTCACCCCTAAAACTGGAGGCAAAGAAAACGCAATCCCCCTTTCGCCCCGAAAAAAAGTCACCTCGCCAAAAAAAATGTAAAAATTTTGCACGAGGCAGGGGAAACCTGCACGGTAAGTTTAATTTCGCGATCTTATTGACGGCACCCGTTGGGTTCATGACGTCAAGAGTAAACCAATCCAACACTTTTTTTACTTTTTTTAAAAGGGCCCAAAAAAACTGGGGGGGAAAACAGGCATACTTTTTGATTGCATGCAAAAAAGCCCTGAACCCGTCCCCCCATAAAAAAACAAAATTGGCGTTTTAAATGCACCGCGCCAACCCTTTCCGCGGTTAACTACAGACCAGAGGGAAAACAAGCCCCTTGGCATGCTTTTGGGGGGGGCACTGCCCACTTCAGGGCCGACCAAAATTTCAATGTACAAAAAAACAACCCTAAACCCCTCTTGCACCGGGACCAAAACACCCCGGGAAATGTAAACGACCGTCCACGCCCAGGCGTCCAAAAAGGGTGACGGGCGGCACACAGGGTGTGGGAAGGGATGGATGCTGGAAATGTTTCTTTATAATTGTGTAATATGTCATATGGCAGGATGCTGTAATTGTGATTGTGTACGTCGTATGGTGAAATGTTTATTCATAATTGTGCATGTTGTGTGTGTTGGAGTGCTTGATTGTGATTGTGCATGTTGTGTGCGTTGGAATGCTTGATTGTGATTGTGCATGTTGTGTGTGTTGGAATGCTTATTTATGACTGTGTGTGTTGGTGTGAATAAATGGGGTGTTGTATCGTAATCTTTCTCGTGTGGGCTCTTGCGAGGCGTGTGAGGTCAGGCACTCCCTTCACTCCCATCTAGACCGATCCTGTCAGGGCAGACCTCCAGGGGTCGGTCGTGACAGCCGGCATGGAATAAGAAGGTCTTCAAGCCTGACTTAAAAGTGTTCAGAGATTTTGCATTGCAAAGTGAGAGAGGCAAAGAATTATAAACAGTGGGGCCAGCGAAAGAAAAGGAACGTTTGCCATATGTCTCCAGCCGAACACGGGGGACGGTTAAATGACCGGTGTCCGAGGAACGCAGCGATCTTGATGGTGTGTATAGTTTAATTAGGTTTGAAATGTAGGAGGGGGCAAGATCGTGGCGGCATCGAAAACAGAGGGTGGCGATTTTGGGTTTTATTCGGGCTCGAACAGGAAGCCAGTGCAGCTCCCTCAAGAGAGGCTTTGCATGGTCAAATTTACGTTTTCTGAGGACTATGCGCGCAGCATGATTCCGAGCCCTCTGTAATTTGTCCAGCAGCGTGTTTGGAAGACCAACAAACAAAGAATTGCAATAGTCCAGTCTGGACAACACAAATGCTGACATCTTTTTGGCTGCATTGATGGTAAGAAAAGGACGGATGCGACTGATTCTGCGGAGCTCAAGATAGATGGTCCTACACAATAGCTTTATATGGTCCTCCATGAGAGGACACGATCCAAATGTACCCCAAGATTCCACACAGACTCTGCAAAACCAATCTCTACACCGGACAAAACAAAAGGAGTATTGTCCCGGACTGCTTTGAGCTGCCTGGCTGTTCCAACTCGGATGACCTCGGTTTGCCCATCATTCATTTTCAGCTTGTTTACAGTCATCCATTTTTGACAGATTCTATTGTCTACTGAAAAGTGGCAAGGAACTGGGGAAACTGACAGGATTGTGCTGACAGATGCAACTGTGCATCGTCAGCAAACATGTGATGCATAACATCACACTGCCTGATCTGCTGACTGAGAGGTTGAATGTATATTGTAAACAGCACAGGCCCAACACGGAACCCTGCGGTACTCCCTACTTGAGAGGAACAGGTTTGAACCACAATTGAGCACAACAACAGACTGGAATCGGTCACTCAAGTACGATGCAAACCATTTTAGGACATTGCTTGACAGTCCAAAAGAGACTTGTAGTCTCTTAATTTAAGCAATATGTCATGGTCCAGTATCAGACGCTGCTGATAGACCAAGTAGGGATAGCAAAGATATGTTACCATGGTCACAAACAGAAAGCAGGTCATGGCATACTGTATCAAACTGTACACGACATGTCATGTTATACCATATTACATTAAATTCACACTACACGAGCCCACACCACACCATACAATTATGATACCATCTTACATCATACTATGCCACGTTATGTACAGGACTATACCACAGCACATCTTATATGATCATACTGCTTTAAACCATACCACCCTACACTACACCACACCATATAATATCGTTCTTCATATATAACCACAACATTCCACATCATAACTTTCTATGTTACACCGTATTACATCATGCCACTGCATACCATACCATCCCACACCACAGCCTACCACATCAAACCATACCACATTGTACCATTCAACACCACTGCATTTCAAACTATGCGATACAGTGTCACTTTGCATCATCCCACACAAGAGCACACTATGTTTTTACATATTACATCATAACACACCATACCACACCAATATGTACCACAGCATGCAGTCTTACACAATATTTCATCTTATTATCTCACACCACATCACCCGAAAACACACTATACTATCTAACTCAACACCCATATTATGACACAGCAAAATATAATTATCGTATAATACCATATCATACCATTTCATGTCACATTTCAAACCAAATTATACTGCACAATTCCATATCATACCATCTCACATCACTCTATCCCAGCATGCCATCTCCCTCCACATCCTAACAAACCAAAGCATACCATATGATACCACATAATACTACCTCACCCCACACCATATTAATGATAACAGCAACTCTCACACCACACCATATTAATGATAACAACAACAGTAATAACAATAATAATAATTGTAATAATAATAATAATAATGATGATAATAATAATAACAACAATAATAATGATGAAAAAAGTTTAAAAAAACAACAACAACAAACAATAATAACGATAATAATAATAATAATAATAATAATAATAACAATAATAATAATGACAATAATCTAGCATTTTGAAAGCGCCTTGCCAAAGGTTCTAGGCCCTGACAATCCACACTCTCGTGTACGCAATGGGCTGCCTACCTGTGTAGTGCCGACTGAAGAGCTGCCTACCGGCACTTCACTCAGTCATTTCCCGTGTCATCCAGTCAATATTGTTCACACAAGTTCCTTACTTCCTTCATTCCTTCAATTTCTCATGCAGGGTACATGTATGTGTGACGTGCCATCCATACCAACGGCCAAACTGGCCTTCTCTTCCGAAAGTTTGTGATGGATTTTACGTGTGTGCAAGATGTTATGCGTGCGTTCACACATGGAACCTCGGTTTATAGTCTCATTCGAAGGCTTGCATGGGGAAATGGAGTGAAAATTAATATCAACTCCGAGGAAAAATACCCCCCATCACCCCCCACTCCCGAACCGAAATGGCCTGGCGGAGATTCGATCCCACAACCCCAGGATCACCAAGATTACGAGTCTGGCACTCTACCAACTGAGCTATTCCAGCCCCTGACCATCTCTCATTACAGCGTATCACACCATGTTACATCACATCATCCAGCAACACATTATGTTATATAACATCATTCCACTTCATACCTTATTAATCTGTACCACAACATACAATACAATATTACATCACGTAACAACACACCATGGCACATATGGCATACCATCATTTACATTTTTTGCACCATACTCTTTCACATCACACTATCCTACAACAAAGTATATCATACTGTTCCATATTACACCCTTCTGTTTCACGCCATATCATCCCAGAACACAGCATACCATATCATGTCATATTACACCTGGCCGTTTCACACTATGCTATTAAACAGTCTTTCACTACACTGCTTCACATTGTACCAAAATATTCAGAAAGGAAATACAATACACTGCAGCACAAACGAAATGCAAGCAACACTATGCAATACAGAACAATCCAACAGGAACACCAGCAATGCACATAATACACCACATCACATCATATCATGTCATGTCGTGCCTAATACATTACACCATGTAACAATGTTAAAGAATGTTTTGATATTATCATAATCGTGGAAAATTACAAACAGGTTGTTTTCCCATACTGCCGAACTACTTTGTATCTACTGCATCAGATTACACAAGACCAGCAGATATACAAACTATTTACTTACGACTGCCGCAACTTGCCCAACAGCATTCTAACAGACAGCATTCGGAATCATAGGTGCAAAACGTTCCTTCAGGGTCGCAGGCATTGGTAAGCACAACCTGAAAATACAATCAGTCCTTTATATTGGTTGGCCTTCCACATTGTCAATGTCCTCCTCACTGACGTCGCTGTAAACACCAGTGTCAATGTCCACATTGTCAATGTCCTCCTCATCGTCGTCACTGTAAACACCAGTGTCATTGTCCACATTATCAATGTCCTCCTCACCGTCGTCACTGTAAACACCAGTGTCATTGTCCACATTATCAATGTTCTCATCGTCGTCGCTGTGAACACTAGTGTCATTGTCCACATTTTCAATGTCCTCATCGTCGTCGCTGTGAACACCAGTGTCATTGTCCAAATTATCAATGTCGTCATCATCGTCTTCACTGTACACACCAGTGTCATTGTCCACATTATCGGTGTTCTCATCGCCATCACTATGAACACCAGTGTCATTGTCCACATTATCAATGTCCTCCTCATCATCTTCACTGTAAACACCAGTATCATTTGTCCACATTATCTATGTTCTCATCTTCGTCACTGTGAACACAAGTATCATTGTCCACATTATCAATGTCCTCATTGTCCTCACTGTAAACGCCAGTGTCATTGTCCACATTATCAATGTCCTCCTCATTGTCATCACTGTAAACACCAGTGTCAATGTCCACATTATCAATGTCCTCCTCAGTGTCATCACTGTAAACACAAGAGTCATTGTTCACATTTTCAATGTCCTCATCGTCGTCACTGTGAACACGTGTCATTGTCCACATTATCAATGTCCTCCTCATCGTCGCCCACTGTAAAGGCCAGTGTCATTGTCCACATTATCGATGTTCTCATCGTCGTCGCCTAAACATCAGTGTCATTGTCGTTTGAGTAAATGTTTACTAAACAGCTTCAGCTGACTGAGCCCTTAGCACCCACTGGATGCTCCAAGGTCTGAATGGATAATTTGTCTTCCTTTCACTATCACAGAAAGTTTCGAGCTCGGGAGGCATCCTCACCGCCTTTGATGCCTACTGTCATTTGACAAATAGTTACCCTACAATTTCGACCTCCTTCACACAGTTTAAACATCTACGCTAGCTGAGGGCGCAACTGCTAATTGGCCAATTATCTAGTTCTCCACCATGCTCGATATTCATGTTTAAAACCAAAGAATCCTCGGTGAGATATTTTGCTCATTTGACAATCCCGCCGGCCCCATTATGAATACAATGCCCTGCACTGGCTAAAATGCATTAAAGGAGCTGAAACTCATAATTCCCTCATTGAAACCAACTCTAATCTGAACCTCTCTTTAGCATGCTTATGCAGTAGAACACACGCAATTTTATTTTGTGGATGAAAATAGAAAAATAAGGAATATTCACATATACTGAGAGGCAATGAAAACGCAATCCCCATTTCGTCCCCGAAAAATGTCACCTCAGCCAAAATAATGTGAATTATGCACGAGGCATGCAACCTAGCACGCGTATGTTGTATTGCGACGATCTGTATTGACAGGCACAGTTGGGTTCATGACGTCATGAGTAAACCACTCCAACACATCTTTTACTGATAACTGCAAAACACGTGCAACACAGGCATACTCTGATTGCATGCAAACAGCCCATGACTGTCCCCTATAAAAACACACATTGGCGTTTTACTGACACTCGTACGCACCATGCCGCGGTTAACTACAGACCAGAGAAATCAAGCCATTGGCATGCTGAGGGCAGGCACTGCTCACATCAGGGCCGCACAACATTTCAATGTACACCCATCAACCATAACCCGTCTTGCGACTCGGCACCAAAACACTGGAAGTGTAAACGACCGTCCACGCCCAGGCGTCCAACGTGTGACGACGGCACGACAGGACCGCTACATTGTCACGCAGCACCTCCGGAATCGTTTCCAGCCAGCTGCACAAACAGCCTGCAACACTATTGGGACTAGAGAAAGACCAATCAGCAGCCGTACCGTGCGTCGGCGTCTGGCAACAGCAGGGCTACGGGCACGTCGACCATACCAAGGTCAGATCTTAACCCATCGCCATCGACTAGCACGCCAGCGATGGGCTGCCGCAGGTGGCTTTCTGGGGAACAGGGTTTGGGGGAATGTTGTTTTTTCGGATGAATCCCGGTTCAATCTCTCTTTCCCGGATGGCCGTGATCGTGTGTATCGACGTCAGGGTGAACGTTTTGCGCAACCCTGTGTCATTGAGCGAGATCGTTATGGGGGTGGAGGGGTAATGGTCTGGGGTGCCATAAATGCTCAATTTCGATCGGAGCTTGTGTTTGTGCCAGGCAACTTGACGGCAAGGCGTTATATTGACACTGTTCTTGAGCCAGTTCTTCTTCCTCTCTGGAGACAGCATGGTGGCAACAGACTAGAGTTTCAGCAGGACAATGCTCGACCCCACACAGCCGTTCTCACACGAAATTTCCTTCGGGACAGCAATGTGGATGTCATGCAGTAGCCCTCTGTGTCCCCAGACATGAATCCCATTGAACATTTGTGGGACGAACTTGGACGACGTGTGCAAGGTCAACAGAATCCCCCAACTACCGTTGCTGAGCTCACCCAAGCATTGCAGCCTCACTGGAACGTGATACCGATCCGTATCATCCGTCGTTTGTGCGCTTCAATGCCCCGACGTTTGCAAGCTTGTGTTCGTGCTCAAGGGGGACACACCAGATATTGACAGTGTATTCCTTCTGTCGCGCCTAAATGGGCTTCACTTCAGGCGAATGTGCACCTGTTATAGGCAAACTAATGTACAGTGGTCGCACTTTTGTCACACGTATTTGCTTTGATGTGTGTTTGTTTCATTTCAATAAAATTGTCAGTTGACAATGGAATTGCGTTTTCTTTGCCTCTCAGTATACTAAGAAAAGCAAACAAATGTGAACATCAGCATGAAATCTCCACCAGCTTTTAATCGTGTGGCTGTATATGCGTAAACGTTCTCTTTCAACAACAAAAAATTCCTTCTCTTTCGTTTTTTTTTTCCGGCGGCCTGATACCAGCTATATTTATCACCACATACACGCCACTGGACTGAAACGCACATGTACACTATCTGCTTATTTGCCCTACCATTTTAGTTTCCCTTTGGATGGGGTATCTTTACTGAGACTGGTCACGTCTCGTTTCACTAACCCACACCTTGCCAGTACCTCTCGCCATGCGTCATAATGTGGACAAATCGGCTGATCTCGCCTAAATTTCCAGGCCAATAGTACTCCTTCATGATCTTCTTCTGTGTCACCTTCTCACTGACAGGGCCCAATGTTGATGTTGCATGTTTTGCTGACATTACCTTCTTCTTTCTGCATTGCCTGGGTGCAGCAGTCTGCCTTTTTGTCTTTCCTGGGTCCAGTTGGTGAAAGTTTGGTACGCTATGCCGTTCTCTGACTCAAAAGCGATTGAGCCATCCTTAACACCTTTCTTCTCCCCACTGTGAGTGAGACCAGCTTTCTTAGGGAGTACGCACCCCTTTGTTCTGCTCATAACTCAGTTTGTTTAATCTAAATGGACATGCTCCGTTGTTTTTGGAAGGGTGTGACCGCCCGAGGCTTTACCCTCCCGTGACTGGTCACGCCTGGCTCAACAGAGAAAGTGGGGGTGTATCTCTATACCCACGTGCCCCCGGGATATTCCCAATGACTAGGTCATATTGTAGCTCTGGGACCGCCAAAGCCTGTACAATCCATTATAAAGTGCTGTATCTATGAACAACCTGGCTGTTTTAAATTCTCCCACTGTTTCATCAATCTACTAACACTTCTGTGTCCTACCTGTAAAGTGTCCCTTCTTAGATAGGGTTTCTTTCACCATAGCACCTGTGCACCAAGCATCTCAAATGTACAAAGTACAAGCACCACGCGTTTCGACCTCTATGGTTTTCTTTAGGTAAATAACATTCAAGACAAAGAACAGGTGAGACGAACAGACAGGCACTTATCTCCAAACATGGGAGCAATAAGGGTGTGGAATGAAAACGAGGCTACTGGAAACAGAGACAGCATGGATTGGAAGAAGAAGAAGAAGAAGAAGGAGGAGGAGGAGAAGGAGGAGAAGAAGAAGTAGAAGAAGAAGAAGAGAAGGTTACAACAACAAAAGCAACAACTACTACAAGAAGAAAGAGGTGAAAAAGACAGGGGTAAGAACATAGTTCACTAACATAGTTACAGTATAAATAGTAATAATGGTTATAATGAAGAAGAAGAAGATGATGATACTGATGATACTGATGATGATGATGATGATGATGATGATGACGTATGGCGAAAGCTTGGCTGTGTCTGGAGTGGCACTGTCTTCGTCTGTCCATGGGCAGGGTGGTTGGGTCTGTGGGGTGTGCTCGGCAGCTGGAGGGTGGTGTTTTTTCGCCGGTGGGCTCTGCAGTCATGAAATACGGGCTGGTAACACCATGGGGATGCTACTTTAAGGCTGTTATGAGCTGCATCCTGTAGTCTAATTTACCTCTGTTCAGGAGCAGTTATGTCCCTTGATATCTTAATGGAGTGTCCTGTGCGTGCCTGTACCCATCGTCAACACAGGGCAGGCCTCCAAGGGTGGTTACAGGACTGCTCTAAAGGCAGGCGAAGACAGTGCTTCTCTGGGTCCTCCCCAGCACCTTCGGGTGTTTCTTTTTCTTCTTTGCCTTAACTAGGCTGACCCTGGAGAAATGTCCAGTGATGGTGAGGAAAGACCCACTGACCACAGGGAAAGTCCTGTTGACAGTGGGAAAGACTACAACTTTGGATTCTCTCTTGAGGGCACATAAGACAGTATGGCGAAAGCTTGGCTGTGTCTGGAGTGGCACTGTCTTCGTCTGTCCGTGGGAGGGGTTTGGTCTGGTTTGTGGGGATGTGCTCGGCGTTTGAGCTGCTGTTC
>CM031617.1:36536608-36554108 GCA_018398815.1 Conus ventricosus | reverse complement strand
ATATTAAACACAACAACAGACTGGAATCGGTCACTCAAGTAAGATGCAAACCAATTTAGGACATTGCTTGACAGTCCAAAAGAGACTTGTGGTCTCTTAAGCAATATGTCATGGTCCAGTATCAGACGCTGCTGATAGACCAAGTAGGGATAGCAAAGATATGTTACCATGGTCACAAACAGAAAGCAGGTCATGGCATACTAATTTAAACTGTACACGACATGTCATGTTTATACCATGTTACATTACATTATTTCACACCACACGAGCCCACACCACACCATACAATTATGATGCCATCTTACATCATACTATGACACGTTATGTACAGGACTATACCACAGCACATCTTATATAATCATATTGCTTTAAACCATACCACCCTACACTACACCACACCATATAATATCGTTCTCCATTATATGATACCACACCATTCCACATCATAACTTTCTATGTTACACCGTGTTACATCATGCCACTGCATACCATACCATCCCACACCACAACCTACCACATCATACCATACCACATTGTACCATTCAACACCACAACCTACCACATCATACCATACCACATTGTACCATTCAACACCACAAACCTACCACATCATACCATACCACATTGTACCATTCAACACCACAACCTACCACATCATACCATACCACATTGTACCATTCAACACCACAACCTACCACATCATACCATACCACATTGTACCATCCCACACCGCAACCTACCACATCATACCATACCACATTATACCATCCCACACCACTGCATTTCAAACTACGTGATACAGTGTCACTTTGCATCATCCCACGCAAGAGCACACTATGTCTTTACATATTACATTATAACACACCATACCACACTAATATGTACCACAGCATGCAGTCTTACGCAATATTTCATCATATCATGTCACACCACATCACCCCAAAACACACTACACAATCTAACTCAACACCCATATCATGATACAGCATAATATAATTATCGTATAATACCATATCATACCATTTCATGTCACATTTCAAACCAAATTATACTGCACATTTCAATATCATACCATCTCACGTCACACTATCCCAGCATGTCATCTCCCTCCACATCCTAACAACCAAAGCATACCATATGATACCACATAATACTACCTCACACCACACCATATTAATGATAACAGCAACTCTCACACCACACCATATTAATGGTAACAACAACAATAATAACAATAATAATAATAATAACAACAATAATAATGATGAAAAAAGTTTTTTTTAAACAACAACAAACAATAATAACGATAATAATAAAAATAATAATAACAATAATAATAATAATAATGACAATAATCTAGCATTTTGAAAGCGCCTTGCCAAAGGTTCTAGGCGCTGACAATCCACACTCTCGTGTACGTATCGGGCTGCCTACCTGTGTAGTGCCGACTGAAGAGCTGCCTGCCGGCGCTTCACTCAGTCGTTTCCCGTGTCATCCAGTCAATATTGTTTACACAAGTTCCTTACTTCTTTCATTCCTTCAATTTCTCATGCAGGGTGCATGCTATGTGTGACGTGTCATCCATACCAACGGCCAAACTGCCTTCTCTTCCGAAAGTTTGTGATGGGATTTTACGTGTGTGCAAGATGTTATGCGTGTGTTCACACATGGAACCTCGGTTTATAGTCTCATTCGAAGGCCTGCATGGGGAAATGGAGTGAGAATTAATAACAACTCCGAGGGAAAAATTACCGCCCCCCACCCCCCAACCCCGAACCGAAATGGCCTGGCGGAGATTCGAACCCACAACCCCAGGATCACCAAGATTACGAGTCTGGCGCTCTACCAACTGAGCTATTCCAGCCCCTGACCATCCCTTATTACAACATATCACACCATGTTACATCACATCATCCAGCAACACATTATGATATATAACATCATTCCACTTCATACCTTATTAATCTGTACCACAACATACAATACAATATTACATCACATAACAACACACCATGGCACATATGACATACCATCATTTACATTTTATTGCACCATACTCTCTCACATCACACTATCCTACAACAAAGTATATCATACTGTTCCATATAACACCCTTCTGTTTCACGCCATATCATCCCAGAACACAGCATACCATATCATGCCATATCACACCTGGCCGTTTCAAACTGTTATGAAACAGTATTTCATTACACTGCTTCATATTGTACCAAAATATTCAGCAAGGAAATACAATACACTGCAGTACAAACAAAATGCAAGTAACACTATGCAACACGGAACAATCCAACAGGAACACCAGCAATGCACATGATACACCACATCACATCGTATCATGTCATGTCGTGCCTAATACATTACACCATGTAATAGTGTTAAAGAATGTTTTGATATTATCATAATTATGGAAAAATTACAAACCTTAGGAGGTTGTTTTCCCATACTGCTGAGCTACTTTGTATTCTACTGCATCAGATTACACAAGACCAGCAGATATACAAACTATTTACTCACGATTTGCGCAGGTCCCAAAACAGCAAACATGTTCACAGCAGTGGTTATGAGATGTGCAGTACGTTCCCTCAAGAATGCAGGCATTGGTAAGCACAACCTGAAAATACAATCAGTCCTTTATATTGGTTGGCCCTTCCACATTATCAATGTCCTTCTCATTGTCAACACTGTAACCACCAGTCTCGTTGTCCTCAATATCCCTCCGGGGGGTTGCGACCTTGTCGTGGTCGGAGGGCTTGCGTGGTCCAGTGATCCCTTTAGGCTTTGCTGGCGGGGGCATCAATACTTGGGAGATAGGCTGGGTTTTTTCACACTGCTTGTAGGCCTGAGAGGTGAAGATGCTGTATGGCCTAAGCGAAACGTGGTAAGAAGTTGATGCCCCTGGTAGGGCTTCCCATGTCAGATAGGCTAAGGGTGAGGATCCTGACTAAGAGTAACCCGCCTTTCTCCTTTTCTATTTTCTGCCTTCCTTATTTGGTCCTTTTCTATCTTCGTCTCCCCTTCAAGTCTTCTTGTCCACACTCCTTTTCTCTCTGTGGTCTCCTTAAGATCCACCGCGTTGGCCGTGCGGTGCGACCTGTGTCGGAGGGGAATGAGATCCTGGTGATTGAGAGGGCCAGCGCTCTCAACACATCACTTTGGCTCGGACCTCTCCTAGACAGGGAGTACACTTTGGCCCGGGTGTACTAATCGGCTCCCCTTCTTGGGCTGGGTCAAGACAGGCAGTCCCCCTGCTGGCCATGTGAACCCCTGCAGTGCTCAGCTCTCTGTCCCCGGGAGTTGAGCATGATCAGGGGGGATAGGGTTGGTGGTTTTCTGTTTGTCGTATATCTCTCCCGAAGCCTGGAAGGGGTCAAGACATCGGTTTCTTGGCCCTGGCCCCTTAGTTGGACTCCAAGGTGGGTGGGTAAGGGAGGGATGAAACACAATACACTAAATATGGCTTTTTCAAAAACAATCTCCCCCAAAAAGAAGAGGAAGGCAGCATCCCCTATTTCAGGGGATTTCAATTCTGACAGCGATTCGGATTCGGAGGTACGACAGAGGACAGGTTTTTGGGCTTCCTGGCTCGTGATGGAGGGGACGGAGCAGGAAAGACCCCTTTCAGCTCTGAGCCCTTTTGCTATCCAAAAGGGCTTTCAAGGTATAGCAGGTGACCCTCAATCCATCAAAAGACTGCGGAATGGCTCGTTTCTTATTCAGTGTAAATCAAAAAGACAATCTGAACAGCTGCTGAGGGCAACAAAACTTGTTGACAGGGAGATCAGGGTAACTCCCCACAAACAGTTAAATTCATTGAAAGGCGTGATTCGCTGCAGGGATTTATCAGGTGTCTCAGAGGCAGAAATTAAGACGGAACTGGCGTCCCAGGGTGTGACGGAGGTGCGCAGGGTGACGGTAAAGAAAGGTTCAGAGAGAGTGGCCACCAACACCCCTCTTTCTGACCTTCTGCAACCCTGTGCTGCCTCTGGTCATCAAAGTTGGTTACCTGAATGTTCGTGTTCAGCTATATGTGCCGTCCCCGTTGAGGTGCTTCAGGTGCCAGAGGTTTGGCCATGTCAGAGACCGCTGTTCTGGGCAGGAGGTGTGTGGTGTTTGCTGCAAGGCGACCCATGATGGGCCGTGTAAAGATCCGGCACATTGTGCTAATTGCGGTGGCGATCATCCCTCCTCTTCAAGAAACTGTCCTCTTTGGATCCAGGAATCCGCAATACAAAGAATAAAAACAGAAAAGAAGATCTCGTTTTTTGAAGCCCGGAAACAGGTTGTGGGCAGTCAGACGCCGACAGCTTCTTCCTATGCTTCGGCTGTAAAGAAAGTTTCCACTCGGTCAGTCTGCTGCCAGACTGATGACTTTACGTTTTCCAAGACATTGCAAGTAAGATCTGTCAATTCTGGTGGTAGCAGGTCCACCACCTTCCAACCCAAACTGACTGCCCTGGTGGAGGCAAAAATCCGCCACCCCTCAGACTGCCCAGCAGTCTACAACATCTGCTGCTGGGCAGATTAAAAAAACCAGCAATCCCCCCTCGAACTCCTCAGTCCAGTGCCTGTGCGGGCAAGGGAGTTCAACCCAGTGTGGAGATGGTGGAGATGAGGAAGAAACCTCCACCATCTCCCAAATCCAGACCTTCTTCGCCTGTTGGCAAGTCTGCCAGCAGGTCTGTAGACCAACACATTCCAGTGAAATTAAATAACAAGTTCACTCCATTGGAAGCAGATGTTGAGGAGGAGATGACCTGATCTCTCTCCTTTTCGCCCTCTGCACCATGGATAGTACAATATTCCATTGGAATATCCGTGGACTAAATTCCAACTTCGAGGAGCTGCAGCTTCTGTGTCAATCTATAAAACCTTCCGTCGTGGCTCTTCAGGAAACTCAAATTCAAAGCCAGAAGACCTTTAATCTTTCTGGCTTTAATATTCTTTCAAAACCTGCACAACCATCCACGTTGGGACTGTCGGGCGGTGTTGCCCTTCTCATACATAAAACTTTGTTGTATAGTCCTGTCGCTCTGTCTACCTCCCTTCAAGCTGTAGCTGCGAGAGTCACTCTCCACAAGACTGTGACAATTTGTTCCCTTTATCTTCCACCTTCTGTCCCGGTTTGTCATCAGGACCTTGTCAGTCAGTTAGGGGAACTTCCTCGACCTTTTCTGCTGTTGGGTGACTTTAACGGTCACAACCCTCTTTGGGGTAGTGCCGGTACGTCATCCAGAGGTCTGCTGATTGAGGATGTCCTTTCGGATTTGGATTTGTGTTGTCTGAAACGACGGATCTGCAACTTACCTCCACTCTTCCACAGGTTCACTTTCGTGTTTAGATTTGTCGGTTTGTGACCCCTCGCTGGTCCTGGACTATGAGTGGTCTGTCCATGACGATCTGCACGGAAGTGACCATTTCCCTGTCCTTCTACAACCTGTCATAACTGAACACGTCTCTGTCTCTCAACATCTCAATTATAAGAAAGCAAACTGGGATCTATTTGCAGCCACTATTTCTAAAGAATTCCAGGACACTGATTTTCTTCAGAGTCCGGACCCAGCAGAATCACTGACGAACATTGTGATCAAGTGTGCAAAAGCTTGTATTCCAGTGTCTTCCGATAAACTTCAAATGCCAAAAACACCCTGGTTTGATTCAGACTGCCAACAAATATCCAAAGTTAGAAAACGGGCTCAGCGTCAGGTGTACTAACGACCTTCAGGTCCCAACGCTCGAGCCCATCAGAAACTCCGTGCTAAATCGAGATACACTTTTAAAATCAGTAAACGTCGGTCCTGGAGAAGCTTCTGCTCCAGGCTGACATCGAAAACTTCTAAGAAAAAAGTTTGGAACGTCATTAGGAAAATCAAAGGGAAGAACACCAACCCCTCCATTCATCACTTGAAACTTGCCGATGCTCTGATCACTGACAAACAAGCTGTTGCTAATCTGTTGGCCTCCACCATCCAACAGAACTCCTCATCTTCAAATAAATCTGCAGTCTTTTTAAGAAACAAAGAGATTAAAGAGAAATCTTCATACAATTTCACATCAGACAACTCTGAAACCTATAATCTTCCTTTTTCCATCGTTGAACTCAAATTAGCTTTACAAACCTGCACTGATTCTGCCCCTGGTCTGGATGACATTCATTATCAGGTTGTGAAACATTTTCCAGAAAGCTGTCTCCAGACTCTTCTCCAAGTCTATAACCATATCTGGACCACAGGGTCCTTTCCGCCTTCCTGGCGGAAAGCCCTGATCATTCCTATTCCAAAGCCTGGAAAGGACCTTACCAACCCTTCCAACTATCACCCAGTCGCTCTGACCAGCTGCCTCTGTAAGCTGATGGAAAGGATGGTCAACTCCCGTCTGATGTGGAAGCTGGAAACCGATGGTCTTTTGGCCAGTGAACAGTGCGGTTTCCGGAAGTACCACTCGACGGTTGACCATCTAATCCGTCTGGAAACCACCATCCGCAACGCCTTTATTAACAAGCAGCATGTGGTTGCTATCTTTTTCGACCTCGAAAAGGCGTACGACACCACGTGGAAAGCAGGAATCCTTATGGACCTGCACAGACTTGGTTTTCGGGGTCACCTGCCTCTGTTCATTCAGAACTTTTTAGCCGATCGACAGTTCCAGGTGCGTGTTGGCACCACACTCTCTGACATCCATGGGCAGGAGTTGGGTGTTCCTCAGGGGAGCATCCTTTCTCCAGCCCTTTTCAGCATTAAAATCAATGACATTGTCCAATCGGTAAGCCAAGGCACTGAGTCCTCTCTGTTTGTTGACGACTTCGCGCTGTATGCAGTTGGAGCTTCTTACGCCAGCGTACAGCGTCGACTCCAACTTTGTGTCAACAGAATACAACAGTGGGCTGAGGAAAGCGGGTTTACCTTCTCCCGTACCAAAACTCAGTCAATTCATTTCCACAATTTTCGTCAATTCTTTGCTGATCCTGAAATTCGTCTGGACAAGTCCACCATTCCAGTTGTAAAAGAAGCCAAATTCCTGGGAGTTATTTTTGACCAAAAACTCAACTTTCTCAGCCACATCAAAAACCTCAAAACTTCTTGCCAGAAAGCTCTGAATATTCTGCGGGTCGTAGCGCACACCGACTGGGGCGCTGATAAGAAAACTTTGCTGCACCTCTACAGAGCCTTGGTCCGTTCCAAATTGGACTACGGTTGTGCTGTCTACGGCTCCGCAAGACCCTCTTACCTCAAACTATTGGACCCTATCCACCATCAAGGGCTTCGTCTCTGTCTTGGAGCGTTCCGCACCACCCCTGTCTACAGCCTGTACGCAGAGGCGGGTGAACCTTCACTGTCCAACCGCAGGCTGAAACTGTCTTTAAATTATTATATCCGACTGTTCTCAGAACCGCAGAATCCTGCCTATGACTGTGTCTTTGACCCTCCGTTCCAAAGTAAGTTTGAAAACAACCCGAAATGTATTCTGCCATTTGGTCTTCGTATGCGGCCTCACGTGCGAATGCAGGTCTAGACCTAGGAGTTGTGTCCGATTTTTCCAAGTTTCCAGATCAACCTCTGTGGACCTTTTTCACACCAGAAATTCGTTTTGATCTTGCAGCTTTTCGCAAAGAGTCTACCAGCTCTCTGGCGTACAAGGCATTGTATGCTGACCTCTGTTCGAAATTTCCATCCTGTCAAAAAGTTTTCACTGACGGTTCCAAGTCTGAAGATGGAGTGGCCTGTGCAGCCTACTGCCCTGGGGCTCCTTCTCAGATACTGTTGGAACATATCCATTCAGATGCTTCTGTCTATTCTGCTGAACTTACTGCTCTGGTACTGGCTTTGAAGATAATCTCACATTCTTCAAAGAGGGACTTTCTGGTTCTGTCGGATTCGCTGTCAGCTTTGGAGGCCATAGCTGGCCGCAACCTTCAGCATCCAGAACTTTACTTTTTTTTTTAACTTTTTAGCAAGTTGAAGGTGGACGGTTACAACATTACTCTTGCTTTGGTTCCTGGTCATGTTGGCATCGGCGGGAACGAAATGGTTGATCGTTTAGCCAAGAACGCCACAAGAGAGAAACTGTCCAACACTTATATCCCCTGCTCAGATGTGAAACCCAAAATTAACGATTATGTGAGAGACCTCTGGCAGGAGGATTGGAACACACAGACGAGTAACAAACTCTTTCAGATCCGTCCAAACCTTAAGGAATTCCTCCCATCCACGTCGGGAGGTCGTAAAGAGGAAACGGTTCTGTGCCGGCTGCACACCGGCCATTCGTATTTTACCCATGCTTACCTTTTTAAGAGTGAAGAAGCCCCATGGTGCATTCCATGTCATGCGCCACTCACAATGAAACATGTTCTTTTAGAGTGTTGGGACTTGCACGATGTGAGACACAAACATTTTACAGCGGAGTCCATGAAGATCCTGTTCAGGGATGTCCCGCCTGATGTGATCCTTGAGTTTTTGAGAGAGATTAACATTTTTCATCTGATTTAAGATTTTACGGAAGAAAGATTTTTAACAAAGTTTCTGGTGCGTTTCTAGACGATGTCATTTAACGAGATGTATGAAAGGTTTTTTTTTTTTTTTTTTTTTTTTTTAATGACTGGTGAGTTGATTTTAATGTGGTGACAGCCCTGATATGGCCCTTTGCGGTCGGCTGGGCTATAAGCAACATTATCTTATCTTATCCGTCCTCAATATCAATATCCTCCTCATCGTCGTCGCTGTGAACACCAGTGTCATTGTCCACATTATCAATGTTCTCATCGTCGTCGCTGTGAACACCAGTGTCACTGTCCACATTATCAATGTCCTCACTGTCGTCACTGTAAACACCAGTGTCATTGTCCACATTTTCAATGTCCTCATCGTCGTCACTGTGAACACGTGTCATTGTCCAAATTATCAATGTCCTCCTCATCGTCGTCACTGTAAACGCCAGTGTCATTGTCCACATTATCAATGTTCTCATCGTCGTCACTCTAAACATCAGTGTCATTGTCGTTTGAGTAAATGTTAACTAAACAGCTTCAGCTGACTGAGCCCTTAACACCCACTGGATGCTCCAAGGTCTGAATGGATAATTTGTCTCCCTTTAGCTTTCACAGAAAGTTTCGAGCTCAGGAGGCATCCTCACCGCCTTTGATGCCTACTGTCAGTTGACAAATAGTCACCCTACAATTTCGACCTCCTTCACACAGTTCAAACATCTACGCTAGCTGAGGGCACTACTGCTAATTGGCCAATTACCTATTTTCTCCACCATGCTCAAAATTCATGTTTAAAACCAAAGAATCTTTGGTGAGATATTTTGCTCATTTGACAATTCCACCACTATGAATACAATGCCCTGCACTGGCTAAATGCATTAAAGGAGCTGAAACTAATAATTCCCTCATTGAAACCAACTCTAATCTGAAGCTCTCTTTAGCATGCTTATACAGTAGAACACACGCAATTTTATTTTGTGGATGAAAATAGAAAAATAAGGAATATTCACATACTAAGAAAAGCAAACAAATGTGAACACCAACATGAAATCTCCACCAGCTCTTAGCCATGTGGCTGTATGTGCGTAAACGTTCTCTTTCTAAAAAAAAATTTCTTCTCTTTCGTTTTTTTTTTCTTTCTGCAGCCTGATGCCAGCTACATTTATCACCACATACACGCCACTGGACTGAAGCACACATGTACACTATCTGCTTATTTGCTCTACCATTTTAGTTTCACTTGTAGTCCCCTTTGGATGGGGTATCTTTACTAAGACTGGTCATGTCTCGTTTCACTAACCCACACCTTTCCAGTACCTCTCAGCATGCATCATAATGTGGACAAATCGGCTGATCTCGCCTAAATTTCCAGGCCAATAGTACTCCATGATCTTCTTTCTGTGTCACCTTCTCACTGACAGGGCCCAATGTTGATGTTGCATGTTTCGCTGACATTACCTTCTTCTTTCTGCATTGCCTGGGTGCAACAATCTGCCTTTTTGTCTTTCCTGGGTCCAGTTGGTGAAAGTTTGGTACGCTATGCCGTTCTCTGACTCAAAAGCGATTGAGCCATCCTTAACACCTTTCTTCTCCCCACTGTGAGTGAGACCAGCTTTCTTAGGGAGTGCGCACCCCTTTGCTCTGCTCATAACTCAGTTTGTTTAATCTAAATGGACATGCTCCATTGCTTTTGGAAGGGTGTGACCGCCCGAGGCTTTACCCTCCCGTGACTGGTCACGCCTGGTTCAACAGAGAAAGTGGGGTTGTATCTCCATACCCACGTGGCCCAGGGATGTTCCCAATGACCAGGTCATATTGTAGCTCTGGGATCGACAAAGCCTGTACAATCCATTATAAAGTGCTGTATCTATGAACAACCTGGCTGTTTTAAATTCCCCCACTGTTTCATCAATCTACTAACACTTGTGTGTCCTACCTGTAAAGTGTCCCTTCTTAGGGTTTCTTTCACCATAGCACCTGTGCACCAAGCATCTCAAATGTACACAGTACAGGCACCACGCGTTTCGACCTCTATGGTTTTCTTTAGGTAAACAACATTCAAGACTAAGAAAAGGTGAGATGAACAGACAGGCACTCATCTCCTAACATGGGAGCAATAGGGATGTGGAATGGAAACGAGGCTACTGGAAACAGAGACAGCATGGATTAGAAGAAGAAGAAGAAGAAGAAGAAGAAGAAGAAGGAGAAGAAGAAGAAAATGTTACAAGAACAACAGCAACAACTACTACAAGAAGAAAGAGAATATTACAACAACAACAACAACAGCTACTACCACTATTACTACTACTACTACTACTACTACTACTACTAATTATGAAGATGATGATAGTATAATTATATAGTAATAATGACAAAGGTGGTAGTAGTTGTTGTGGTAATAATAGTAACGATACTGACAAAAGGTGAAAAAGACAGGGGTGGGAACATAGTCCACTAACATAGTACCAGTATAAATAGTAATAATGATTATAATGAAGAAGAAGATGATGATATTGATGATACTGATGATAAAGATGATGATGAAGATGATGATGATGATGATGATGACGATGACGATGACGATGACTATGACGATGATGATGATGATTGTCACGAGTTTGTCACGAGGCCTACGACGTTCGACCCACCTAGGGTGGCGGAATTACTTATTTGTTTATTGTCGTTGCTGTTGTCGTGTATCCGTCCCTTAGGGTGGCTTGTGGTGCAGTTGCACCTTGGTATAGTTCAGCTCAACTTCGGTTTGCTTTCTTTCTCTCTCTCTCTAATTCCACCGCCCGTGCTATTCATCCTGCAAGTTCACGGGTGGCCGGTACCTTTCTCTCGAACTTTCTGTCTGTCGGCCTCTCGCCTGTCTTTTTACCTGTCGCACGTGCTTCGTTTCTTTTAGTTTGAAGTCGTGACAATTGTGGGGGCTCGTCCGGGATGTGAAGGGCTCTGGCTGTCTCTCTCTCGTTTCGCAGAGTACCTGTTTAGTTTTGTCTGTTGTGTATATGTTTAGTCAGTTTGTCGTGTTTGTTCGTGGGTGGTTGGCTGGGTGACTCTAGCGTGAAGGGAGTCTTGTTGTGGCCTGAGGGAACATCCGGCGTGACTCGGGAGTCGGGGTGAGACCGAGGGGAGTCGACCGCGTCCAGACCTCCTTCCGCCGGGTACCTCATGCAGGTACGGCCGTAAGTCTTGCCCTTCTGTTGCCGCTCAGTCTTCCATTCCTGTGTTGTATTTAGCCAGTTCTTGTTTTTTTTTTTCTCTACCGGATTGTTGAGTACAGGGGGTTGTATCGGACGCTAGTTGTTTTTTTTTTTCCTCTCTCCGGATCCCGTCTGCTAGGTTTTGTTTTGTTTTTTTTCCGGCCAGCCCCACCGCACTGTTGCTCGTGCTGTAGAGCGCGGTGTTGCCAGAGTGGGGGCAGCCGGACATAGTTTTTTTTTTTTTTTTTTTTCGGTGAGCCCCACCGCACTGTTGCTCGTGCTGTAGAGCGCGGTGTTGCCAGAGTGGGAGCAGCCGGAACTTGTCCGCACACACGCACACACACACATACACACATATACACACGCCCCTAAAATATTTGTTTTTTTTTCTAGTGGAATTTTTTTTCCCCCTGTATTTGGAAAACTGTAGGATATTGTTGTCATGGCGACGTCCGGCGCTGGTGGTGTGGCGACGCGTGCGTCGAAGAAGAAGGGTAATTCAAAATGTTACTGTAGTCCCTACTATTAGTACCAGTACTTCGACTACGGTAACTTCTACCTATTCCAGTGCTGTAGCAGGTAGTCCAGGGAGTACTTTACTACCTCTTCGCTGGGGGGTCTCCCTGTCGAGACCCCGACTGGCACTTCCGCTCGAAGCGTCAGAGTATAGCGAAGCAACTGTGGGCTTCTGTTGAGTCGCAGAGACCGAAACCTTCTCCTCTCCAGGCTTCCCCTCGTAAGGGGCATGCCCCAGAAGACTTTCCTTATGGGAAAGTCGAGACCCAAGGGACGGGTCAGACGGATCGTCCTCCCGTGTCGGGAGTGGTGAACCCCGCCCAGGACATCACTTCCGTCCTGATGTTTCTAGAGCGACAGCGACGGGAGGATGAGGCCCAACGTAGGGAAGAGGTTGCTAGGCAGGAAGCCCTTCGTAGGGAAGAGACTGTTAGGCAGGAGGCCCTACGTAGGGAAGAGGCAAGGCTCCGTAAGGAAGAGGCAGTCAGGCAGGAAGCTCTGCGTAGAGAGGAGACTGACAGACAGGAGGTTATGCATAAGGAAGAGGCTATTCTTCGTAGGGAGGAGGCTGCTAAACAGGAGGCTCAGCGTAGGGAGGAGGCTGCTAGACAGGAGGCTCAGCGTAGAGAGGAGGCTGATCAGCGTAGGGAGGAGGCTGCCCTCCGTCGGGAAGAGTTGGATCAGCGTAGAGAGGAGGCTGCCAGCCAGGAGGCTCTACGCAGGGAAGAGATGGAACAACTTCTTTCGCGGCCTCCCGCTTCTGTAAACCAGGGGTTAATCACCAGGCAGGTGATAGAGTTAGAGGCCCAAAGTTAAAGCTTCCAGAGTTCAGACCTAGTGAGGACATTGATATGTTCTTAGAGCATTTTGACAAGGTTGCTTGTTCATACCAATTGTCTGAGGAACAAAAGGCTATGCACCTTTTTTCTGGATTGTCCGGTGCTGCAAGGGAGTGTGTGCTCACTCTAAATGAAGGCGCGTCTTATGCAGACATGCAGTTGGCTCTGCGTAAGCGTTTCCACCTTACCCCAGAGACCTACAGGAGGAAGTTTAGGTCCATGAAGAAGAATAATGATGAGACCTTCGTGCAGTTTGGTGATAGGCTGCGCAAGACGTTAGGGTACTGGCGTCAGTTAGCTAAGTTGGAGCTGGAGGATCTGATCCTCATTGAACAGCTCACCAACACTGTGTCCCCAGAGTTGAGGATCCGGATAGGCGAGACAGCACCTCAGGATTTCGCGGCTGCGATTCACACAGCTGAGGTGTTTGCTGAAGCTCGCAGGGCTTATGGGCATCGCCCAGATACGGAGAGGAAGCCCTCCACAGGATTTAGTGGCAATAAGGCGCCGACAACTGCTAGCGGGGTGAACAAGGCAGGCAGTCCATCGGGACCTCAGCACCTCGATTTTGTTTTCTTTGTGGTCGTCCTGGCCACATCAGGAAAGATTGCCCTAGAGCCGCTGGTAGTCATGGGGCTAGTCCTTTCCAGCATCCTCGTGCCTCGGCTAACGTGGGTTCCATCCCAGCTTCTGGTGATTCAGAATGCCCAGTGTTTCTCTCTGTTGTTGGTTCCTCCTTGGTCGACACCATCAGGGATTCAGGAGCATCGACGCTCTTTGTTGATAAGGATTTGGTTTCCCCTGAGGCCCGGCGGGCGCTAGTTATGATGTGTGCGGGTTGGAGGCTGGTTTTACCTCCACCCGTCCTTCTGTACTTATTTCTATCTCCACCCCCTACTTCTGTGGTGAAGTATGGGCCATCGCGGTGGAGCGACCTCTGTATTCCCTTATCATAGGGAATACTATCACCTTCGCAGACGGACGCAGTCAGTCCGTGTCTACGGATTTGCCCGTACAGGCGTGTGTGGGAGTCACCACACGCGCCAAAGCCAAGAAGCAGGAACAGGAATTGCGTCCCGTTCTTCAGCCGATCTCTGACGAGGTTCTGGCAAGGGCCGATCCTGCTAGCATTATCCGTCTTCAGGCCAGGGACTTGGATGTCCAACGCCTGCGACAACTGGTGGATCATCCCGCTCAGTCTGCCCGACACGCCAAGGTGAGCTTCAAGCTCCACAAGGGGATCCTCTTTAGGGTTTCCACTCAGGCAGATCGTGTGGCCAAACAGCTTGTTGTTCCCCAAAGCTTGAGAGAGTCTGTTCTCCGGCAGGCCCACGATTCCCCCATGGCAGGTCATATGGGCTCCAAGCGGACTCTCGAGCGAGTAAGACAAGACTTCTTTTGGCCGGGGATGAACTCGCAGGTTAGGCAGTACTGCCGCAGTTGCGATGTCTGCCAACGGACAACGCCTAAGGGTCGCTTGAAGCGTGTTCACCTAGGGTCAGTGCCACGGGTTGGGGAGGCATTCAGCAAGGTTGGGGTTGACCTGGTGGGACACATTAATCCTCCATCCGATCGCGGTCACCGCTACACTTCGGTAGTGGTAGAATCTGCGAGTCGATACCCAGAGGCTGTCCCGCTTGGGACTATCGATGCCCCTACTGTTGCTGAATCTCTCAGGCAGATTTGGACGCGCACTGGCGTGCCCAAGAAGAAGTACGGCCGGAAGTTTGTACTGGAGAGCGATCATCATCCTCTCCAGTGCCTGGACCGGATCCGGCCAGTCAGTCGTCGACTCATGAGTTAGGCAGTGTAACTGCAGAGTCATGCGTTCACTTTCCGTCATATCAAGGGTTCCTGTAATACGGATGCTGACTATCTTAGCCGAGCTCCGTAGTCAGCACGTTGGAAAGTCAGTCAGAGGGACACTCCCCCTCAACCAGGTTATATCCCCTTTTGTCTCTGTATTAGGTGTAGTGACAGTTTTTCACTTCAGTGATGTTAACGGTAGTGAATCACCAATGGTTCGGATTGTTACTTTTCATGGTTGGAGGGTTGCTTAGTTGTTTGATAAGTGTAGTATTATGTATTTCCCTGTGTGATTCTATCGTGGAATGTTTGTATTGGATTTTTCGTACTCTGTCGATCACAGAGAGTCGGGTTCGGTCCCATTGTTGTGAAGTTGCACATGCGACAAGGTTCAAAGGAGCACTGTATCTCAGAGAAACAGATGCTTTTAGAAGGGGGGTTGTCACGAGTTTGTCACGAGGCCTACGACGTTCGACCCACCTAGGGTGGCGGAATTACTTATTTGTTTATTGTCGTTGCTGTTGTCGTGTATCCGTCCTCTAGGGTGGCTTGTGGTGCAGTTGCACCTTGGTATAGTTCAGCTCAACTTCGGTTTGCTTTCTTTCTCTCTCTCTCTAATTCCACGCCCGTGCTATTCATCCTGCAAGTTCACGGGTGGCCGTACCTTTCTCTCGAACTTTCTGTCTGTCGGCCTCTCGCCTGTCTTTTTACCTGTCGCACGTGCTTCGTTTCTTTTAGTTTGAAGTATGCTCACTCTGTGACGCAGCATGGCATGTTGGCCGCCATTGCTGACGGAGGTTAGCTCTTCACTCAGTGCGGAAGATGTCTCTGGGGGCGCCTGCTCCAGTCCTGGTTCTTTACCTTATCGTCGAGAGTACAGTCAGTACTTTCAATTCCTGCAGTCGGCCTGTAGGAGAGGGACATCATTTCTTCTGTCTCCGCATCTTCGCCTCTGTCCTCTCGACTGGACAGAGGGTAGAGAGAGTCCTTTGACCCGCCTCTTCGGGGTCACCCACGGGTAGCTGGTAAGCATCAGTTTCGGGTCTGTTTGTTTTGGTTTGTTGTTGTTAGCCGGCTTAGTCTTCGCTTTTGCGCAATTTTCTTTTGTTTTCGAAATTGTAAGAGAAATATTGTGTGAGACCTTTTCTCTGGTTAATTCCATCTTAACCTGGCCATTCTAAATTATTTCCAAAATTCTTTCTCCTGTTTATGTGTCTGGTGATGCGGTAGTCGGTGGGGAAGGGAGAGAACCTGGTGATTCAGGGTTGGAACTTGCTTGGTCTCGCTCGTCCGCCCCTGTCACATTCGCCGGACTTTTATCCTTCGGCCACCGTCTGTTTGTGTGTGCAAGGAGAACGAGTTTTATGTTCACGAGCGTGCGTACGCATGATTTGTCGTCGGATGCGTGGTTGGAAAATTTGTGTTATTTTGAGATGTGTTTATAAAATGTGACAGTTGGTGCCATTGAATTATATATTTGCAAATGGGTGGCAGTTATTAAGCGATTGACCGCTGTGTTGAATTATTTTCCAAGGAAGGAAAACGTTAAGCGCGAGTGAGAGAAGGTGAAGATAATTCATATTTGTTTTATAACCTGTTGACTAAATGCAGACCCTTTACCTGCATCGGAGTGAGAAGACTTGAATCAATGGGTTCTCTGTGTGCGTTGAAAACATCCCCTCGCCCATCATGCGAGTGGGCTAAGACTTTGACAGCATGGACAGAAGGTAGCAGACGGCAGGGTTCCAGTACCCTTCAACCTTCCTCCATCCTCTTCTTTCCCCTCCTCTTCGACACTCCTCCCAGCGATCGTCCACCCCCCCCTCCCGGGGGCTTTCACCTGGAGCACGATCTGGATGGTGCCACGTAACCTGGCGAGGCACGGTTCTGGTTGAGACCACGGACGGGATGGTGGCCACACGCTGATCGAGGCCACGCCTTGGTCGGGACCGAGGGCAGGTAGAGGACGCCCAGCCGACTTGACAGGCCGGCCCAGGAACCCCCCGTCCAGGACCTCCAGTAACAGCTACGTCCCCCCCCCCCCACCCCCGGGACCCGCTCTCTTCCACAGCCCGCTTGAAGTCGAGGTGTCCGCTTTGAGCGACTCCCTGCGAGAACCAAAACCCGCTCGGAGCACCTAGTAGCGACAGGGTGCTCCCCAGCAACGCGACAGGGCAGGTGGAGTGCACGCACTCCATGGGAGTTAAGAATGTCAATGCAGGAAATATTTCTTATAATTTGTGTATTTGTCATATGTTGCTGTGAATGCTGTCAGATGTGATCATTGCTTCGTAAGGCGAAATACTTATAAAAAACGTGCATGTTGTGTGGTGCGGAGTGCTTGATTGTGCATGTCATGTTGTGGTGCGTTGGAGTGCTTGATCGTGATTGTGCATAGTTGTTTGCGTTGAGTGCTTGATTCGTGATTGTTGCATGTTGTGTGCGTTGAGGCTTTATTGTGATCCGTTCAGGGTGCGTGTGTAGGAATGTTTATTTGCTGGTGAGAATAAATGGGGTGTGTCTCGGAATCTTATGTGTGGTCTCTTGCGGAGCGTGTGAGGTCATTCACTCCTTCACTCCCGCACCTAGACCGATCCTGTCATGGCAGAACCTCCAGGGTCGGTCGTGACAATGAT
>CM031617.1:36524464-36535608 GCA_018398815.1 Conus ventricosus | reverse complement strand
GGTATTAAAGAAGAAGATGATGATGATATGATGATACTGATGATGATGATTGATGATGATGATGATGCCGATGATAATAAAAATCTTTAGGTAAATAACATTCAAGACAAAGAAAAGGTGAGACGAACAGACAGGCACTTATCTCCTAACATGGGAGCAATATTTCCATGTGGAATGGAAACGAGGCTACTGGAAACAGAGACAGCATGGATTAGAAGAAGAAGAAGAAGAAGAAGACGGAGGAGGAGGAGGAGAAGAAGAAGAAGAAGAAGAAGAAGAAGAAGAAGAAGAAGAAGAAGAAGAAGAAGAAGGTTACAACAACAAAAGCAACAACTACTACAAGAAGAAAGAGTATATTACAACAACAACAGCTACTACCACTATTACTGCTACTGCTACAACTATTACTACTACTACTACTACTGATGGAGATGATGATAGTATAATGATATAGTAATAAATGACAAAGGTGGTAGTAATAGTTGTAGTAATAATAGTAATGATACTGACAAAAGGTGAAAAAGACAGGGGTAAGAACATAGTTCACTAACATAGTTGCAGTAAAATAGTAATAATGGTTATATTGAAGAAGAAGATGATGATACTGATGATATTGATGATGATGATGATGATCATCACCATCATCATGATCATGATGATGACGATGATGATGACGATGATAATAAAAATCATATTTGTAATATCAATAGCGAGGAAAGGAAGGAGAAGACAACGAAGAAGATGTTGAAGGAGAAGGGGGAAAAAAGGTTCATGTAAATATTTTCACTTCTTCTGGTAATATGTTGCAATATGCTCCAGATCCATCATTAACACTAACAAAGCATTTCACGGTTTGTGGAATAATCCACCAACGTTATCATAAAAAACGTGTCTTCATATTCGTGTGCATTCTGTGTTTCCAGATAACTTGCAGTATCATGGAAATGTACCTTACATTCAAATAAGAATTCGCCGTTAATAGTACCCAAATCCTGCACACAAAAATATAATTGTGTGTCCGTTTCTTGTGGAAAAAAGGTTTTATTGTCAATTTTGAATTTTTCATAAAAATGATGGGTTCTGATAATAGCTCGCATCCATAGTCTAGTTCAATTTTGCAATGAAATTTAGAATATGCAGAGAAAACATTTCTCCAAAATGTGATAAGGTCACAATGTTCAAAACGTTTAGGTCCATAATCATTTTGAAAATCTAGGTAAAAGCACATGGAGCACAGTATCTGTGAGTATTTCGGGGCTTCAATATAAATGTTCATATTCCAAGCACGTTTTAATGCATTAGTATACATTTCAGCATTTGGCATACCAATTCCCCCTTCTCCAACATTATGTAAAGAATATTTCTTCTTAATTCTGTCAGATTTGTTGTCTTATACAAATTCAAAGAACTTTTTGCCTGATAAGTCTGAGACTTCAGTGAACTTGGAAGTAGATTAGTTCAGTTTAGTCAAGTAGTTCAGATTTTCAAAACAGCAATTTTCCCCAAGATGTATTACAGTCTTTTGCAACTGTGACTTGGATGGATTCTTTACTTCCACAAATATATATGCTGAGGGTTTCTTTCTATAATATTGGAAAGATCAATGATACACTAAAGTCCTGGGATTTTCAATTTTGACAGATTCCATTCCGTTTCTCGCAAGCTAAAAATTTAACCGTGGTTTTTGTTTGTTTGCTTGCTTGCTTGTTGGGGTGAGGGTGGGGGTTTGCTTTTCAAACACACATTATAGGTCTTCTCAAAACTTTATCTTAACCCTGAGTAGGATGCAAAATTGTTAAGTGTCATGAAAACTTTCATGAAACTTTCTGTCATAATTGAAAGTAAAGGACTATCATCAGAAAATTGGTTATTTCTAAATTCCACACGCGCTATGTTCATACTTTCAAATCAGCATCTTCTCTAATTATACAAGCAAATAGTTCAGCACACGAGACAAATAGGTGAGGAGATATTATGTCACACTGGAAACAACTTCTCTTTATGTTAAAGCTTTGAGATACATTTCCATTTACAATTATATACACCTGTATATTTGTATAAAATGTGGAGATCTATCTGCATAATTCTTAACCAAAACCAAAGGTCGTTTGTATTCAAGTATGACCAGCTGACTTAATAAATAGTCTTCTCAAGGTCTCATGAAATCAATAAACCTGGTAAATCACTTTTAATCAAGATAGCACGTAATGTCGCAAATAGTTTGGATACAATCAGCGATACAGCTCACTGGTACAAAACCAGTTCGATCCTCATTGATGATGCAAAATGGACTTTGTTGTGTTAGATGTTAAATCCTTTAATTCCACGATTAAAAGTATTTTCAGCCGCCACTTGTTAGGATATTTTCTATGTTTGTCTCCTTTTGGAATATAAAATTATGATCCCTTAAAAACCGCCGAACTGTTTATAGATTTAAGGAAAAAAAAACTATAGTCATTCCGTCCGTACCTCGGTTCGTGTTATTTTCATTTGCATTTTGTAAATCTACATGCTTCTTTGTGTGTTATTAATCCTTCTCAGGCACAGAATTCTGTCCGTGTAACTTTTGGAAGGTTGTGTAGCTATGTTTTGTTGATGCCTTATTCCTGTGTGTTTCTTAGAGCAGATAGTGACTGGTGAACATTCTTTGTTATCCATTTTAGATGATGCCTCTCCTGTGTTTACTGTTAATTTTGAAATAACAACATACCTTTTTCTCCACAGAATAAAAATATTTCTTTACATTTTCACCTTTTGAACCATTGGCAAAGAAAAAGCCCATGAGCGAAGCTTTAATTATTCTTTAGATGAGATAAAAAGAACAAAATAAAAAAGGTTACTAGAAGCAGATAATGTTCCTCTGACTCTCTCTGGCAAGCAAGAAAAATGGTGTCTGCTGAAAAAGAAGAAGCAAATATTGACAACAACACAAAGTTATGCTCAGAATACAAACTAGTGATCTTTAAACACCTTACACCCTCCAGACCTGGAACATTAAGATAAGTCATCATTGACAATCAGCTGTCCAACATTCACAAAGAAACACTGTATGCTTGTCTTAACAACAGAGAAAAAAAAATCTTTACAAGAAGATGAACTGAGAAAGAAAGTCAAAAGCAATCGACCAACAAAACCAAGTTCAGGAAACAGGAGAAAACAAATTTGCATTTTCTAAACTTGTGGCACAGGAAAGAGACAACACAGAGACCGCTTGAGTGTAGGTACAGTTGCAGTCACATAATTTAATTGATATTTTCTCTCTTGGAGTATAAAAAAGTATAAGTGATAAAATTACAACACCAGCATCACACCACCACCACCACACCACCACCACAAACAACAACAACAATGGCAACAATGATAATGACCATGGTAATGACAATCATAATAACGACAGCAACAAAACAGTAAAAATAGGAATAATAACGACAGCAACAGCAATGCTAATACCATAGGGGCGAAAAGATTAAAATGTGTAGAGTTTCTCGTTTGTGTCACTTGTAAATAGTATTCAAGCTATCAGGTACACATCTGTTAAAATCTTTTTTCTGGTGCACTTTATCTCCTATAAGTTAACAGTTATGTATCGTCACGTGTAAAACAAGCAATTAAACAGGATACAGTTTCGATCAATGCACACGTATCAATGTTTTTCCTGTCGAGACTGGTCAGAACAGTTTTTGCTTTCTAAAATTCTACTACTGGGTCGAACAATAACCAATCCTACTAGCCAGATGTTATGTTATGGGCCTATTATGTTATCTACTGTCATATCTCTTTTGCTGAGAAGTGTGTTAGGCGTCTTCATAAGCACTGATAGTACAGTAAGTACCATCAGCACAGCTAGACTGATATGATATTCAGACTGAAGGAAAAACAAGATGCGAAGCATATAAACGTACTCCCAATTTTCCAAACCGCTTATAAATCGGCCAAGTGCTTTGTGAGATAAGAAATAAAGGCAAAATAACGGGTTTAACGGTTATTTAAGCGATGTACACTTTTAAAACCGGTATTTTAGTCCTCACTGGGCTAAAGCCTGTGTACATACCAAATTTCATCCAAATCGGACATTATGTCAAGGATAACTGTTCTTAATGGTCAGATTTTGAAACACTACATGGAAGTGCCATTTGTGTGTGATAACCTTTCTATATACACAATTTCATTAAAACCCACCAATATGTAAAAAAAACGGCAAAATAACGGTTTAATGGTTATATAACCGATATACACTTTTGAAACCGGTATTTTAGTTCTCACTGGGCTAAAGCCTGTGTACATATCAAATTTCATCCAAATCGGACAATATGTCAAGAATAACAGTTTTTTCTTCTTCCTCGTTCGCCATCCCGTTAGATGAGCAGCCCGGTGTCCTCGATGAAGGCTGCCGTCCGTCGCAGCTCCTCCAGGGTGCCGTACAGCTTGGCTTCCACTGCTGTCGGTGTTGGCCAGTACTTTCTCCTGGATGCTGCATACGTCGTACAGACTTGAAGGATGTGGTCAGTTGTCATTGGTCCCTCACCACAAGGGCACTCTCCACTCTGTCCAATGCCAAATTTTGTGTGCATGTGGTGGAGCAGGCGATTGTGTCCAGTCCTCAGGCGGAAGATCTTGACCTGTTCCCGTCGTCCCAGCAAATGGTATGTGTCTTCTGGGTTGTATTTGGGATGCAGGAGGCGCCATTTTATTCCTTGTTGTGCCTTGATGATTGTCCTAATTTCATCGTATGACACCAGGTTGTTGGCCTGCTCCTTCTGTGCACCGTCTTTTGCCAGAATATCCGCTTTTTCATTGCCTCTGATGCCACAGTGTGCTGGTACCCATTTATCACCACTTTCTCCAATCTGGCACTCAGGGCAACAAGGGCTGAAGTGAGATGGTTCTGTTCTTTGCAGCGGGAGTTCTTGAGGGCTTGGAGCACGGAGAGAGCGTCAGAGAAGACCACCACCTGCCCCGTTGTTCTTTTGGAGTTCTGCAAGACTGTTGTGGCTGCCTCACACAGGGCTTCTCGCTCAGCTCGGAAGTTGGTGGAGTACTTTCCTGTTGGAATTGCAATTTCTTCATCTCCGTCTTTGTATCGGAGGAAGATTCCAGCTCCACCATCCCTCGTTGCCTCTGTGGCGGAGCCATCTGTGAAGACATGGGTCCAGTCTTCCTGGGGATACTGGTTGCAGATGTACTCCATGGCCAGAGCCTTCCTTTGGGTGTCTGACTGTATTCCTCTCTTCTCCACTCCGGGAATGCTGGTGACGACTGTTGGGAACACCTGCCTCTTCCAAGATGGGTGGGTGACATTTGCCGGGAAAGGCTTTGCTTCATGTTCCATCAAGACTGGAGTTTGTCTTTCAAGGCGTCTTGACTGGTGGATGAAGCTGCCTCTTTTCAACCGGCTCTTGGTGGGTCTGCTCATTCTGTTGTTCATTGGATGGTTTTCAAGGCGTTTGAATTTTGCTGCTTGGATGAGGATCTTTGTGTCCCTTCTGTCCTCCAATGACTGTAGCCCAGTGGTCTCTTCCATCTTCAGGATTGGGGTGGATCTCATGGCGCCAGTTATGACACGCTGAGCTTGGTTCTGTATCTTATTGAGATGGTCGAGGTTAGACTTTGCAGCTGATGCCCATGCTGACGTCCCGTACTCAACTACAGGTCGGACTCTCCCCGTATAGAGTCTCTTCAGGATACGTTCGTCAGCCCCCCAGTCCGTCCCCGCAAGTTTCCTCATGATCGCCAGTCTCAACTTGGCCCTGCTACAGCATCTGGTGATCTGCTGTTTCCAAGTGAGCCTGCGGTCAAAGGTCACTCCCAGGTAGGTAGGTGTGGGTTCCTCTGCAAGCCTTTGGTTGTTCAGTGTCAGCTTCGCCTCTTGCTTCTTGCTGGATAGGCTGAAGACTGTGTAGGTTGTTTTGCTTGAATTGACAGAGACAAGCCATTCCTTGGTCCAGTCGCTGATCTTGTTGAGCGCAGTCTGGAGGCGTACCTGTGCTGTGGTGGTGTACTCTTCAGAGCACCAAACACCAGATCATCTGCGTAGATCGCTCCTCTGACCCCTTTTGCAGTTCTCTGACGATGTCATCTATGAAGATGAGGAACAGCGTTGGCGAAAGGACTCCTCCTTGTGGTACTCCCTGTCTCAGCACCTTCTTCTTGCTCTTTTGGCCCTGAATCTTTACTCGGGCTTGGCGGTTGTGTAGGTACTGGCTGATCCAGGTGTACATCCTCCCAGACACACCACATCGCCGTAGTTTGAGCCTAAGTCCGTCCTTCCAGACTTTGTCGAACGCCTTCTCCATGTCAATCCAGACAGCAAGCGTGTTCTTCTTTTCTTGGAAAGCGTCCTCAATGCTTTGCGTGATAAATGTGATCTGGTCTTCTGTTGATCTGTGTTGGCGGAAGCCTGCCTGTTCAGGGCTCAGCAGCTGATGCTCCTCAAGGTGCCAGACAAGCCTTGTGTTGACAAGTCTCTCCATCAGCTTTCTAAGCAGCTTGTAAGGCTGATGGGTCTGTAGCTGTCAGCCTTCGACTTGTCCTTTCCCTTTTTGTGAATGGGGATCATGTCTGCTTCCTCCAACACTGTGGTACTGATCCTGTCTTCCAGCTGGAGTTAAAGATTTTTAGAAGGACTGCCTTGCTCTTCATCCCAAGATGCAGAATCATTTCATTTGTGATTCCGTCTGGTCCAGGTGACTTCTTCAGACTGAGGCTCTGCAACGCTTCCTCCAGCTCTTTTTCTGTGAAAGCTGTGATCATGACTTCCTCTTGGGGCTCTTCCTCATGAAGTTCACCTTGGGCCCTGTGCACTGCAGCTCTATGTTCAGGAGGGACTTCCAGATTGCTGATGTTTTCATAGACGTCTATGAAGTGGTCTGCTGCTGTCTTTCCAGAGAGATAATTTTCATTCTCTTGTATTGTTATAGTGGTGTGACTTGTTGTTTCATTACAGAGGGTTCTAGCCAGTTTCCACAGCTTGCTGCCATCCCTGTCGAGATTTAGGCTTTCAGTTTTCTCTTGCCAGCTTTTTCTTGCAGCTTGTGCGCAGGACAGCTTGTATCTGGCAGTTACTTCCTTCAGCGCTATGTTATTCTCCAGTGATGGCTGCTTTTCTGCTCTGTCCCTGGCTTCCGTAACGACATCTTCCAGATTCTGAAGTTCCTCCGTCCAGTAGGGCTTGTAGTCTTTACGTGCTCCTCTTGGGATGGATTCTGTAGCAGCTTTCAAGACGGCCTTTGTGAAGTCTTGAACCATCTTGTTAGAGTCCTTCTGCCTGATGTTGATTGGCTTTGTGTATGTATCTGTGAGAGTCTCAAAGAGAGTCCAGTCCGCCTTTCTATAATTCCAGCGGGGAAAACATTTTGCTTGTGGACACTGTAAGTTGAGGTTGATAGAGAGTTTGACGGGCTTGTGGTCACTTCCTCCAAGCTGGTTGAGGACTGTTCTTGTGGTCCTGACGAACAGGTCGTTGGTGGCGAACGCTAGATCTGGTGTTGATGTGGTCATCCAGCGTCTAGAGTAGAAGGTGGGTTCATCATCTTCTTGGTTGATGAGATGAAGATGTGTGTCAATCTCCCAATCTTCAACTTCTTCGCCTCTCTTGTCCGTCTCCTCATAGCCCCATCTCTCTGAGTGACTGTTAAAATCACCCACCACCACGCAGTTGTTGTCTGGGATGTTCATGTATGTGAGGGAAAGATCACGATCTTGAGGGCAATAGGCATTGTAGATCCTGATGTTGCGTTCCTTAAGGACAATATCAACCCCTTGGATCTCTGCCTGTTGATTGGTGTTGATCTTGAGTTCTTGTGCGGCGATGGAATTCCGCACCAAGACAAGCACCCCTCCTTTGCTTCTTTCCTCACGGTCCAACCTGATGGTCTCGTAACCCTCACTTGAAAGCGATGGTTTACGGTCAAATGTGTCTCTTGGACACATGCAATATCGATATTTTCTTGATGCATCCTTTCTGCCAAGCCAAGTTTCTTTTTATGCACCCCTTCTGCATTCCACTGGAGAATGTTGAGCATTCTGGGCGGTACTGTTTGCTTGGCATCAGCAGGAGGATGAGGTCTCCTTCTTCATCGCATTGGCATGTAGATTTTCTTTGTCTGACCACCGACCGCTTGGGGTGGGCCCCTTTGAGGCATAGGGCCCGGCTCCCGACCTCCCCGGCGGGTCTCCGAAGGTCGAGCGCCACATCGAAATTCTGTGGACTGCATCATCATGGCAGCGTGGATGCGTGGTATCGTGGTTTTAGTTTGCGCCAGTGGCCCGATACCTCCGTCTTCAGCTGGAGTTTCTTTTGGGGTGCCTCACCCTTAGCTCATGGCCCGTACGTCCTGCCCTGTGAGCACAGGGGGGATTGTTTCTCCGAGGATCCCACCCCAGGGCTAGAGGTTATACCGCGCCTCTTGACCGCATGATGAGCCCGTCATAGAACACATGGGGTATTTCAGTGAGGACAACAGCGCACCTGTTGACCCACCCCGTCCTGGTAGGAACATCGCCAGTTGGTCCGGGACTGCTTCGCAGCTAACCCCCATATCTGAGGGCCGTTCCCCTATCTGCCACCCTGGGGACCCGCCGGGTTGGGGATGGTCGCCCCACTACTGAATTGGAAGCAGCCTGATCCGGATAATAACAGTTTTTAACGGTCAAATTTTGAAACACTATATAGAAGTGCTATTTGTGTGTGATAACCTTTCTATATACCAAATTTCATTAAAATCCACCTATATATAAGAAATAACGGCAGAAAAACGGTTTTCAACGGTTGTTTAATCCATTTTCAGAATAACATCACTTACATATGGACAGAGGCTCCGATTTGTCACAAGATCATCCAAACCGCTTATAAATTGGCCAAGTACTTTCTGAGATATTCCATAAAGAAGAAAAACCGTTACAGGCCGTTACAGCCGTTAGTAACGACTATAGCGGTAAACTAAACATCGGGCATCATCCATGGCCCATAATGAACATACCTACAAATTTTCAGAAAGATCGGCCCAGTAGTTTTGTCTGGAGCGAGTGGAACACATTTTGACCACGGAAGGGCACACACACTCACACACACACTCACACACACACACACGCACACACACACACTCACACACACACACACACACACACACACACACACACACACATCACACACACGTGCGCGAGTGCGTGTGCGCGCACGCATGCACGCACGCATGCACGCACGCACGCACGCACACACACACACACACACACACACACACACCACACACACACACACACACACACCACACACACACACACACACACACTCGCACACGCACGCACACACACACACACACCACACACACCACGCACACACACACACACACGCACACACACACACACACACCACACACACACACACACACACACACACACACACACACACCACATACACACACCATACACACACACACACACACACACACACACACACACACACACACGCGCGCGCGCGCGCGCGCGCGCGCGCATGCACGCATGCATGCACGTTCAGTCTCACCAAATTCAGAAAAACGATGACCAGCAGGAAACAGCCAACTGACGTCACACGAAACATCATTCCCGTTGATCTCCGTCACTTCTCTGCCTCTCTGATCTCACTTTTCCCGTTCAGGGCCCTGCCAGAAACCAGTGGTCTTATGCAAAACCACTGAGAATCACTCTCTCAGCTCTCTCCCCTGCCAACATTTTTAGAAACATAAAGAGATTCTGGCAAAAGGCAAAATAATTTTTAACGGAATAACAAGCTAGATGTAACAACACGTACGTGCGCATGCCGCGTGCGCCACACACACACACACACACACACACACACACACACACACACACACACACACACACACACACGCACTCACACACACACACACACACACACACACACACACACACACACACACACACACACACACACACACACACACACACATTTAAACATATCCCCTGCTTAGAACAGCAATCAGACAGAATCAAAACACTGGCTTAGTGGTGCTTAGATTTCTTATACAAATCAAAGCCATGATGAAAAACACATAGTGATCAGTAAGTTGCTGGTGGATATCAAATAGTGATCTTTAAGTTGCTGTTGGATATCAAAATGACAATGAAAAGGTTCCAGTAAATTGTAAGTCACCAGTGGATATGAAACTCATACTGAAAAACTAAAAGTGCTATGGAAGTTGCTGAGGGATATAAAAACTATGATGAAAAACTCACAGTGATCTGTAAGTTGTTGGTGGATATCGAAGTCATTGGAAAAACTTCGTGATCTGTGAGTGATGGAAATCAATCACAATGACAAACTCACTGTATCTTTATCAAAGTGATAACAAAATATTCGAAGTAATCTGTAAGTTGCAAATGAATATCAAAGTCCCAATGAAAAGCTCACACACCGTTAGTTAGCTTACGAATGAGAATCAAACTCTCTATCTCCCAGTTGACAGTCTACCACAACACTAACGCAGCTGGTGTCTGTCAGAAATCACCACGACGTGGATACGTACCTCGTGTGCTGTTCAAGTGCGCCTTTGGCCGAATGAACAAAGCGCAGAGCAGACGCCTTTACATACCTGAACAAACTTCAGTCCAGTGTACTGTAAGGTGAGTGCCTCCCCTGAGAGAATTACCACATGGTGATTTTTTTTTTGTAGGCTGCAGAGGCTGTCATGTCACGCTGAGAGCTGAGAAGTTGCAGATTTGTGTTCCATCTTACACATACCTGTAATAATTTTTGCTTCCATACTCAGCTACCTCTTAGCCTGTGTTACTAAGTGTGCCAGATGTTAATCTGTGGTGTGGGCTAATGGCATTGATAGGGCATTGCTGAGACAGAATAAAAAGATGAAAAGTGCTGAATGATTCCTGTGCTTCTCCCCATCTCTCACGCCCCACCTCCAGAAATTCAATTCATATGTGTACTTTGTCATGGAAACAAACATGAACATACACTGTCAGATTTCTGTCAGTGAATGTCTGGCACAAGGTAAAAATTTGCAGGTGAGATACACTATTCTATATTGGTCAGTGTGGATAATGTGAGAACCTGCCCCAGTCGATGCAGGTCCTGTATGGTAAAGTTGTCAGAGAGGCAGTTTACTGCTCGCATCCACTATTACCTCATCACA
>CM031617.1:36514464-36519464 GCA_018398815.1 Conus ventricosus | reverse complement strand
ACAAAAACCATCCTGATGACAGCGCAACCCCCGCTAGAAACAAATTTGTCGTTTTCTCTTTTTAGTACCTTATTTTAACAAATGTTCTCTCAAGGGTTGAGCCCCTCAAAAATCATTTCGGGTATTTTTTTTCACTTTGATCTTAATCGCTCCTCACGTTGAGCACTGTGACCTAAAAGATTTAAAATGGAAGAAATCAATTTTAGACAGTCAACAAAAAACATACCATTTTCCAATCCGCAATCCTACCTAAAAAAATTAATAGAACAAACTGAAAAGTTCATACAAAATATAGATGGAAAGCATTCTTTTTTCTAAACCCAAACGCAAAAAAGAGGATAAAACACTACAAATTTCAAATCATGGCGATCACCACCAGCATAGACGAAATGAACCCTTTGAAGATCAAATGAAAAGAATGATAACCAATTTGAATTAAAAAAATCTAACAACGGTTTCCAAACAACACTAAAAAAAAAAAAAAAACAAATACAAAATACAAAAAAATATTTGTGAAGGCTGATAAAACTAGCAACTACTAAAAAAGGGGAACCAGAAGAATACTCTCAACTCCTTGAAAAAAACATCCAAAAAAAACTACAAAAAAGCTGACAAAATATACATGACAGTATCCGCACTAAAGAAAAAGAACTTGCAGAGCGCATAGACATAAGTGACAGGAAGAAGCGACGGAAACAAAAGAAGCTTTCATAACACTCAAAGACCACAAGCCTAATTTTCATAACAATCCAACATGTAGACTAATAAACCCATCCAAATTCTGAATTGGGCAAAATAAGAAAGAAAATTCTGGAAAAAATAATAAAGAACGTAAATCAAACTCTGAATACAACCCTGGAAGAACACATACAAAGTTATCCAATGGTTCAAAAAACTCAATAAACAAAGTAATACAGTTTTCATCACATTTGACATAGTTGACTTTTACCCATCTATAGATGAGGAACTACTCACCAAGCCCTGAATTTGCCAGTAACCACACAGACATAAACAGGGTCGAAATGGAAATCATTCTCCACACCAGAAAACATTACTACACAGCAAAAATGAAACCTGGATCAGGAAAAACCAAACAGAAATTTCAACATTCGACGTAACCATGGATCATATGATGGTGCAGAAAACATGTGAACTGGTCGACTATTCATGCTGTCCAACTCAAAAAAAACTCGGAAACAAGTCGGACTATACAGAGACGATGGCCTTGCTGCACTGACCAACAACCCAAGAACCATCGAAAACAAGAAGAAAGAATATGCAAAATCTTCCAAAACCACAACTTAAAGATTACCATTGAAGAAAACAAAAAGGTATGAATTACTTAGACATAACATTGATCTCAACAATCACATATTAAACCATACAAGAAACCCAACGATACACCTCTTTATGAAAACACCAAAAGTAACCACCCCCCATCTGTATTAAAGACCATACCCCAATGGCATAAACAAGAGCTATCAAAAATTGTCATGCAATGAGAGAGTGTTCAACAATGCAGCAGCAAATACCAGGGCACTTCAAACAATGGAATACAATACAAAATTACAATACAACCCAGACAACAACACAAACAAAAGCAAGAAAATAGGAAAAAAAAAATCTATGGTATAACCCCATACGACGGAAACTCAAACAAAATGGGAAAGAAAATTTTTCAAAATTTTAACAACTCATTTCCAAAAGAACCAAATGTCCAAATATTTAACAAAAACCGTCCCAAAATACGTACTCATGATATGCCCAACCTTTAAAAAAAACCCAATTGACGCATCCAACAAAAAAGAAATCAACAGCAAAGAAGGGAAAGAAAGGAAATCTTTCAAATTTCACAGAAAAGACAGTGCCACTAGGACAAAAAAGTCTCCACAAACAACATTGTATACCAGGCACTGTGAATCAAAAATGAAAAGAAACATACATGGGTCACTGAAAAAACCAAATTCAAAACCAGAAATGCAAATCACAAACAGTCATTTAAAAAGAAAAATATAAAAACCAAACAGAATTGGCAAATATATCTGGAAACTTAAGACGCCCAAAAAAAAGCTACAATTATATCCTGAAAATCATAAAAAGAGCTCACCATACAGCAATGTTTCAAAAGGTGCAACCTAAATTCCCAAAATGAAAAGGTTAAACTACCCAACCCACTTAGCAAACTTTAAACACCAAAAACAGAAATAGTAAACAACTGCAGGCATAAATGGAAATCGTTGTAGTTTAACACTCCAAAACAAAACCTGAAAGCCCCAAAAAACAAGTGCAGCCAACCGCACGTGCAAACAACCCCAAACGTGAGCCCACCTATAAACATCGCGGTGGGCAAACAAAAACATCTGATGACAGCGCAACGCGTAAAAACAAATTTTTTTAATTTTCTTTTTAGTACCTTATTTTAACATATGTTGCCCCAAGGGGTTGAGCACTCAAAAAATCATTCGGGTATTTTAATACTTTGATCTTAAACGCTCCTCACGTTGAGCACTGTGACCTAAAGATTTTTAAAAAGGAAGAAATCAATTTAGACAGTCAACAAAAAACATACCATTTTCCAATCCGCAATCCCACCCAAAAAAATTAATAGAACAAACGAAAAGTTCATAAACCCAAAATGGATGGAAAGCATTTTTTTCTGAACCCAAACGCAAAAAAAAATTTAAAAAAAAACCTACGATTTTTAAATCAGGGACACCCCCGCCATAGACGAAAAGAAACCCTTTTTAAGATCAAAAGAAAAGAATGTTCCAATATTGAATTAAAAAAAATCTAACAACGGTTTCCAAAAACACTAAAAAAAAAAATAAAAAAAAATACAAAATGCAAAAAAAAAATTTGTGAAGGGTGATAAAACTAGCAACTTCTACAAAAGGAACCAGAAAATCCTCAACTCCTTTACAAAAAAATCCGAAAAACTAAAAAAAGCTGCAAAAATATACTGACATATCCCCCTAAAGAAAAAAGAACTTGCAGAGGCTAGACAAAGTGAAGGTTTGAAGGCGGCAACAAAAAAAAGCTTTCATAACACTCAAAGACCCCCAAAACCCCAATTTTCATAAAATCCAACATTAAATAATAAACCCCCCAAATTGAAAGGGGGAAAATAAGCAAAAATTCTGGAAAAAAATAAAAAAAAAACGTAAAAAACAAACTCGGGAAAAAACCTCTGGAAAACCAATACGAAGTTATCAAGGTTCAAAAAAAATCAATAAACAAAGAAAAAAAATATTCATCACATTTGACATAGTTGACTTTTACCCCCTATAATGAGGAATTCACCAAAGCCCTGAAGTTTTCCGAACCACCAGACATAAAAAGGTCAGAAAGGAAATCATTCTCCACCCAAGAAAAACATTACTACACAGCAAAAAGAAAACCCGGATCAGGAAAACCAAAAGAAATTCAACATTGACGTAACCAGGGTCATATATGGGGCAGAAAAAATGTGAATGTCGGGGTATTCACTGTCCAACTCAAGAAAAAAACCGGAAAAAAAGTCGGACTATACGAGCGATGGCCTTGCTGCACGACCCAACAACCCGAACCATCGAAAAAAAAAGAAAGAAATATGCAAATCTTCAAAAACCACAAATTTAAAGATTACCATTGAAAACAAAAAGGTAGGAATTACTTAGACATAAAATTGGATTCAACAATCACATATTAAAACCAACAAAAAACCCAAAAGATACATCTTTATTAAACACCAAAGTAACCCCCCACCATCTGTATTAAAAACCCCTACCCATGGGATAACAAGAGGCTATCAAATGTCATGCAATGAAGGGGGTGTTAAAATGCGCAGCAAAACCCCGGAGGGACTACAAACAGTGGATAAATACAAATTTAAAAACACCCAGAAACAACACAAAAAAAGCAAAAAAAATAGGAAAAAAAAAACATATGGTAAACCCCCCATACGGGCGGGGAAAAACAAAACAAAAATAGGGAAAGAAAATTTTTCAAAATTTTAACAACTTCATTTCCAAAAGAAAACAAACTGTCCAAAATATTTAAAAAACACGTCAAAACTTTGTCTATGTATCCCAAAAATTTAAAAAACCCAATTGACGCAAAACAAAATGAAAATCAACACAGCAAAGAAGGGTGAAGAAAGGGGAAAATTTTCAATTGCACCAAAAAGACAGGCCCCCTGACAATAAAGGGCTCCCCAACAACATTTATACCAGGGACTGTGGGGCATCAGAAAATGAAAAGAAACTACATGGGATCATGAAAAACCCCCTTCAAAACCGATATGCAAAACACAAAATTTTTAATAAAAAAAAATTAAAAAAAAAACAGAAAATTGAGCAAATATATTGGAAACTTTAAAAAAGAAAAAAAAGACAATATATCCGGAAAAACATAAAAAAAATCACCATACACAATTTTTTTCAAAAAGGTGCAAACCCAGTCAACGAAAATGGTTTTAAAATGCAAACACATTTGCAACTTTTAAAACCCCAAAAAAGAAATAGTAAACAACTGCAGGCATAAATGGAAACGTTTTTATGAACACATCCAAAACAAAAACCGAAGCCCCAAAAACATGCAGCCAACCCCACGTGAACAACCGCAAAACGTGAGCCCACACGCTATAAACATCGGGGGTGGGCAAACAAAAACCATCCCGATACACGCAACGCCCCGAAACAAATTTTTCGATTCTCTTTTTAGTACCTTTTTTTTAACAAATTTTTCTCCCCAAAAGGGGTTTTAGCATCAAAAAATATTTCGGGGTTTTTTTTTCACTTTGATTATTTTTTATATATATATATATATAATATATATAAAATATATTTATATATATTATTACATGTACACATTTTTTTTTCATGATCCCCAAGTTTACACAAACTATCGACCACGAAACAGGTAAAACAATAAATTTTGAAAAAATAGGTCCTCGAGAAAAAAAAAAAGGGGGGGGGGGGGAGAGAAAAAAAGGGGGGAAAAAAAAAAAGAAAAAAGGGAAG
>CM031617.1:36506476-36514364 GCA_018398815.1 Conus ventricosus | reverse complement strand
GCGCGTCAGTGTGTGCGGTAGCTGGTCTTTTGATGCAGTTATGGGAGTTGAGCTGGCGAATGGAGAGAGAGATGAGTGTGAAGGAAGGTGAACGGAGGGAAGTGGAATAATAAAAACAAGAAAAACAAAAAGAAAAAGGAAAACTAAAACGAAAAAAAAAAAAACAAGAAAGTAATCAGTCTCTGCCTCTCTGTCTCTGTCTCTCTCTAGCTCTGTCTGTCTGTCTGTCTGTCTGTCTGTCTGTCAGGATTCAGTCTGGTCCTACCGAACATTAACAGGAGTCAGTTTGGTGCTACTCACATTAACTCCTTGGAGTCAGTCTGGTCCTCCCCACATTAACTCCGTGGAGTCAGTCTGGTCCTGCCCCACATTAACAGGAATCAGTCTGGTCTGGCCCTATATTAACTCCTAGGAGTCAGTCTGATCCTGCCCCACATTGACTCTCAGGAGTCAGTCTGGTCCTACCGAACATTAACAGGAGTCAGTTTGGTGCTACTCACATTAACTCCTAGGAGTCAGTCTAGTCCTCCCCACATATAACTCCCTTGGAATCAATCTGGTCCTAATCCACATTACTTTTCATGAGTCAGTCTGGTCCTCTCTCACATTAACTCTCAGAGTCAGTCTGGTCCTCTCCTACATTAACCCCTTGGAATCAGTCTGGTCCTACCGAGCATTAACAGGAGTAGTTTGGTCCTACTCATATTAACTCCTAGGAGTCAGTCTGGTCCTCTCCCTCATGTAACTCCTTGTAGTCTGTCTGGTCCTGCCCCACATTAACAGGAGTCAGTCTGTTTCTGCCCCACATTAACAGAGCCAGTCTGGACCTCTCCTCATAACTCTCAGGAGTCAGTCTGGTCCTCTCCCTCATTAACTTCTTGTAGCTAGTCTGGTCCTGCCGCTAGTTACCTTCCATGAACCAGTCTGGTCCTCTCCCACATTACTCTCAGAAGTCAGTCTGGTCCTGCCCACATCACCTTCCATGAGCCAGTCTGGTCCTCTCCCACATTAACTCACAGAAGTCAGTCTGGTTCTGCCCCGCATTAACTCTCAGGAGTCAGTCTGGCCTTGCCCACATTAACACTCAGGAGTCAGTCTGGTCCTGCCCCACATTAACACTCAGGAGTCAGTCTGGTCCTACCCAACATTAACTCTCAGGGTCAGTCTGGTCCTAGCTCACATTAACTCTCAGGAGTCAGTCTGGTCCTGCACCATATCAACGCTCAGGAGTCAGTCTGTCCTACCCACATTAACTCTCAGGAGTCAGTCTGGTCCCACCCCACATTAACTATCAGGAGTCGGTCTCCTCCTGCCCCACATTAGCTCTCAGGAGTCAGTCTGGTCCTACTCACATTACTCTCAGGAGTCGGTCTCTTCCTGCCCACATTAGCTCTCAGGAGTCAGTCTGGTCCTACCCCACATTAACTCTCAGGAGTCAGTCTGGTCCTACCTCCATTAACTCTCAGGAGTCGGTCTGGTCCTGCACCATATCAACGCTCAGGAGTCAGTCTGGTCCTGCCCCAAATTAACTCTCAGGAGTCAGTCAGGTCCTACCCCATTTTAACTCTCAGGAGTCAGTCTGGTCCCGCCCCACATTAACTCTCAGGAGTCAGTCTGGTCCTGTCCCATATTAACGCTCAGGAATCAGTCTGGTCCTACCCACATTAACTCTCAGGAGTCAGTCTGGTCCTGCCCCACATTAACTCTCAGGAGTCAGTCTGGTCCTACCCACATTAACTCTCAGGAGTCGGTCTGGTCCCGCCCCACATTAACTCTCAGGAGCAGTCTGGTCACGCCCACATTAACTCTCAGGAATCAGTCTGGTCCTACCCCACATTGACGCTCAGGAGTCAGTCTGGTCCTGCCCCACATTAACGTTTAGGAGTCAGTCTGGTCCTGCCCCACATTAACTCTCAGGAATCAGTCTGGTCCTACCCACATTACGCTCAGGAGTCAGTCTGGTCCTGCCCACATTAACGCTCAGGATCAGTCTGGTCCTGCCCACATTAACTCTCAGGAGTCGGTCTGGTCCCGCCCACATTAACTCTCAGGAGTCAGTCTGGTCACGCCCCACATTAACTGTCAGGAATCAGTCTGTCGTACCCACATTAACGCTCAGGAGTCAGTCTGGTCCTGCCCACATTAACGCTCAGGAATCAGTCTGGTCCTGCCCCACATTAACTCTCAGGAGTCGGTCTGGTCCTGCCCCACATTAACTCTCAGGAATCAGTCTGGTCCTACCCTTCATCAACTCTCAGGAGTTAGTCTGGTCCTGCCCCACATTAACTCAGGAATCAGTCTTGTCCTACCCTTCATCAACTCTCAGACGTCAGTCTGATCCTGCCCCACATTAACTCTCAGGAGTCAGTCTGGTCCTACCGAACATTAACAGGAGTCAGTTTGGTGCTACTCACATTAACTCCTAGGAGTCAGTCTGGTCCTGCGCCACATTACTCCGTGGAGTTAGTCTGGTCCTGCCCCACATTAACTCCGTGGAGTCAGTCTGGGTCCTGCCCCACATTAACTCCGTGGAGTCAGTCTGGCCCTGCCCACATTAACAGGAATCAGTCTGGTCTGGCCCTATATTAACTCCTAGGAGTCAGTCTGATCCTACCCCACATTAACTCTCAGGAGTCAGTCTGGTCCTACCAAACATTAACAGGAGTCAGTTTGGTGCTACTCACACTAACTCCTAAAAGTCAGTCTAGTCCTCCCCACATTAACTCCCTTGAATCAATCTGGTCCCAATCCACATTACTTTTCATGAGTCAGTCTGGTCCTCTCTCACATTAACTCCCAGGAGTCAGTCTGGTCCTCTCCTACATTAACCCCTTGGAATCAGTCTGGTCCTACCGAGCATTAACAGGAGTTAGTTTGGTCCTACTCACATTAACTCCAAGGAGTCAGTCTGGTCATCTCCCTCATTAACACCTTGTAGTCTGTCTGGTCCTTCCCCACATTAACAGGAGTCAGTCTCGTCCCTGCCCCACATTAACAGGAGCCAGTCTGGACCTCTCCCTCATTAACTCTCAGGAGTCAGTCTGGTCCTCTCCTCATTAACTTCTTGTAGTAGTCTGGTCCTGCCGCACATTACCTTCCATGAACCAGTCTGGTCCTCTCCCACATTAACTCTCAGAAGTCAGTCTGGTCCTGCCCCAAATCACCTCCATGAACCAGTCTGGTCCTCTACCACATTAACTCTCAGAAGTCAGTCTGGTCCTGCCCACATTACCTTCCATGAGCCAGTCTGGTCCTCTCGCACACAACTCTCAGAAGTCAGTCTGGTCTTGCCCGCATTAACTCTCAGAAGTCAGTCTGGTCCTGCCCCACATTAACTCTCAGGAGTCAGCTGGTCCTGCCCACATTAACTCTCAGAAGTCAGTCTGGTTCTGCCCCACATTACCTTCCATGAGCCAGTCTGGTCCTCTCCCACATCAACTCTCAGGAGTCAGAGTGGTCTTGCCCCGCATTAACTCTCAGAAGTCAGTCTGGTCCTGCCCAACATTAACTCTCAGAAGTCAGTCTGGTCCTGCCCCACATAACTCTCAGAAGTCAGTCTGGTCCTGCCCCACATTACCTTCCATGAGCCTGTCTGGTCCTCTCCCACATCAACTCTCAGGAGTCAGTCTGGTCTTTGCCCTGCATTAACTTTCTGGAGTCAATCTGTCCTGCCCCGCATTAACTCTCAGGAGTCAGTCTGGTCCTGCCCCACATTAACACTCAGAGTCAGTCTGGTCCTGCCCACATTAACACTCAGGAGTCAGTCTGGTCCTACCCAACATTAACTCTCAGGAGTCAGTCTGGTCCTACCTCACATTAACTCTCAGGATGTCAGTCTGGTCCTGCACCATATCAACGCTCAGGAGTCAGTCTGGTCCTACCCCACATTAACTCTCAGGAGTCGTCTGGTCCCACCCACATTAACTCTCAGGAGTCGGTCTCCTCCTGCCCCACATTAGCTCTCAGGAGTCAGTCTGGTCCTACCTCACATTAACTCTCAGGAGTCGGTCTCCTCCTGCCCCACATTAGCTCTCAGGAGTTAGTCTGGTCCTACCCCACATTAACTCTCAGGAGTCAGTCTGGTCCTACCTCACATAACTCTCAGGTAAGTCTGGTCCTGCACCATATCAACGCTCAGGGGTCAGTCTGGTCCTGCCCCACATTAACTCTCAGAGTCAGTCTGGTCCTACCCCATTTTAACTCTCAGGAGTCAGTCTGGTCCCGCCCCACATTAACCTCAGGAGTCAGTCTCGTCCTGTCCCATATTAACGCTCAGAGTCAGTCTGGTCCTACCCACATTAACTCTCAGGAGTCAGTATGGTCCTGCCCCACATTAACTCTCAGGAGTCAATCTGGTCTCTACCCCCATTAACTCTCAGGAGTCGGTCTGGTCCCGCCCCACAATAACTCTCAGGAGTCAGTCTGGTCACGCCCCACATTAAACTCTCAGGAATCAGTCTCGTCCTACCCCACATTAACGCTCGGAGTCAGTCTGGTCCTGCCCCACATTAACGCTCAGGAGTCAGTCTGGTCCTGCCCCACATTAACTCTCAGGAGTCGGTCTGGTCCCGCCCCACATTAACTCTCAGGAGTCAGTCTGGTCACGCCCTACATTAACTGTCAGGAATCAGTCTGGTCCTACCCCACATAACGCTCAGGAGTCAGTCTGGTCCTGCCCACATTAACGCTCAGAATCAGTCTGGTCCTGCCCACATTAACTCTCAGGAGTCGGTCTGGTCCTGCCCCACATTAACTCTCAGGAATCATCTGGTCCTACCCTTCATCAACTCTCAGGAGTTAGTCTGGTCCTGCCCACATTAACTCTCAGGAGTCAGTCTTGTCCTACCCTTCATCAACTCTCAGACGTCAGTCTGATCCTGCCCACATTAACTCTCAGGAGTCAGTCTGGTCCTACGAACATTAACAGGAGTCAATTTGGTGCTACTCACATTAACTCCTAGGAGTCAGTCTGGTCCTGCGCCACATTAACTCCGTGGAGTTAGTCTGGTCCTGCCCACATTAACTCCGTGGAGTCAGTCTGGTCCTGCCCACATTAACTCCGTGGAGTCAATCTGGTCCTGCCCAACATTAACAGGAATCAGTCTGGTCTGGCCCTATATTAACTCCTAGGAGTCAGTCTGATCCTACCCCACATTAACTCTCAGGAGTCAGTCTGGTCCTACCAAACATTAACAGAGTCAGTTTGGTGCTACTCACACTAACTCCTAAAAGTCAGTCTAGTCCTCCCCACATTAACTCCCTTGGAATCAATCTGGTCCAATCCACATTACTTTTCATGAGTCAGTCTGGTCCTCTCTCACATTAAACTCTCAGGAGTCAGTCTGGTCCTCTCCTACATTAACCCTTGGAATCAGTCTGGTCCTACCGAGCATTAACAGGAGTTAGTTTGGTCCTACTCATATTAAACTCCTAGGAGTCAGTCTGTCCTCTCCCTCATTAACTCCTTGTAGTCTGTCTGGTCCTGCCCCACATTAACAGGAGTCAGTCTGTTTCTGCCCCACATTAACAGGAGCCAGTCTGGACCTCTCCTCATTAACTCTCAGAGTCAGTCTGTCCTCTCCTCATTAACTTCTTGTAGCCAGTCTGGTCCTGCCGCTAGTTACCTTCCATGAACCAGTCTGGTCCTCTCCCACATTACTCTCAGAAGTCAGTCTGGTCCTGCCCCACATCACCTTCCATGAGCCAGTCTGGTCCTCTCCCACATTAACTCACAGAAGTCAGTCTGGTTCTGCCCCGCATTAACTCTCAGGAGTCAGTCTGGCCTTGCCCCACATTAACACTCAGGAGTCAGTCTGGTCCTGCCCCACATTAACACTCAGGAGTCAGTCTGGTCCTACCCAACATTAACTCTCAGGGGTCAGTCTGGTCCTAGCTCACATTAACTCTCAGGAGTCAGTCTGGTCCTGCACCATATCAACGCTCAGGAGTCAGTCTGGTCCTACCCCACATTAACTCTCAGGAGTCAGTCTGGTCCCACCCCACATTAACTATCAGGAGTCGGTCTCCTCCTGCCCCACATTAGCTCTCAGGAGTCAGTCTGGTCCTACCTCACATTAACTCTCAGGAGTCGGTCTCCTCCTGCCCCACATTAGCTCTCAGGAGTCAGTCTGGTCCTACCCCACATTAACTCTCAGAGTCAGTCTGGTCCTACCTCACATTAACTCTCAGGAGTCGGTCTGGTCCTGCACCATATCAACGCTCAGGAGTCAGCTGCGTCCTGCCCCAAATTAACTCTCAGGAGTCAGTCAGGTCCTACCCCATTTTAACTCTCAGGAGTTCAGTCTGGTCCCGCCCCACAATTAACTCTCAGGAGTCAGTCTGGTCCTGTCCCATATTAACGCTCAGGAATCAGTCTGGTCTACCCCACATTAACTCTCAGGAGTCAGTCTGGTCCTTGCCCCACATTAACTCTCAGGAGTCAGTCTGGTCCTACCCCACATTAACTCTCAGGAGTCGGTCTGGTCCCGCCCCACATTAACTCTCAGGAGTCAGTCTGGTCACGCCCCACATTAACTCTCAGGAATCAGTCTGGTCCTACCCCACATTGACGCTCAGGAGTCAGTCTGGTCATGCCCCACATTAACGTTTAGGAGTCAGTCTGGTCCTGCCCCACATTAACTCTCAGGAATCAGTCTGGTCCTACCCCACATTAACGCTCAGGAGTCAGTCTGGTCCTGCCCCATTAACGCTCAGGAGTCAGTCTGGTCCTGCCCCACATTAACTCTCAGGAGTCGGTCTGGTCCCGCCCCACATTAACTCTCAGGAGTCATCTGGTCACGCCCTACATTAACTGTCAGGAATCAGTCTGGTCGTACCCCACATTAACGCTCAGGAGTCAGTCTGGTCCTGCCCCACATTAACGCCAGGAATCAGTCTGGTCCTGCCCCACATTAACTCTCAGGAGTCGGTCTGGTCCTGCCCCACATTAACTCTCAGGAATCAGTCTGGTCCTACCCTTCATCAACTCTCAGGAGTTAGTCTGGTCCTGCCCCACATTAACTCTCAGGAATCAGTCTTGTCCTACCCTTCATCAACTCTCAGACGTCAGTTGATCTGCCCCACATTAACTCTCAGGAGTCAGTCTGGTCCTACCGAACATTAACAGGAGTCAGTTTTGGTGCTACTCACATTAACTCCTAGGAGTCAGTCTGGTCCTGCGCCACATTAACTCCGTGGAGTAGTCTGGTCCTGCCCCACATTAACTCCGTGGAGTCAGTCTGGTCCTGCCCCACATTAACTCCGGGGAAAGTCAGTCTGGCCCTGCCCAACATTAACAGGAATCATCTGGGTCTGGCCCTATATTAACTCCTAGGAGTCAGTCTGATCCTACCCACATTAACTCTCAGGAGTCAGTCTGGTCCTACCAAACATTAACAGGAGTCAGTTTGGTGCTACTCACACAACTCCTAAAAGTCAGTCTAGTCCTCCCACATTAACTCCCTTGGAATCAATCTGGTCCCAATCCACATTACTTTTCATGAGTCAGTCTGGTCCCTCTCACATTAACTCCCAGGAGTCAGTCTGGTCCTCTCCTACATTAACCCCTTGGAATCAGTCTGGTCCTACCGAGCATAACAGGAGTTAGTTTGGTCCTACTCACATTAACTCCAAGGAGTCAGTCATGGTCATCTCCCTCATTAACACCTGTAGTCTGTCTGGTCCTTCCCCACATTAACAGGAGTCAGTCTCCGTCCTGCCCCACATTAACAGGAGCCAGTCTGGACCTCTCCCTCATTAACTCTCAGGAGTCAGTCTGGTCCTCTCCCTCATTAACTTCTTGTAGCCAGTCTGGTCCTGCCGCACATTACCTTCCATGAACCAGTCTGGTCCTCTCCCACATTAACTCTCAGAAGTCAGTCTGGTCCTG
>CM031617.1:36498976-36501476 GCA_018398815.1 Conus ventricosus | reverse complement strand
AGCATCTGAAGTTCACGTCTGAGGTCCATGTAGGAGATCCATGCTCCAGCTCCATGTTTGAGGTGCACTTTGAAGGCCGTGTCTGAGGTCCATGTAGGAGATCCATGCTCCAGCTCCATGTTTGAGGTGCACTTTGAAGGCCGTGTCTGAGGTCCATGTAGGAGATCCATGCTCCAGCTCCATGTTTGAGGTGCACTTTGAAGGCCCTGTCTGAGGGTCAGTTTGATGTCTGCTACTGGTTCTCTTCTGTGGTTGACGTCCCTGCTTGAAATGTGACTTCGTTTTGGTGTCCACCTTCCCCGTCACCACCACCATTCCTATCACCACCACCTCTCTCTCTCTCTATTTCTCTCGCTCTCTTTCTTTCTCACAACAGAAGCAAGAATATCTTTCACATTCATTATTAACAACTACTTTAGTTTCATCTAACAAGCAGTAATGAACTTGACGGTGGCACAAACCGAACGTGTCCGAGATGCCTTGTGATTTAAAGGGAATTAACTCACTACTCTGAATTCGCCCGACTATTTTCTTTTGACCGAGTTCTTTCTCTTAGTTTAGGTGATGAGGTTCGGGGAGAAAGAACATGGGAGCAATACAGTGCTTTGTTTGTCCCATGCCCTTCTCTCTCTCTCTCTCTCTCTCTCTCTCTCTCTCTCTTTCCGGCTTGACATGTGTACCTGGCGGACGCGCATGCATGTCGTGTGGGTGTGTGGCGACACTTGTGACGAAGAGAGAAACGATCACATAACAAAACGCAGCAGTGAGGGCCGATCACGATGTGGACACTTCGCCACCTCCATCTTCAGGCGGAACAGCAGACAGCCCGGTGCCGATGGCGGAGAGCAGCAGCAACACAACAGCTGATCGGCAGTCAGGTCAAGGTCACCGGGTCAACACACCAGTGGATCACCGCGGGGAATCCCCGAGACAAGCCCCCTCTCAAGCCAACCAGTTCAAAGCGGGCCAGTGGCGTTCGTGGGGGTGGTAGAGGTGGGTAAAAACACCTTGGCAGGGGAGAGAGGGACTGTGCAAGGGAAGGTAGAGGGTCAGAGTGGGCGGCCTGCAACACGTGAAACTGGGGGCAGTGCGGGTAGAGGGACACAGCAAAGTGGGTTGTCGAGTTTCTTGTCAAGGAGTGGCAACACACGGCGCGCGACCAGTGACAGTGACAGCGACAGGCGTTCTTTGCGTTCTGGGTCAACCTCCAATAAATAGGACAGGCTTGATCAACCGACGCAGTTATCGTTCCTTAATTATAATGTTGAAAACCTGTGTAGTAAATTAAATGATGCATCTTTTGTAAATTATGTGTGTTCATTTGATTTCGTGTGTCTAACTGAAACCTTTGCTAATCAGGCTTTTGACTTCAGTTACATTTTTCATGACTATGTAAAATTTAGCTCTCCAGCAAAAAAGCTGTCATTATTTGGTAGAAACTCGGGTGGAGTTTTATTACTTGTTAAAAACTATTATTCTCACTTGGTTAAACGAATTGAACTTACATGTGACAACTTGGTTGTTTTGAAAATTGAGAAAAGTATATTTGATAAGGATAAAGATGTATTATTGATTGCAAGTTATATTCCCCCTGAAGGTAGTCCTTTTTATAACTACACTGATGTGAAAAATGGTATTCTTATTTTAGAAGAAAAATTGCAGCATCTAATCCAGAATGGAAATGTTAACATAATCTTATGTGGTGATTTGAACGCCAGAACAGGATGTGAGCAGCCCACCATTGAAAACCTGATAAGTAATTTAAATCCACTGGATGACAGAGAAAATGAAGAGATGTATATAAGACATTCTAAAGATGGAAATGTGAATGATTTTGGTCAAACGCTTTTAGATTTCTGTTTCATGTTTGATTTAGTCATATTGAATGGATTTTGTGAGGGTGATCCACGCAGCGATTTTACATATGTATCACCACACGGTAGTAGTGTAATTGATTATTTTATTGTGTCTGAAGAATTGCAATTTGATTTTGATTTGTGTGTTAGTGATAATCTACACTCTTGGCACCTACCGGTTGAATTGAGATGGAAGAAAGGAATGACGGAAGAGAAAGAAAGGAAAATGAATGAGGGTGGAGAAGAGAAGATTGTATGGAATGATGAGAATGCTCAGACTTATAGGGATGAATTGGAATCTGACATGTTTAAGGAATGCATGAAGCAAGCGAACGATGGATTGGATGGTGATGTTGATGAATGTCTAGATGTGTTTACCGGTGCGATGTATGGTGCTGCTGCAAAACAAAAACAATGTTGTCAATGTTATGAAGCATGGGAATCTCTGATTCCGACGCTCGTCTATGTCTCTGTATGAATCTGTTTGTGCCCCCAGGTTAATGTGCACTGTATGTAGATCTTTCAGTGCCTGTGTGTGTGTGTGTGTGTGTGTGTGGTGTGTGTGCGTGCGTGCGTGCGTGCGTGCGTGCGTGCGTGCGTGTGTGTGTGTGTGTGTGTGTGCGTGCGTGCGTGCGTGCGTGCGT
>CM031617.1:36466476-36478976 GCA_018398815.1 Conus ventricosus | reverse complement strand
CACGCTTACTGAGAACAGCCAAGACAGACAAACGATCACAAACTGCGCGTGCGCGCAACCCACAGTAGGCTACACACACACACATGACACACACACACACACACACCCCCACAACACATACAACCCAACACAACCCAACACACAACACACTGAGCACAATCACAACACACACAACACACTCCGAAACACAACACAACACACAACACATCCCCACACACCCACACACACACACACACACACAGCCACACACACACACGTTACACTTGCACTACACAGCAGACAGTCGAAAGCGATGGAGTAGAAGAGAGCTGTACAATACAGGAACAGGTGAGCCATGGGCTCCCCTGTCCAAAATGAAAACGAAAATACAGAAGCGGAAAAAAAAAATGTACACCAAAAAGCAAACACACAAACAAAGATACAAACAAAGAAAAAAACGGCTGCCTTGGAACAAAGAAGCCTTTCTTTCAGTCCACCTGCAACACCCTAACTTTCTTCCTCCAGCCCTACTAACTACCGGCATTCCCGTTCTCCCCAATCACTGCTAACACCCCGGACCCCCCCGCCCCCCCCCCCCCCACCCGCCCCCCCCACCCCCCACCCACGTTTCCACCGCCCTCACCCCCCTCCCCCCCCCCCCCCCCCCCCCCCCCCCCCCCCCCCCCCCCCCCCCCCCCCCCAATTCTCAACTCCCGTCACTCATCTCGCGTCTTTCCAATTCCACCCTTGCCACCTCCAAGTCCGTGTACATTTAACCTCCAGAGAGAGAGAGAGAGAGAGAGAGAGAGAGAGACAGACAGACAGACAGAGAGACAGACGACCAGAGAGACAGAATAAAGAAACAGACAGAGAGACAGGGGGTGGGGGAGGGAGAGAGAGGAGGGTGCGGGAGGAGGCAGTGAGGGTGAAAGGAAAAGCTGGAAGAGCGACGGGATGGAGGGGACAGTAAACACATAAGAATGGTTTGTGCTGTTTGTGTGTGTGTGTGTGGTTGTGGTGAGTGATGTGCGTGTACGTGTGTGGTGTGTGTTGTGTGTGTGTGTGTGTGTGTGTTGAGTGTGGTGTGTGTGTGTGTAGAGCGAGAGAGAGAGCGAGAGACAATGGGAGAGAGAGGAAGAGCGAGAGAGACTAGAGACAGGTGACCGAAACAGACACCAAAGTAGAGACAGAAACGAGACAGAGCAGACTAGCACCTAGACAACAGAAAGACGGGCAGAACAGAACGGACAGATTGACAAGACAGACCACAAACGACACGCACCGATTAGGAGTACTGGCTAAAGACCAGGTTCATTGACAGAAATCCCTAACGTGTCCAATCAACCCTCCCTCTCGTCCTTGCCCGTGTGTGTGGTGTTGTGTGGTGTGTCTGGTGCGTGCGGCGTGCGTGCGTTGCGTTCGTGCGCGTGCGTGCGTGCGTGCCGTGGGCGTGCGTGCGTGCGTGCGTCGTGCGTGGTGTGTGGGTGTTGTGTGTGTTGGTTGTGTTGTGATGTTTGTTGTGTCGCATGCAAACAGCAAAGGAGGGGGAGTGGGGGGGGGGGGGAAAATCACCATACTCTCTCTCTCCCACTCTCTGTCATCCGTCACTCTCTCTCGCTTTCTGCACCTCTCGCTCCCTCTCTCTGACTCTCTCGCTCTCTCTCTCTCTCTTCTCTCGAGCGCGGAGCAGCGAGCGAGCGACGCGAGCTCTGCGCACAGATTACAACGCACACACACACAAACACAACAAATCAGCAAGCAAGCAACACACACACACACACACACGCAGGGCCCCGCACGCACACACACCGACGCGCGCAGCACTCACGAACGTCATCCACACACAAACACACACACACACACACACAACACAGCACACACACACCACACACGATATGACCCTCACACACACATCAGCCCCACACTACAGACATAGAGTACTAGAGCAATAACATCCAGCGAGAGAGAGAGATAGAGAGCTGAGAAGAGAGAGGAAGAGATGACGTGAGAGAGATGCGAGAAGAGAGAGAGAGAACGATAGAGCGATGAGGGAGGTAGGGAAGGAGAAACACATCACACAACTACACACACAAACAGGGAACACACACAACACAGAGATATATAGCATATAGACAGATAGATAGCTAGAAAGGAGTAGATAAGATAGATAGAAAAGATAAGAGATACACACACACACACACACACACACACAAAACACCACACACATACACACACACGACACACACACCTGACACAAGGCACACACAGAAGAGAGAGATAGAAGATAGAGAGAGAGAGAAGAGAGAGAGAGATAGAGACAGAGAGAGACAGAGACAAAGACAGAGAGAAAAGACAGATCGACAGATGCAGCGACATAAGGATGCGGCGCACGACAACCACGGTAGTATCTATTTGGGAAGCACACACACTACCAGCACACACACACACACACACACACACACACACACACACGCACGCACGCACGTCACGCACACACACACACACATAACACACACACACACACACAACACACACCACACACCCACACACACACACACACACACACAGACATACACCCAAACACACACACCTTACACACAAACTACACACACACTCACACACACACACGATAGTAGCTAGAACAGTTAAACAGGGAGATCTTGTATATGATATATATGGCAACTGTATCAGTGTTCCCTCCCCTCTCAAAATAAAAACGAAAGACTAAGAATAAGATGAGAGACGAAAAAGAAAAAAAAAAAAAAAAAAGAAATAAAATAAGAAAAAAATACAAAAAAAACTACCAGCCCTGAAACAAAGAACTAGTCATTTCCCCTATCACCCATACTTTCTTCCCATCCCTACCCCCCCCCCCCTCATGCTCCCTTTCTTTTTCTCCCCATCACGCGCTGAGTCCAGTCGCCGCTCCCCCCCCCCGGCCCCCCCGGCTAACCCCCCCCCCCGTTCTACCACCGTTCCCCCCCTCACCTCCCAACCTAACCTTTTCCTCCTCTCTCCCTTTCCCAAACCAACCGACCTGTCCGTCAATCACGAGAAAAGCGTTTTCTTTCTTTACAACAAGAGATGAGAGAGAGGGGGGGTGGGTTGGGGAGTATGGGAGGGGACGAGGGAGGAAGAGAGAGGAGGAGAGGAGGGAGAGAGGGAGAGAGAGATAGGAGAGAAGAGAGAGTAAAAGTGAGGTGGGAGAGAAAAAGGGATGAGAGAAGAGAGAGCGGAGAGAGAGAGAGAGAAGAGAGAGAGAGAGAGAGAGAGACACGAAAGAAGGAGGGAGGGAGAGGGGGGTGAGAAAAGGAAAGACGAAGTGAAGGGAAGAGCAAAGGAACAAAGAGGGAGAGAGAGAGAGAGAGAGAGAGAGAGAGAGAGAGTAGAGAGTGAGAGAGAGAGAGAGAAAGAGCACATAGGCTGGGAAGCACATGTCAGCTTGACAGACCCTCTGGGCGCCGGTACGTAACATAAAGATCCTGAATGCAGATCTCTAGTTCCCCTTCGTCTCTCGTCTTGATCACGTCCTTGCCTCTGTGTGTGTGTTTTGGTTTTTGTTGTGTGTTGCGTGTGTGTTGGTGTGTGTGTGTGTGTGTGTGTGTGTTTCATGTGTGTGTATGTGTTGTGTGTGTGTGTGAGGGGGCGTGTGCAAAACACGGTTTTTGATAATGTGGTGTGGTGTGGTTCTGTGTGTGTATGTTATGTATTAGGTATGTATGTATGTATGTATGTATGTAAAGTATTATGATATGTTTAGTATGTCATGTATGTAATGATAATAGAGAGAGAGAGAGAGGGTGGGAAAATCAGACAACAGACAGAGATGGCACAGGAAAAAGATTTTGCATAGAGATAGAGACAGACTCACAGAGGAGAGAGACAGATCAAACAGAGATAGACAGGCAGAGAAAGAAGGAGGAGGAGATAGTGGACAAGAGATGAGACAGAGAGCGACAGAGACAAATAGGCACACAGCACACAACCCCACACACACACACAACACACACAGCACACAACCACACGACGACAACACCACACACGCACACACCCACCACACAGTACAGCACAGCACACACCACACACAAACGTCACACGCACACTCACACACACACACAAACACAAACACGGTCACACGCTCACGTACTACACACACACATACCCACCCACACACTACGCACACGCACACGTACACACACAACACACACACACCACTAAGGACACACACCAAGGGGGAGTCACACACACATAACACACACACACACACACACCTCAGGCACACACACACAACACTACAACAACACACACACAAACACACAACCTACACAGCTGGACATGTCGATAACAGGGAGAAGCTAGTACATGGCGAACTGTAGCCAGTGGGCTCCCATGGTAAAAAAAAACAAAAGAACGAAGGAGTACGAGAAAGAAAAAAGAAAAAAAAACGATTGCGTAAAAACAAAGGAGCTATTCATGTGCCAACGAACACAATCAACTTCCGTTTCGCCAGTCACCCCCCCCCGCGGTCAACTCATCCCAACTCGTTTTCCAGCCGCATCCCATTACTTCCTATCAGTGTCCTGACCATTCCTCGCTCCTCTCCGCTCCCCCCCCCCCCCCCCCGCCCCCGCCCTCCACCGGCCCCCCCCCCCCCATCCCGAATCCACACACCAGTTCCCCTTACTCTGGTCCCAAACCTGTCACTTCTCTAACCTTTCCCCTTCCTCCATCCCCTTCACTCTCACACCACCCCCCGTTCCCCGGCCTCCGTCTCCACAGGTCCCACACCCCCACCAGCCACTGACTTATTTCGTCAAATGGCTGAGAAAAAGTTTCTTCTTTACGAACGAAAGAGAGAGAGAGAGAGTAGAGAGAGAGAGAGAGAGAGAGAGAGATAGAGAGAGAGAAGAGAGAGAGAGAGATAGAAAACAAGTGGGGGTTTAGAGAGGGAGGGAGGAGAAAAAAGGGAGTGAGAGAGAAAATGGAGCTATCTATGGTAGAGCGAAGAGTCGAGGGGGTGGGGGGGGAGATAGAAAGAGGAGGGCGAGGATGGAGGGGAGTGCATTGATAGGAAAAGGAGCTGGGGGGGGGACTAAGAGAGAGAGTAGAGAGGAAGTGGATAGAGTAGAGGGAGAGAGAGAGAGAGAGAAGGAGGAAGAGAGAGAGAGAGAGGAGAGAGCGAGAGAAGGAGGCGAGGAGTGAGGAAGGGGGGGGGAAGAAGGAGAACGATTTTTTAAAAAATGGTCCCAATATTAACGATACAAAAACCGGATATAGCACGCAAAATGAAAAAGGATATATTTTTTATTTTTTTGTTGCCTTTTAAATTTCATATCCAGTTTTTACAAAAAAGAACACACACACAACACACCCACACACACACACACACACACACACACACACACACACACAGCCTCACACCGACAGAGACAGAAGCGAGGAGGAAGAGACGCATAAATCCTTACACCTTACATGCTTGAGAGAGAGAGAGAGAGAGGAGTAGAGAGATAAGAGAGAGAGAGAGAGAGAGAGAGAGAGAGTAGAGAGAGAGAGAGTAGAGATAGAGAAGAAGAGAGCGAGCGATGATAGCGCTCGAAAAGACAGGAGATGACACATAAACATGCGGAATTCTCAGCAACCACGCGATGTTTACGGCTTTCGGCTAACACAGTTAGAGTCCATTCAGGGGGACTGTATACGGGGCCAAAACTGAAAACCACACTAACACACGGACGTGCGCGCGCGTTCGGGGAACATACATACGCGGCGCGCAAGCGCTTCGCGTGCACGGTTAAGCAACGAACACATCCACACACAAACCAAAACACACAGGTCGCACAGTCAAAATATCACGCACGCACCAGTGCATGGTTCCCGAGGCGCTCCCACAAGTAAAAGCAGCCATATACCAAATTAATAATTCAAAACTAAAAAAAAAATAAACAAACATTATACTTAATTCAAAAAACACCTCACAGACCCACACGTGCTCAGTACCACATACAGTTACATGAACACAACACCACACACACACACACACACACACACAACACACACACACACACACCACACACACACAACACACAACGGGCAGGGGCAAACCACAAAACACACAACGATAAAACAAACAAAAAACAACAGCAGACAAATAACAGACGAAACACAGTTTTTAACAAGATGAGTTCCTTAAAGATACTTAGAAAACAGAAAATGGGAAATGAGATCATAACAGGCAGACAACTCCAGCCACACAAAATGCATGCTCACCCTTCTACAGACTTCAATGCGTTCCTTTCACCAGGGCCAACCAGACTACTGCCTAGCGGACGGGAGAAGCGGTCTATCGTACGTGAGGATGGGAAGCAGATTCAGACGTTTACTTGGGAAATAGTCGGACAGAGAAGAATGCACAGAAAGGGGAGAAATATATTTTCAGTTCTGGGAAGGGTCCGTTAATAACGAAAAAAGAGGGGACAAGCTTGCATTCGATATCTTTAAGGGACCGTTAATGATGGCAAAGAGGGGACAGCTTGCCATTCATTCAAGAAGGGAACCGTTAGAGAAGGACAAGAGGGGACAGCTTGCAATCATGGTTCTGAAGGACGCGTTTTAATGATTGGAAAAGGAGGGACGCTTGCATTCATTTCTTGAAGGGACCGTTAATTGAAGTAACAAGAAGAGGGGGCAGAAGAGCGCTGCAATCAGTAACTTGAAGGGACCGTTAAATGAGGACAAGAGTGATCACAAAGCATTCAGGGATCTTGAAGGGACCGATAATTATAGTGAAAAAAAGAGAGGGAAAACAGTTTTTACCATTTCAGGACGAAACAATTAATGATGAAAATGAAGGGGAAGCCTGCATTAGTTTCCTGGACGGACTGTTTAATGATGTAAAAAGGTGATAGGGAAATCTATGTAGTGTCAGGTTCTGGACAGACATCAATTAGTGAAAAAAGAAGTCAAAGCCAGTATTCAGATGATCTGAACGAACTGCCTATGACGAAAAAGCGGGAAAAGTTCTTGTAATCATTTTCTGGGACAATCCCGTCAAGTGATGAAATAAAACAAACCCTGTATTCAGGTCTGGAACGAGACTGTTTAAGCTGACGATAGAAGGAAAAGCTTGTGCGAGTTTCTGAGTGTCAGCGCGGACGGAACGGCAAACCGACACGCGTGACTGACAGAGTGAAATCACGTGCTCCCATTGCATGACAAAGCTCTGGCAGCAGAGTTCTGATTTCTTTGAAGACCAATCGTGAAATACCATGTTCTTTCTTTTTTCCATTTCTTTTTATTTCTTTTTTGAAGACAGCCAGCAAGGAGGACAGTCACAAATGTGCCTCTCAGAGTCCGCCGTGACCCTGGGGCATCGATCGAGGAACCGAGAGCTGCAGGCAGCTGAGGACGCAGGAACACCAAACGTGACAGACAAGGTATAACAGCGTTTTACCCAGACAGCTCATCTGACACAGGAATAAGGATTTTAACCCTGGAAAACAATTTAAGGATGGCTATGCACCAAACCCTCCTTGAAGACAGAAGTGCGCGTCCTATGAGCGAACTTCTCTCTCTCTCTCATCTCTTCCGGGAACACACTCGGTCTCGGCATCATCTCAGGGGTCTCTTCTCTTCTCTCTCTCCGTCACGACCACCACACACAACACACACACACACACAACACACACACACACACACAGCGCGCGCGCGCAACCGCACACACACAACACACAGACACACAACACACTCACTCACTACTCTCAGTCCGTCTCTCGATCTCTCTCTCTTCTTCTCAACAACCACAACACACACACACACACACATACATACACACAGCACACACACAGACACACACACAAACACACACCAACACACACACACACACACCAATCATGCAACGCACAGCACGCTACGCCACGCACACACACACTCACACACACACACATACAGCACCTATCCTCACTCACTCACACACACATACACATACACCATACACACACACACACACACACACCCGAGCACACACACCACACACACACACGTACACACACACACACACACACACACACACACACTACACACACACCACACACACGTACACACCAAACACACACACACGCACGCACGCACGCACACACACCAACACACACACACACAACCCACACACACACATCGACACACACACCAAACCTACACACCCCCCCACAACTCCAACACAACACACACAAACACACACATACACACACTCAACCACACACACACAGTCACAACCAACACACACACACACACAAAACACGCACGTACACTCACACGCAACCCACGCACGCACACACAACAAGCGCACCCACACACTACACACACACACCCACAACTCACACACACACAGCGCCCGGGTATTTATAAAAACAACACCCGTAACACACACACACGCACGCACCACACAACGCACACACTCACCAACCGACATCAACACCCACACACACAACACACACCAAGAACACACACACACACACACACACACACGCACGCCACGCCCGCATTCACGCACACACACACACACACACACACACACACACAACACAACCACACAACACACCGCCTGCAAACAGCCTACATAATAATAGCACCAAAACAGCTCTTACAACATAACTATGGCTACAGCTTCCTTGTCTCAATGTGCAGATAAATCCCGAGAGTTTCCACTCCTAGAAGCTAATAAAGAGGACCAATAGGCACCTGTGCTGGTGGAATACACCGAATTCCAGCTGTTTGGCCGCTAGTGCACTAGGCAGGGCTATACCCATGGCTGTCATAGCCTCAGCATCGATTCTACGTGTTCGCTGGTTCCCTGATCTTCATTTCACTTTGATCACATTTCAGTGATTTTAGACGGTGCCACGATGTATGTTGCTCTCACGGCCACACTGCAGTTGTAGAGACATCCCCCCCGTTCCTTTCCTTACTTCACCCCAACATTCTCCCACCCCTCCCTTCCCCTTCACTACGCACGGTACCAATACACACAGAGCACACACGGGCGCAAGCGCGGCCGCCCGCGCCCCGATTGCACGCCCGCTAAAGCAAGCCTGCAATCCGCGGCACAGCACACGCAACGCACAACAACCCCACAGACACACACACACGTTAATTTGTGACGCAACGCAAGCACCCAAGCACACCCCACACAAATGGCACACACACACACCACACACAACACTAAAAAACAAACACACACACACCCACACACACACACACACAACACACACATACACACCACACACAAACTCGAACGGCACGCACACAATACACTCACACGACAAACAAACCCACACACACACACAATACAACACACACACACCCACAGTACAACACACGCAAACAGCACACACACACACAACACACACACACACACACACACACAGCCACACACACACACACAACACACACAAACTCGAACGGCCGCGCTGACACGACAACACACACCTAACACTCACACACAGACAAAAACGGACACACAGACACACACACACACACACGCACACCAACAACACAGACACACACATCACACACACACCAAACACATACACACACACACCGCACAGACACACAGAACACACACACACACACAACACTACACACCACACGACACACACACACACCACACACAAACACACAACACACACAGACTCTATTCTCCCTTCGCCTCTTCCTCCATCTTCTGCTTTTTCTGGAATGATAATCCGCCCGTCTAACAGCTCGATCAGCGGAGGTGGGTGGGAGACCCCTCAGTCTGAATCTTCCTGGCACCAGATCGAATAACGTTATATACATTGGCACCCTGAAAGCTGATTCAGAGGCCTCCGTCGGAGAGCGGAGCGAACACAGCGGAATTCCCATATCATATGTCTTTCCCTCGTGTTATTCGCGCCGTGTTACGTTTCCCCGTGGTTGCTGTTTTCGCATGCATCGACCAATCATTCTTGTTTCTACGAACTCTTCGTAATCATTGTGTTGAGTTAAGACTATTGGTGTTTTTTTTTTTTTTTTTTGGTTGTTGTAGTTTTTTTTTCTTCAGTTTGGTTCATTGTTCTATATAGGGTGGAGTGGTGGTGTGAGTGTGTGTTTGGTGGTGTTGTGTGTGTGTTTGTGGAGTGTGTGTGTGTGTGTGGTGACTTTGTGTGCGCGCGCTCGCTCGCACGCATAAGCGCGCCGCTCCTATTATTTTATTACTTTCTTTCTTATTCGCCCCTTTTTCTTTGTTTTTATTTAATAATTAATTTTTTTTTTTTTATTTATTTTTTTTTTACTTTGAAGCAATCTGGAACGCTTTCTTTTGACCAGTCAGTAAGATTACAAAACAAACCAAAACAAAAAGTCACCACAACAATTTCCACCAAATTGATTGGATAGAAAAACAGAAAGGTAGCTAAAACGACACAGCCATTAAATTTGTAAGCCGATGCAAGGCGCGCGGAACGGGATAAAATGTCCGGATCCAGGATCGGTTCAGCTAGGTTACTAGCGACTTTCCCCTGACCCTAAACACTGTGAAGTCTCAGTTTTCAACAAACGATAACTATCTAAATGTTATTCGCAAAATGAAGGTGACTGCAAGCAATATTAAAACAAATTTTTAAAAAAAGGATTCCTTAACTAACTCCGCCAGACAAAATGGACAAACAATTAAGAACAAAACAACGATGACGCGTTTCGACCTCTAGGTCTTCTCAGGAAAGCAAAACAACACTCGGACAACAAAAAATTGAACAAGATAAAACTTTGAGAAGGATAGAGCGATTGGCTCATGCTCATTTTCGTTGTCCCCCTAAGTGGTTGTTTTATCTTGGCTGAAGAAGACCTAAGAGGTCGAAACGCGTCCGTGTCTTTGTCCTTGTAATTGTTTGTCCATAAGTACTGGAGGATTTAGTTCTAGTACCTTTCAGAATTTTATAAAGTATTCAATTTTCATGAATATTCGAGACTTTCTCGTGATGTTCACCTTTACAGTTCGTGTTTTGCCATAATTTTTTGCTCCACCAAACCTACAAAGGAGTAACCCTTTAATATAGAATTAATTGTGATTCTGTCCCTAATATTTGCTTCCCATGTGCTGAGAGGAATGTATGACTGGAGAATGGGGGCTCTCTCCTCAAAAAAACGCCCTTCTGCAAGTCTATTCCAATTGATTCTTTTCGGTTTAACGCCACCTCGTCAGCATTGTTGACGGACAAGCCAACAATGTTTAAAATCGTTGTTAGATGTTACACCTTGGTGCTGTTTGAGTTTTTGTGCAGCTGCAGTTCTCTAACCTTACTGCGAAGCCATGGACTGCCTTGAACAAGAACACACATGATTGTTGTTATTACAGCCGTCATTCTTATTCAGAAGTTCCAACTCGCATCATCTCCGCTCTCTCCTCTCTCTCTCTCTCTTTCTCCCTCCCCTCTCTCCTCTCTCTCTTCTGTCTCTCCCCTTCTCGCTCTCTCTCTTGGTCTCTGTCTCCTACTGTCAAGTGTCCTCTCTTTGTCTGTTCCTGTCCCTGTCTGTCTGTCTCGCTCCTCGTCTCACTTCTCATCGCTCTCGTAACTCCTCTCTCTCTAATCTCATCTCCTCACTCCACTCTCTCGAGTCATTATGGCGTGTCCTGCCACGGTCTCAACTTTCGTATTTAGTTGATTTGTGGTACTCCTCGCCCTATGGTGCCAGCTATCTGTCATATCACGCTCTGATTATGGCAAATCTAAAAGTGGGCCGGGCTAATCCTGTATCAAGTGACATCCTTAAATAGTCACTCTCTACCTGTCTGTCGGTCAGTCGTCAGTCCTCTCCCTATCCGACCCCCGCCCCCCCCTCCCCCAGGCTCCTCAGGCGGCACCTGGCGGCGCCCCGCCGTGCCGGTCACGACTCCGCCCTCCCCACTCCCCCTCCCCCCCTAGCAACCCGGGCGCGGCTGCCCGGCACATCCCCCGTGATCCTACCCTTTATTTTCCCCCCCTCACTATTTATTTCTTCTTTCCTCCTTCTAACCTTTTTCGGGGGTCCTAATTTTGGTGTTTTCGTTCCCACCTGTCGCCACAGTGGGTGACGCCCCCCACAACCTACCTCATATCTTTTGCCCAACAGCCTATAATATGTTACTTCTGGACCAAGGACAGTTCAGACCTGTTTATCTACTTCTTGGAACAGCGTCACGAAGACGATGAAGTTCCACGTCTGTCTGTGCTGGGGCTCGTTACGGCAGCAGCTCACTAACATACAAATCAAGCCAATGTACACAAGTGATGCAACAGGTATGAATGACGGAGTTATCACTTAGCAATCACCTAGGTCTTACAGAATTCGGCGAATCATATATCCCCCCCCGTCCCCCCCCCCCCCCCCCCAACAGGTAATGGCTCAATTTATCACCTACCAATCACAGCGAGAGGTGCTTCAGAAGTTTCGGCGAATCATATTGGCCCCCCAACAGTGAAGGCTGAAATAAACACCTACCAATACAATGTGTTACAAAAATTTCGACCCAA
>CM031617.1:36456476-36458976 GCA_018398815.1 Conus ventricosus | reverse complement strand
GAGATCAAAGTAACTCATGAAGACTTTAGAGAGAGAGAGAGAAAGAGGAGAGAGAGATGAGAAAGAGAGAGATTGAGAGAAAAGAGGTGAGAGAGAGAGAGAGAAAGAGAGAGAGAGAGAGAGAAGAGAGAGACAGACAGAAGACAGACAGCGACAGAGACAAAGACAGATAGACAGCAGAGGGCGAGGAGTTAGTTAAAAGGTGTTTTAGTGGCCGGGGAAAAGGAGAGAGAGAGCCCCCCAAAGGGGAGATGAGGAGGAGAGGGTGAGAGGATAGAGGGGAGGAAGAGAGAGACATGACATGCACTGACCACAAGTTTATTGATAGGCCATAGCCCTTTTCCAATGGGGGGAGATAAGCATGGACACGGATTCATTGACACGACCGACACACTCAAAACAAAAAATGTAAGCGCGCGCGCGCCCACAACGGATTTACACAAAACCAACACAACAACACACACACACACACAAAACACACAACACACACACACACAACAAAACACAGGCGTTCACATGCGATTAATGACTCAACTTGAAAAATTCATCACGATTCATCCTCGTTTGAACATCCCACATCGTCGTCACAGTTAGCTATCTGTTTTCATTGGTGTTAACAGTTTGAAGTCGGAGCTTCAATGAGAAGAATAGAAACTTAGAAAAATCAAGAATGTTTTCCTCTGATAATTTTAAACATGCTAAGCTGTTACTCCAGCACAATCGCCATAGACAATATTTTGCATATACTTTTGTCTATAACCTTTGTATAGCGGGCATTCAAAAACAAAGTGAATTTCTGTTTCAAGTTTGTCATTACAAAAGGGACAGTTCCAGTTCTCCGTATTTTTTGAATAACGGTATTTGTGAACATTGATCTGTGATACTCCCACCTAAACTGGGCAAGTACATTGCGATATGTGTTCATCCACAGGACATCCACATACTTCTCTCTTCCAAAATATGTTTTATATTGTCTATATACAGAAAATCTACCACTATTTTCCAAGTGGTCATGCCATCGGAAACAAAAGGAACTATACAACCTTTCCTTAAACTCTTTAAAGAACAGTTTCTCTTGTCCACAACCAAACAACCACACTTGCTCAAACCCATTCTCACACAACACAGTTTGAATTTTTGTGACCCAAGTGTTACTTCTACGTTCATGCATTTTTAAAAGCATATAATAGGATTTCTTAGAGAAAAGATGGTTTGGTTGTTTCAATAAACGGAACCAGTATTTAAGACATTTTGAAACAGAATTAATCCATAAAGGATACCTACCTAATTCACCATAGAGCATATCATTTGGGGTTTTATCAGTAACATGTAGCAAACATTTACACGCATAAAGATGAACACGTTCTATCTGTTCAAACCTTTTAAAGCCCCATACCTCTGCTCCATACAACAAAACTGGAATAACCTGAGAGTCAAAAAGTTTGAAAAATATATCAGCTGAGTTACAATCTATTCTGTTTAAAGTTTTCAAAATTTCCATTGTACTTCTTTTAGCTCTACTTGTTGTATCTTCCATTGCTGCTGTGAAGCTGTGACGGGTGGAAAAAGTCAGCCCCAAGTATTTGTATGAATTAACAACTTCAACTTGATTACCGTCTAAAAACCATTTTTCCCGTGGTCCTAAAAACCCACCCTTCCTGAACACTATTATCTTAGATTTATCCATATTGACAGTCAATCCTAGTCTGTGTGCAGATACTTGAAGATTGGTCAGCTGATTTTGTAGTCCGATCACTGTTGTTGACAGCAGTGTAAGATCGTCAGCGAAAAGTAGCAGAAAAAGATCAGTGTCTGAACTGAGAGACAAGCCATGCCTACCTTTACAAGTCAGCTCATTAGCTAATTCATTTATTAGTAATGAGAAGAGAGTCGGACTCATTATACAGCTTGTTTCAAACCTTGCAAACAAGAAAAGAACTCCGAGAGACCATTTTTGCTCATTACACGGGATTGTACGGATTTATACATGGCCTGAATTATCCGCAGCATTCTCCCGTTCACGCCTGTTTTTATAAGAACTGACAGTAAAATTTCTCTACTTACGGTGTCGTACGCCTTTCGGAAATCAATGAAAGCAACATACATTTTTTGGTTCTTGGAAAAATGTTTTTCAATACAAGCATGGAGTGTGAAAATGTGATCCACTGTCGAGCGTCCCTTACGAAAGCCTGCTTGCGCATCGTTTAACAAAGAATTGTTCTCAGTCCATACGTACAGCCTGTTATTTATAATTTTGGTGAACACCTTACTTACAACACTCAATAATGATATCCCCCTGTAGTTATCGGGATTGTTTGGGTCACCTTTCTTGTGCATACGGTACAATAATCGCTTTAGTCCATTCATCGGGAAATAATCCATTAACAAAAGCTTATTGAAATAAGATTTCAAATATCTTATTATTTCTGGTTCAGCGGATTTTAACATTTCTGCCAGAATACCACAGATAGACAGACAGAGAGGCGAGGGAAGATAGTTA
>CM031617.1:36446476-36451476 GCA_018398815.1 Conus ventricosus | reverse complement strand
CTCTCTCACACACACACAGAAAAAGCAGAAAATGATACAACTATCAGCAGTTTTTGACGCTCGTCTTTCTGCCCCCACTCTCCTTCTTTCTTTCCTCTGTCTGTCTCTTCGTTTCTTACTTAGCCTCTGTCTTTTGCTATTCCTTTTTTTTTTTTCTTTGCCTCTTTCTTTCTTTGTTTCTTTCTTTCCTTTCTTTTCTTTTTTTTTCTTTCTTTCTTTTTTCTTCCTTCTTTCTTTCCTATTTTCTTTCTTTCTTACTTCCTTTCCTTCTTCCTTTTTTTTTTTTCCTTCAATTTTTTTTTCTCTCTTCTCAACTGCCGTTTCCTGTATACAGGAAGAAACCCTCAATCTCCCCTCTCACCCGTACTCAGGAAGCCTAATAACCGTACCACTCTTTTACTGATCTCATCACGAAAAGTGCAGTCAGCGAGCATCATTCCTTCCCTCACTCTCCCCTTCCCCGCACCCCCCCCCCCCCTCCCCTCTCCTATCCCCAGCTCCAGTCCCATAATCCCTCTTCCCCGTCCCCCTCCCAGCCCCCGCTCTTTCCCTTCTATCTATATATCATTCAATCACTGTCAGACTCAGGACTGGTTCAGTGGGAAAAGCACCAAGTCGAGACAAGTCAAGTGTTTGCAGGTTTGAACCCCTGTCGTCGCCAAAACATAATCGCTGCCCAACTAAAAGTGTTGTGACACTTTTAATCATCATTTCACCGCCCAGATGATCAAACACGGCTTTCCCAAGGGATGTCAGACTTATGCAGAATTAAAAAAAAAAGTCACGTCTTGAAAGGGGTCAGACCATCAAAACAAGTACAAAAAAAAGGGGGGAAGGCGGGTGGTGGAGGGGTGGGGGAGTGGGGGGAGGGGGGGGGGGGTTGGGATGGGAAGACGAAAAAAACTGTCTCATGAAAAAGACACACACGTACAGGCAGGCACACACACAAACACACACACGCACGCGCGCGCGCACGCACACATACATGCACGCACGCATGCACGCACGCACGCACGCATGCACACGTACACACAACACACGCACGCACGCACACACGCACGCACGCACGCGCGCACACACACACACACACACACACACACACACACACACACACACACACACACACAAAAACGCACGCACGCACGCACGCACGCAAACGCGCACAGACTTAAGAGAACATTTGTGTACACAAACACGCACGTACCCACGTGCGCACGCGCGCGCGCACACACACTCACACACCATAAACATACGTACACATCATTTTACTCTTCTTCCCTCTCTTTCCCCCCTCCCCTCCCTCTCCCTCTCTCTCTCTCTCTCTCTCTCTCTCTCTCTCACTATCTCCCAATGTCTCTTTCTCACCAACACAGAGAAAGTCCAGGAAAATGCCTCTCTAAGCAGTTTGAATCTGGCCTCTATCACTTTCTTTTTCCTACTCTTTTCATGTTCTCTCTCTCTCTCTCTCTCTCTCTCTCTCCTCTCTCTCTCTCTTCTCTCTCTCTCTCTCTCTCTCTCTCTCTCTCCCCCTCTCTCTCTCTCTCTCTCTCTCTCGCTCGCGCTCTCTCTCTCATCAATACAGAGTGAAAATCCAGAAGAAAAAAAATGCTGCTCCTAGCAGTTTCAATCTGGCCTTTATCACTTTCTTTCTCTTCTCCTTTTTTCTTTCTTTCCCCCCCCCCCCCCCCCCCCCCCCCCCCACCCCCACACGTTTTCCTTCTTCCCTTCCTTTTCTTTTTTCTTTTCTTCAGTGCCGACTCTTGTTTTCACCTGCAACATCATGACTTATTGATTCAGCACCATGCCAGATCTCCGCTTAATGATGCCAGTCTGGACTGCAGCCATGGCTTAAAGGTGGGATGGTGGGGTAGGGGGTGGGGAGAGAGAAAGGGAGGGAGACAGAGAGAGGAGAGAGCAGAGATTGAGGCAGAGTGATGCATACACAGAGAGAGACAGAGAGAGATGGGGGGGAGGGGGGGAGAGGGAGGAGGGTGTGGGAGGGACGAAAGATGCAAGGCAGGGACTAAGGGAGAAAGGGGGTGGGGGGAGAGAGGGAGAGACAGAGAGAGGGAGGGGAGAGATAGAGAGAGAGAGGAAGAGAGAGAGAGAGAGAGAGAGAGAGAGAGAGAGAGACGGATACGGATGATTTATTCAATATAGGCCACGGCCCCTTATGAAGGGTGGATTAAACATGTACAAAAAGTGATAACATAAACATATCAGGAAAAAAGGAATGAAAAACAGTACTTAATCAAAAACATGCTAAGTTCCGGCGTTTATCAGCTTTATATAAGTACAATGCAAGCTTTTTTACAACATTTTCTTTTGTGCAAGATATGAGTAAGATGAGTCTAAACAAGGATGGTTGTCGATAATAACTAGGAGGGATGAATTCATCTCTAAGATCACTCAAGGCAGTACACTGCAGTACAAAATGAACTTCATTTTCACAACGCGTTTTTACATAATGGACAGGTAAGATCAGAATTGGAATGTTGCCTGTAACGAAAATGATGAACTAAGATATCCGATATTCCAAATCTAAACCTTGTCACTATAAATTTCAGATGTCTGTCCATTTTCATTGACAAGTAAGTCGAATACAGTGTGAGGAGTTATATTGTCTATACAAATCAAATCTAGTACTATCATTCATGTGAGAATTCCATTCTTGCCATCTGATATCAACCAGCCTGGTACGGAGCGTTCGAATAAAGGTCGGTTCATCTCCTACTCCCTGATTTAACCAGGCATAACCGAAACCCAGTTCTTGTAGTCTAATTCTCATTTTTGTGGCCCAGTTTATTTTTCCCCTGGCATCTAGATTACACAGCATGTTGTAAGCTTTCTTCGGTAATCTACAATCAGAGAAGAGAGAGAGAGAGAGAGAGAGAGAGAGAGAGAGAAGAGAGAGAGAGAGAGAGAGAGAGAGAGAAAGCAGACAGACAGACAGACAGACAGACAAAGAGACATGGATAGAGAGGCACAGAAAGAGACAGACAAAGGTAGATGGAGAGAGACAGAGAGAGAGAGAGAGAGAGAGAGAGAGAGAGAGAGAGAGAGAGAGAGAGAGAAGCAGACGTACAAGAAGTGAGAAAGAGACACCGAGGCAAAGACACAAAACGAGAGAGGGAGACAACGACAGACAGACACACGGACAGACAGACAGACAGACAGAGAGAAGCACAACACAATAATTACACTGATCAGGCCTACGGCCCATATCAATGGTGTAGTCAGTACAAAAACCTACACCAAACACATGAGCTCCGTACCACTTCCACACATCTAGTGTCACAAACACCAATCGAGCCCATTCCACGTCACTTTCCTTCGTTACTGTCCAACACACACACACACACACACACAAAATGCGCATAACTAGACTTTCACAATGCAGCTTGCAAGACGATCGATAAGCGGCGTGTGTTCAGATGCAAGAAGCGTGTTTAGCTTCAGCGACGATGAATGACTGTAGAACACTGGGGGGAGGTGTTGTTTGTTTTCTCCCGCTCTTTAATTAAATGTTAGCCCCTTACCGTTCCCAAAGTCAGAATCCATAAAAGGGACAAGTTAACAGTGATATATATGGTTCGGCAGCTCCATTGCGATCAGACTGTTTGATGTTAAGATCTTTCTGGTGCTTTACAATTTGTTGAAACAGAGTATCACAGAACTTCAAGAGAAAGAAGACGAGAGAGAAGAGGAGAGAGAAAGAGAGAGAGAGAGAGAACGACAGAGCGAGAAAGAGAGGGAGAAAGACACAGAGAGAGAGATAAGATGAGAGAAGAGATGAGGAGAGAGAGAGAGAAGAGAAGAGAAGACAAGAGACAGAGAAGGTGAGACAGACAGGCAGACAAACAGAATGTCGTATCTAAGCCATTTCACAAATATGCACATAATGTCGCTTTTTTTGTCAATAATTTTAATGTTGTTTTAGAAATCTATCATGTCTTTCTTCCATTCTTGATTTCTATGTTGATATATATATATAGAATTATAAACAAAGCTTGCTCTTACGTCTTGGATTGAAGAAATATTGGGAGATAAGCATTCATATCTGCAGTGGTAGTTAATACTGCCTAACTAACAGTATGTGCTCAAGTGGGTGGATGGGGAAAAATAAAATAAATGCTTCTCAAAATGAGCCTTCAGCAAGTTTATAATCTCCAATAGGGAGAAAACTCACTAACACATAACTCCTGGTCATATACCGATATTTCGAACCCTGGTTGTTTCTCCTCAGTGACCGCGGAAAGTAGTAATTTGACTCCTTTACCTTTTCGGTTTTAAGAAGAATGCTATCCCAGAAAAGGCTGGTGTGCAATACCGTAGTATGTTTGTTGAGTTTTCAAAAAAAACAACCAAAGGTGCCACCTAAGAAGCAAAATAAAATCATGAAAGAACAAAACAAGCTACATTTTCTTGTGAAAAGTAGAAAATATAAAAAGATAACCTCTTAAGACACAAGCGCTGAGGGCCAGTTCTTGGAATGAATCCGCAAGGGACTAAATTACAAAAAACTAATAAATTCCAAGGATAAGTACTGAGCACCAGTCCATCATATATATATCTATATATATATATATATATTTTTTAATCTACATATTGGTAATCTGAATGTTGTTTTAAGAGTATAAATATTCCGTCTTTATATCCGTTAATGCTTTAAATATCGTATCAAGAATAATAAGTACTACGTATTCTTTCTGTTCTATATTCTAATATCATTAGGAAGATACATGTACACACACACACACACACACACACACACACACACACACACACACACACACACACATACACACACACACACACACACACACACATACAAGTTCGACAAGTATACTTTCACAATCAGGTCAAAAGTCCTCACTGATCAAAAGTGATTTGGCAGACAGGTTTAACCTCCTACGACAGCAGGGGATGTGTGTGTGTGTGGGGGGGGGGGGGTCGCTGGGAGAGGGAGGCGGGTTGGGGACCTAAATAACACTACACTA
>CM031617.1:36441476-36443976 GCA_018398815.1 Conus ventricosus | reverse complement strand
CAAACACTCGCCTCGTTGGCGCTGGGCTCGCTCGCTCTCTCCCACAGGTAAAAACGGGAACGACTCGTTCCCCTCTCTCTCTCTCTCTCTCTCTTGCCCTCGAACTGCTAAAGGGGGAGTGGTATGGAGAGTAGTAGTGGCGGCAATGGCAGAAGTGGGACGGTGGGAGGAGGAGGAGAAGGAGTGAGGGGAGAGGGAGGGAAGGGTCGGAGGAGAAGTGGGGGTGGAGGGTGATGAGAGGAGGAACGAGGGGCAGGGAGGGACGGGTGCCGCCTGTACGGTGTAATAGGACTGGTGGTATGCCAACAACAAATTTTCCATGGCGATTTTTTTTTTTTGGGGGGGGGGAGGGAGAGGAAGGAGTAGGTTGGTAGGGCGGAGGGGAGGGAGAGGGGGAGGAGGAGATATAATTTTTTGTGATGAGAATCTGTATTTCTAGGCAAGTAAAGTGCATGATGTTTTTTTTTTTATGGTGAGAGAGAAAGAGGGACAGACAGACAGACAGACAAAGAGACAGACAGACAGACAGATAGGGGGAGAAGAGAAAGAATGTTTTGATTCATTAACAGGCCATAGCCTTTCCTGTAGTGATTAGTTTGAGGTCGCAGGTAAATGAGGAGCAAAAGCGAAGGGGCAACATCCACTAACTGATCGCTCATAAGACATAGAATAAAGGCAGAATCAAAAGCTATAACAATTTCTGCAAACTTTAGACTGATTTTTCTTAAAACAAAAATGGTGGCAGATTCCACACATCATCATAACTTACAGATAACAGCTGCAAGCACAGTTTAAAGATAATAATAAGGTACCTAATCTCGATCTTATCATTGCACATTGAAAGTTGCTAGTAAGTGGATTATGCTCCCACAGTCAGTTGGCTGTTGGGGCTTTAAACTGTCCGATGTTTACCATGTCAAAGGTACTGCATGATGGGAGGCGGTGCCTACCTTCTCCTTCCACCGCCTTTGACCATCCCTGAATTGAACCAAGTGTCCATGTATTGCAGGCTGGACAGAGAGGGTTTTCAAGCCGAAAAAAACCCGAGGCCTAGAACGTTTCGAACTCACTCCCGTCAGCTCTGTAAGCAAACCCTCTAGCCACTTGACTACGGGCTCCTCCGAACTTTGTGTTCCATGTTAAACATAAAGTAAGGTTTGATATCACGTATGTGACCTATATGCCCGTGCATATTGAATATATGTCGCTGCCGTGAATATGATCGCGCCATCTGTGGCAATGGACAATCAAGGTATTAAGCATTGACAAAAACATTTACACATTCGTTACTGTTACCAGCACCTCAATCTGCTCACGTCATCAAACCATGTTCGGATAATTTACGTACATCGGACTCCAGGTTCTTCTTTCTCTATCATCTAATTCTTTGTTTTTTCTCTGGGTCTTCTATGTTCTTCTAACGGAAAGAGTTTAACCAGTATCCTATACATGGTGTTCCGAACAGGAGCATTGCCATTGCCATGCATTTGGTATCTGTTTTGCCTCGGACTGAATCATTTAAGTGTTGGAATGCATCTGAGCTGACATGCACTGGGTATCTGGTTTTCACAGAAATGTCACAGAAATGTATGGCTACAGGCTAATAGCCTTTTGCCCTCATAATCAGTATCCGTTTATGTGCTTTTGGATCACTTTCTCGTGAAAGTCCCAATGGCTTAAGTCAGGCATAGTGTATACTACATTTATCATCATCTTAATAAAGATCCAACTCAGTGGAAAATACCTGGTCTTTAAACTTTTTGTCAATTTGATTTTTAAATGCGTTTACTGATGGCGCGTTGATAGCGTCATCGGAAAGGTTATTCCACAGGTTAATGATACGGTTAGTAAAAAAAAGTTTTCGTAAGACTAGGTCATTCAAGGTTCTTACATCTACGTTCCAAAAGTTGTTGGTTTTTTGGGGGGGTTTTTTTGGTTTTTTTAATCAAACAAACAGATGTGAACATTTATCATAACCAGCTGCCTCACGCAACCCCCTAAATTCAGAATCATCTTACATAAAAGATTTTTTTTCCACTCAAATACTAGGTAAAGATCATTTCAGTGCAATTTTGTTTTAGTGACGATAATCTTTTATTTGGTAAACAAATCTGCATCTGCATCTTTACAGGCATGAACAAAACTCAAACGTATAATCAAATCTTTTCCCAAGTACTCATCACTCATAACCATTGACTCGAGTATTAAGATTTTGCCAGGCATCTATCTTTTTTATGGCAGATAGGTAATCGTTTTTTATGAAACAAGATACTGCTTTTATTCCAGATTAATTCTTAACTGAAAAGATCGAACAGTTCTTTGTAGACTGTTGAATGACTTTGTAATCCTGGAACAGTTTCAGGAAATAAAATAACATTATTTGCTGACAACAGAGTGGGCGTTTCAAAGGCATCATAGAGGAAAGTGGGACCACGTATTCAATCATTAATTACTTCTACCGCCAGTTAGGTCACGTGAAAAGAGAACAGTTCAGGGCTCA
>CM031617.1:36433976-36436476 GCA_018398815.1 Conus ventricosus | reverse complement strand
CGTACGTGTGTGCGTGCAGCGTGCGTACGTGAGTGCGTGCCCGCGTGCGTGCGTGTGCGTGTATGTGTGATGAGGAGAAACTATAAGGAAGAATTCAACTGTTAATAAAAAAATAATAAAAAAATAAAAAGACATCAAAAGTAAAAACAAACAGCTGTACAAAATAAGATCATGAAACAGCATCTACAGGATTGAGCCAACTGGGCTTAACATAAGAATTCGTACAAAATTTAAGAGAGACATGGTATCCTGGAATATGCACTTTGAAGCATCCTTTCTAAATTCTGACAAATCGGAATCAAAGTAGGGGCAAAAGTATAGAACGTGTGTTGTACAATTATCAAGGGCGCCGCAAGCACAAGTGTGTGTGTGTGTGTGTGTGTTTTGTGTGTGTGTGCGTGCGTGCGTGCGTGCGTGCGTGCGTGCGTGCGTGCGTGCGTGCGTGTGTGTGTGTGTGTGTGTGTGTGTGTGTGTGTGTGTGTGTGTGTGAAAGATCATATATTGTTGGCAATATACAGAGAAAGAGACACTGAATATTCTGTCTGTCGATTTATTTCTCTGTTTCTCTCGCTCTTTCTCTCTCTCTCTCTCTCTCTCTCTCTCTCTCTCTCTCTCTCTCTCTCTCTCTCTCTCTCTCTCTCTCGCTCTCTCTTTCTCTCTCTCTCTCTCGCTCTCTCTCTCTCTCTCTCTCTCTCTCTCTCTCTCTCCCCTTCGCTCTCTCTCTCTCTCTCTCTCTCTCTCTCTCTCTCTCTCTCTCTCTCTTCTCTCTCGTCTCTCTCTCTTTGTTAGTAGTTAGTCATGTATAGTTAGTTGCTAGTCACTCTTAGTTCCCCGACAGGGCAAGGCCCGGATGTAAAAAAAGTATGTATCTGCTTATCTGTTACCCTGGGAAATAGAGATTATCAATCTCTCTCTCTCTCTCTCTCTCTCTCTTCTCTCTCTCTCTCTCTCTCTCTCATCTAATGGTTCTACATCTATCCATCACTATGACTGCTGCTACTAAGCCACACCCCTATCTTCTGTGTCATCCCAGCAACCAATGGTGGAGGGGGTGGGGGGGGGAGGGGGTACCTGACTTGTGAGATGGCCACAACGCTACCTGTCCATCAGACACGAATGTGGCCTATCGCGGTATTAAATGTCACCTTGGCGTAAAATATCACCCGGTGACATTCTATATCTGGCTGCGGTTAGAAGATGTCATCCAAGTGCGGATTGTCAGCTGGATGCCTGGATTACGTTTTGTACTGGCAGGTCACATGATATCTATGTCCACTGTCGAATGAATTATCGTGACTATGTGAATGTATGGCATGGGTTCGGGCCCAGCCGGTCATTTAGGTCAACAAGGTGAACCTGGGAGATAGTGGTGATCACGAATGCCTGCATACGGTTGTGACGTCACATGGTAGTGACGTATTCTGACGGAAGTGATGATGGTGGTGGTGGAAGTGGTGGTGGTGGTGGTGGTGGTGACGCAAAAAAAAAAGTGGGTCAAGTCATTGACATACCTGACCGTATTTATATCAGGTTGAAAGAGCGACTATCTCTTTAAATGACGACAACAACGAAGATGACGTCGGCGGTGACGATGATGATAATGACGGCATTATATGACGGCGCCTTAGGCCTTTGCTGGTCGGCCTGTTTCATTGTGTTTTTCTGGAACGTGCGGTCCGAGAGCTTAAGGGCTGTCACAAACCTTGCAATACTTTTAGCCGTATATTGTTTCACATCACTGCGCAGTTGTTTAAGATGTTGAATCCAAATCCACCGATGATCATCATCGTCGTCCTCTCTACACCACCTTGATCACACAATACGAGCGACCAGTCAGACCTTACTACAAATCCTTCTGTCATCTCATCCCATCTCATCTATCATGGAGTCTTGAAGACCGTTGGGGTCGCCACAGAAGACTTCGCAGCCAGCTTCCTTCATTCCTCCCGGTTCTCAGACACTCTTAGGCTGTTGCGGACTCGTGTGAGGCCAGTCCATGCACTGATGATGTCCTCCCATCTCTTTCTCTGTCTTCCTCTCCTTCTGCCTCCTCGCACTGTTCCTGGTAGAATGGTTGTGTCAAGTCCTGTTGATCTTGATACATGACCAATACATCTCATTTTCCTTTTTTTTTCCACTGTGCACAACAGGTCTTCGTACGGTCCAATGGCTTGTCTTACTCTGGTTTGGACCTCCAAGTTGGCAATGTGGTCTTTGTATGAGATGCCAAGGATCTTGCGGAAGCATCTCATCTCTAATGCCTGAATCCTCTCAAGTTCAGCTGTCAGAGTCACAGATCGTTTATTTATAGCTCTGTGTGTCAGAGTCCACATCTCACAGGCATGAAAGAAATATGGCAATGACCAGGGAGCGCATCTTCAGTCTGACCTTGGAACTGATTGTGATGTTTCTGTCATTCCAGATGGGTCTTAGTCTGACAAGCGCTGTTGTCGTCTGCGCAACTCTGGAGAGCACTTCAGGTTTTGATCCCTCATCTGAA
>CM031617.1:36406476-36416476 GCA_018398815.1 Conus ventricosus | reverse complement strand
GTACACTACCTACTATCACCATCTTCAGTACGCTACTACTCTCACCATCTTCGTAAGCTACCTAATATCACCACTTCAGTACACTACTGATATCACCATCTCAGTACACTACCTGATATCAACAATTTAGTACGTACCTACTATCCACCATCTTCAGTACGCTACCTGATTTCACCATCTTCAGTATGCTACCTTTTCTATCACCATCTTCAGTACGCTACCTGATATCACCATCTTCAGTACGCTAACCTGATATCACCATCTTCAGTACACTACCTGATATCTTCAGTACGCTACCGGAGATCACCCATCTTCAGTACGTACCTGATATCACCACTCTTCAGTACACTACTGATATCACCATCTTCAGTACGCTACCTACTATCACCATCTTCAGTACACTACCTGATATCACCATCTTCAGTACGCTACCTGATTATCACCATCTTCAGTACGCTACTGATATCCCAATCTTCAGTACACTAACTGATATCACCATCTTCAGTACGCTACCTGATATCACATTTCAGTACCACTACCTTCTATCACATCTTCAGTACACTACCTTCTATCACCATCTTCAGTACGCTACCTGATATCACCATCTTCAGTACACTACCTGATATCACCATCTTCAGTACGCTACCTATAATCACCATCTTCAGTTACACTACCTGGATATCACCATCTTCCAGTACGCTTACCTACTATCACCAATCTTCAGTACGCTACCTGATATCACATTTCTTCAGTACTCTACCTGATATCACCATCTTCAGTTCACTACCTACTTTCAGCATCTTCAGTACACTACCTGTTATCACCATCTTTAGTACGCTACTGATATCACCATCTTCAGTACGCTACCTGATATCACCATCTTCAGTACAATACACTGTTATCACCATTCTTCAGTACGATACTACTATCACCATCTTCAGTACACTACTGATATCACCATTTCAGTACGCTACTGGTATCACCATCTTCAGTACGCTACCTGATATCACCATCTTCAGTCACATACCTGATATCACCATCTTCAGTACGCTACCTACTATCACCATCTTCAGTTCAGCTACCTGAATATCACCATCTTCAGTACGTACCTACTCTATCACCATCCTTCAGTACGCTAAGTACTATCACCATCCGCTTTTTTCCCAGTACGCTACCTGATATCCACCATCTTCGTACACTACTGAATCACCATCTTCAGTACGCTACCTGATATCACCATCTTCAGTACGCTACCTGATATCACCATCTTCAGTACGATACCTACTATCACCATCTTCAGTACAACTACCTGATATCTTCAGTAACGCTACCTGATATCACCATTTCAGTTCACTACCTACTATCACCATCTTCAGTACGCTACTTCTATCACCATCTTCAGTACGCTACTACTATCACATCTTCAGTACATTACTGATATCCACAATCTTCAGTACGCTACCAAGTATCACCATCTTCTTTCAGTACGCTACCTTATATTACCATTCTTCAGTTACGCTTACCTTGATATCACATTCTTCAGTACGCTACCTACTATCACCATCTTCAGTACGCTACCTGATATCACCATCTTCAGTACGCTATCCTACTATCACCATCTTTCAGTACGCTAACTACTTCACCATCTTCAGTACGCTACTGATATCACCATCTTCAGGTCGCTATCCAATATTCACCATCTTCAGTACGACTACCTGATATCACCTCTTCAGTACGCTATCCAATATTCACATCTTCAGTACGCTACCTGATATCACAATCTTCAGTTACGCTACCTGAATATTACCATTTTCAGTCGCTACCTGATATCACCATCTTCAGTACGCTACCTGATTCACCATCTTCAGTACGCTACCTGTTCAACATCTTCAGTACGCTACCCTACTATCACCATCTTCAGTTCGCACCTGATGTCACCATCTTCAGTACACTACCTGTATCACCATCTTCAGTACGACTACATACTATCACTATCTTCAGTACACTACATACTATCACCATCTTCAGTACGCTACCTACTATCACCATCTTCAGTACGTCTACTATCACCATCTTCAGTTTACACTACCTGATAATCACCATCTCAGTACGCTACCTTCTATCCACCATCTTCAGTACGCTACCTGATATTACCATCTTCAGTACGCTACTGATACACCATCTTCGTACGCTCCCTACTTATCACCAGCTTCTGTACCGTACCTACTATCCACCATCTTCAGTTCGCTACCTGATGTACGAGCTTCAGTACACTAACTGATTATCACCATCTTCAGTACACTACCGACTATCACCATCTTCAGTACGCTACCTGAGAGGGGGTCACCATCTTTCAGTTACTTTACCTGATATCACCATCTTCTGTACCGCTACCTGATGTCACCATCTTCAGTAAACTATTGATATCACCATCTTATTCCCAAGTTACGCTACCTGATGTCACCATCTGCAGTTACGCTACCTGATGTCACCAACTTCAGTACGCTACCTGATATGACCATCTTCAGTACGCTACCTGATTTCACATCTTCAGGTACGGCTACCTCATATCACATCTCAGTACTATTCCAATATCACCATCTTCAGTACGTACCTGATATCACCATCTTCAAGTACGCTATCCCATATCTCCATCTTCAGTACGGCTACCGTGATATCTCCATCTTCAGTACGCTACCTGATATCACCATCTTCAGTACGCTACCTGATATCACCATCTTCAGTACATACCCCCTGATATCACCATCTTCAGTACCTTACCTAATATCTCCATCTTCAGTACACTTACCTGATATCACCTTCTTCAGTACGCTTCCAGATATCACCATCTTCAGTACGCTACCTGTTATCACCATCGTCAGTACACTACCTTGATATCACCATCTCGTACGCTTACCTTCTATCACCATTTCAGTACATACCTGATATCCACCATCTCAGTACGCTACCTGATATCACCATCTTCAGTTACGCTACTGATATCCCTTCATCAGTACACTACCTGATATCACCATCTTCAGTTACACTACCTTCTATCACCATCTTCAGTACACTACCTGAATATCACCATTTCAGTACGCTACCAGATATCACCATCTTCAGTTACGCTACCTGATATCACCATCTTCAGTACACTACCTGATATCACCATCTTTCAGTACGCTACTTCGATCACCATCTTTCAGTACGATACGTACTATCACCATTCTTCAGTACGTACTGATTCACCATCTTAAGTACACTACCTGATATCCACATCTTCAGTACGGCTACCTGATATTCCCATCTTCTCAGTACGCTTCCTGATTTCACCATGCTTCAGTACGCTAACCTACTATCACCATCTCATTAACACTACCTGATATCTTCAGTACGCTACTGATATCACCATCTTCAGTACACTACCTACTATCACCATTTCAGTACGCTACTACTATCACCATCTTCAGTACGCTACCTTTACTTATCACCTCTTTCAGTTACACTACCTGAATTCACCATCTTCGTACGCTACCTACTATCACCATCTTCAGTACGAACCTGATTATTCCATCCTTCAGTACGCTACCTAGATTATCACCATTTCAGTACGCTACCTACTATCCACCATCTTCAGTACGCTACCTACTATCACCATCTTCAGTACGCTACCTGATATCACCATCTTCAGTACGCTACCTTACTATCACCATCTCAGTACGTACCTGATTCACCATCTTCAGTACGTACCAGATATCACCATCTTCAGTTACGCTATCCAATATCACATCTTCAGTACGCTACCTGTATCACAATCTTCAGTACGCTATTCCAATATCACATCTTCAGGTGCGCTAACTGATATCACCATCTTCGTACGCTACCTGATATCACCATGTCAGTACGCTACCTGATATCACCATCTTCAGTCGCTACTGATTTCACCATCTTCAGTCGCTACCTGATATCACCATCTTCAGTACGCTACCTACTAACACCATCTTCAGTACGCTACCTGATGTCACATCTTCAGTACCACTACCTGATATCACCATTTTCAGTACGCTACTACTATCACCATCATTCAGTACACTACCTACTATCACCTTCTTCAGTACGCTACATACTATCACCCATCTTCAGACGCTACCTACTATCACCATCTTCAGTACACTACCTGTTATCACCATCTTCAGTACGCTACCTACTATCACCATCTCAGTCGCTACCTGATATTTACCATCTTCAGTACGCTACCTGATATCACCATATTCAGTACGTACCTACATCACCATCTTCAGTACGATACCTTCTGTCACCAACTTCAGTTACGCTATGATGTCACGATCTTCAGTACACTACCTGATATCACCATCTTCAGTACACTTACCTACTATTCACCCATCTTCAGTACGCTACCTGATGTCACCATCTTCAGTACGCTACCTATATCACCATCTTAGTACGCTACTGATGTCACCATCTTCAGTACACTATCTGAATCACATCTTCAGTACGTACCTGATGTCACCATCTGCAGTACGGCTTACCTGATGTTCACCATCTTCAGTCGGACCTGATTGACCATCTTCAGTACGCTACTGATATTCACCATCTTCAGTACGTACCTCATATCACCAATCTTCAGTACGCTATCCTATATCACCATCTTCAGTACGCTATACCTGATATCACCTTCTTCAGTACGCTAGCCAATATCACCACTTCAGTACGCTACCTGATATCACCATCGTCAGTACGTTACCTGATAATCACCATCTTCAGTCGCTACCTGATATCACCATCTTCAGTACGGCTTCCTTCTATCAACATCTTCAGTACGCTACCTGATGTCACCATCTCTTCAGTAACACTACCTGATATCACCATCTTCAGTACACTACCTGATGTCACCATCTTTCCCCCCAGTACACTACCTGATATCACCATCTTCATGTACGCTACCTGATATCACATCTTCAGTACGCTACCACCTATCACATCTTCAGTACGCTACCTGATATCACCATCTTCTGTACGCTTCCTGATATAACATCTTTCAGTACACTACCTACCATCACCATCTTCAGTCGCTACCTACTATCACCTTCTTCCAGTACGCTACCTACTATTCCATCTTCAGTCGCTACCTACTATCACCATCTTTAGTACATACCTGATATCACCTCTTCAGTATGCTACCTGTTTTTCTCCATCTCAGTACGGCTACCTACTATCACCATCTTCCAGTACCTACTACCTATATCATCATCTTTCAGTACGTTACCTCTGTCACAATCTTCAGTACGCTACCTGATATCACCATCTTCAGTACGCTACCTGATATCACCATCTTCAGTAAACTATCCTACTATCTCTTCTTCAGTACGCTACCTGATTTTACCATCTTCAGTACATACCTGATATCACCATCTTCAGTACGTTACCTTATATCACCATCTTCAGGTACACTACCTGATAGCACATCTTCAGTACGCTTACTGGATATCACCATCTTCAGTACGCTACCTATTATCACAATCTTCAGTACATACCTACTATCACATCTTCAGTACGCTTACCTCTATCACCATCTTCAGTACGCTACCTGATGTCACCATTTCAGTACACTACTGTAATGACCAATTCAGTACGCTACATGATATCTCCATCTTCAGTACACTACCTAATATCACCATCTTCAGTACGCTACCTACATCACCATCTTCAGTACGCTTCCTACTATCACCATCTTCAGTACACTACCTGATATACCATTTCCAGTACGCTACCTACTATCACCATATTCAGTACGCTACCTGATTTTACCATTTCGTACGCTACCTGATATCACCATCTCAGTACGTACCTCTATCACCATCTTCAGTACGCTACCTACTATCACCATCTTCAGAACGCTACCTGATGTAACGATCTTCAGTACACTACCTGATATCACATCTTCCAGTACACTACCTATATCACTTCTTCAGTACGCTACATGATGTCACCATTATCAGTACGCACCTGAATATCACCATATTCAGTATCGCTACCTGATGTCACCCATCTTCAGGTACACTATCTGATATCACCATCTTCAGTACGCTATCCTGATGTCACCATCTGCTCGCTACGTAACCTGATGTCACTTCTTCAGTACGCTACTGATATGACCATCTTTAGTTACGCTTACTGATATCACCATCTTCAGTACGCTTACCTCATATCTCCATCTTCTGGACGCTATCCAATATCACCATTCTTCAGTACGCTACTGATATCACCATCTTCTGTACGCATCCAATTATCACCTCTTCAGTACGCTACCTGATATCCCATCTTCAGTAGCTACCTGATATCACATCTTCAGTACGCTACCTGATATCACCTCTTCAGTACGATACTTCTATCACCATCTCAGTCGCTACCTGATGTCACCATCTTAGTACACTACTGATTCCAACACATCTTCAGTACACTACCTGATGTCACCATCTTCAGTACACTACCTGATTTTCACCATTTCAGTACGCTACCTGATATCACCATCTTCAGTACGGCTACACCTATCACCATCTTCTACGTAGTTTACGCTACCTAATTATCACCATCTTCAGTACGCTACCTGATATCACCTTCTTCATGTACACTTCCTACCATCACCATCTTCAGTACGCTACATACTATCCACCATCTTCAGTACGCTACCTTACTATCACCATCTTCAGTACGCTACCTACTATCTCCATCTTTAGTACACTACTGATATCACCAACTTCAGTACGCTTACCTGATATCACATCTTCAGTACGCTACCTACTTATCACCATCGTCAGTACACTACCTACTATCACCAACTTCAGTACGCTACCTACTGTCAACCATCTTCAGTACGCTACCTGATATCACCTTCTTCAGTACGCTACCTGATATCACCATCTTCAGTTAACTACTTACTATCACCATCTTCAGTACGCTACATGATATCACATCTTCAGTACATACTGATTCACCATCTTCTGTACGCTACCTGAATTATCACCATCTTCAGTACACACTGATATCACCATCTTCAGTACGCTACCGATATCACCATCTTCTGTTCGCTACCTACTCATCACCATCTTCAGTACGCTACCTTACTATTCACCATCTTCAGTACGCTACCTGCTATCACCATCTTCTAGTACGCTACCTGTTTACCACCATCTTCAGTACGCTAACCTGCTATCACCATCTTCAGTAGACTACCTGTTATCACCATCTTCAGTACGCTAACCTGATATCACCTCTTCAGTACGCTACCGGATATCACATTTCAGTACGCTACTGATATACCATCTTCAGTACGCTATCCAATATCACCAATTACAAATACGACTACACCTGATCACCATTCTTCCAGTTACGCTACCTGATATCACCATCTTTCAGTACGCTACCTAATATCACTTCTTCAGTACGCCGGGGTACTGATGTCCCCCACCCCCAATCTTCAGTACGCTCCTGATATCACCATCTTCAGTACGCTACTAGATATCACCATCTTCAGTACGCTACCTGATATCACCATCTTCAGTACCGCTATCAATATCACCATCTACATTCGCACTACCTGATATCCACCCATTTTCAGTGTGCTATCCAATACATCTCTTTAGAACTCACTGCTCTATCCTACCGAAACCAGCCCACCGTATCTATCTGTTTTCTTTGCACAGTCATCCTTTCTCTTATCCTTCCATTCCAAGCATTTTGAACAACGATTTTCCTACATTGTGTGTACACAGCTTTTTATTGTTAGGTAAGATAAGCTGTTATGGGTAATGACTGGAGGGTCTGAAAGGTACATGAAAACGCAAGGAGTTGTTTTTTTCGACTAGAATATGAAATCAGGACCTTTTCTTTGGAAGATCTTCAGCCAATCATTTCACTGTCTTGTCACTGATTTTGCAACGTGAGGCGACTGCAGGCAGAAATCTTAACAAAATTTTTTAAAAAGTATAAAATGATTCCGCGAACGACGTTGTAAAACACTAGACAAAACCACGACGGTTTCGACCTCCCAGGTCTTCTTCAGCAAGAGAAACAACACTCAGGACAACGAAAGTGAAGAACGACAATCACCTATCTTCGTTCCAACGGCGCAAGATGGACGTTGAAATGCTTTAAGTGATGGCTCGTTCTTTCATTTCTCGTAGTCCTGAGTGCTGTTTATCTTGCCTGAAGAAGACCTCAGAGGCTGAAACGCGTCGTCTTTTTTTCTTTTGATTCGTTTGTCCACGTCGTTCGGCGGAGTCATTTAAATACTTTTTTTTTCGTGTACGCAGGCGGATACTCCTGCGGGCACTCCCTGTATAGACAGGCAAGGATTTATCCCATCTACCCAACAAAGGGAGTGGAGTTTTGTGTGTATGGCCGTTTTTAGTCCCGCCATTAAGGCAGCCCTACTCCATCTTCGGGAAGGTGCATGCTATGCGTAACGTGTCATCCATACCAACGGCCAAACTGGCCTTCTCTTCCGAAAGTTGGTGATGGGATTTGACGTGTGTGCAAGATGTTATGCGTGCGTTCACACACGGAACCTCGGTTTACAGTCTCTTTTGAAGGACTGTATGGGAAATGGAGTCAGAATCAATGGTAAGTCCGAGGGAAAAATCCCCCATGTACCGAAACGGCCCGGTGGAGATTCGAACCCGCAACCCCAAGATCACCAAGATTACGAGTCCAGCGCTCTACCACTGAGCTATTCCGGCCCCCTACATACTTTTAAAAAAAATGTATCTCACTGAACCAAACATCGTCACGGCTGTCGCTCACAGAATGACTGTCAGGACTAGATGGAATCGCTGCCCATTTCCTCCAGATTAAATCTCAGCTGTGCTGTCCTGCTCCGTTATCACGTGACCTTGACAGGGTCACGTGGGTCAACGAGGCAAGTGAAGAAGTAGGGATGGGGGGTGGGAGGGGCGGGGGGGGGGAGGGAGGGGGGGTGGTCGAATGGCCATCCGTTGTCTCAGTTCCAGCTGACGTTTGTTTGATTTGTCATGTCGCTCCCCCCACCCCCACCCCCACCCCCACCCCCACCCCCACCTCATCCCCACCCCCACTCTCCTTCCCCTTCCCGGGCGCGAATTTGATTTTGTGGTTCACACAAAGGAATGATTTGCTCTGTGTGTGTGTGTGTGTGTGTGTGTGTGTGTGTGTGTGTGTGTGTGTGTGTGTGTGTGTGTGTGTGTGTGTGTGTGTGTGCGCGTGCGTGCGTGCGTGCGTGCGTGCGTGTGCGTGTGCGTGTGTGTGTGTGTGTGTGTGTGTGTTTGGGCTCGTGCAGAGGGAAGTAACCGTTTGAAAGCTCTCCGGAAATAGAAATCAGCCTGTCATCAGCTGACAAGGTCTGCCCTGACGTACAGCAGTTTGCAGTCATTTGACCTTGAATTTGGATTTTCGATTCCTAAGTAGACATTTTCATACCGTATGGCCCAAATATTCAAGTTCACAATGCTCTGGTAATATAAATTCTAGATTTTACAGACATTGCTAAAATCGGTTTCACGGTTATTTTGAAACAGCTCCAAGTTATGGAGACCCAACAATTATACCTCAGTCCTGCGACCTGTATTTTACAGATTATTTCCCTTCCCTTTTAAAAAAAAAAAAAAGAGGGGTGGGGGGAACTTTCAAACTTTAATAAAGAATCCGTTTTTAATTTGTCATAACTCTGCAAACTAGATCGTTGAAATCGTGGATTGCGCTCCTCAGTTTGGAAACTACGTTCATCGTAAGTTCCCGATTTAGGGTTTGTTCACGTAAGAATGGCGTTAAAAAAAAAATCCACATTTTACGGCGGGGAGCGGGGGGGAGAGAAAAGAGAAAAAGAAAAAAAGAAAGAAAGGAAAGAAAGGAAAAAGAACAAAGAAAAAAAAGCAACAGGTCAAGATGTCGTGTAAGTAGAGTACGGGGTTCATAATGAAAAAAAAGAAAAAATCCCACATGAATT
>CM031617.1:36388976-36396476 GCA_018398815.1 Conus ventricosus | reverse complement strand
CCTTTTTAATCTTGGAGACCATATCACATTGCCATATTCAAGAATCGATCTCACCATTGCCTTATATAGTCTAAGAAAGGTATCTTTGTCCAAGTATGTAAAAGTTCTCTTAATAATACCAGTCATCCGCATGGCTTTCTTGACGGTCTGTGCAATGTGTCTGTCAAAAAGTAAGTCTTCATCAAATATGACTCCCAAGTCTTTTTCCTCTTCACAGCAAGTTATTTGAACTTCTTGGTCCCCAACGTTCATACTGTAATTTAATTTAGGGTTTCTTTTGCCGATATGTAATACTTTGCATTTGGATGCGTTGAAGTACAAATTCCATGAGTTAGACCAATATATGAGTAGCTCAATGTCGTTTTGCATTGTAAGGTGTTTGGATGGTGAACTGTACAACTTGGTATCATCAGCAAAGATCTTGCATGTGCTTTTTAACCCTTCTGTTGTAAGGAGAAAATGGGGTGGGGGGATGGAATGTGTAGCTTACTGTTTAACCGTCAATGAAGTTAGTTTTGGCTTAAGTACTGCACACACGCGCGCGCGCGCGCGCGTGCACGCGCGCAGGCTAGGCACGCAACACGCGCGCGCGCGCGCACACCCCCCCCCCCCCCACCTACACACACACTCCACGCCATCCCCTCCCCCCCCCCCCCCCCCCCCCCCCCGCACACGCACAGAGGCATGCATGCACGCGCGCAGACACACACGAAAGAACGCACGCGTGTACACACACACACACACACACACACACACACACACACACTTCATTCCTATAAGCTAAACTACAATGACACCTCCCCCCTCCCCCTCCCCACGCGACTAGAAACCTTAATCAACCAACCAGCCAGGTGAAGGTGAGTGGGAGCAGATGGGAAAGATTAGGTCCAACGGAATTTTTATTGGGGGTCAACAAAACGCACGCTCAGCTGACTACGTGTCGCGCTGAATCCATCAGCGTGTGTCGACCCTTCAACCCCCGCCGGTCACGCAGTCATGCGGAACGGGTTTTTTTTTTTTTTTTTTAAAGTGAAAAGAAAGAAAGAAAGAAAAGAAGAAAGAAAGGCGAAACACTTGGGAGTTAATGGAAGATGTGAACCCTGTTATTTTGACCCCGGGACAGACCGAAAACATCCAGGTTATTTTCTCAATCATTGTTTTTTTTTTTTGTTTTGTTTTTTTTAACTTGTTTCGTGTTCACTTATTTATGTATTTATTTGTTTATTTATCTATGTATGTATTCACGTGCTCGTTTGTTCATTTGTCTACTTGTTATTTTGTTGTTCGCTGGTTAGTCAGTTATTCATTTTTTGCTCATTTGTTTATTTATCTGTTGAATTATTTTGTTGTTGGTTTTTCAGTTAGTTAGTAAGTGAGTCAGTTAGTTTGTCAGTCAGTTAGCTACTTAGTTAATGAGTTAGTTGGTTGGTTGGTTAGCTACTAGCTAGTTAGTTCGCTAATTCATTCGTTCGTTCGTTCTTAGTTCGTTAGTAAGTGAGTGAGTGAGTGAGTGAGTGAGTGAGTGAGCGAGCGAGTGAGTGAGTGAGTGAGTGGTTGGTTGGTTGGTTGGTTATGTTGGTTGGTTGGTTGTTGTTGGTGAGTCAGTCAGTCATCAGTCAGTCAGTCAGTCAGTTTGTTAACTAGTTAGTCATTTTCTTTTCATCATGCTGAGATTTGTTTTCAGAAAAGAAAAAAAAACAAGAAAAAAAAAACAACTGAGATGTAGGTGATGAATGTGGAGGAGGTGGGAGTGGGACTGTGGTTTGTTTTTGTTCATGTTTTCCCCGAAAGCAAACTGGTTCGTTCGTTAGTGTTTGACGTCCTTCTGTCGTATGCAGTGTAAATGCCAACTGGCGGCAGTGAACACCGTACCCAGCGGGCACCAATGGCGTGACAGCTGACATAATCCGATGAACCACGCACTTCCGACGCAAAGTTGAAACAACCTTGTCTTGAGTCAGCTTTTTTCTATTTTTTTTTATATCTATGCAAGATATCAATAAGTTATTCTTATCATTATTATTATTATTATTATTATTATTATTACTATTATTATTATTATTATTGTTGTTATTATTATTATTATTATTATTATTATTATTATTATTATTATTATATTATTATTGTGTTGTTGTTGTTGTTGTTGTTGTTGTTGTTGTTGTGTACTATTATTATTATTATCAATTATCATCATCATCATCATCATTATTGTTATTATTATCATCATTATTATTACTAGACTATCATTATTATTATTACACTATTACTACTACTTCTACTGCTGCTGCTGCTGCTACAACAACAACAACTACTACTACTACTACTACTACTACTACTACTACTACTACACTACTACTACTACTACGAACGACGACGACGACGACGACGACGACGACGACGACGACGACTACTACTTCTACCATTAAGAGTACTTACAAAGCGCCTATCCTCAGTTTGAAACCAAGCTCCAAGCGCTTCACTATTCACACCTTCCTTAACACAGCAAGCTGCCTACCTGGGTAAGTTGATTGAAGAGCTGCCTGTTGGCACTACATCCAGTCGTTTCTCGCGTCATTCATGCAGTCAGTCAGTCAATCAATCGGTTTTTCATTCATCTTTTCATTCTTTCCGGCACGATATGTGTAATATATGTCCTCCATACCAACAGAATAACCGGCCTTCTCTTTTGAAAGTAGGTGATGGGATTCTTCATGTGTGCAAGATGTGATGCGTGAGTCCACACACGGAACCTCGGTTTACAGTGTCATTCGAAGGACCGTTTAGGAAGTGCAGTAAGAAGCAATGTTGACTCTAAGAAAAAATCACCCCGTTCCGAAACACCCCAGCGGAGACTGGAACCTGCAATCCCAAGATCGTCAGGATCACGAATTCGACGCTCTACGAACTGAGCTATTCTGGCTGATGATATCTGTAAAGGCCGAGATCAGATAGAAGTCGTTTCTAAGTATATATACGGATCTACATCCAACCCCACACCTGTCCCTCAATACACTATTCATGCTTTATTTTCCACACGTAGATCATTCAGATTGAAAGTCAGCGTACTGTAAATGTCATCAAACATAGCAAAAGATGAGCATGGAACATCAATGTTTAAACAGCAGAGTTGGTAAGAAGAAAGAAGCGTTCATTGGGAAGTTTCTTTCGTGTGCAGATGTTGAAACTCTCTCCCTTTCCCCGTCCGACTTTTGCCATTCCCCCAATTCTCCACCACACCCTTACCACTACACGCCACCCCCCCCCCCCCCCACCCCCCCACCCTACTTCCACCCGTCCACCCCCTCTCCCCTGGCATCCCCAACTACGTACCTACTCCCCGCCTCTCTGTGCACCTTTTCGGTCTTTCCATACCTATATACATAGCTGCACTCACCACCCTCCCTCCCCTTCCCCGCTTCCCCCTCCCCACACCTCCGCCCAAGTATACCTTCCCTTACATACATATGGACTGACATATTTTAATCACATGGCATGCAATTGCTGAATAAAAAAAAACATCAAAATCTCCTCTCTCTCTCTCTCTCTCTCATCTCCTCTCTCTCTCTCTCTCCTCTCCTCTCTCTCTCTCTCTAAGCGTTGCGTTTCTCTGAACGTAGCCGAACGTTCATCCATCACACTGAAGGCATGACGTGCCTTCCATTCTAAACGTAGTGCAACGAATCATTTTAACCAGCGCCTGACTTGATTTGTAAATAACTGATGCAAACTATAATTTACTTCGACATTCATCTATTTATCAGCCGCGAGGGAGGAAGGGAAGGGGGGGTGGGGTGGGGGGCATTTCTTTTTCATTTGTTATCAATATTGCTATTTTCAACTAAAAATGTTTACGTTTTTTCTATGCGATGTGTGTATACAAAATTGCCCACAGACTGTGAGAATAGTTGGCTTGATTTGATTAATTTTACCGTCATTTGTAGTCAACAGACGTTCTTTAATCGGGAGACATGCTTCGCGGTAATTTCCCCTTCCAAGACGGAAGTGAAAGTGATGGTGTTGTTGGTGACGCCCACCCGAGGAGAGAGGGGGGGGGGGGCGGGGGGGGGGGGCGGGGGGGGGGGGGGGGGGGGGGGGGGGGAGGGGGGGGGGGGGGAGGGGAGGAGGGGGTTCACTCATACTGGCTCCGCGTAGAAGCAGTTATCATTGTCATTACGGGAGCGGTGTGGTGTGTGTGTGTGTGTGTGTGTGTGTGCGTGTGTGTGTGTGTGTGTGTGTGTGGTGTGTGTGTGTGTGATGTGTGTGTGTGTGTGTGTGTGTGTGTGTCTGATTGAAGAGAGAGAGAGAGGGGTAGGGGGAAAGAGACACAGAGAGAGAGGTTTGTATGTGTAATATGTGTATGTATGCGTGTGTGTATGATGTGAGAGAGAGAGAGAGAGAGAGAGAGAAGAGAGAGAGAGAGAGATGAGAGAGAGAGAGAGAGAGAGAGAGAGAGAGAGAGAGAGACTGACCGACAGACAGGCGGAGAGACAGGCCTAATGTTCTGTCATTTGTTCGTTCTGTTGGTTGCTTTAATATTCTCTCCTTCATTGTTCATTTATTTCTTCTTTTTCATCCTGCTCTTTTTTTTCTTTTCTTTTTTTTTGGAAGAAAGATAGGGAAGGGGGAGGGGGGAGCGGGGAAATAAAAAAAAACCCTTTCTTAACCTACACACTCCCTTTTTCCCTCCTGCTTTCCTTAACTACCCCCACCCACCCACCCAACACACTCCCACCCACCTCCCATCCCCGTCTCCTCCACCGTCCCCCGTCTTCCTGCCTCCCGACAACTAAAAAGGACAGTGACCCTAATCAGGAGGTTATATCGATGAGAAATAGTCTGGACTTTCTCTCTCTCTCTCTCCCCCACCCCCACCCCCACCCCCATCTCCCTCTCCCCCTTCTACGCCTCACTTAACCTCACCCTTTTCTTCCTCCTTCGTCTGCCAAGGACAATGACATTAAATTGACATTGATATGGTCTAACCATCCCCTGCCCCCCCCCCCCCCCCCCCCCCCCCCCCCCCCCCCGTTCAGCTACCCTTCCCTAACCACTCTCCCCTCATTCATTTCTCCAGCATACTTTTCACGACAGTGCCAAAGGCAAAACTGCATTGATTAGACATGCTAGTTCTGATACTTAATGTGTTGGGTTTCCCATCGACTGTCTGTATCTGTGAGTGAAAAACTAACCAATGTCATCAACCGATGAAGCAATGTGTTACTCTCAACTTCCACGTGTACCCCACCGGTCGTGCACATTTCTCTACTTCTTCGATTATTCTAAAAAAAAAAAGAGTTTAGTTCGTGTTTATTATGCTCTTCCCTCGTTAAAAACTCTCTCTCTCTCTCTTCCTCACTCTCTCTCTCTCATCTCCTCTCTCTCTCACTCTCTCTCTCTTCTCTCCATAGGAAACACATCCATTTCGTGACTTGTATAACGTTTTCTTCTACGCTTTTTGATCCGCATGTATAACCATAGTAGACGCTGTTTCACGCAAGTGGGTAATGAATTCAGTGCATTGTATGGTCTGTCCACTGGATCAGAACAGGCATCCCTGAACACTGGAAACTGACTCGGCAGCAGCGCAGAGTCTCCTCTGGTAGGTAGCTTCATGAAGATCTGACATATACGGCTCCTGTGGCTTGCTGGCTCTGGGCTGTCGCAGAACAAATCTGAATGTAGCTGTGTATGGTAAGCCGATATGAGCGCGTGAGAGTTAAGGCCACTCACGTCTGAAAGGAAAGAATATTGAAGCTCACTAGGTTGAAAAGTCTGTCGTAACTGTTTTCTCTGTGATAACGTTAAAATTACTGCTATCATCATTTTCATGCTAAAAAAAAAAACAAAAAAAAAACCCCATCTGATTATCACTTATGTTCTTGCTTCATACTAACCCTGTTGTCGTGCTTTTTTTTTTTTTTTTTTTTCGCTTTTTTTTTAACCTGATGTATCGGTCAAAAGCAAGTACTAGGAAAACAGTAATTATGACGCCTGAGAACAATTATGACGTATAAAATCAGGATCTATGACCAAATTCAACGTGCACGAGTTGGCCTTCGAAAGATTTCTGGAAAGGCTCAGAATGCCACCACGCAGAAATACCCGCCATAATTAACTCTTCTCCCTGCCAATGGTGTGTTGCTAGGGTCAGAAAGCTGATTTCTTGGTCCTGACAGCATCAAAACCAGGGAAATAATTTGTCTTCACGTGAAAGTGACGTGTTTGCGTGTGACAATACCGTTTTATGATAATGGTGTGAGTTACTTGATAATAATAATTACTGTTTTAAACATTTTGAGGCTAGCGGAAGTCCATACAAAGGAAGGGAAACTTCATCAGACCCATCCGCTTGCACCTGGAATCTTAAATTACCGACACCAAACGTTACCTGGAGCCTCAGATCTTATCATTAGACTTAGCTCCCTTGCCAGCAGGTTAACTGTACAGTTCTGTCCCTTTTTTGTCTTGTAACACTTGATACCTTTCATTAGACACGTGCGTGCGTGCCAAACCCGAATGTTCGTCTGGGTGTTCAAAGAATGGCAGTAAAGGGATAGGGAGGGGAGGGGTGGTGGGGTCGTGAAGTGTGGATTTGGATAGTAGGGAACGTACAAGTGAGGATGGGATTAGAGAGAGGGAGGAGGCACGATGTGTGTGTGTGTGTGTGTGTGTGTGTGTGTGTGTGGTGTGTGTGTGTGGTGTGTGTGTGTGTGAGCGCGCGGGCGCGTGAGGGAGAAAGAAAGAAAGACAGACAGACAGAGAACGTGTGTGGTGTGTGTGTGTGTGTGTGTGTGTGTGTGTGTGTGTGTGTGTGTGTGTGTGGTGTGTGTGTGTGTTGTGTGACAGACAGACAAATCGAGAAAGAGACAGACAGAGAGAGAGAGAGAGAGAGAGAGTGTGTGTGGTTGAATTAAAGTGTGTGTGTGTGTGTGTGTTGTGGTTGTGTTGTGGTGTGTGTGTGTGTGTGTGTGTGTGTGTGTGTGTGTGTGTGTGTGTGCTTAGACATTTAAAAGTTATAATGAGCAAGTTTCGCTTTGGGATATCAGATTTAGCAGTGATTTATTTTCGTCACAAAAATCATACATACTCTCAGCTGCTATGTTCACTTTGTAAACAAAAAAAAAACCAACAAAAAAACAACAACTGAAGAAGATGAATTGCACTTTGTTTTATGCTGTTCTGTTTTGTTTAATCTTAGATAAGAATCGATAGCAGAAGAATTCAACCCAAGCCCTAATGCTTTCAACTTGAGCCTTTTGATATCATCGAATTGCAATAGTGTCATAATTATTTTTTTTTAAATATCGATTGCTTATCCAAAGCCTTTCAATGAAGAGTATGCAATATCGTACGTAATACTATTTTGTTTGTTTGGTATGTTTAGAGTAAAGTCGATTAGTTGTTTATAATGCACACACCCTTCTTTAAGGGGCTAGGCTCTGCTTTTCTATGAATAATCAATCATCATTCTCTCTCTCTCCTCTCTCTCTCTCTCTCTCC
>CM031617.1:36376772-36378876 GCA_018398815.1 Conus ventricosus | reverse complement strand
TTTCCCCTTTTTTTTTCTTTGTGGTTTTTTCCCCCCCCTGCTTTTTTCTGTCTGTCCGGCCTTTTTCCCTTTTCCGTCTGTCCCCTCCGTTTTTCTGTACTGCTCTGTCCCCCCGGGCCGTTTTTGCCCCCTTTTTGTTGTGTTTCCGCCTGTCCCGTTCCCCGTCCTGTCCCGCTCCTGTGTCCCGTCCCGTTGTCCTGTCCTGTATGGGCTGTATGTACTGTCTGCTTTCCCGTCCTGTCCTTCTTTTACTGTACTGTCCCTGTCCTGTCCTGGTCCTGGTCCTGTCCCCGTACTGTCCTGTAATACTTCGTCCTGTCCCTGTTCTGTACGACTGCCTGTCCTGTCCTGTCCTGTCCTGTCCTGTCCTGTAAATGTCCTGTACTGTCCTGTCCTGTCCGTCCTGTCCTGTCCTGTATGTCCTGTCCTGTTACTGTCCCGTTCCTTCCTGTCCTGTCCTTGTCCTGTACTGTAACTTGTACTGTCCTGTCCTGTCCTGTCCTGTCTGTACTGTCCGTCCTGTCTTTCCTTACTGTACTGTACTGTACTGTCCCGTCCTGTACTGTCCTGTCCTGTCTGTCCCGTACTGTACTGTACTGTCCTGTACTTACTGTCCTGTACTTCCGTCCCGTACGTCTGTAATTCCTGTCCTTCCCGTCCGTCCTGTCCTTCGTACTGTCTGCCTGTCCTGTTTCTGATGTCCTGTCCTGTCCTGCCTGTCTGACCTTACGTACTGTACTGTCCCGACACCCGCCTGACTTATTGTCCTGTCCTGTCCTGTCCTGTACGTACTGTCCGTACTGTCCTGTTTCCCCCGTACTTACTGTCCGTCCATCCGTCCCCGTACGTCTGTCCTGTACTGTATGTACTGTCCTGTCCTGTGCTGTACTGTCTGTCCTTTCTGTCCTTTTGTACTGTACTTCTTTCGCCTGCCGTCCGTCCTGTACTGTCCTGTACTGTACGTCCTTACTGTCCTGTACGGGACTTTCCTTCCTTTTTTACGATTATACTGTACGACTGTACTGTCCTTTTCTGTCCTGTTCTGACGTACATACTGTATTGTACTGTATGTACTGTACTGTACTATGAGGGAAACTCCCGGGTTTGACAACGGTAGGCAGGCAGCTATCTCACCAAAACTTCATGTGAAGCTAGGATCTGTCCCATACACCGTCTCGGCCCCCAACGTTGAAGGGACCGGAGTTCACCCAGGGGGGAAAAAGAGAGAAGAGAAGAGAGAAGAGAGAGAAAAGAGGGAGAGAGAGAGAGAGAAGAGAGAGAGGAGAGAGAGAAGAAAGAAAAAAGAGAAAAGAGGGGGGAGAGAGAGAGAGGAAGGAAGAGAGAGAGAAGAGAGATTGCCCCCCTCCTGTTCTTCTTGCTTGCGTATGTTTAGCGTTGGACTGGCTGGGGTGTGGTGTCCTGTATTTGGGGTTTGGGTTTGGGGTTGGGGTTGGTTGGGTTGGGTTCGTTGGGCTGGGGTTGGGGTTTGGGCGGGGTGGTGGGCTGGGTTGGGCTGGGCGGTTGGGTTGGGTTGGGCGGGGGTGGGTTGGGCTGGGGTTTTGGGTTTTGGTTGGGTTGGGTTGGGGTGGGCTGGGCTGGCTGGGCTTTGCTGGGCTGGGCTGGGCTGGGCTGGGCTGGCTGGGCTGGGCTGGGTTGGTTGGTTGGGCTGGGCTTGGCTGGGCTGGGCTGGGCTGGGCTGGGCTGGGTTGGGTTGGGTTGGCGGCTGGGCTGGGCTGGGTTGGGTTGGGTTGGGTTGGGTTGGGTTGGGTTGGGTTGGGCTGGCTTGGGTTGGGATGGGTTAGTTTGCATCGCATTGAATGACATGCTATGTTGCGTTGGACTGTATTGTGTTTTGTGGTATTGTACTGTATCATATTGTGTTGTATTATGTCGGGTTGCATTGAGGAACACTGTATTGCATTGCATCGGTTTGCATTGCAGTGTGTTTCTTGTATTACATTGCATTGCATTGCATTCGTGTTGTGTGTGTTGTGTCGTGTTGTGTCGTGTTGTGTCGTGTTGTGTTGTGTTGTGTTGTGTGTGTTGTGTTGTACTGTGCTGTGCTGTACTGTACTGTACTGTACTGTACTGTACTGGAAATCTT
>CM031617.1:36339272-36356772 GCA_018398815.1 Conus ventricosus | reverse complement strand
AACAAGCCGTGAGACTGATCCTAAGTGGAAAAAGCATACGTGTTCTTTAAAGAATCAAACTCCTGCTCCTATAAAAGACCTTAGCGGACCTAAGACGCTGAAGAAAAAAATGTCGGCTCTTCATCAGTTAACCTTTAGTCGATGACTACCTAATTCAGTCTTCATATGATCGATACAGCGGTCCCAAAGTGTCTTTCAACTACAAAACTCACAGTGCATTCTCTCTCGTACTTCTAAAGCCCCGATGAATTATCTTATTAAACTGATATTTCGAGAATCGTGGCACAGTTAGTCAAAATACATGATTATCTCAAACGATCAGAATGATGACAAGCACAGCCGCTCAGAATACACGTAAAGTCCAAGAAAGTTAGAAAGCCATGGCAGTATAGCTATACCAGTAAAAATGCTTCGAATGTTCCAGCAACCTTTTCTGGAGCATTCTGAAGGATTCTTTGCTCTTTGGGACAAATGATAGGACTGTAAAGAATCTCAGCGGGGCGAAAGATTTTTGTGTGTTTCTTAAGCTACAAAAAAGAGGGAATGGAGTCAAAACCCAACCCACTTCCATTCAGTCGGATCGGTTCTGTATCATGTTGCAACACAGATCTTGCACCCACGCTTTAATCCGGATCCGCACCAGGAATCCGCATCAACACGGATTGGGTTGGTCCTTGGGCATCACTCCTCTTTACCCATGAGCTGTTACAGGCGGGTCACAAACTAGTGTAGAATCGTGTAAACAAAGGGGCAGACAAACCCTGACATGTGCGAGGAAACATAAACTGCTCGACGCAGGAAATAACCTGAATCTCTTTTGGTTGGTTTTGTGTTCTCATCTTCCAATTCTCTTTCGTTGCCTTTTAGTCTTCGAGGCAACAGCTGAACAAAAGCTTCAAGCGTTTTTGTTTTTTTATTCCCTGCAAAGTGACAAAATGTTCGTCTGTGAACTCTCTCTCTCTCTCTCTCTCTCTCTCTCTCTCTCTCTCTCTCTCTCTCTCTCTCTCCAAACGAACTGCAACTGGTTGATCTCGATTTCAGAAAGTTGCCCATTAGCATCTCGGATGCCCAGCGATGGCATTTTCTCGCTTCAACGTGTCACAGCTCTCGTGGTGTCGTAGTGTTAGACAACACCCCGCCCCACTGCCCCCGACCCCTAATCTTCCCCTCGGATCATAATGTGAGAACATAATGTGTAACCTAAATGTAAGCTGACGAATCGTCCTACAGTATCTACGATGACCAGCAGGTCACGTGGTAGTTCACATTCTGTGTCCTTCACCTTGCTAACGCCTACAGAACACTGTGCCTACCAGGAGATGTCATCAACATGTTAACTGGTTTAGAACGCTGTGCCTACCAGGAGGAGATATCATCAACATGTTAACTGGTTTAAAAAGCTGTGCCTACCAGGAGGAGACGTCATCAACATATTAACTGGTTTAGAACGCTGTACCTACCAGGAGGAGATGCCATCAACATGTTAACTGGTTTAGAACGCTGTGCCTACCATGAGATGCCATCAACATGTTTAACGGGTTAAACGCTGTGCCTACCATGAGATGTCATCAACATGTTAACGGGTTTAGAACGCTGTGCCTACCATGAATGTCATCAACATTTAACTGGTTTAGAACGCTGCGCCTACCATGAGATGTCATCAACATGTTAACTGGTTTAGCTAAAACGCTGCGCCTACCATGAGATGTCATCAACATATTAACTGGTTTAGAACGCTGCGCCTACCATGAGATGTCATCAACATGTTAACTGGTTTAGAACGCTGTGCCCACCAGGAGGAGACGTCATCAACATGTTAAACTGGTTTTCGTCGATGGAAGAATTTGCTGCGATTTGTGAGCTGAAAACAATCCAGGATTGTGACAGCATTACTTGCGACTGAGGTCGAAGTTGTTCAAATGCCACTGTCACCGATCGGCGGTACTAAACCAGCCGTCCATGTGTTTGGAGTAATGGTAATTCAGAAATAGAGAGCGTGTGCGTGTGCATATGTGTATATGTGGTGTGCGAGCGTGCGTGTGGTAAGATTGGGGTTTTGGTTAAGGTGGAAGGTTAGGCTAGGTAGGGGCTGGGGAAATAAGACATACAATATTCTTGAATTCCAGTCTTCATTATGGAAGGAGTGGAAGCGGGAGGTTGGTTTCGTTTCCGACTGTTACCCTTTTGTTACTTTGGTTCTACACCAGAGAAGGCGGGCAGGATATCGGCTGTTGTTGGTGTTGTCAAGTCTGTGAGTTGTTGTGGTAAATTGTCGGTTGTTGCACGAGCAACAACTAGTCCGTTGGTCCGGCGTGTCAGCTCTGCGGAGGATACGCTGCTCTGACCAATCGCTGTTTTGTGTTGTGATAGAGTTCGCTTGAGTCCGACCAGGTCGGAATGCGTTGGGGTAGCTTCACTTCGATCCCTGGTGTTCGTCGGGGGTGGACGCGCCTTGTAGTTGCGGCGGCAGCGCCGTTAGTCGAGCTGGAGTGACTTCGAGTCATAGTTAGTGCCAGGTCCTCGTCGGGTCTGTGTGCCCTTGGCCTGTGCCGGGTTCTGTGTCGTCTCTGTTGGCAGCCACTTCAGCCAGTTGCAGAACTGGGTGGTTGATCGTCTGTCTGTCCAGGTTGGTGATCCGTTATGTTCGTGGTGTTGTGGTTCGTCGTGTCTTGTATTGTGCCGGGTTTCTGTGTCGTCTCTGTTGGCAGCCACGTCAGCCAGTTGCAGAACTGGTGTGGTTGAACGCTGTCTGTCCAGTTGTGTTAGCAGTATCCTGTTCCGTCCTGAGGCTGGGGTCAGACCACCGCAGGTACTGCCGCGTGCCGGCAGGTGAGCGGCGGTGTCCCGTTGCCTGCTGCTTTTCCCGGAAGAGGGAGACCATCCAGCCGTCTGCCGTCTGTGGGCAGCTCTCCTCCGCTACCGGAGTTCTTCCGGGAGTCCTCCAGCCACCCGTTGCTCTTCCCTGTTCGGGCGTCCTTCGAGCCCCGGACTCGTCGAGAGGGCACCGCACCAGACCTTCTCTCACCCTCAGTGTCCGGCGGGGCCTTCAGAGGAGTGAGGCGTCTTTCGAGCCCGACTCGTCGAGAGGGCACCGCACCAGACCTTCTCTCACCCTTTGTGTCCGGCGGGGCCTTCAGAGGTGTTGTGCCAGCGCGGGGGAGGAGTCAGACTGAGGAGCCACGGTCACCGTCGGGTGTAGAGTCTTCAGGGAGTCGGACTGTGGGAGGCCATGGTCAGCACCGGAGTGCAGTCGTCTGGGGAGGCGTCGGCCTGTGAGGGGCCAAGTACAGCGCCGAGGACTGGAGCTCTCCGGGCCGGGATGGGTTGTCCCAGGGGTGTGGTAAAAAGGGTGTATCGTTAGGGAGTAGGGTTAAGGGTGTTAGCTACTGCCTCTTTTTGGACGTAGTGGCCAGCACAGTGTAGGATACTTGTCATTGCCTCCGTTAGGGACGCAGCGACCATTCGGTAGGGGTCCCGGGTCAAAAGGGAAGGGTGGGTCCTGGGGAGAGGTGTGGGTGGTAGTAGTTTAGAGATTAGAGTCCCTGGGTTGGTCCTTGTCCCTAGTAGGTAGCCACCATGTGTGCGGGCTATCTCTGCATCCTTAGGTGCAGGGATATACCGCAACTGGTGCTTTAGTATAGATTAGGTTCTCATGGTCGTTTCAGGGTAGTGGGGTCAGTAAGAAGTGGGATACCGGTGTGTGAGTGTGGATGGACGTGAGTGGTGGCGCCATAGTGTGTGTGAAATAAAGAAGTGCGCATGATTGTAAAGCTGTGTTAGTGTGCTGTGTTGTCTGTTCTAGTATGTAATAGGCGTGGTAGGGGTGTAGGGCCGTCCGGCTTAGCGACCGTGACATTTGGTGGAGATGCGGGGTACCTTAGGTGGTTCTGGGTAGGTGATAGTAGCTAGAAGGGAGGTAGGGGGGTGTTGTGTCCGGTGTGTACGTCGAGTGAGTGGTGGTTGGTGGGAGCGTGCCAGTACCCCTGGGTGGTGGTACGTAGTGTCCCTGTCCACTTCAGGCAGCTTCCATTGGCATTGGGCAGGGCACTTGTGTTGGTGTGAATGGGTTGGCGCTACCGTGTGAGTGAGGTATGAATGGTCAATAAACATTGAGTGGTGTTGGAAGTGCGAGTGACTACGCAGTATAGTGTAGTGAGGTGTTGGAAGGGTACTAGGCGTCTGTTGTGTCCCTTATGGGGTATAACCCCAGTGAGTAGGTAGAGTGGTACCCAGCCCGTGACTGAACGCTGTGTGCTCGGATATCCTGTGGGGATTAAGGCAGTAAAGCCCAGTGACTGTGCGTGGAAAGCTCGAGGGTGCGTAGTGTTGTGACACTAAGGTGTGCTGGGAGTGCATTATGAACTTGTGGGGTGCAAGTGCACTGTAATCGGGTGGGTGCGGCCTACCAGAGACAGTGAGGCCCGTGACTTGTAGTCCATGTGAACTGGTGCGCATGCACAGTGGACGGTGGGAATACGGCGTCACGTGTTTGGGTTGGCGCCCAGGCAGCGCATTAGTAATATTGTGTGGGTTAGACCCCGTATCGGTATATGTATGAGATATACAAGTGGGGTGGAGTTGTGCTGGTCGTTAGACTCATTGGAAATAGTGTGTACTTGTGCCGGGTTGCTTCAGGGCAAGTGCGTAGTCAGGGACCTCCAGTTGCGATCAGATCGCATACTGTTTGTTGCTAGCTCTGTGGTGGTAGGGGTACCCTATGTCTAAACACACCCGAGCCCACCCGCAGTACGACCCCGATAGTGTCATGGATCCACAGGCCCCTACGGCGGATACCAAACCCAAGGTTAGTGACCAGGATGCAGGGTGGATCATGAACCGGGGACGGGGACTTATGCAAAGTTTGTCAAGTTGGGAACGGCGATGGGTTTAACTGGGGGAGACCTCGCCAAGTTTGTCACAGACTCGGTCCGTAATGAGGATGAGAAGATAGCGAGAGAAGCAGAGTTGGAGCTCCGGATGGAGGAGAAAGTGAGGCAGAAGATGAAGGATGAAGAAGAGAAAGCTGCTAGGCAGAGGGAGTTAGAGATGCAGCAGAGGAAGATTGAAGAAGAGAAAGCTGCTAGCAGAGGGAGTTAGAGATACAGCAGAGGAGGATTGAAGAGGAGAAGCTGATAGGCAGAGGAAGATTGAAGAGGAGAAAGCTGATAGCAGAGAGAGTTAGAGAGGCAGAAGGTGAAGGATAAGAGGAGCTAGAATTGAAGCAGAAGAAGATCGAAGAGGAGAAAGCAGCGAGACAGATGGAACTGGAACTGCAGAGAAGAAGATGGAGAAGAAAGGTGATAAGAGAAATAGAAGCTCAAGCACGGCAGGCCGAGTTAGATCTCAAGAGACGAAAAGATGAAGCTGAGTTAGAGGCAAGAGAGCGAGAGCTAAACATACAAGAGAGCCAGGCCCTAGATGAAGCAGCGCATAGAAAACGCTTGATTGAGGTGAAGGAAACGAAGCGTGTCCACCTTGAGCCGTTAGGAGAGAACGACGACGTGGACGCTTTCATCGCCCAATTTGAGCGTGTAGCCCAGATGTGCAAGTGGAGCGAGACCTCATGGCCCACCCGTCTGATGTCTCTGCTGAGAGGAAAGGCTAGAGAAGCAGTGATGCGGTTAAGTGGGAGGAGTTAGGCGACTATGATCAGATAAAGAACGCCCTGTTCAGCCACTTCAGGCTAGATGCTGAGGCATACCGGGAAAAGTTTAGAAGCATCAAGAAGGACGCTGCTGAGACTTTCGCCCAGTGCTGGGAAGAATGAAGCGGTGGTTTTCCCTCTGGTGTGCGGCAGCGGGCAAGGATGAGAATGTGGCAGAGGATGTTAAGGATCTGCTTTTCCAAGAACAGTTTTACCAGCTGCTGTCCCCAGAGTTTTACGATCGAGGTCCGGAAGAAAAGCCCGAAAACTGCTGAACAAATGGCAACAGAGCTACTGTTTTAGCAGAGGCCAAAAGGTTGGGAGGAAGGCAAGCAAGACCGAACGGTTAACCAGCCCAACCTGGGTAATGGGCATGAAACGACAGAGAGCCAGTCTGCAGAGAGGTCCCAACAAAGTGATGGTGCACTACAGCAACCGAACAGGAGATCAGAAGGGCCTAGATCGACATAGTTTGTTTTAACTGCAAAAAGCCAGGCCACGTCGCTAGGAAATGCCCTGAGCCCCATTCCGTTGGAGCTGTTCATTGTTGTGACCAGCCCCAAGCTCGAGTAGTCCCTACGTTGTGTCGACCATGCGCTGAGCAGCAGTACGACCCTGCGTGCATGTAGAGGTCAACGGAGCTCCGGCCAATGGATTACGAGACACTGGTGCCGGATACACCGTAGTGGCCCAGTGGTTGGTACCAGCAGACGCGTACACAGGAGAGACAGTTCCAGTAGTGTGGCTGAATCCAGATGTAGGTCGGTGTTACCTGTGGCGGTAATAGAGTTAAAGTCACCATTCATCGAAGGGAAGTTGGAGGTTTAGTCATGAATAGCCTGTGCAGGAAGTCCTGATCGGAACTTCGCAAAGAAAGTAGGAGATTCCAATTGGATACGTGTGCCTGTATACGCAGACCCAGCGTTGGTAGGGCAGTGCAGACACGTGCGCAGAGAGCCAGGAGCAGCAAGAACCAGTACCGCTGCCCGTCGAGGAGTGCATTCTGAACACCTCTACCCAGCAGTTAATTCAGATGCAGGACCAGGATGAAACCTTGAGGAAGGCTCGGAGTGCGTGTGAAGCAGGGACGCACTTCCACACCAAGTTTGGACGAGTCGAGTACGCTCGAAATCTGGTGTACTGTCAGGCAGTTTGAGGGTCCCAAGGACGTAGCGAGTCAGATCTGCGTCCCAGCTGAGCTACGGGCCACGGTGATGAAGCTAGGCCACGACGTACCCATGTCTGGACACTTAGGTACCACCCGAACCAAGGAGCGAGTTGGTCGCCATTTTTATTGGCCAGCATGCATGCTGATATTGGTCGTACTGCCAGTCATGCGTCCAGTGTCAGCGTACTGTTAAGGGAAGAGTCTCAAGAGTTCCCGTCGTGAGGACGCCACGGATGCGCGGGCCCATAGCAGACACTGAGAGATCTCTGGTTGCAATCAGAAAGGCAAGAGTTCCGCACAGCGGCAGAGGACGTCGTCAACCTAAGGAACAAAGTAGCTGAGACGTTGAGTTTGACAAAGAAGAACTTGGCAACAGCAGGTTGCAGGTACAAGCGACATTCTCATTTGAGGACGAAACCCAGGAGGGTAGCTGGGGGTCTAAAGTGTTAGTGGGAGGATCACAAGGTGGGCACTGCAGCTGCAGCCATTCCAGGTTACGGTGCAGGCAGTGTCTGGAAAGGACAATGTGCGGCAGACTTCTTGAGTCGCTTGCAGTATAGAGAGAGAGAGAGAGAGAGAGAGAGAGAGAGAGAGAGAGAGAGAGAGAGAGTTCCATTTACCTGTGTCAAGAGGGGTTGACATTGTCGAAGACATGCATGTGTCATTGGAAGAGAATGACGTAGCAAGTGTGCTGGGGTGTGGTATTTGTAGCACGTGTTGCATAGCGGTCGTGCATGGTCAGAGCACCCTCAGTTATGAAGTTTATATATAGACCGTAATGTAACGGCTCTGTAAGTGCCTGCGTTAAGGTCGTGGAAGGCAGAATTGACCAGAGTGGTTAATGTATTCTGTGGTTAATGATGTGTTGAAAGTGTTGTTGGAATGATGATGGGGTGCATCGAAAGTAACAGCAGGACAGAGTGAGTGATGGGGAGTTGGATTGTTATAGGTAGGGTGTGAAAACGCCGATCGAGTGAGAAGTTTTGTTGGTTTTAACCTGTAGTTAAAACTTAGGCAGGGGTTGTGTCACCGATCGGCGGTACTAAACCAGCCGTCCATGTGTTTGGAGTAATGGTAATTCAGAAATAGAGAGCGTGTGCGTGTGCATATGTGTATATGTGTGTGTGCGAGCGTGCGTGTGTAAGATTGGGTTTTGGTTAAGGTGGAAGGTTAGGCTAGGTAGGGGCTGGGAAATAAGACATACAATATTCTTGAATTCCAGTCTTCATTATGGAAGGAGTGGAAGCGGGAGGTGGTTTCGTTTCCGTACTGTTACCCTTTTGTACTTTGGTTCTACACCAGAGAAGGCGGGCAGGATATCGGCTGTTGTGGTGTTGTCAAGTCTGGTGAGTTGTTGTGGTAAATGTCGGTTGTTTGCACGAGCAACAACTAGTCCGTTGGTCCGGCGTGTCAGCTCTGCGGAGGGATACGCTGCTCTGACCAATCGCTGTTTTGTGTTGTGAGTAGAGTTCGCTTGAGTCCGACCAGGTCGGAATGCGTTGGGGTAGCTTCACTTCGGTCCCTGGTGTTCGTCGGGGTGGACGCGCCTTGTAGTTGCGGCGGCAGCGCCGTTAGTCGAGCTGAGTGACTTCGAGTCATAGTTAGTGCCAGTCCTCGTCGGGTCTGTGTGCCCTTGGCCTGTGCCGGTTCTGTGTCGTCTCTGTTGGCAGCCACTTCAGCCAGTTGCAGAACTGGTGTGGTTGATCGTCTGTCTGTCCAGGTTGGTGATCCGTTATGTTCGTGGTGTTGTGGTTCGTCGTGTCTTGTATTGTGCCGGGTTCTGTGTCGTCTCTGTTGGCAGCCACGTCAGCCAGTTGCAGAACTGGTGTGTTGAACGTCTGTCTGTCCAGTTGTGTTAGCAGGTATCCTGTTCCGTCCTGAGGCTGGGTTCAGACCACCGCAGGGTACTGCCGCGTGCCGGCAGGTGAGCGGCGGTGTCCCGTTGCCTGCTGCTTTTCCCGGAAGAGGGAGACCATCCAGGCCGTCTGCCGTCTGTGGGCAGCTCTCCTCCGCTACCGAGTTCTTCCGGGAGTCCTCCAGCCACCCGTTGCTCTTCCCTGTTCGGGGCGTCCTTCGAGCCCCGACTCGTCGAGAGGGCACCGCACCAGACCTTCTCTCAACCCTCAGTGTCCGGCGGGGCCTTCAGAGGAGGAGCGTCTTTCGAGCCCCGGACTCGTCGAGAGGGCACCGCACCAACCTTCTCTCACCCTTTGTGTCCGGCGGGGCCTTCAGAGTGTTGTGCCAGCGCGGGGGAGGAGTCAGACTGAGGAGCCACGGTCACCGTCGGTGTAGAGTCTTCAGGGAGTCGGACTGTGGGAGGCCATGGTCAGCACCGGAGTGCAGTCGTCTGGGGAGGCGTCGGCCTGTGAGGGGCCAAGTACAGCGCCGAGGACTGAGCTCTCCGGGCCGGGATGGGTTGTCCAGGGGTGTGGTAAAAAGGGTGTATCGTTAGGAGTAGGGTTAAGGGTGTTAGCTACTGCCTCTTTTTGGGACGTATGGCCAGCCAGTGTAGGATACTTGTCATTGCCTCCGTTAGGGACGCAGCGACCATTCGGTAGGGGTCCCGGTCAAAAGGGAAGGGTGGGTCCTGGGAGAGGTGTGGGTGGTAGTAGTTTAGAGATTAGAGTCCCTTGGGTTGGTCCTTGTCCCTAGTAGGTAGCCACCATGTGTGCGGGCTATCTCTGCATCCTTAGTGGCAGGATATACCGCAACTGGTGCTTTAGTATAGATTAGGTTCTCATGTCGTTTCAGGGTAGTGTGGGTCAGTGAAGAAGTGGGATACCGGTGTGGAGTGTGGATGGACGTGAGTGTGGCGCATAGTGTGTGTGAAATAAAGAAGTGCGCATGATTGTAAAGCTGTGTTAGTGTGCTGTGTTGTCTGTTCTAGTATGTAATAGGCGTGGTAGGGGTGGTAGGGCCGTCCGCTTAGCGACCGTGACAGCCACGCTATGGCGATCTCGGCAAAAGACGACCACTACGACAATAGCGTCTCCCGGGTTTTAGTGGAAGTCGAAATTTGAGATCTACGTCCTGCTAGCAGAAGCCCTTCATGACAACGTGTCCTTACAGACTGAAGTCTGTGTTTTGGGTGGTAGGTCTGGTCATGGTAGTAGTAGTCTTGGGCTTGGTTCCGAATGGGGTTGTCTTCTCTTGTTCTCTTCTTCGTCCCAGACTGGAGGTCTGGGACCACTCCTTTCTTCGCGCTGAACAGCTGTCCACCTCTCAGGTTTAGGGTCCGTGTGAACAGGAGTCCAGTTTGCAGCGTTGGTCTGCCGCCTGTGGCGTCGGGATTTTTTTTTTCTTCTCTCCTCTTCCTCCAAAAGGCCTGTTCCAAGGCCACCAGGCGGCTTCTTCATGCTCGGGTAGCTATGGTCCTGTGCCACTTGAGCCGCCTCAAAGAGGGAGCAGGACGAAAGTCGCTGGAGCGCAGCGCGAGTTCCTTCTACGGTCCAAACGCTGACTACGGTCGATAGTGCGATTTTTCAGCCCTGAGCGGGACCTGGAAGCGGACACCAGGCAGATGGGTTACAGCTGGGGCGAATTAGAAAAGATTGCCCTGGACCGTGGTCGTTGGCGGACAGTTGTTGATTGACCTATGCTCTGGCAAAAGCAATGGGCCTAAGTAAGTATAAGCAACTCCTGTAGAGGGGTGCCCACCCACACCCTGCCCCCCCACCACAGCATGCATGGTTTCCCAGGCCACAGTAATCGCAGTCAGGTAGTGTTCCATCGCCGACCGCCCCACATCTCCAGGAGCTGTCCCCCGGCGTCACAGGTTAGACCCACCGTCACCCAAACGGCTGGAAGTTGACTGCGCCGCCTGACACTGACCTCTCACGTCAGTGTCCTTCAAGAGAGATCTGCCACCTCTGCCACGGCGTCCCTGCTATGTCAACTCGCAGGGAGCGAATGGCACGCAGGATTTCAAAAGAAAAATAACATTTATAACGCTTGAGGACGGGGTGAAAGTTGCAACCCGAAGTGAAAACGGCGGAAACAACAGTCGACAACGTGACGACTTAAGAAGTAAAGAAAACACGCATACAGTCTCTCTCTGTGTGCGCCGCACACGCGCCGACTTGCTTGCATCCCAAGAGTTTCCGTGCCTGTAATGACCCGTTGAAAACCGCTGTTTTGGTCCCAGTCCCATCACCTCCTCCAGTATAGGCCGTTTTGAGACACACACACACACACACACACACACACACACACACACACACACACACACACACACACACACACACATCCCCCAGAAAAAAGAAAACAAAAAACAGCAGGTTGTAATCCCCCTCCCTACCCCTGCCACTCTATCTCATGCGCGAGAGCGCGCATGTGTGTGTGTGTGTGTGTGTGTGTGTGTGTGTGTGTGTGTGTGTGTGTGTGTGTGTGTGCGCGCGCACGCACGCACGCGCACGTGCGTGCGTGCGTGTGTGTGCTTGTGTGTGTACAAGAGAGAGAGAGAAAGAGAGGGGCAGACATACAAAGAGAGACACAGAGACAGGGAGATTGGAGTGTGTGTGTGTGTGTGTGTGTGTGTGTGCGCGCGCGCGTGCGTGCGTGCGGGCGGGCGTGTATGTGTGTGTGTGTGTGTGTAAGCGTGCGCGCGCGCGTGTAATGTGCATTGAGACTTGTTCCGCTGCCTTTGGAACGCGCGCCCGTGTACCAAGGGACAAAACTCAATACATGATCAAGCAAAATTTTTTCATTATTCTCTCCCATGAATGGGTGAACTTGACAGAAGGTTTGCAATCTAGTATGTTGAGTGGAGTTAAAAACCCACTTGAACTTGCAATACATCTAAAATCATAAGGCAAAAAATTATAGTATATCTATGGCAAAACATTAATATGCCACAGCAGGGGAAAACAAAGAGCAGAACTTTGTGAGGCCAAAAGATTTGGAATTCTATTTTTCGTTTATGGAGGAGGTGCCAGTTATGTGTTTTTCTGTTTAAAATTAAAATAAATAAATAAATAAATAATTAAATAAAAAGTTACAGCTGCCGCTTCCTTCATTTGTGAGCGAGGGACAGGAATTGGATACTTAAGCAAAACTAGAATTACTGCACCGCCAAACGAAAGAAATAAATAAATTACAAACATAACGTTTTTCGACCTATTGAGTCTTCTTCAGACGAGACAAATAGCATTCAAAACACGGAAAACAAAGGATGAACAGGTAGCCACTGATCTCTTCGATCTGGATTCAAACATTGTTCGTGGGTGAATAACGAAAACTATGGAATTAAACTGAGGCTGAAGAAGAAAATCTGGGGGCTAAAATGATGAAAAACAGTTCATTGCAGTCTCGCGGGAGTGTCTACACCTAAAGCCTGATTTCTATTTGAAAGGAAGTTACGCTTCTCCAGCTGTCCATGACGGTGGCTGCAGATGAAGTTTTCAATGCAAGAGCAGCTTGCAGGCCAGGATGGAGACGGATTCGAGTAGACATAGTTCTCACGGTCTCACTTCTCCCTTTTTTTCTGTTACCCGTCTTCTTCTTCTTCTTCAAAATGCGTTCAGATTTCGCAACTTCTTCTTCGGCGTTCCGATTTCGCAACGACTTGGGTGACGTTATTCACGTCTGAAAACCGGTACAATGCCATCTATGCTGTGCTTGTGACTGTCATATCGTCAATTGGGGAAAAGTTCTGTTTCATGGAAATAACATGCTCTCTGCTTGCGTGGATTTGCGTAACTGACCTACGATCTGTGTCTTCAGAACCTTTCAGGGTAGCCTATGTCTAATTTCTCAGCTCAGTTTTTCGTAATGGTTGAGTTTTACGTCCTCATAGCGAAAGCTTTTTGGGACATGTTGTTCTTTCACGGTAGTCTTTGGCTCAATTTTTCGCGGATGCCGTGAATATAACGGTACGCAATCGCAAAGGGACAGTACTGTCAAAAACATCCAACAACATCCGTTGTTGACACGACAAATCAGAAATAAATTTGAGATCGATGTCTGAATGCGGTGATTCGCAGATTGTTTGAAGTAAGCTGTCATGCTATTTCCTAAGATGAAGTGCGCCTCATCTGTTCTTTTCAGGTCTTTTTCATTCATCTCGAGGCTAGATTCTCACATTCACATTGCCCCAGGAATCAAGGAAGAACACCGCAAAACCACTTTTAATGTTGTGTAGACTTGATATATTTAATTGTAACTGGACATTAAATTTGATAGGGCCTAGTAGGAGGGAAAACTCCTAGGACAGAACTGTTATTTATGCAGATCTCATCAAAAAGCATGCTACGAATATATTTCCATCATAGATTAGCTAGCTAAGAATCTACTGCCTCAACCACGGGTCCTGTCTACTTAGTCACAGTTAGTGATACATTAATTTATAACCAAATGTTCGCCTAATTAATTCGGAAAACTTACTCATTCATTACTAAGTGTTATTGCAACACTTGACATTGACTCATGACTGACACAACAGTGCTCCTACTGCTAGGTTTTTTTATTTGTTTATTGTACTCGGTGTTTGTTTCCTGGTTGTTTTTCTTGTTTAAATATGACCTCAGTGTAAGCATGTAACCATGTTTTGGTGCATGTTTTGTATCCTTTAGTACTAGTTTACTGTGTAGTAATGGCAAACTGTATGAAAAATGGCTAACCAAACCAATAACTTTACCATTGTAGAATTTGGTATCATTGTCATTGTCCGTCGGTTATCGGAAAACAATTCCACAGATTCACAGTCTGAAATGGGACAGTTTAACTGTTACTTTATATATATGAATTTATAAACTTTAGAAAGATTATTTCTACCATTGAGATGTGACAGTTAAACTGTTCGTTTGATGTGAATATGTAAACTTAATCTTTGAGATGGGACAGTTAAACTGTTCATTTAATCATATGTAAATTCATAAACTTTATAAAGATAATTTCTACCATTTTAGAACTTAGTGTATTTTTTTGTTTGTTTATATGTTTTGTAACATTTTTACAAACTCTTTACAATCTTTTGACCACAGAAAGGAGAATACCCTAAAACAAAAAACAGCACATCTACACATACACACACACACACACACACACACACACACACACACACACACACACACAGAGTATACTCACAAACACACACATAGAGTACACACACGCACACACACACACACACACACACACACACACACACACACACACACAAAACACACACACACACATACATACACGCACACACACACACTTATACACACACACACGCACACACACACCACATGTACACACACACGCACACACCACACACACACACACTCACACACACACACACTCACACACACACACACACATACACACACACAACATGTGTACACTTAGCCCTATGTATGGTCGCCCCCATCCCCCCGACCCCCCCACCCCCACCCCACTCTCACTCCAAAAAATTTTGGTTGATTACATTGGGGAAAAAAGGATCGACAGATGGGCTGGAATGGTGGGTTTTGTGTGTGTGTGTGTGGTTTTATGTATACATGTGTGAGTGTGTGAGTGTGTGTGTGTGTGTGCATGAGTGTGTGTGTGTGTGTGTGTGTTTTCATGCATGAATGTGTGTGTTTGTGTGTGATGGCCAACAGACATGTAGCTAACACTCCATATAATACAATAATTTTCATCGCCTGAGGACTCGGAATGGGAAAAGAAAATCATCTTCCCCCTTGCTTCCCATAACTACTCCTCTCCATACTCCTAGCAAAGTATAAAATTCTGGTTCAAAATGGTATAATCAGTGTGATGATTTATCTGAGCATCTAGTGGTTATGGTCGACTTTTCAGTTCAACCAAGACCAGGATTATTTGTTCAGCTTTTGTTGATCTTGTTTACTTTTGAAACATCTTGCCAATTGGGGTCAGACAAAATGGCGACTGCCTACTTTCAGATAGGAGTGAAGCTACTCTTTTTATCAACAAACAAGAGGGACCGTGCCAGCTTTTAGGAATTCAAGGAGACTGATACTGGAAGATTCTTCATTCTCTCTTTAAACGTGCTTATTTCTGTAATTGATTTCAGGTGTCACTGTCAGGAGCTGGAAGAGCACTTGCAATTCAAGTTGTATGATGCTGACCTATAACCTGAAGGCTTGGTGGCGAAAATAGACAAGAAAAAAACACACACACAAGAAAACAGAGCGAAGCCAGCAAGATAGCCACGACGGAGGGAACAGGAGGGACTGCAGCATCATTGAGAGTGACAAGGCGCACATGATGCCGAAACGATCAGTGATCAATTCGGACAGTGGAGCCAAGTACCACCGTCTGGCTCATGTCAGCGGGGATGGTTACATTGATTTGCAGGTGGGTGATTGTGATGTGGAAACTATTACGAGAGCAAGAGAGAGAGATGGTAAGAGGAAGGGGTGTGTGTGTTGCAACGTAAGAGGAGGGGCCTGAAGTTGGCAGGGATGATGGAGGGGGGAGGGTTGAAAGAGGACAGGGGAGTAACATTCGGTCTTCTGGATGACATCCAAGCACAGTAGTGTTAATCTTAAGTGTTCTTTTTTTTTTTTTGGGGGGGGGAAATAAGTGGGGGGGGGGGGGGGATGTTGGTGTTGGTTATCCAGACGGCTACCTCAGGTCTACTTTATGCAAAAGATGGAAGAGGATACATGCATTCAAGTTCATGGTTTATTGACTTTTTTAGAATGCATGTGTTTGTACACAAGACCTTGGTTTAATGTCTCATCTGATGGATGGTCTCAAGGTCTGACCAGCATGTTGGGCTAATGCGTAGGTCAGACATCCGCTGAGTCGTAGCCACGAGACCCTCTTCTTCAATTGTCCCACCTTTGTTGTTAATTCACATATCCATCAGCTTCAAATCATGCGTAGTGTGGTCTCAAAACTTAGTGGTTGTGGTGTAGCGTGTATGGACTAGTTCGCACGCAGTGACGCCTCCTTGATGAAACTGAAACTGCTGAGGAGGTTTGGGAGTCACAGATGGAGAAATTGACTCAGAAGACAGTTATTTTTTAACCGGGTTGTCTCAAACCAGGATAGAACAAGGAATTCTTAGGAACCCTGGGGTCCAGACAATGGTGCTTCTTCCCCCATACTCACCAGGTCCATGCCACTTCAATCAAAGCTGATCGAAGTGGACCATGTCTACTGGTATGAATACAATACATTCATACTAAAAGATGAGGTGTGTGTGGGTGGGTATGGGACTGTTAACGTATTATGAGGATGCTGCTTTACAAGTGATGAGTGAGCTGTTGAATGTGTGTGAAGCTCAGTTGCAACGTCTTTTCTGTTTTTGATGGAAAGCTTCTTTTTGAACAGACAAAAACAGAGATTCTATCTCATCTCTCTCTCTCTCTCTCTCTCTCTCTCTCTCTCTCCCCTCTCTCTCTCTCTCTCTCTCTCTCTCTCTCTCTCTCATACACACATGCACACGCATGTGCACACACACACACACACACACACACACACACACACACACACAACATAAAAGAAGAAAGAGACCGGAAAAAAAAAAGTAGAAAAAGTGAAAGAAAACTTGTTTTTTCCTAATCAGAAATGGAACTTTTTTATTTGTCTTCCTCTGCAAAACTCATGGAGCAAAGCATCCTTTGTTGTCCAGCATAAGCATGCAGGTGTAGACAGAAAGAAGCTGCTGATGAACCCCAACTTTGGTTTTTTTATCAGTTTTCAAAAGGTGTGCCCATTATCACATCATAATGTAACTTTGTAAAAACACAAGAGCAGGTCTCTAGAATGTGGGCCATGCTGTTGTTCGATATATTCATCATTATTCATTTTATATAAGTTTCATTCGACTGCCAGTGACCGTGGTGCAGTGGTTTGTATCGGGCTTTGGGACTGGGAGGTCATGGATTCAAGTCCTGTCAGAGGCATTTATTTCAGGGATTTGAAGGCATCAGCCAGACCCCTGTCCAGAGCTGATGTGCTAAGGGGTCATATAGGAGGACTGGGAGTACATAGTCATGTTTCAGCCTCTAAATAAATGCATTCTGTGAGTGCAAACATAGCTCATATTCCCAGACCAACACTATGTCCCGGTTAACATCAGAATTTAGTATGAAAGAAAATGTAGAGTGAATCTATGTGATGTCATGTCGGACAAGAACGGAACTCCATATTATCCACCTCCTCCACATTGATCATTGTAAACAGTCTCAACGTCTGTGGCTTTTCATGCCCTGGCTATCATGATCCCCATCCTTAGCTTCCTGTCTACGTCCATACCTGTGGTGAGTTCATGTCAGAGTCATCGGTGTGGGCAAGGTCATGGGGGACTGTCACTGGATGGACATTGCCCTCCAGAAGGGGACGCTCACTCTCACAAGCTCTACGACACAAACAAATTGTCAGTAGGAGACTTGGTAGATGGCGATCAGCAGATTTTTTTTTTACCAGAACAGTACCTCTGAACATCACTGAAGTGATTCATGGCAGTGCAGTGTCTCATCTTGTGGGTTGCATGGAAGATGGCGACCGGCAGATTTTTGACCAGAACAGTGCATCTGAACGTCACTGAAGTGATTCACGGCAGTGCAGTGTCTCATCTGGTGGGTTGCCTCATGACTGCTTGATGCTGAACTGCTCCCTGTGGACTGTGGTGCAGGGTTCTGATGAAACAGAACTGGGTGTGGCTTTGTGGGGCAGTTGGAATGAGCGGCGTGGGACATCAGGGGGAAAAGTTTCGTTCAGTTCAATAGGACAGT
>CM031617.1:36316772-36336772 GCA_018398815.1 Conus ventricosus | reverse complement strand
CCCCAACATGTTATTCTTGAAAATCTGTCAAGCAGAATCATACTTCCCCCCAAAAAAAAAAGAAAAGCAGTGACACTTTATTTGAAAACTGTAACCGAGAGAAAGCATTGTTGCAGTAATATTTTTCAGACTGAAAAAAATGAATTTGTAATCTTTGAACTTTACATCATACTGTGGTCAAAGATCTGTTAACTAGGGCATGCTTTTTCAGCAGATTTTGATATTACATTGTAATTAACCATTCTACTGAATTCTGCTTTATATGAAAATTCACGTCAGGTCATGAGAAACACACACACACACACACACACACACACACACACACACACACACACACACACACACACACACACACACACAACCTCATAACTCATACAAAATTATTGATTATAGTCAGACGGCACCACTTAGACCCATAGCATTTTTCATGTACGCATTTGATCTGTTGAATCATTGAAAGAGTGGCCCAAAGTCTGGAATCATGTCTTTTTCAGTACGCTGACCGGACGTGGCCAGTCCTGATTCTGGGGGCCCTGATGTTCATTCCAGGAGTGTATCACGTGCGCATTGCCTATTACGCCTACAAGGGATACGATGGCTTCTCGTACGAAGATATTCCAGAATTTGAATGATTCCTCAGCGGGAGACTTGCCTTCTGTTTGACTTGCAATATTCAGATGTTTCCCAATAACTGCGAACAAGTGACTGTGTTGCATTTGGTTGTTATAGTTGTTGTGTGTGTTTTTTTTTTTCTCTTATCTGTTTGCTGCTGTACAGTTCTATACCAGTTCTTGTTGGATGACTGCAGTCCGTATCAGTGCAATGTCACCAGAGAGGGGAGTTTCCAGAAGTTGTTTCAAAAATAGTGAAGATTCAGAGGTTTTTCTTTTATATTATATATATATATATATAAACAAAAAATATTTTTCTGAATATTAAAAACAAAATTGAATTTGGGAATTTCTCCTGTTGCAACAATGAATAGAGGCAAGAAGGCATTTAGGTTCACTTCACTGACGTGACTGACCTTGAATGGGACCTGAATGTCCCTATGAGGGACACAAAGTCAAATGGTTTAGAGCATTTGCCTGCAGAGCTGAGTCTTAGGTTAAACCATGCAAAAGGTCAGATTTTACAGCTAGAAAACCCTCTCTGTCCACTCAGCAGCTAATGGGTGCCTGACCCAGGTCAGTGAAGATTTTAAGTCGCGGAAGGAGAGGGATAGGCTGCGCCTTCCGTCACGCTGTGCCCCAGACACGGTGAACCTGTAATAGTTCACAGCCCTTGTGGCCTGTGAAGCTACAACCTTCAAAACCTCACAGCTGTTCCTGAAACCTTGAAAACTCAAAACTGTAAATCCCGCCTATATATCAGACTGTTATAATTTGACTTTTCAACTGTGATGCATTTCACTCTGTTCTCACCTTTGGACAGATGTGGAAGGAGGTGATTAGTGTGTGATTTACCTGCATTACCTGGATTAATTTTGCAATATGTGAAGTACTGTGTGTGTCCCTGTTCTGTGTGTGTGTGTGTGTGTGTTTGAGTGTGTGTGTGTGTGCGCGCACAAGACTGGAGAGAGTCAGAGAGAAGGTCCTGTTGTGTGGAAGTGGTTAGACATGAGGGGAAGGAAGATGCAGTTGTTTGCATTCTCCTGTGACACAGGCATGCAGAGGAGCCAGACTGTTCAGTTGCTCAGTGCCCTCGTGGCTATTATCATGGAGTAAGATCGTCTGTATCCATTTTTAGGGACGTGGGACTAGATTTCTTTCTTTCTTGTTTTCTGTTGTTTTCAGATGATGAAAAAGCTAAGTGAAAAGAGAAGAAAGCTGCTTTGATTTTCATCTAATCATTTGTATACACACAAGGTCAACAATGATACCAAAAAGCATTTCGCAGACTCCCAAGTTGATAACAATAATCCATCTATTACATGTGAGGCACCCATTCTCTTGAAGAAGTTTTCAAGCTTTCTCAAATAACCACAGTTCACTTTAGACCTTGCATTAAAAACACAAAAAAAACAGCAAACAAAAGAACAAACAAACAAACAAAATTTTTGTTTAAATCAAAACAAAAACAGTTCTCAGAAGAAAGCATATGCATTCGAATCAGATCAACATCTGTCATGAGTCAACAGCTGTATTGCTTCATGCATGATTGCAATCACTCAAGTTCACTTTCACATTTTGACAAATAGGCAGTTCATAAAAGAGAATTTAGTCTTTGAGTTTGTTTGTTGGTGTCCAGAACAGAGAAGCAAGCTTGCTTTTAACAGACCTCTGCTAAGGACCATAGCTGGCATTTGTGTTTTGTTTTTGTTTGTTTAGATTTCATTTAATGAAGTCAAGCTTGTCTGTATCAGCTGTTTGACATATGTTTGTTATCAGTCATATCATCATACTGATTGTTTTTCAAATTAAGTCAGTGTTCAGTTTGGCAACAATCTGTGTTATGATAATACTGAAAATGATCGTAGAAATGATGATATTAATGTGTAATAATCATAACAGTGATGATAATGATGACACTAATGAAGGTGACAATGACAGCACCAAAAACTATCTGTATCTACGCATAATTCTTGGTAAGCTGCTCATTGTGCTTTCATACACTGTCCATTCATTCCTTCATTTTTCAACTTACAACTGATTTCCAATGCAACTTATCATGTACATACATGTGTGGGAAAAATCATCTTAGCTGGGATGGGGAAAGCAGGTGGCAGTCATTTTCCAACAGCTTTTGGGGAGGGGGGGAGGGCTGGGGGGGTGGACACAGCTGAAGAAACAGTTATCAAACCATTGAAGGTTCCTCTGTAGAATCCTCAGGAGGTGTTGACGAGAGAACAGGAGAGTGTTCGATTCAGTTCATGTTATTTGTAGCCTGGCCAACCACGAGGGGCCACATCGGGGCTTCAGCAATGTGACTAGTATGCAAGAAGACTAATGGAAAGGTGGAGCAGACGGAAAATCAAATCAAAGAAACAGGAAACAAGAGCTGCGGGCCTTACCTTAGGATGAAATTTCGCAGGCAGCCAGATAGTTTTCTTTCTTTTAGTTTGGACATGTTCTTTTGGGGTTTCCAGTAGTGGTTGCTTTATAGTACAGTCATTATTATAGATGGTCTTTGCGGGCGTAACAAACAGAAACTTGTGAACACCCTATATACTTAATGCTTATCTTTTTCATCATTGTTTCAGGCTAGAATATTGAAGTATATCTTTGGTGAGATTCTTGTGAATAAGACAGTTTGTAATCATAGCAGTTGGGACATTTGTTTCCTGACTATAATTATTTCTTTGATCTTAAATGTAGGTTTGAAATTCAGTGTCAACACGTACATTACAGTGGATGCTTCACTGTGAAGATGCTAATCTGTACATTTCTAGACATTCAACACTGCATAGTTGTGGGTGAACCAGACAAAATACAAATGGCAGCAGAGTGCAAAGTGGATGTTGGTCTTCATGTGAAGAGACTGAGAGAAGTGGGAGGCATGAAGTGTAGATAGATGATCGGTGGTGAAAACAAAGTGGGAGGCATGAAGTGTAGATAGATGATCGGTGGTGAAAACAAAGTGGGAGGCATGAAGTGTAGAAAGATGATCGGTGGTGAAAACAAAGTGGGAGGCATGAAGTGTAGATAGATGATCGGTGGTGAAAACAAAGTGAGAGGCATGAAGTGTAGAAAGATGATTGGTGGTGAAAACAAAATGGGAGGCATGAAGTGTAGAAAGATGATTGGTGGTGAAAACAAAGTGGGAGGCATGAAGTGTAGAAAAGTGATCAGTGGTGAAAACAAAGTGGGAGGCATAAAGTGTAGAAAGATGATTGGTGGTGAAAACAAAGTGGGAGGCATGAAGTGTAGAAAGATGATTGGTGGTGAAAACAAAGTGGGAGGCATGAAGTGTAGAAAAGTGACCGGTGGTGAAAACAAAGTGGGAGGCATGAAGTGTAGAAAAGTGACCGGTGGTGAAAACAAAGTGGGAGGCATGAAGTGTAGAAAAGTGACCGGTGGTGAAAACAAAGTGGGAGGCGTGAAGTATAGAAAGAACATTGGTGGTGAAAACAAAGTGGGAGGCGTGAAGTATAGAAAGAACATTGGTGGTGAAAACAAAGTGGGAGGCGTGAAGTATAGAAAGAACATTGGTGGTGAAAACAAAGTGGGAGGCCTAGGCATGAAGTATAGAAAGAACATTGGTGGTGAAAACAAAGTGGGAGGCGTGAAGTATAGAAAGAACATTGGTGGTGAAAACAAAGTGGGAGGCGTGAAGTATAGAAAGAACATTGGTGGTGAAAACAAAGTGGAGGCGTGAAGTATAGAAAGAACATTGGTGGTGAAAACAAAGTGGGAGGCGTGAAGTGTAGAAAGATGATTGGTGGTGAAAACAAAGTGGGAGGCATGAAGTGTAGAAAGATGATCGGTGGTGAAAACAAAATGGGAGGCATGAAGTGTAGAAAGATGATTGGTGGTGAAAACAAAGTGGGAGGCGTGAAGTGTAGAAAGATGATCGGTGGTGAAAACAAAATGGGAGGCATGAAGTGTAGAAAAGTGATCGGTGGTGAAAACAAAGTGGGAGGCGTGAAGTGTAGAAAGATGATTGGTGGTGAAAACAAAGTGGGAGGCATGAAGTGTAGAAAGATGATCGGTGGTGAAAACAAAATGGGAGGCATGAAGTGTAGAAAGATGATTGGTGGTGAAAACAAAGTGGGAGGCATGAAGTGTAGAAAGATGATTGGTGGTGAAAACAAAGTGGGAGGCGTGAAGTGTAGAAAGATGATTGGTGGTGAAAACAAAGTGGGAGGCATGAAGTGTAGAAAGATGATCGGTGGTGAAAACAAAATGGGAGGCATGAAGTGTAGAAAAGTGATCGGTGGTGAAAACAAACGTTTGTATGGATCAGCAGAATGCTACTGGAGATTTTTCATCATGAATTTGTGGAATATTAAGTCAGTATGCAACCAGTGTCACACTCCCAATTTATAAGACTGCTTATCTATTAATATTAATTTTGTTTTGATCACATGTTGTTGCTAACAATTGCTGTTAAGACTTGATGTATTGAATATGAAGATGATTTTGCTTGCTATAGTTGAACATAATTTGCTAATTTAATCTGCGGATGTAAATATCAATGTATGTATTATGCTGTTGTACATTGTGTATTATTCTTTTTGTCCATGGTTTATGCATCTGACTAGTCTGGTTTCATTATTTCTCAATGTTCTTCATATGTTGTATTAAACTTTGAAATGCATGGGCAAAACAATATTGTACCAGTTGTTATGTTTTGCTGGGATGGCATCACTGTAAATGGTCATATTGCTTTTGCATGAATTTGTAATGATTTGAAAATCAGTGTGGTTTCTGTATTTTCATGTTTGTGGGATGTATGTTCGAGGATCTTATGCATTTGAAAAGATTTTTTTTTTCCTGCTTAGATGTTGTAAGTGTGTTTATGTATTAACTTAGTTAGGTTTAACACCTTCACCAACCTAAGACAAAATGGCCAACAAGGATATCAATCCCAAAAGAGCCAAAAGAGGGGCAATTTTTTTAAAGTCCAGTGCGCTAAGTTTAACAGATTGATAGCACATGAGGATGGGCAGCAGAAATGACATTTTTCATGTTGGGCACCAGCGTGATAGGAACTCACAACATTTGACTGTGAACTCTGTGTTCAAACCTACTGAATCAACTTGGCACCTCCCAGTGTATGTGAGAGTGTGTGTGTGTGTCCTTTTGGATGTGTGTGTGTGTGTCCTTTTGGGTGTGTGTGTGTATGCGTGTGTGTGTCTTTTTGTGCGTGTGTGTGTGTGTGTGTCCTTTGTGTGTGTGTGTGTGTGTGTCCTTTTGTGTGTGTCCTTTCGTGTGTGCGTGTGTGTGTAAACCACATTTAGGTATAAAGTTCACACACCCTATGACGATATGGCAGATGCCGATCATCATGCCAGGAAAGCGGGGGGAGCTATAGGTACCTATCTTACACTGCATCACACCACCAGATTCACTACGTGTTAAGATGGGGAGTGAAAACAGCCATTCTTATGTCGAGCGCCAGCATGATTTGAACTAGCAACACTTGACTGCAAGCTCGTTGTTACATTGATTGAACCAGCCAGGCACCCTCCATGTGTGTGTGTGTACCTATGTGTGTGTGTGTGTGCCTATGTGTGTGTGTGTGTGTGTGTGTGTGTGTGTGCCTATGTGTGTGTGTGTGTGTGTGTGTGGTGTGTGTGTGTGTGTGTGTGCCTATGTGTGTGTGTGTGTACCTATGTGTGTGTGTGCCTGTGCGTGTGTGTATGTGTGTGTGTGTGTGTACCTATGTGTGTGGTGCCTGTGCGTGTGTGTGTGTGTGTACCTATGTGTGTGTGTGCCTGTGCGTGTGTGTATGTGTGTGTGTGTGTGTGAAAAGTGACAATGGAATCCCACTGCTGAAATGATCAGGGGAAAGAACTCTATACCCATGTCACAAATGCTCTGAAAACTGACTTTTCCCCAAATGATAAAAAGGCACTCCTTTTCTGTAGACTTACATTCGCATGAACTACTTTTGACAAACACAACAATTTCATTCTTCCAATGGAAAGCAGTGGCAGAGTGGAGCAGGTCTTAGGAATTGTGAGCTGTGGTTTCCTTGCCTGCCAAGTATTGACATTAGGAGATAACTCAATCGTTACTTGCAGATTGCTTCTCCAATTCATGTCATGCTGTTCATGGCCAACTGACCAGATGGGGTCATATCAGTGGTGTCACCTTGTCAGAGTCAATTCCATTACTTTCTACAAGAAACTGACCAGTTGTACAGATTTTTTTTTTAGATCATTTAAAAAGGAAAAACATGCAGGCTTTCAAAATGTTATGTGCAGTTGTATACATTTTGTTCTAATTTTCTAATTTTTTTTCGTTTTACAGGCTTTGCAATGTTTTAATTATTGTAAAAAAAACATTTGATAACAAATGTTATCAAAAACAGTAGAGTCATTTTCACATTATTGTTTGGTGGTACAGTACATATGAAAAAGTATCCTTATACCGCAAGTCATGTGAAAACTGTTCACTGTTCTCCGTTCATCAGAAAATGAATACACATTTTAGAATAATGGCCATTGTAATATCATAGACAGTAGTTTTTCAGCAGTTGAGATCTTCACTCAGAATATCACTGGCAGATTGTGCCCCTTGTTTGCACACTAGAGTGGTGGGCTGGTGTGAAGCAAAGCCGTCTGCTAGCAACCCAACATCTCACGAAGTCCATGTAACAGTGTATCCCTGTAGTCTGATAGGAACGGAGGAGCCACCTCTAACAGTTAGTTGGTGTCATTTCCTGGTGAACAAATTTCGAATTTTGGTCCGCATACGCAGTCATTAGTCAACAATTGTACAAAGCGGGACTGAATATGCTGTTGTAATAAAGTAAGAGTTAAACTGAATCACATGAAAAGTGTGTGTGTGCGTGTTTGCAGGGCAGGGAGATGGGAGCCATAGGGGATGAGGGGTCATTGCTTGTGTTTATGCTTTTATTTTTCAGTAGTTCTGTAATTAATTTCATTCATTGATATTCCTTTCATTCACCCATGTATGTTTGTTGTCCCCCCCCCTTCCCCCCTTCCCTCCCAAGCTCCTCCCATCTGTCAAGTTGTCAGGGGACTGTTTGTTTCCTTTGTTCTCTGCTCCATAGGTGGGAGTAGTCACGTATTATACAGATTTCCGTACTGGCGTTTTGATGATTGTTTTTTTTTCGCCCCGTTTGCACTTCGATGGATGCGTGCGCTGGTTCTCTGGTCCATATTTTTTATTTTGAAATAGTTTTTAACTGTATAGCACTAAGAAGTATAAAATTCAGGGTTTGTATCAAAGGGGAACGCACTAAACTGTCCTTGAATGTCACGTTCCCCCCCTCCCCCCCCCCCCCCCCCCCCCCCCCCCATCCCCCCGCACCCCCCCACCAGGGGCCTTAAGCGACCCCTGGATCCCAGCCGCAAACTTTTCAGGAGTACAAACATTTCTCACTCCCACCCATGCTTCTCTACACCTGTCACTGACAGTGTCCAGGTGTGACTGATTGTACTTTCTGGCAAGGTATTTCACCGTTTCACTGGCAGTGGCTGATGCTGAACCAGTATGAGATGATCATTGTGACTGCCACGTCAGAGCTGTTCTGAGAAAGGGCGCAGTGCCTCGTTACGTACCCCTGCATTCCTAGATCAGTTATTTGTTGATTACAGTTATCTCATTATCTATCTGTGTGGCTGATAGGATTTCAACATTTGAATCATACATTTACAGAAATACACATTATTTCAAGTTTTTGTATTTTGCATTGTATTACATTTGAATCTCAAAAGTCCATAAAATTAGGAAAGAAAAAGAAGAGAAAAAAGCTTCCATTGTTTGAAAGTGTGATGGAAAACGAATGAAATTAAAGCAGTTAAAAAGAATAACAAATATGATTTAATCAACATTGTTCATACGCACATGTGAAGATCCACACACTCGCATGTTCAGACTGGGTCTTTGGTGAAGTGGAGTGACTTGTGCTATTTCTTGATTTTATTCTTAGAATACATGTGACTGGTAATGGTGTGGCATGCTTTCTTCCCACACATACACAAAGAAAGAAGTAATAGCAATGCGTGGTGGTACTTTCCTGAATAAGAAGAAAATGGTTACCTTTTTATTTTCAGAGAAGAAAATGCCTATAAATGAATGAACATGTGTCGCTGTAGAAGGATGTGTTGCGATTAAAGTAAGCAGCCATATACTTGTTCCCCCTGTTGTTTTGCTCCCCCTCCTGAGCAGTTATATACAACAGACGTGTATGAACTCTGAACATAATTACTATGTAAATGATAACATAGTTCATGTTCAGGCGCAAGCATGCACATGAAAGCACATACTCAAACATACTCTTGATTTACAAGTAAACGCATAAATATCCTTGCTCACACACACACACACACACACACACACACACACACACACATACACACACACACACACACACACACTCTCTCTCTCTCTCTCTCTCTCTCTCTCTCTCTCTCTCATACAGTGATGTGATAGGGATAATCTTCACAGGAGAGTGAGAATAAGGGAAGGGTACCTATCTAACACACACACACACACACACACACACACACACACACCATTGCAAAACGGTTGTTGTCAGATTGTCCTATATTCAACCAACCACCAGTGTCTTTTGAGGTGGAAATAGTGCAGAATTTTCTCATTGAATTAGTTACAATCAAGTTCTTAGCATCCACACACAACTACAGAGATGCAACAGACAGGGATAACCTTCCCAGGAGAGTGAGAGTGAGGGAAGGAGACCTACCTTACTCTGCAATACACCACCAGAACGACAACTCATTGAGATGGATGATGACAATCCAGGTACCCATGCGGCTATGTACATGTAACCAGGTGATCTGGTGCATACATACACTGTGGAAATATTCGTTATGCAGGAAGAGAAAGTAAAGACTGTCTCGGCTTATGGTTCACTAACGCATTTGTTTCTGTAACTGGGAGATTTTACATGTTTTGTGTGTTTACTCATACTTTTATATGAGAAAGAGTAGGATTGTTTTGTAGGTTCCCATTGGGAGGCCTCTTAGTACAAATACACACACACACACTGTCCGCATGTACAATACTAGTTTCTCTTTTCTGTAACTTTCTTTTTTTTTTCTTTTTCTTTTTTGTTGTTGTTTTGTGTGTGTGTTTCTTAACTGTCTTTTACTGGGGGGTGGGGGGGGGGGGGAGTGTTTCCTACCATTATGGACCATTTTCCTGTTATTGTTCCAGAAACTTTTTCACACATTTTGTTTTCTTTGGTTAATGACTTGACTGCTTAACTGTCGTGATCTGATGACCTGCCCATGTCATTTATTTTTTATTGATTTTGGTGTTTCTTTTCAGCGTGTTTTCTTTATCAAACCGCAAGTGGTGGGATGAGCTATGATAATGGGGGAAAAAAATGTTAATATGATTTTGTTGTTGTTGTTGCTCTGCTTTCTTTCGTACAGTATATGTATGTTTTATGGTATATATGATCCCTTTGTCTCTAATGCTCTCAATTCAGATTGTCACATTTTATCCAATTTTTGCTCGCATTCAATTCTGCGTTATGAGACCCTTTCAAAATAAGTGTGACAAGGGCGCTATAGCAAGACATTGATGCCACATTTCTGCACCAGTTCATGTGATACTACTATGTCATAGACAGCTTTTTTTAACTCATGTGTAAATAAGTTTGTGTCATCACACTGTTCGGAATGTGCATTTGCATGTGTGTATATGTATGTCTGTGGAAAATTTTGACATTTTCTCAGCAATTACAAACACTTGGTTACAGAATGATTAATAGTGATCACACCTTTCCAGCCATCTGTTGCATGAATGTGTCAAAGACTGGTAGTAGCTGTAAATCCGTGATTAACAAGTGTGTTGATATTTTCAATGTCACAAATCAACATTTTCTGACAGATTCTGATCCTATGAGTCAATAGAGGCACGTTGCCTCTCTGGTTCTGTGTAGGAAAAGGATTAAATGCATTGAAAGCTTTATCAAACGACCATCGTTTTGTTTTGATTTACTCTGAGTGGTGAGAAAAAGCAGCAGAAGTGATTAGGTGACAAATATTTTAGAACAATGACTGAACAATCAACAGGCATCAGGAAATGATTAAATGCCAAATCAACTGGTATCAAAAGAGTTGAAAAGAATTACAAATTATTATTATTATGAGTGCTTATATATTGTACATGCTTGGTTAGAAATCAAGCTTTAATTAAGCATTTTACGATCCTCACCATCATTTATACAATGGGCTGCAACCTGGGTTGAGCTGACGAAAGAACTGCCTGCTGGTGTTACTTTCATTGATTCCCATGTGATTCAGTCAACACCACTCACTAAGCTTTTTCCCCCTTCAGTTTTCACATTTTTCACACGATACGCATGCCATGTGTAACATGTCATCCTTACCAGTGGCCAAACTGGCCTTCTTGTCTGAAAGTTGGTAGTTGGATTTTACATGCGTGCAAGATGCTGTTCTTCCATTTACATATGGAACCTAGTCTTATTTGAGGGACTTTTCAAGAAATGTTGGCCCAGTGGACAAGGCATCAGACTCTCATTCCAAGGTTTAGGAGTTCGATTTCCTCTCAAAACAGCAAGGCTGGAAAAGATTTTCTCTTCTGAGTTACCATCCCTGGAAACTCCAGTCCTCTCCCTAGTTCTAAGAATGTGACTGTAATTAAAAAACTAAGATCCAGTATGTTAACACATGCATAGAAATCTTGCTGGCATGTTAAATCCCATTCCTATTTTTGGTGAAGAGTAGGCAGTCATGTGTTGTTGAATTGGATGATGGGGAGAACAAAACACATGCACAGTGGTGTTGCGTTTAGGTAACATTCCTTAATGACAGTATGTGGCTGCCTAAATAGGGATTAAATAGGTTGTATATGCAAAAACCTCAAGGTGGTGAACCTCAGAGCTCTAGCCAAGGAACAAAGAGAGAGAGGGGGGGGAGGAACAAAAATCTGTACCCTGGAAGTGTAACATGGAGCAATTTTCCATATTTGTAAGTCAGAATGTTTCAGTGCAACACCCGCTATGACACCACTGATTGTTAAGTTTGGAGATCATATCCAAGAGAAAATCCTTAGCCTTATCAGAATTTGTGCTTCATTATTTTGTATATGACATGCTGGATAGTTTGAAGTACCACATGCTGATTGGTCCTTGATAGGAAAATATTATGTTTTTAAAAAAGCATTTTGAAGCTTCAGTTCAGAGACTTTTTAGTAATAATTGCAGTTTTTGTTTTTACAACTTCTCAGCTTTTCAGGTGTCCATCAAGGGCAGCATCAGGCAAAAGCACAAGCCCTTGAAATGCACATCACACAGACAGTTAAGTTGAAGTGATATTCCTGACATGAACAAGATATGTGCCTGCCCTTTGTGGTGGAATATTCAGGAGTACTAAATGACCTCTGTGTTGTTCTCTTCCTCTGTTTTTGCTGTATCAGCAGTTTTTCTTCTTGGAATCGCTTTGTATGGTCAGAATCTGAGTGAAATATTGTAAAGTTTCCAAAGCAACATATGGCCAGCAGTGTTTGTGTAGGAGATGACCACAGCTCAGGGTAAATTGTGTCCATCAATCTGCAGATGTTTTGGGTTTTTTTAAGTCCTTTTCCTACATCACACATAACACATGATAAATCAACACAGTTATCTGAGAACTCAGGAGAGTGGGCAAGAAGCAATTTTTTTTGTTTGTTTTATTGTTACACATATTTTTCTCATTCCAATGGCAGTGTCAATATATGAATTCATAATACAACCAGGTTTGATCTCAGGCTGAAAGCCAGGGGTTTCTGAATAGTCTATCCCTTTAACGACTGTGTGTGTGTGTGTGTGTGTGTGTGTGTGTGTGTGTGTGTGTGTGTGTGTGTGTGTGCACTACACATTTCAAAGCAAGTACATATGTTCTTGCTCTCTCTCTCTCTCTCTCTCTCTCTCTCTCTCTCTCTCTCTCTCTCTAACTCTCTCTCTCTCTCTCTCTCTCTCAGGATTCTTGACTGTAGATGGCAGAACTGGTACGACCATGTCCATCATAGTGATAGATTCATACAGTACAGACATTTTAAGACTACTCATGACTTAGAACCATATATTGATATAAAAATGAATTGATATATTATGAGCACATTGGCTAAATTTAGATTAGGTGTTTCTGACATTGCTTGCCATCGTTGCAGATATTGCAACCCTGCCAATGTTGAATTGATATGCCATTTATGTGGTTCAGCAAGGGACGATGAAGTGCATTGTTTGTTATGTTGTCCTGCACAACATAATCTCAGAACCAAACTCATCCAGCCAAAGGATTTCACAGAAGCTTGTCATTTCAAGGTAGTAGTATGTTGTTGACAAGAAAAGAAAATGCCCTGTCAAATCTGGCAGTATAAATCTATGAATCACAGAAAAGACTGCGCGCTGCTATCTAATACCCCATTTAATTAATGGTGTACTTTGATTATTGCCGTGAATATCTTTACCTTTTTTTTTCTATGTGCACTTATATTTGATTTATTTTGTTCGATTGTATGTATGCCTCTTCAGAATGGGATCTTGGCCTTATTAAAACTGAATAAACATCGGTATTTGTGTTCCCTCTCTCTCCTCTCTCTCTCTCTCTCTCTCTCTCTCTCTCTCTCTCTCTCTCTCCTTCTCTCTCTCTCTCTCTCTCTCTCTCTCTCTTTCTCTCTCTCTCCCTCTCTCTCTCTCTTTCTCTCTCTTTCTCTCTCTCTCTCTCTCTCTCTCTCTCTCTCTCTCTCTCTCTCTCTCTCTCTCTTACGCCCTCACTCTTCACTCTTCCCTCTTTCTTTCACCTCTGATTTTGCCCCTGCCCACCACTTTGCTACCTTTCTCTCCATTTCCATGGGGGGGGGGGGGGGGGGGTTGTTGTTTTTTTGTTTTTACCTCTCTGTTTCGCATGAAAAATGTTCTGATCCATCATATGTATTGATTGAAGCTTACTTTTTGTTTTGTTTGCAGATTTTTTTATTTTTTTGAAAAAGCAAAAAGTGGTGAGAGGAGAGAGAGCGTGTGGGAGGAGAGAATCCTTTCAAGGGAAAACAATCTGTACCCCGGAGGAAGGGCGTGGAATGAGATTTCCCTCTTTTCGTAGGTCAACACAGTGTCAGTACATAAGCAAGCTGTGACGCTTCATTAATCTCACGTCCGCCGTGTACACACGGACTCCCTCAGAGCATGAATGGGACTGAATGACAGCCTGCTGCTGTCGCCCGTGATAATACTATGGCCCCCGTCATGGGCTTTGTGATGGCCATCAGGTTGGTTGTCAAGGTGGAACAATAGAAAATAATGATCCTTGAACCCACCATGTGGTATGCGTATGAATGTGGATGCGTGTGTGCTGTGTATGTCAGTATGTGGGAAGTAAGGGTTGGGGGGGGGGGGGGGGGAAGTGGCTAACATCTGCTCCAGGAGGCTTCTAGTGTCAAAACTGTCACACACACACAAAGTAAATACCATGCGATTTCTTGTAAGGGGCTTGTTCTCGATTGTAACAGCTGCATGGAACACGATTCACTACAGGCTGCGTCCGTCCCTACATAGTCATCAGCATGGGTCAATAAGATTCTCCTGTTAGGAACTGATGAGGATGTAGTGTGTGTGTGTGTGTGTGTGTGTGTGTGTGTGTGTGTGTGTGTGTGTGTGTGTGTCCGTTTGACAGTGACGAGGGTTTTTTTGTTGTTTTTTTTCTGTCATGGTTGTATGTGTGTTCAAGTCCCTCCTGGGGATTATTAGGACTTTTTCAGCTCGAAATTGTTTTCCCAACTTTTGGAAATTCTGTGCTAAAAATTACCTCTTTCATGTCAGGCTTTCTTTCAGTATAAGATGTTTTCTCCACTTCTGGAAATTTTGTGCTAGTAATTTCTCCTTTTCTGTCACTCTTTATGCATAATATTTTATTTCTCACTTTTGGCAATTCTGTATGCATGCCCCTTCTTTTCTCTCACTCTTTCAGCGTAAAATTTTATTCCCAACCTTTGAATATTCGATGCTAGGAATATTCTCTTTTTGTGACTCTCAAATTGTAGTAACAAGTGAATATCACTTCACTTTACAAGGACAAGGTAGCTGGATTTTGAAGTATTGAAACTGCATCTTCACGCATACATGGTAAATTTGTTAAAATTGATTTCCAGTATATAGGCAACACTGGCCAAAAATTCATAAGCTGTTTTATAGTGAAACATTTTTTTTTTATTATTACACCTATTAATTGTTTTTGTGTTGTTTTGTTTTGCACTAAAGGTTGGTATTAAAAGAAATTAGTCTGAACAATAAACCAAAGAAATTATATATGAATAATGTTAACGACATATCTTGAATGGATATAAATATTTGGCTCGACTAATTATACAGGAAACAACCAGGCTCTCATCACAAATAAATACGTCTGTGTCTGTGTCTGTCTGTTTGTGTGCATGTGCGTCTATAGATGTGTTGTGTGTGTGTGTGTGTAAGAAGTTTTGCTGTCTGTAGGTGATTGCAATTCCTTTTACCTTGATGCAGACATTGTGTAGCATTGTGCTATTTATTAAGATTTTTTATTCCTCAAATTTGCAGTTGTGTGTGTGTGTGTGTGTGTGTGTGTGTGTGTGTGTGTGTGTGTGTGTGTGTGTGTGTGTGCATTTTGTAAGACTGCCGCATAATATGATTATATAACACAAGTAGCACGTTTGTGACTTTGGCAGACATCAGGTGTACAAACAACAATATATTGCAGGTCTATTTTTAGCCATATTACTGTTGTTCCTATAGAAATTTCGCTGGAGTTTCATCAATTTTTTCTCTTTTTTTTTTAAAAGTTTTTAAGAGTTACCTTCTCATTTGATTGTGTCTGTTCATGTTGAATTGTAGTTTGCACATATAATCTTCATTGTCATTGTTATTGTCAAATGACGGATAATGATGATATGTTTTAATGTCCAAATGTGACTGACAGGCAACAGTTCTATGCTTACTTTTGCAAATAGATAAAAACTCTGGAAAACAAGCCAGAAAAAAAGGTAGAGGAGGGAAGGGGAGAGAATTATGCATTTCTGTGATGCATGAAAACAGTCTTCTCCCAGGAAAAGACCAATTTCTATAACACTGAAAAATTTCAAGGTTAAAGATTCAACATGTACTCATAACACAAAACAGAGAAATGGAAATTTTGATCAACACAAGTAGACTGATTTGAGTCCAGCAGTATCATTTGCCTTCCCTGAAATGTTTTTAAGCTACAGTTCAGCCATCTTGAAAAGAAAATGTTGGTGCTTCATTTAGAGAAAACATGCTCCACTGTCATTGCCACACAGTTAATGGCTTATCACTGTGATCAGTCATTTACTGTATCATCACTGCTGGTAATTTCCACTATCTACACAGCGTAACATTGCACACTGTTATCAAATGGGGCCTGATAAAACCTTGCCAGCATTAAGGATGTCAGTAGTATGTATGTCATGTTGTATACCCCCTCGACTGCCTCACACTAGGGCGGTGGCTGGTTCGTCTGACTGGATGATGCAGCAAAGTCGCTGTTCATCGCAACCTCTTGAGTAGAGGATATCTCAACTTATTTAGGGTGAACCAGTGAAACTTTTAAATGCTACTTTGTGGGGATGCTGGTGGATTTTTCAATGTGAATGTCATTCCCACCGTTCGGAAAATTCTGTGCTGGTTATTTCTTCTTCTTTTCTGACACTCTTTCACTCTGGCGGTTTTTTTTTCTTTTCTTTTTTTCTTTTTTTTTTTGGACTGTCGTCTGCTGTGTCTCTGCCTCTTTGGCCCATTCACCTGTCTGTTAAAGAAAGTCTGGATGCTTTTTTCTCTATTTCTGTTTCTCTCTTCTTCCATGTATAACATACCAGGATGTTTTTTTGTTGTTTTTTTACTTTCTGTTGTTTTAAATCTGGTAGTAGAACTGTACAAATTGTCCAGAATGGAAACTGGCTGTCCGCTCCGCTACAGTCTTTTTGTATACTTATGTTGTGCCCATTCATCAATTGTTTTTGCTTTTTTTTTTTTTTTTTAGCATGATAGCATGAAAAGTCCGACTAGTTCACATGAAATGAAACTTGGATAAAAAAAAACGAGCAAAAACTCCACATTTGATGTAACCATGGGATCGTATGATGGTGCCGAAACATGTGAACTAGTCGGACTTTTCATGCTATCCAACATCCAAAAACAACTTGGAAAACAGGTTGGTTTGTACAGAGATGACGGCCTTGCTGCATTAAACAATAATCCAAGAACTATTGAAAACAAGAAAAAAGAATTATGTAAAATCTTCAAAAACCACAATTTAAAAATCACAACAGAAGCAAATAAAAAAAGTAGTGAATTACTTAGACATAACATTAGACCTCAATGACAATGTGTACAAACCATACAAAAAGCCCAATGACATACCAATCTATGTAAACGTCAAAAGCAACCACCCACCATCTATACTAAAAAACAATACCCAACAGTATAAACAAGAGACTATCCAACCTATCATGCAATGAAAATGCATTCAATAATGCAGCAACAGAATACCAAGAAGCATTACAAAAAAGTGGTTACAATTACAAACTACAATATAGCCCAGACAATAACACGAACAGAAATAAGAAAAAACAGAAAAAGGAAGATCATATGGTACAACCCACCATATGATGGACAAGTAAAAACAAATGTAGGAAAAGAATTCTTTAAAATCTTGGCAACATCATTTCCAAAAGAACACAAACTGTCCAAAATATTCAACAAAAACACCATTAAACTATCATACTCATGTATGCCCAACCTCAAAAACATAATTGACTCATCTAACAAAATGAAAAGCAACACAAAAGAGAAGGGTGCTGAAAGGACATCTTGCAACTGCACCAAAAAAGAACAGTGCCCCCTAAGCAACAAATGTCTTCACAGCAATATTGTATACCAAGCTACGGTAACATCAGAAGATGAAAAAGAAACATACATAGGGATTACTGAAAACACTTTCAAAACCAGATACGCAAACCATAAACAGTCATTCAAAAATGAAAAATACAAAAATCAAACAGAACTGAGTAAATACATTTGGAAACTCAAAGATAAAAAAATAGACTACAGCATATCATGGAAAATCATAAAAAGAGCAACACCATACAACAATATTTCCAAAAATGCAACCTATGTTCCACAGAAGAATGGTTAATATTATGCAAACCATACTTAGCAACTCTGAACACAAAAGTAGAAATAGTGAATAATTGCAGGCACAAGTGGAAATCTTTGCTAGCACATTCCACCTGAACAGGCCCTAAAAACACACACACACACACACACACACACACACACACACACACAGGCCTCACGTGCAGCAAACGAAACCCGCACACACAGAGACACGCACGCCATAAAAGACCGTTGGCGTGCCACAAAAAAAGTCATCCTGAGGAGAGAGACATATCTTGAAACAAGCTTGTAGATGAATTTTAGCACTTCATTTTAATAACATTTTTAACAAATATATATATATATATATATATATATATAGATATATAGATATATATATATGGTTTTTTTTATATTGTTGGAAGGGTTTCAGAAAGCATTGTGACTGCCTCCCAGATCCACATTCATAGAATGCTTTCATCAGTCAAGGAGTTAATCCATGTAGTACATATACTTTTTGTCGATGGTTGTTAATGTCGCTCATTTCTTTTTCAAGGCAAGTTTTGTGTGTTTGTGTGTGTGTGTGTGTGTGTGTGTGTGTGTGTGTGTGTTTCAAAGGGCCCTGCATGGTAGGCTAAGTTCTAATAGAACTGAATTTGTAAGGAGCCTCCATTCCGTACTGCCACTCAGAGGGCACAGAAGATGAGACGGAGAAACAAAACACATCATCAGGACATTCAGGAGACCACAGACCTTCGCCAAGTTTGAATGGGTCTTAAATCCACCTTTGGATTCTGATCCATTCCTTGAGTCTGCACCAACTATTGTTTTGTGTGTGAGTGGGTTTTTTGGGGGTTTTTTTATGGGGCCATCCTTGGATCACATTCCAACTTTTCAAAGGTTTTGTCAATTAAAATCAGTTGTGTAGTTTTTGTAGTCCCAGTTCTTATAGAATACGGAGTACTTTACAATGGGAACGAAGAAATGCTGTCTGTCTGTCCGTGGTCAAAATGTGTTCCACTCGCTAAAGACAAAACTTCTGGGCCGATCTTTCTGAAAATGTGTAGGTATGTTCATTATGGGTCACGGATGATGCCCAATGTTTTATTTTACCAGAATAGTCGTTACTAACGGCTGTAGCGGCCCAAAACGGTTTTTCTTCTTTATGGAATATCTCTATGACGCATGTTTGATTGTGACGTCAAATACATTATGACGCATGTTTGGTTGTGACGGGTTTTTTTCAGGAAGATAAACTGGGAGTACGTTTATATGCTTTGCATCTTGTTGAGTTATCTTTCTGACAAACAAATCAACAAGGATGTGAAAAACAAAAACATGTTTTTGGCAGAGGTAACAACTGACATTAAAACAAGCAAACAAACAAATAAAGCCAAACTTGCTTCCTAATGAATGCGAAATCAACTATTGTTTACTGTTGTTGACAACAACAGCCTGTGACGCTTTTCTATGCATTGTACATAGGACGTTATTTATGTTCTTAACAGTGACATTGTCGCTGGTACATTTTTGATTCTTTGAGCTGACTGAAAAGAAATACTTAAATCTGTAACAATAGCACTTTATAAGCACAGAAAGACAGGAATAAAGTGTGTGTATGGTGTGTTCATGTGTGTGGGGGGGGGGGGAGGGGGTTTGCTGGGGGAGGGAGTGGGAGGGGTGAGAGACAGCATACACCATAATATGTCTGCACATGTCCAAATTTTATTAAAATACGAGACCTTTTCCAATATTTGATTTATTTTGTTTGTAAAGTGTCCTTCATGAATAGCTTTGAAAATGTTGTATATTTGCCTTTATCCATTAATGTTTTCATAAGAATACTTGGGTTACATTATAATTAATGGCTGGTTGTAACTCATGCTATATTTTGTGCTTCTGTGTTACAGACGTATGCATTAAAACGTGGGTTTAAATACAGTCTGCATATGTGGCATTCGTATATATCAGTGTGTGTGTGTGTGTGTGTGTGTGTGTGTGTGTGTGTGTGTGTGTGTGTGTGTGTGTGTGTGTTTGGAGAGGGAGTGCTGACTGAATTCCTTACTTAACAATAGTTTACTTACTTAGACTTAATTGCTTTTGCGTCACATAGAATATGAGGCAGTCATGATGTTCCACTGTGCATAGCCCTTTGCCAGATTGCTTGTGTCGCTCCAGCCTTCATTGACAACACTGAGGCCCCTCTCCACTATTTGCTGCTAACTCATCTTGAGCCACTCTTTCTCTCT
>CM031617.1:36286772-36314272 GCA_018398815.1 Conus ventricosus | reverse complement strand
TGGGGAGACTAGTGAAGACAAAAACCCGAGAAAGGGACTGCCAGAATAGCTCAGTTTGTAGAGCATCGGACTCGTAATCTTGGGGATGCGGGTTCGCATCTCCGCCGGGCCATTTCAGTACAGGGGGATTATTTTTTTCCCTCGGAGTTAACATTGGTTCTGACTCCATTCCCCATACAGTCTTCGAATGAGACTATAAACCGGGCTTCCGTGTGGGAACGCACGCACATCTTGCACACACGTAAATCCCATCACCAACTTTCGGAAGAGAGTTGGTATGGATGACACGTTACACATAGCATGCATCTCCCCGAAGTTGGAGTATGGCTTCCTTAATGGCGGGATAAAAAACAAAACAAAAAAAAAAACGGTCATACACACGAAAGTGTCATAATAATCAACCTCATGATTGTAGACACTCGCTACGGTAAGAAAGAAGAAAGAAGAAAGGAAGAAGGACTTGATAAAACAACAAAGCAAACGGGATGGGACAGCAAGGAGCAAACTAAGCTGCAGCCGCTTAAAGGGCACTCGGGAGAGTGCAAGCCTCTGTCACGGTTGAACTGGATCCTGAATCCTCTCAGATCCTCACTAACATTATCCTGAATCCTCTCAAATCCTCACTAACATTATCCTGAATCCTCTCAGATCCTCATTAACATTATCCCGAATCTCTCAGATCCTCACTAAATTCCCAGGCTCGTCCTAAGGCCACATTTTTTCTTCCCCCGTGTTTTTGTAAAAATCGTACGGCAGATTTTTTTTCCGCACTCTTGCTAATATTTTGACCCCCAAAACAACAACAAACAAACCAAAAAACAGACATGGATGAAAATATATAACCTGCTCAGCGGGAGTCAACAAAGAGGACTAAAAGTACAGTTGGGGAAAATTGGGAAAAGCAGCGCAGATCTCCGTAATATTCTTCTCTCTCTCTCTCTCTCTCCTCTCTCTCTCTCTCTCTCTCTCTCTCTCTCTCTCTCTCTTCTCTCTCTCTCTCTCTCTCTTTCTCTGTGTGTGTGTAGTGTGTGTGTGTGTGTGTGTGTGTGACTGTCACCACTTTTACTCTCCCTTTCTCTCTTTTCATCTATGGGGTGATGAGCACCACCCAACGAATGTTGTGAAACCTATAAAGAAAACGGGTTACTCTATGAGTAATTGGCATCAGATTATGGCTGTTAGCCTTGAAGAAGGAAAAGTTCTGCCAAGATGTAGACCCAGTGCAAGTAGCTTTTTTTTTTTTTTTGCTTACGAGTCTGTAGGAATGAATCTACAAATGTGTTTTCTTGCTTATACCTTGTGTCGGAGTCAATGTCATCTGTTCATATGTCACGTATGTGCCAACCAGCTTGAATTCGATTGTTCTATTTCGTTTTTTACAATTGAAATAGCTTACAATAACACTTTTTTGACACCAGAAATAAACGCCACCAAGGTCTTGGTTAGAAATCGACTGTATTAATATAGTCAAACACTATTAGAGTGTTCTGAGATTTATTTATTTTTTTTATTTTATTTTTTTTTGCTGTCCCAACCTCTGCGCCACCTAAGAGGCAGTGTACCCACGCCGCTCATTCCGACACCCCGTCCATAGCCACAGCCCGGTCGGCCCCGCCGCAGCCGCGGCACCAGCAATCCACAGGTAGCAGTCAATGTCAAGTCGTTAAGAGGCAAACCCCCCGGAGGAGACACTGCACTGCTGCCGAGTCACTTCGGTGGTGTTCAGTGGCGCCTGTTCTGATCTAACATACGCAGGACACCACCTACTAAGCCCCCTACTGACGACAATAATTGCTTAGTCGCGGAGCGGCGAGAGTGAGCTCTCCCTCCGGAGGGCGCCACACGTCCGTTCCACCGACAGACCCCATGGACTCGCCGATACCGGTGACCCGACGGAACCAAAAACCAAAGCCACAGACGTGGAGAGGACATCGAAATTGAGGTCACCATGAGAGCAGGGCATGAAGGGCCACAGAATTTGAGACATTTTATTTTTAATGCTAATCAATGAGAATGAGGATGATTAAGATGATGCTACGGATTTCCATTTCGGTCTGAGACTACATGACAGGGCTGTACTCTACGCTTCCTTTCATAATATATCCCGGGATCAACCAGGCCCGAGAGATACAGGCACCTGCAGTGTTGGTCAGGAAATTTGAGCAACACTCTCAGAAACGCATCCATTAAGTGGATGAAACTCGACTGTGTGGTCCCAGTCTTCCCAACTGAGTCGTTCTGAGATTTTTTGGTGTGTGATTGTGTCTGAAAGTTGCTTCCCCTTCTTTCCTTCATGTCCATCAAGACGCATATTACGTACGGACAAATCATAATGAAACATATGACCAGCTGCCACAACAAAATGTGTCCCAGTTCCCGGCTCCTGATTCCCGGCTGGGAGATCGTGGTTTCGATTTCTATTGAAGTGATTTATTTGTGGGATATTTTCTGCCCCTCTAGCTCCTAATTTGAATTGAGTTTGCCACTGGCTCAGCTGGGAAGACTAGGATCACTAGGTCGAGTTTCATCCACTTAATGGAACACGTCTCTGAAGGTGCTGCTCAAATTTCCTGACCAGCTCCACAGGGTCTGGTTGATGATGGGATGTTATGAAAGTAAGAAAGGAGGACAGTCCTGTCATGTAATTTCAGGGGCCAGAATTAGCTCAGCTGGTAGAGCGTCGGTACAGGGGGATTTCCCCATGGCTCTGACTCCATTTCCCATACAGTCCTTCGAAGGAGACTATAAACCGAGGTTCCGTGTGTGAATGCACGCATAACATCTTGCACACACGTAAAATCCCATCACCAACTTTCGAAAGAGAAAGCCAGTTTGGCCGTTGGTATGGATGACACGTTACACATAGCATGCACCTTCCCCGAAGATGGAGAATGGCTGCCTTTTAATGGCGGGATAAAAAAAACGGTCATACACACAAATCTCCCCTGCCTGTCTATACAGGCAGTGTCCGCAGGAGTGTCAGCCTGCGTACGCAGAAAGAAAGGAAAAAAAAAGTCATGTAATTTCATATCAAAAGGGGAATCTGTAGCATTATCTTCATTTTTCTCATCCTCACCGATCAGCGTAAAGAAACGTTTCAAATTCTGAGGCTCTTTATGCATTGCTGTCATGGTGACCTCAAGAGAACGGGGAAAAGCCGAGTCTGGCTCACCCACCCGAAACCAGTTTCGGGCGGCTGCTCCAGACTCGGCTTTTCCCCGTTCTCTAACTAGTAAACCCTACAAACATACATACTGAGTCATGTTCTCTAAAGTCTTTTAAAACTGAGTTTATATTTACCTGCATTATATCTTTATAAGTTTACATAACAGACAGACAAAAAAATGAGGTTCACACAGAACACAGCACACAGTCAATTAGTTGTCAATACCAACAGCCAAACAATGCCACATACCTTCTTCACGTCTATGTTGACAACTAGGTAATGGTAGGGTGGGTAAGACTACCAGAATACTTTACAGACTTGGAAATACAGAGACCTGTCATTATGCTGACGCCTGATCACTTAATTTGTGTCATTGGTCTCATGATTTGGCAAGGTGCAATACCGCGTGACCGGACATGACGATCTAGACCCAGCGCCCTCTCAGTTTAGCCATGGATTTCAATGCAGACGGACGCGTTTGTTTACAGAGAAACAGCTTCTTGCTACGGATGAACATGTGTTTTATTACAGCTGTATGGCGGAGAATTTAAACAAAAGAAAATCAGGCGTGCCCAGTTCTTTACTTCCTAAGCTAAAGAGAAGTATTGTTTTTGGAAGGTGAGGAGAAAGAAAAACGAGAACCTACTACTGATAAGCTACACAAGCGCCTTGAAAGCTTGTTGATTTAAGACAGAGATTTAGCCGGTATATTGAAAGAGATGTTGATAACTTTGATAAGCTTTTGCCTTTTGAAGAAAATGATTCTATTTCTAAAAAATGGCGCTGTTTTATTCAAAAAGCTCCAAATGTTCAGTGACAGGTTTACTACCACAAGAGCCGCCAATAAACGCTAACTCCGCCAATGCTGGTCCTAAGCCGGATGAAAAAGAAGAGAGTTAAACTCTTTGTGAAACTGGCTTGTGTTACTGGTTAATTATTGTGGACGTAGCACTGTAGGTTGCGTGACTGCCAGAAAGCGCCCACCTGTGGTGAAGACAGCCTTGCTGACTGCTACTATAAATAGCCGTTCATGCCGTGAACGCCTTATTTTAGTAGCAAGAGGACTGCGGTAAAATCCGCCTTGCTATAAATAGCCGTTCATGCCGTGAACGCCTTATTTTAGTAGCAAGAGGGCTGCGGTAAAATCCGCCTTGCTATAAATAGCCGTTCATGCTGTGAACGCCTTATTTTAGTAGCAAGAGGGCTGCGGTTAAAATTAGCCTTGCTGACTGCTACTACTATAAATAGCCGTTCATGCCAGGAACGCCTTATTTTAGTAGCAAGAGGACTGCGGTACTGCCTGTACTTGCTATGTGCGGACACTAAGGAAGTAACTCCTGCACACCCCCACCCTACCCACCCCCACCCCACCCCGCCCACCCCCACCCTACGCATGCACACACTCAAGTCACTTCTAAGTTCTTAACTCAAGTTACCCCAAGTCACCTCTAAGTTCTTACTCAAGTCGTCCTCAAGTCGTCCTTAAGTTGCCCTTAAGTTCTTACTTAAGTCACTTCTAAGTTCTTACTCAAGTCACTTCTAAGTTCTTACTCAAGTTATCCTCAAGTCACTTCTAAGTTCTTACTCAAGTCACTTCTAAGTTCTTACTCAAGTTATCCTCAAGTCACTTCTAAGTTCTTACTCAAGTCACCTCAAGTTCTAATAAGTCTTGATCAAGTCACCTCAAGTTTAACTTAAATCACCTCAAGTTCATAACTAAGTCATCCCCCTAAGTACAACCAGTTCTTATTCAAGTTAACTTATAACTATTTTTTAATTTTCTTAAAGTATTATTGCATCTGAAATGGATCAAAATGATCTTTTGTTGTTGGCAGTTTGGCATTACTTTTGTGTTGGGCTTCTGTATTTAGGGGCAGAGATTGTTTGGACGCTTTGGTTTTTGCTCTTTTGTTATATTTTTTATAACCGAAATAACTACCCCCAGCAGCAGAAATGCCGCCAAAAATGACAATTGCTTTAAGAAAATTCCATGGGGTCTTGAATCAACTTTTTCTGGTGTTTTTATAGCGGGCATTGAAACAACTGGCTGCGGCTCTGGCACTTTTTCATCTGTGATTGTAACATTAATTTTGTTCGTTTGTTCCACTCTGCTAATTTTTTTCCTCCCCTGCAACCGCGTCCAGGATGAGGAGGCTTCTTACTCATCACTTTCCCCCACCTGATTAAATGTTTTCTGATTCTGCGATTTTCGGGCTCGGGTTCATTTTTAAGGGAAATAAAATCAAATATGATTAAAAGTAATTAATCCCATGCTTTTCCATTCTGTGCTTGTAACTTTAATTTTGTTTGTTTTTTTCCACTCTGCTAATTTTGTTTCCTGCTGCAACGTGCTCAGGAAGCTTTTTACTGGCCCACTTTCTCCACCTGGCTCAATGTTTTCTGATTCTGCTGATTTTCTGGCACGGTCATTTTGAAGGGAAATAAAATCTATATGATTAAAAGTAATTAATCCCATGATTAGCGGCGACAATAATTTTCCAAATCTGTAATACAGATCACATCCTAAGACTCTAATGACTTTGTTAAAACTGGATCCTGCGTTAAATCATACATAAGTCTTGTTCAGAACAAAAGGTGCAAATCTACTAACTAGTTTAGTGTACAAACTAAGAACCGTTTGCCCTACACTTTTTACCATTTCTTGATCCTAGTTGCGTTTTATACCTGTTATGATACTTTTCAATGTCTTGGGGCAACATCTGTTGAATCTGTTCTATGCTGAATTCATTTCCGAGGAACTGTTTTTGTTTTCCCCCATGCTGCCAAAGAATACAGCCTTTCCTTTTTGGACATAATAGCTTGGTCATCAACTTGTTTATTTGTAAGTCCAAGAAGGTTTAGGCTGTCCTGTAGCTGTAGTAGATCATCGCTGTTCAGTTTTTTTATTAATTATAATTATTTTTATTTTTAAAAATGAGCACCGAAAAAACTGTTACCAACCTTGTATACCATTCTCTTTTTATTGGAGGTTTAAGTGCAGGATACACAATTCTTGGCAAAAGCTTGTTAAAAATTAAACCACAGATCTTGGCAAGCTAGGTTTTGAGGATTCAGCAAAGCTACTTGCTGTTATGGGCAGCTTCTTTTGCTACGGAATATTTTCTAGTTAAGAAAGGGAATAATTCCTGACAGTATCAAATGTAAAATTTTTAAAAAATACATTTATAAAAAATGGTTTCACTCGTATGATGGATAGGGCGGCGCTGTATGAATGCGCTGCTTTTAGCGAAGTAATTACGCATTTAGTAAACTGCGGGATGACGGCGAGAGAAAAAACATAACAAAGCTATGGAGCAACTAGCCGCTGCACAAGATAACTATGAAAAGCAGAGAATTGAGCAGTTAGATTTTATTAATAACAAACTGAAAAAACAGGGACATGCGGCTTACACATTTAAAGACGTTGACCAGCAATAAAAGAATATTATCTTGTAACAGGTAAACCAATCGAGACATTGCCCCCAACCAAAATTCAGCGATTTTTAAATCAACCATCCGAAAAACAAAAGATGCAAGAAATCGTGTTTATTGTCTTTGGCATGACCGTCGTGTATTTTGTTGCACATAATATTGGCTGAATAAAATGAACAAAATCTATTATTCGCCAAAAAGGGATATTGGAAGGGAATCACGGCAAAAAAAAAGCTAACCCAAAGCAGCGGGAGTCAGTGAACAAACAGCAAAGGAATGGTTATCTAAACAAGCTATTTGGCAAATTTATTTACCTGCGCCTAAACGAATACAGAGACCACACTTTGTGAATACAATACCGAACGACACCCATCAAATGGACCTTCTATATTTACCCCATGATACGATTAGACGAAAAAGATTTAAGTACGCACTCACAGTCATTGACATGCTTCAAGATACCAAGATGCGGAACCATTAACACAAAAAGTGCTTCTGCTGTTTTCTGTTGCCCTAAAAACGATATACCAACGAGGCTGCTAACTTAATCCTCGCATGATTTTAAGTCGATGATGGAAAAGAATTTAAAGGGCAAGTGAATCAATTATTGTTAAAACATAGAGTTAACCATTAAAAGAGGGGATCCCAGGAGTTCACAGATCACAGGCTTTAGTTGAAAACTTTAACAAACAGTTGTCTGAAAGACTTTTTCCTACCAGTATCACAGAGAGCTGATAGACCATTCCGCAACACAGAATGGGTTAGAAGACTGCCCTCATTTGCGCGCAAGAATAATGAAGAATTTAAAAGGGCTAAAACCAGTACAAGCAATCAAAAACAAACAATAGATGTTGTTGCTGAAGACGGGTAGTTTATATCCGGCAAACTATTACCATTTGGTTTGAAATAAGGTACCTTTATTTACCGGGGAAGCAGAAGGGGACACTCGCATCAGGGCAACCGATCCAGTTTGGAGTGTTGATCCATATGAAAAAAAAAGAATTGTAAAAATGAATCCGCCCGTGTATTATTTACGAGAAAATGACACAACAAAACAACCAGCCCCTCAAAGATCTTTTGTGAAGGAAGAACTGCAGATAATCCCGCCAGACACAGTTCCAGTTGCTAATTAATTTTTAATTTACATAAATATATTTGAGTTTAAAATGGAAGCTCAGAAGGAAGCACATGGAACGGAAGCAAGATGATAAATGAAGAGAACTTGGAATTAATTTCGCAATCATATGATGCGTGTTCTGCTATTAAGGAATTAATACGAAACATATGATACGTATTCTGCTGTTAAAGAAACAATTACGAGGATTCATCGGGACATGGCAACTGCATCCAGATCACTTACAGCCCAAAACCCAAATTTTGACTATCAAAAATGGGAAAAAGAATATCTTGAAATAATAAAAAAAATTTGAGCAACGTCAAGCAAACATGAGAAAAAATTTGGATGAATTGGGATGATGATATGATAGATTTTCTAGATAAATTTAAGGAAAAATATATACCCGAGGGGGAAGAAGATAATAATTTATGCTGTTCTCCCCGTGTCCAATTGCATATGAAAACTCTGGATTAACAAATACTCGTTTAGTGTTTGATCTATCTAAAAGCTTCTTTGTTACAACAGTTGTGTTGATCTCATGTAGATTAGATCGTAGTTTACGTTGTCATGATGAAAAGTCTTATTGTCAAAAACGCTTCTTGTAGTTGTCATGTGATATGTTTTGACTGCACAACACTGCGAGATATCCTTTTGCTTTCTTAATGGTTTTTCTCCTGGCTCGAAATACTGTACATTTTCGACCTTAAACCCCTAAACCCTTTAAACACCCCCTCCAGAATTCATCCTTCCCTCTTTCCTAAACCTTCTTATTAACGGATGAATGCAAAGGCGAATCTTTAGGGGAAAACAGATGTGTCATACCATCCCACATGCCCTTTAGCACTTCTAGTTCCATGTCTTTATAGATGTCTTCAGTAGGGATATCTAAACAAAACTATCTGTATCTGTGTAAAGTAAATCTGGGCTCTGGATACGAGGGTTTAAAGTATCATAAAGAAATTCTAACATCAAAAGCTTTTATAATTCTAAAACAGTAAACCCAATAAATACAGTTTGTCCAATTTGACTTCTTTTTTTTCATCATTATGCCAAAAAGCTGATCATAAAACTTCTAAAATCCTGATAATTAGGGTTTTGAAGTCAGCTAATTGCCTCGTTCTCTTTGGGGACCAATCGACATCTTTACGCTTGTGCGGATTTTCCATAGTCTTTCCGAAACAGCTGTTGTTCATCAGCTTTAAAAAGTCTTTTCTGAAGCATCTGCGGATTAGTTCTAAGATCATGTTCTTCATGATGTATGGTTTTTATGAACTGTTCTTGATCAAAAGCAATTTATACGATGAACCGCTGTCAACTTTAAACCATGTCCCTTTAAAAAAAATTGGGAGAAGTCTGTAATGACAGACATAATTTTTTTTTGCCTCGAAGATTAGGCACAAGTTTAGGTGGTTCTGTTTTTTGCCATCTTAGACTTTCTGCTGCTAATGGGTAGTCATTATGCAGGTCATGGAGTTCCTGAGGATATTCTAAGTCAACTTCTAGAATGTATCCACGCTGTTGATCTGGCGTCAAACTGCTCAACCACTTTAATGCCTTTTGAACATTATTCGTACCGCCCGTCTGTGTACATTTTAAAGTTACGTAATGGAAGTGATTGCGCCATTGCCCCTCCATAAAGATTGTTTGCATCTAAATACATGAGATAGTTAGACCTTTTACTCGGATCATAATCGTCCAAGTATTTGTTGTTTGCTTTACAGTAATGATGCGACGCCATACTAATTCCTCCCCGCAATCCGTTTTCAATCATCTGAAGCATTGGTAAATCTGACATAAATCAATCTGTACTCCAGTAAACTTTAAGAAAGCATCCCAGCTCATCCCGGGCGTAGAAAATGTAATGCGCGGGATCCAGGCTATAATGTTTCAGCAGGTCTTTCTATAATTTTCAAAAATGTCCGCCAACAAACAAACGTCTGCCATCAAGTATGCATCATGATAGTCTCCCATCGTTTTACACTCTAACTTCTGCCATGCTTCTTGAGCATGCTGGTAATCATAATCACTGATGAACCTATCCTCAAGACTAGAAAAGAACGCGTCTTTAGTGGAAGTGTATCTTCACAAACCTTGCCAACTGTTCATGTACTCATAAGGGTAAACGCCCTTTCTATCTAACAAGAGTTGGGTCAAAATATTCTTCTGTTATTGGCAGGACTTTAAGGACATAGCCAGTGACTCTAACGATCCCATCAGGTGTTGCATAGAGTCATAAAAAGACATGTTATTTAAAGTGAAACACATGTACTTTTCTGATGACTGTGCAATGCATGACACCCTGGAGTCTCGTTACTGCTTGCATTATAAGATGAGAGTCTAAACCTCGCAAGTTATGAAAGAAGATGGGCAGCTTCCATGTCTTTGGTTCAAACTTTAGTTGAAGATTGCATTTACTGTGCGCTGCTCCTCTGAACTTTCCGCTAATTGATCATGGTCTCTTACTGTCGATTTCACTCGTTAGCTCTAAACCGCAAATCCAACAATGTGTGGCTGAGTCATACTGTTGTTGATCTTCAGGCGTCATCTTGATTTCAGATAAATTCAGATTATTAGAACAGGCGTTACGCACTTGCTGCATGCGTTCTAAGAAGTATCTGAAGCATTAGCCCTCTATATAATTCTGGCTTTGAATGGGCCCATCCGACCTGACAATAATGAACGCAAATGAACAAATCTGATGATTACTTATTAGGGCCGTTTTCGGAAGTTTCTGTGGGTTGGCCCTTCATAAGGGACAATAAGCGACTCGAAGTCTGCGTAAACTACGTATGGACTTGTTTGCAGCCGTTTCCAGTTCTTAAAACTAACTTTAGATCCGGGGGGCGTAATTAGTTCTGTATTACAGTCTAACAGAACTTTTACAATGTTTTATATGTTCAAGCGCGGCTGGAACGATGGAATTCTTGTTAAACATTTTCTACAGAATTCTTGTTTATGTCCATGTTTTGAAGTATGCGCTAATAAATCTGCTCATTGGCGTATCAATGTGTAATGAGGTAGCCCTGTTGGTGAAAACATTAGGAGTAAGTCCACATGGCTTTTGGCTGGATCGCCTATTGTTGGTCTGCCTTTAGACACTCTGATAGGCACCAAATTTGTTTTCTCAGACCATGTGTATACATTAACAGTTATTGGTTTGTTTTGTTTTTTTCAAACTGATCAATTTTGTCCACGCTAACAGGAAAGGATATTCCATTGAAGTTAAGATCATTGATGTAATGATGATAGTTAGATACTCTCTCTGCGTTTTTGCGGACGTAATGCAGCCTTGCAAGAACACACCACATAAAAACATTTGCTGTCTGAATTCTTTATGTTTAGAACTGCTCTTTTTGCGACTAATGCTGGAGGTAGTGAATGTGAGACTTGCCTACGATCGGCTCATACTTAGCCTGTTTTAATCTGATCTCTAAGACTTCGCCCTCTGACCAACCAGAGCCTCTCATTTTGGCTTCTTCAGCGGCCACATCAAACTGTGTAAGCATTGGTCTGCCCAACCAGGCGTTAAGTCATTATGAGAAAGAATAACCTGTTGTTGAGTTGAGACCCAGACTTCTAGATTTTCTTCATTTATTGTTATATAATCGATTAAAACAGCTAACATTACTTTAACTGGCGGGTCTATTGTTAGTTTACCTGGAACTTGAGAAATAGCATGAACAACACTTGCCTGTACGTTTGTTGGATCAATGACTTCTAGATTAATATCGTTTAAAGCTTTTGACAAACGCTCTCCCTTAAGCATTCCTTCAAACAATTCGTCCGGTCCTTCATATATCTTATCCATGTTGAGTTTCTTTCTAACTCAAAATATTTTTTTAAATTAAAAAAAATACAACGACTCCAAAGTCGTCTTAATCAGAATCAATATCAACGTCTTTTTGTGCTTGACTCATAAACTAAAGTATAAACGCCCTTTGATGTTGTTAATGTGAGCGTTTTAGAACAGAGTTTAATGTCTCGTTTACTTTTTTTAAACATTCCTTTTTTATCTGCTCGGTGTCTGGCTGTTGAAAAAACTTGCCCTTGCCTTTTTTTGAAGATCAAACTTTTGTCTTTTATAGTCATCAAATCGGCCTGTAAACGCCTAAATTCTTCATCCGTGATGTTTGAGTCAACTAGTGCTTTATTAATTGTCAGTTTGAACGAACTAAGTTTAGCTGTTATTAGTTGAACCATAGCTGTGTGCTTTTGAGTTTAGTTTTTAATTTTTTGCCGGCAGCACTTACAGCTAATGAACAAAGGCCAAGAGCTAAAGACAACCCGCCTAGAGTAAAGCTGCGGGCGCACCAACGCCTGTTGCTAAGAGGCCTACACCGTTCCTGCTGATGCAGCACTAATAGTCGATGCTCCATATTAACATATGTAACAGCATTAAAGGCAGCAGAATACCTTCGTTTGGTTTTGCTGTATTTTGAAAGGTCTTGCTCTAGTTTTTGTTGCATTTGCGTAATGTTTGTTAATCTGAAGTTTTTTATGTTGGGGGGTTCTACTATTCCTTCTTTTGGTGGCTCTGGCGCTGTATCACATTTGGATAAACCTGAACAGACATGCTTTTTAAAAAATAAAAAATAATTTAGTATTGTATATCTTTTAATCTGTTATCTTGAATATTCAGCTGCGCATCATATATTAAAAACAAATGTACATTAACAGGCTTATCGCCATCTTTTTCTTTATCAATTTGAATGTTTATTCCGTCTTTAACAGTTCTCCCACTTCCATGCAACTGATTATCCTCTGTTGATCTTAGTCAATCCATAAACCGTATTTTGTTGTTAATAATCATCAAGCCTAACATTGTGAAGGTGTAGATCTTTAGACACAAGGTCTACTGTTGGACTCTACACCTCCCACCCCCAAACAATTTTCTTATTTCATCAAAATGCTGATAAGGTTAAGCCCGCTAGCGTAAGATTGGTTAGGACTACCCTCAATCGAACATTGTACTTTCGTTATTTTAGGATTAATAAACTTTTCACTTCCTCTTTTGAATGGTTCTTCATCTTCACACAGCAATAAAATACCTTTAAGCGATCTTGCTGCGGCACTAAAACTAAAATTCCATATAGCGTCATTCTTGCTTCTGGGATATGTTGTATGATGAATCACTCTTTCGTAATATATTGCTAATTTTGACTGATATTGTTGCTCAATCAGCCTTGCTAAATTAGGGTTGCTAACAACGTCAAACTCTAAACGAGATGTCAGAAATGCTGTACTTTGCTTCGGTGTCTGATGATCTAATAACACGTTTGTATTCATTAAAGTTAGTTCATATGACAATCTGTCTTTAATGCCCCTGAAAGTATGGCGCATGCGCTTTTAAACAACTCAAAATCTAGGGAATAGAAAAGCGATTTCCATACGCAAAATTTACCGCTACATACTTTTTGCCGTCTTTAACATCTGCGGCGCCTATTCTATGTTTTAGTGCTTCTTCATGTTCTATTCCTTGAAACGCAAGATCAGCCCTTTCATTCCCCGGTTAGCCATAGATCAGAATAGGTTAAAAATATGTCTGCATCGTGCAAAGAAAATATTTCCTGCCCCTCAAGTTTTATAGAAATTTTCTTAACGATTGCCCGTCCCAGATTCTGCACAACTGTCCTGTTTGGGTCTGTTGCTGATTCGAGTTCTATTTTGAAAGTAAGTTGCGCAGAGCCTGGCACAATCACTTCATCTGCTCCTAGGTCTGGAAATTTGACAGTAAGAATTTGATCTGCATCAATAGTAGATGGATTATTTGGAACAGTAATATTCCGTTTATTTCCCTTCACGCCAAAGGGCTCTTTCAATCTTCTATGCGGGTCAAGAATTGAACCATAGCTTGCGACATTTTTTATAAAACAAAATAAAAAAGTTAATTATTAAAGAAACATGGCAGGCATTGAAAGTGAAGAAGCTTATGATGTTTTTGATCCTGGAGACGAACATGAGTGAAACGGCTCCTTTGATACAGCATCGCTCAACGCTCTCATTGGGGCGTGAATTAACAGAAAGTACGGTCGGAGCATTGTACCAAAGTTTAGGCTTAGAACCCCCCGAATTTATAGATCCTAATGATTTTGAAGTAAAAGATGATGGCCATTTGTATGTGAAAAACGATCAAGGAGAACTTTTTCAGCTTACAACTAAACGAGACCCATCAAAGTTTATGCCATAGGTACAATTAGGCAAAGACTCCCTGCGAGCGTACAAAATCGCCTTGGCATTGCTAAACCAAAATTAGATAGGGAGGCAGTTGCTAAACTTCAAAACACACTACAAGAACTCCCAACAGTAACCAAATACAAAACATAGAACTTCAAGATTTAAGTCAAACAGCGAACGAAACCAGTTTTTCAGAAGAAACAGCATTAAAAACTATACACGACCCCCCCCCCCCCCCCCCCCCCCCCCCCCCCCCCCCCCGATACCCACGCGAGAATTAGAGGCCCTTGATCGTGCTTTGAGAACCATCAGAGGCGAATTATTAAACAATTAGCAAAACTGAGTGAACTAGAAGAGCGTATAAAAAGAGAAAAAGAAAACTCGTTGAGGCTGATGAAGCCAACTTGGGGCCTGAAGTTAAAGAAGAAATAAACCAAAGAATAAAAAGAACTTGAAGAACTAAGATTACTAAAATAGAAGTGTTGTCTACTAACCGAGAACAATTACGAACTCAAGTGAGCAGAATAAGAGAAACTATCCAAAGAATTTTATATGAAAACACAACGCTAGCAGAACGAATACGAACACTGTTTAGAGAGCAAGGAGTCACATTAGCAAGCGTTATAACGGCCTTAGGATTTGCAATAAGTACACTGTGATGGCTATTACAGGCGGGGGTGGTCCCGGGTCAGTGCCTCCACCGCCATCGCCTCCATCACCGCCTGATAAATCATGGGTAAAAAAAACAGCTTGATCATCTTGCGGGTTTATTAAAAAAAAATTTGCCGGTAAATCTATAGACTCTTTACCGGGTAAAATTAGGGGGTGTTATTAGCTGGCTTTTGTCTACTGCAGGCAAAGTATTGGCTTTATGGCCGAGCTCGAGCACTTATGGACATTAGTTCTCTTAATAGTCGGTTAATTTTAGTAAGATAAAGACCGAGTAATCCTAGGCAAGTTAATCCAAAAACAAGCGCTGTCTTTTCATATTCATGGTCATTATTTTTTTTTTACTTCGTGGTTTTCAACGGCCTTCGGCTTTGGGCCACGGGGATTTGGGTGACTTATTCTTGGGGGTCATCTTGTTTGTTTACTGCTTGCAATATTACTGGCTCAGAATTTATTTCGTTTTTTCCAACTTTCTGTTCATTGCCTGCCACAAGGATTTCATTATTGTAGTTTATTATTGTTCCTATCTGGAGTCTGAGGTCAGAAGGCAGCATGTATAAACCAGTGCCAACAGCAAAGTCTACTTTCGATCTTGCGTATTGTAAAACATTTTGGTACCTTTTAATACTTGAAGGTAAATCAACTGTAGAATTAATGGCGTCCTCTAAATTTGCTAAGTATTGTTTTTGTGCATCAAAGCCAGTAAAGGATCAGTTATGCTCGATCTCGTTTGTGCTTGCGAACCTAGCAAACACCAACGTAAGTACGAACAGTCGTTTATTCGTTCTATTCCTGCTTTAGTTAGACCCTTAGAAGTGTCTAATATAAATGTTGTCCATGCTGTTTTATGCTCTTGCTCTATGGACCCGAGGTGAACAGCTGTGCCTGAAGAGAAAGATGTGTAAGGAGGATTCCAGTCATAGTTATACTTTCTGTGCACGCTCCAAAAATAAGGGGTGCCTAGACCATGATATATCATGACTTGTTTTACCTGCGGGCTTCCAAACTTTAGTTCAAGACTTTTTGAGGATTCTATTGAAAATTGCAGCTCAGAAAGCAACCGTTTTGACCCTATCTCACCAGACCGATCCCCAAAAGAAAACTTGAAATTTTGTCCTAAGTTTGCATCCACCCCTGATTCTAAAACTGATAAAATCCCAAATCATAAAGTGCAACTGAACCCTAAATCATTAAGAGAAAAAGATAAAACTTAAATGCATAGTCGTAAATTTTCAATCTCTTATTAAGAAAAAGGAAGAACTCAGTAATTTAGTCCACTGAAAAAAACATTGATGTTGTAATTGGAACAGAAACTTGGCTAGAAACTGGAACATCCAGTAGTGACTTTTAATGGAGGATTTTGATATTTATAGAAAGGACAGACTTGGAAAAAGAGTGGGGAGTCTTGATTGCCATTAGGAAGAATTTAGCCAGTGAGTTTTTATATCAAGGCAAAAATAGTGAAAGTTTATTTTGTAGGATTAATTTTAAGAATAAGAGACCTGTCATTGTTGGATCAGTTTACAGACCTCCAGACTCAGATGAAAATGTATGTTTGTCTATTTGCAGAGACATTTCTAACATTGTTTTGGCCAATAGGAAGGCAATATTATGGATTGGTGGAGACTTTAATTTACCAGATATTGATTGGGGTGAAGATGCCATACTTGGTAATCAATACAGTAAAAATATTAATACTCAGTTTTTTGATGCCACCAAAGACTTGGATTAGTACAGTCAGTTGAATCACCAAACTCGTGGTAAGGCATTCCTGGATTTATTTTTTACCAATTGTCCAGGCGCTTTAGGCAATCAGGAATTAATTGCAGGCCTGGGTGATCATGACATAGTTCTTTTAGAGAGTAATTTTCAACCCTTTCGAAGAAAACCCCCTAAACGTACCATCAGACTCTGGAACCAAGCAGATTTACCAAAATTGCGCAGCGATACTCATAATTTCAGTCGTCTTTTTTTGAGGTCCCATAGTGTTAAAGATAATGTCAGTGATCTTCGGAAGTGTATAAAAACTAATTTGGAATTTATTATGGATGACAACATACCTACTAAAATAACTTCAAGCAAGAACCACCAGCCATGGATTACTACTAAAACTAAACGTTTGTTGAGAAGGAAACATCGTTTCTTTAAGAAATTGAAACTACATCCTAATTCAGAAAGATTACTGGTTAGGTATAAACAATTAAGAGAAGGTGTCAGAGAGAATGTAGACTTGCTCACTCCAATTATGTTAATTCGATGATTTCGGAAGGTGATCATCAAAACAAGAAATTATGGTCTTACATAAGGAGTAAGAGACAGGACAACATTGGGATTCCAGACCTGAGAAATAACCAAATAACCTAATACAGGACCCTGAAGGGAAAGCAAACTTACTAAACAAGCAGTTTTGTTCAGTTTTCTCAAATCCCAAACCTTTAATTAACGTTAGACTAAAGGATGATGATAAACTCCCTGAAATGCAAAACATCAAAGTAAACAAAGCAGGAGTATTTAAGTTACTGACCAATATCAATGAAAACAAAGCTACTGGTCCCGATGGCGTTCCTGGCAAGCTCTTAAAATTATGTGCCAATGAATTGAGTGAGGTATACCAATTACTTTACCAAGCTTCACTGGACCAGGGAGTAATACCTGATGAGTGGCGAGATGCGAGCATTGTTCCCTTATTTAAAAAGGGTGACAAAACAAAAGCAGAGAATTATAGACCTGTATCTCTTACATCCATATCAGCTAAATTACTTGAACACATAATATATAGTAGCATAATGGACCATTTTGACAAATATGATTTCTTAAATAACGCCCAGCATGGTTTTAGACAGCGAAGGAGTTGTGAGACTCAACTTATAACAACTCTCAATGATTTTAGTAACTGTCTTAACAACAGACAGCAAATAGATGCAATTTTATTAGATTTTTCTAAAGCCTTTGATAAGGTTGACCATGAGGGCCTGCTGCTTAAATTAGAACACATTGGCATTGGCGGTTCTTTGCTAAAATGGCTAGATCATTCCTCGTTGGGAGAACGCAGAAAGTTGTTGTGGAAGGGTCGTCATCCCATTGTAAACCAGTCTTGTCGGGTGTACCACAGGGAACTGTTCTGGGGCCCTTGTTTTTCTTAATTTATATAAATGACATAAAGTAGAAATCTCTCTCCTGGAACTACTATAAGGCTTTTTGCAGATGACAGTTTAGTATATAGAACAATCAGAAGCAAGAATGATACACGCATTCTACAAGAAGATCTAAACGCTTTACAAGAGTGGGAAAGAACTTGGAAAATGGAATTTCATCCTCAAAAGTGCCAAGTGTTGCGTATATGTAACAAACGCTCACTAATTAGATCAGATTATTCTATCCATATACTATTCTTAAAGAAACTAATGCTGCAAAATATTTAGGCGTGATTATAGATAGTCGTCTCAAATGGAAAGAACATTACAATTTAGTATGTAAGAAAGCAAATAACATCTTAGCTTTCTTACACAGGAATATCAATGACTGCCCCCAAAAGGTTAAAGACGACTGCTACAAAACACTGGTTAGACCAGTACTGGAATATGGTTCTCAGTTTGGGATCCTTACCATCTAAAGGACATTGATAACCTTGAAAAGATTCAGAAGAGAGCAGCACGGTTCGTAACAGGGAACCACATCAGAGAAAAGGGGAATACTAGGAAGAACATGAGGAAATTAGAATGGAAACCCTTAGAAGAGAGAAGAGCTTTTATTAAACTCAACACCTTTTTCAAAGGCAGAGCTAAAGTAATTGATATTCCAATGGAACAACTAGTATTGAATAAAAGTAGCACCAGAGTGGCGGTCAGTGTTATACCATACCTGCATCAAATATTGACAGCCACTTACATTCTTTTTATCCCAGTTCTGTACGGCTGTGGAACTCACTGCCGGGTGCCATCAAGATTGCCACAAATGCAATCTCTTTTAAAAAAACAAATCGATACAACAGTTTTGAGATCTGCATATTGATGTTTTTCTATTTTTTACTTCCCCAGATATTTTACTGTTAACTGGGCCTGAATTTGGCCATTGCTTTAACTTCTTGAATATCGAGTGCGACCCCTTGTTGCCAAATTTGCTCCAGGGGCCAACAGTCTGAGTCGCACTATTTTATGTTATTTTATTTTACTTTTAACATGCCGCTGGTGACCTACTCGTTTTTGAGTGAACCAGTATTTTAGGAAGAAGAAGAAGAAGAAGATCTGACTTTTGTCTAAAGTCTGTCTTAGACTTAATATTAAATTCGTTACAGATCCTTTCAAAAGCCTTCATGTCTATTCTGTTGCTGAATGGATTAAACGGTTTGTCATTTGGCAATGGAGCTTGCAGTTCAGTCAAAATACGTCTGAAGGTGTAATAAAAATGAAACCTATACACTGACCTCACCAAAGGATCGGGATGATTTAAGTGATCAGCATACGCCACTCCACACCCAGTTGATGCACAAAACACAGCAAAGTTTAACTGGTTCTGATAAAACTGCATCGGATGACTAAACCACACTTTCGCGATGTAGTCTTTTTTAATAGGGGGGTTAAGATATCTGTTTAATGGAGTACTAACCTTTACTTGAAAGGTGTCAGACTGAGTCACAGAAATGTCAAGAGTATCGGTTGTTATATTTTTAAGATTGTAGTGCGGCCCAACAGAATATTTTGCATCAGTATATTTGAATGCACTCATTTTTATTTCGTTTAAAAAATGTTTGTAACAATAACAACTCAAGACCGTCCTTCGTTTTTAGAACATGCTATTGATAACGGGTGCGGAACCAGAATGGTTGCACTTCATGAAATATTTTACAAAGTCGTATGGTTTAATATAAGTGAATCCAAGAATAATAATAAGGTTCTAAAAGTTGACAAAACAGGGGCCAAAGTTAGCCAGTTAACAATACCTGATGGTTATTACGGGTTTTGCTCACTAAAAGAAGCAATGAGTAACTTCAACATTACCCTCAAACTTAACAATGCAAATCTAAAAACAATGTTGACCTTCAAACCTGAAGAAGAAGCAGGTTACTATTTGATAAAGAGCTAGCTAAAATGTTAGGCTTTGCAGCTGACAATCATAGATTTAGAGTTACACCAAACAAAACTACTTATGAGGGAGAAAATCCGCTCGATCTTGCAATACATTCATTACTTTATGTTCATTTGGACGAGCTGAGCACTGATGAAAACTTATATGATGGAAGGCCCTCAACTGTTTTAAGAGCTCTTCCGTCAGGGAAAGCTGCATATTGTGATTATGAAATTATACAATTCCCTAATTTACAGTTTAAAAGATTAGTTTGTGGAAGGGTCGGATCATTTAATATAAAAATTGCAGACAAAACAGGGAAAGTCGTAAAATGTGATAACCTGCACATTGTTTTGGAAATAAAATAATAAGTTGTACTAAAAAATGTCGCGCGGACCAGAAGAGTCAGGAGTTACATTAGCCCCTGTGAGGTGTATAACTTTAGAATTAAAAGACCTTGCAGACGTTGCAGACTTTGAACAGAATGGTGAGATAGGCGCTTTGTATGGTTTTGAGTACACTAAAGATGGTGATTATAAACGCAAAGAGGTTGGCGACAACAAAAAGTTTCCTAAACTAGAGCAACTGCGCAATGTAGAAGCAAATAATGCCGGCCAGTATGAATATAAAATAGTTAGAAAACCTGACAGCAAATGGCACTTAGAACCATATTTAGAATGGGACATAAAATTTGAATTCATAAGTCCATTTACATTTTTTAGCCGTCAAAAAAGTTTCAGAAAAGCACTCAACTCTGGCCCTTTACATGTAAGTCTTATGCCAGAGGACAATAGTCGGAAAGAGATTGAAATAAAGCCGTATGGGAATAAACAATACATCCTCCACAGAAGAGAATCAGTTTTGAAAGATGCTTCTACAAAATTACAGTTCATTCCGCAAATGAAATTAGGAGACACGTTCACAATGATATTTGAAATTTCTGTCTTAAAAGATGAGGTGAGGAATGGGGCTGTGGGCGTTTGTGACGTCCTTTTAAAAGGAATTCTAATTAGCTGGCAAAACTTAGACGTTGAAAAACTTAAAGTTACTGTCGTCGTTCTTAACAACGGTGAGGATATTAAGCTCATAACAACAAGCAGCAAAATCAATATTGGCTTAAATAGAAACAGTCTTACAGAACTGAATTGGATTAATCTTACACATTTAGGCCTTATAGGGTTTTATTATACTGAACAAGTTCTGACAGAGAGTATGATAAATATAATAACAGGATTAAATTAAATTAAATTCTGTTATAAAAACTATGGAGCAGTTAAACTTTATGGCAAAAGAGCCTCATTGTTCATTGATTTGTGGGCAAACTGGTTGCGGAAAAACAATATTTGTCCTAGACCTATTACAAACAGTTTATCGGTATAATTTTGATCATATTGTGATTTTCTGTCCAACACTTAAATGGAACAAAGCATATCATGATAGAAGGTTTATATGGACAGAAGATGAAATATATTTAGTTGATCCTAGCAATGAACTGAGTGAGTGTTTAGAACAGTTTTATAGACTGTTTGAAGGAACACAGACACTATTTATTATAGATGACTGTTCGGCAGAAAGAGACATAGTTAAAAAAAGAAATACTTTGTCAAAACTGGCTTTCAGTGGAAGACATGCTGGAATAAGTGTGTGGATTTTATGTCAAAAATATAACTCAGTTTTAAAAGACTTTAGAGAACAGTTAAAGACTGTAGTTTTATTTCACATGAAAGACAGAGGCGCATTTGATGAATGTATGCATGAAAATGATGTTATTGAAAATGATCAGGAAAAACGCAGGATTAAGCAAAAACTAAAATCTGAAAAGTTTAGTAAATTAGTAATGAAAACGGATAATCCTACTCAGTATGTATGTTTGTAGGGTTTACTAGTTAGAGAACGGGGAAAAGCCGAGTCTGGAGCAGCCGCCCGAAACTGGTTTCGGGTGGGTGAGCCAGACTCGGCTTTTCCCCGTTCTCTCCTCAATTTACATATTCTCTCTGCGTCCATGTCCTTAGTGAGATTCTGTCGAGGTCACCAGCATCGGAAAATTTTAAAGGGATTGTCGTCGGGCGCACGTGATGGCGCCCTATGGCGGGAGAGCTCACTCATGCTGGCTCCATAACAAATCAATGATGGTCATCAGTACGGGGCTTAGACAGGTGGTGTTCTGTGTATGTTGGATCAGAACAGTCACCATTGAACTTCAGTGAAGTGAATCAGCGGCACTACTGTGTCTCCTCCGATGGGTTGCCCAATGATGACCTGCCAATGGGACTGCAGATGTCCGGGCTGTGGCAGGATAATAGGCCAGGCTGCTGCTGTGGACAGGGGAATGAAAGGCGTGCGTGCAATGCCAATTACGTGACATAGAAGATGAGACAAAAGGGGGTGTGGGGTAGGAAAGGGGGGGGGGGGGGGGGGGGGGAATGAAACTATATTTTAATTTTTACGAATGTCAGTCAGAGCAAAGATATGGTTTCGAATGAGCTCTATGACCTGGAATGTGACGTGATCGAAGAGTAGTTCAGCTCCATATCCAGAGGTACAGATGAAGCCTCCCAATGCTCTATATTCTCTGTTACTGTCAAAACAAAACAAAATGTCAAAGGAGGGGAGCGGGAGAGATAATATGAACTGGAAAAGGACGACGCTGAAGTAAAAATATTAATTCCTTCATCTAACAACCTTGAGAATCCTCAAGTTCTGTATTTTGAAGAGAACCAGTTTTGTTCACGCCAGTCCAGAGTCGACTTTTACCTCGAGACAGAGGGTCAAGGCTGGATTAGAATTAGAGGGAAAGAACCAGGCTCGAGCTGCTAATGGTGAAGCTCGTCAAGTATGCCTGGAAATGTTTCTCAAAGGATCATGTTGTTAGTGTGTGTGTGTGTGTGTGTGTGTGTGTGTGTACAGTGTAGATATGTGCTTGCACGCGGGCGTGTGTGTGTGTGTGTGTGTGTGTGTGTGTGTGCAATAGTCAAGGCTGGGGAGACTAGTGGAGACAAAGACCTTTGAAAGGGACGCTTGTAATTATTTTTATTTCATTATCATCATTTAGATGTTTTGTATTTAGACTTTAGAAAAGCATTCGATTCAGTACCACATGAAAGACTTTTAAAGAAATTAGAGTCTTATGGAATAATAGGAAATATACTTGGTTGGGTTAGAGACTTTTTATTAAAAAGAACTCAGAAGGTAAGGATTGGTAGTTCCTTCTCTCATAGTGCTGATGTTATTAGTGGGATACCACAAGGTAGTATTTTGGGACCAATATTATTTACGGTGTTTATAAATGATCTCCCTGTAGAATTAAAGAGTACATGCAAAGTCTTTGCAGATGACACAAAACTGTATAACTCTCCAAAATTACATAAGGAATTACAAAAGGATATTGAAACATTAGTACAGTGGTCTGATACTTGGAACCTATATTTTAATGCAGAAAAATGTAAAGTACTTCATATGGTAAAACAAACCCACAAAAGGAGTATATAATGAAAATTGGGGGCAAGGAAATAAAAGTATCTAAATGTGAAGAAGAGAAAGACCTAGGTGTGACTTTTGACAAAAACTTATTATTTGACATCATATTGTAAATAGTATTAATAAAGCTAACAGAATGATTGGAATAATAAAAAGAACCTTTACATTTATGGAAAAGGACACTTTTTTTGCAATTTATATAAGACACTAGTTAGACCTGTTCTTGAATATGGCAACACTGTATGGTATCCAATGCTAAAAGAGACAATCAGAAGCTCTAGAACAGGTACAAAGAAGAGCAACCAAAATGATTCATAATATAAAAGATTACTCATATCGGGAAAGATTAAAATATTTGCAACTTCCAACACTTAAGGCAAGAAGAATAAGAGGTGACTTGATTCAGGCATACAAGATATTTAATGAATTTGATGATGTTGATAAAGCACGCTTTTTTGTACTCCGCAGAAGAATGTTACAAGGAACAGTGAAGATAAGATATTTAAACAATATTCTAGAACGAATTTAAGAAAATTTACTTCTACTAATAGAGTAACCAACTTTTGGAATAAACTAACACTTAACATCAAACGTGCACCCAGTATTAATGTGTTCAAGAACCTCATAGATAAACATGAATTATTAACAAAAATTAGATATGAATTTGATGGATAATAAGTCTGAGCTAGCCCATGACTGGACCAACGGTTATGAAAAAAAAAAGGATATATACATACAGAAGGGGCGTAAAAAGCCTAAATAGGCTAAGTTGTATTGATACAACGCCCCTGATCCTGATCCTGATCCTGATTTCTTTCTCTTTAAAAAAAAAATTTTTTCACGCTTTGCTTTTCACAATTTTCAGTCCAGATTTCCCGATTTAGAAGTAACAAATTCGGGTATAGGTTAAACTTGAACTGTCAGGTCGGAATTTGTTTGTTTTTTTTGTTTTTCAAATTTTAGATTGATTTGGACTTATTTTGTTTTCTTTCATGTATGTGTGTGTTCAAAATTCTGCAACAGGATCACCTGTCTCTTTGCACACGCGCAGCGAAAACTAAAATCATGCTTTGACCATTCGTAATGGGTGGATAAGAACATAATTCAGGCCATAGTTTAACTTCCCCCTAAAATTTTGAAACATTATTATAAACGCAAAAGACTTTGAAAGCGAAAGTTTAGAATACAAAATCGAAACAAAGCTGAAGTCTCATTTTCATCCTTTCACCCGGATGTTTCGGCGCTCTACGCGGCCTTGTGGGATAGGCCTAGGCTAGTCACACCAACAGAAAACATGGCAGTTCAGACGACAGTGCTCAGCGTTTTTACCAGTGTTTTTGTGTGTTTTCTTCCCCGTTGTTACTGAACAATGGAACACGAAAGATTTTATGAGGAGGGAACATTCGTTAACGAAGCCTATCAAGGTATATTTCATTGGATGAATATTTGCAGAGTTTCATGTAACTGAAAGTGAAATAGATTTTGCTTAAATGGCTCTTAGTCTTTGGTCCACGTTGTTCGTACCAACCCAGCCCACGCTTGGCCGGGAAGTTTGTAGTAGTAGTAACAAGTTCATTACCTTATGAAAGGATTTATTGTTTGCTGGTTTGGTTTTTGTATTTTAGTTCATATTTGGTTGAGGATACGTGCATGTTCACAACGTGCATTCGACTTTAGAGAGTACGGTGAAGAGTTTCTAAATTATTTTAAGAATTCGACAAGATCCGCCGCATTATGTGCTAGCAGCATTAGACCAGGGAAAGTAAGCCTGCATCATTAATCCCAGTTGTTGTTTGATTGAAAGTGTAAATCATACAAATCAAGTCAGTTTCTGAGCCAAGTGTTTGATCCACTCGCCCATTGAATTTGATTGAATCATGACCCAGTCTCTCGAACAAGACAGTGCTGAGCTGTAGCCTATTTAGGCCATAGTTGGATTGGCACTAACTGTGTCAAATATGACGGATCACCTATTATGGCACCTCAGCTGCGTTAGAAACACATCGTCAGAACTTGGAGTGTCCTGAAGTAAAATGCTGGAATACTCAGTTGGCAGAATATGGACTCCTGATGATCCTCCTTCATCTTCCTGTCGGGGACTTTGCCCTGGTCCGCATGAAAAGTCCAGTCTTCTTTAGACCCAAACAGAAACAGGTGGTTTGTGTTTTGTATCAGTATTCCCCTCAGCCAAGGGAAATGGTGAAAACGGGGGTTTTTGCATGCATTCGTGATTCAACATGGAACCTCCTTTTTACAATTTTTAGTTCATTTGCGGGGTTTTGGGGGGAAATGTGTTGAACTAACATTAACTAAGGGAAAAGAAATTTCTCTGGGAAGGGGCCCAGCAGAGATTCAAACCTGAAACCCCCAGAATCACTTTTTAAAGTCTGATTACGACTCGCAGCCAACTGGCTGTGCTGGTTGCAAACAGAATTCTAAGGCAGTTTTAGTTTAAGAGGTTTTCCCCCCCCACAGAGTTGACATTGCTTCCATCCATTTGTATCATCCCCCACCCTCCCCCCCCCCCCTCCTAATTTTTTGGACGAGACCGTAAACTGAGGCCCCTTTTTAATCTTGCATTTAACTTTGTTCAGAGTAGGTTGGGAAATGAATGGCATAAAAGTTACAGAAATAAATTGGGGCATTGTGTGATGTTCATTGAACAATTTTGGGTTTTCCTTTGAACAATTAGAAATTTTTGTTTTTTTGAAAAAAGTGAATGAGAAATAAAAATTGGAAAATTAAATAGTTTAAAAAATTGACTTTTGGTTTGTCGTGTGTGCATGTTTTTGTGTGTTTGCTTTGTGACTTTTCAAGTGTGTTGATGGTAAATTTTAAATTTTTATAGCATTTTGTGGCCGCAAGGAAGCATTAACAAAGTAAATGAGACGGACGTTGCCTGGTTCCCAGTGAGTGTAAATGCAGTGGATGGTGGTTTCCCCAAAAAAAACTAAAGCCCTTCAGGAATTCCCAAATTTTCTTTCTGCACATTCCCCAAATTGCTTTCTGCACTGATCATTTCTCTAGAATGAAGATTTCTGAAAAAAATTTGTTCTTCTTTAAATGTTGGTCATCGTTTTGTAAGTGTTTTAGTCTCAATTAATGTGCACAAAACCAAAAGACTAGCTCTTATGTAAAAGGCTGTTGTGGATGGGTAGGCTCTTTTCCTTGTGATCTCATTTGTTTCGTCTCGCCTGTCTGTACCTGCCTTTTAAATTAAGTCGGCACTTCAGTTTAAGGGGAAATGTTTAAGGGGAATAAAAGTTTCACTTTAGAATTTGGGAAAAAAAAAAAATTTGGAGGGGAAGGGGGGGAAAAGGGTTTTAAATCTTAAATGACAAGAATAGGCGTTGTTGTCTTATGAGGAGAAGATAATCTACATAAAGTGGTAAATTAACTGTTTATTTTGGTTTTTGTGTCTGTGTGCATGAGGAGACGGAGTGAAAGGGGGGTGGGGGAGGGGGGGTGAGAGAGGAATGGGATTTGTGCTTTAAATTATTTTATGTAATGCTGACTGAAATGGGGGGAAAAAAGGGAAAGAATAAAGAAAAATTTTCAGTATCCTGTACCCTTTTTAAAAAGCTGAGGTGAGGTGAAAAAAACCCTTTTTGTTTTTTTTTTAACATGTTTGAGCCTCCTTTTTAACGGCAGTGATTGGGAACGATAGCCCTTAAAAATATGTTGGGCCATCTGTTTACAGGATGGGGATGGCCCCTACCCCAGGGGGACTTTTCCCGGGAAGCACCCTGGTAACAAAGCTACATCCGTGACTTCTGACCTAGAGAAGAGGGGGGCCATCGGGAAAAAATGTGGTAGGGCATGCTAGCTCCCAATTTTTGTGACTGATTCAGTTGCACAAATATAGGCTTGTGACAAAAGGTGATCGTCCCGACCCTTGTATATTTATCGCAAAAAAAGAATTAAAAAATACCAAGCTTTTTTATTTATTGCTGATGTTTTATAATACCTTGAAAGTAATAATATAAAATGGGGAGTTTGGGTGTCTCCTTCCATTTGAAAATGCCAAGTTGTCGTTTTTCTTTGATTTTTTCCCTTCAAGATGGCGGACGAGTGAGCGGTTGGTGTCGAAGCCTGGATAATATCAAATTGCATAATACAACATAGAATAAAAGGGGCGAAAAATTTAACGGCGAAAATGTTTTTAAAAAACACAAAGGTTCTATTTTGATTGTTTTCGATGTGTCAAACGGTAAAAATCCGTTGACGTGTTACGTGTTTGTAAATTTTGTGGGGGTCGAAAACTCTCGATCGTTCAAAAGTTCGGTTCGGTTTTCCCTGTTCATTTAACTCGGCATCTGGACAACATAACGAATGGGAGAAAGGTGTTTTCCCAACCAAATTCGATTCAGGGCGAAACGGCGCGAAATCATCGGAAAAGCA
>CM031617.1:36270009-36285772 GCA_018398815.1 Conus ventricosus | reverse complement strand
TGGGGAATGAAGGGTGGAGTGCCAATACGTGCAGAAGGGAAAAAGGGGGTGGGGGGGGGGGGGGGGGGGGGGGGGGGGAATGAAACTATATTTTAATTTTTACGAATGTCAGTCAGAGCAAAGATATGGTTTTCGAATGAGCTCTATGACCTGGAAGTGACGTGATCGAAGAGTAGTTCAGCTCCATATCCAGAGGTACAGATGAAGCCCCCAATGCTCTATATTCTCTGTTACTGTCAAAACAAAACAAAATGTCAAAGAGGGGACGGGAGAGATAATATGAACTGGAAAAGGACGACGCTGAAGTAAAAATATTAATTCCTTCATCTAACAACCTTGAGAATCCTCAAGTGTCTGTATTTTGAAGAGAACCAGTTTGTTCACGCCAGTCCAGAGTCGACTTTATTACCTCGAGACAGAGGGTCAAGGCTGGATTAGAATTAGAGGGAAAGAACCAGGCTCGAGCTGCTAATGGTGAAGCTCGTCAAGTATGCCTGGAAATGTTTCTCAAAGGATCATGTTGTTAGTGTGTGTGTGTGTGTGTGTGTGTGTGTGTACAGTGTAGATATGTGCTTGCACGCGGGCGTGTGTGTGTGTGTGTGTGTGTGTGTGTGTGTGCAATAGTCAAGGCTGGGGAGACTAGTGGAGACAAAGACCTTTGAAAGGGACGCTTGTAATTATTTTATTTCATTATCATCATTTAGATGTTTTGTATTTAGACTTTAGAAAAGCATTCGATTCAGTACCACATGAAAGACTTTTAAAGAAATTAGAGTCTTATGGAATAATGGAAATATACTTGGTTGGGTTAGAAGACTTTTTATTAAAAAGAACTCAGAAGGTAAGGATTGGTAGTTCCTTCTCTCATAGTGCTGATGTTATTAGTGGATACCACAAGGTAGTATTTTTGGGACCAATATTATTTACGGTGTTTTATAAATGATCTCCCTGTAGAATTAAAGAGTACATGCAAAGTCTTTGCAGATGACACAAAACTGTATAACTCTCCAAAATTACATAAGGAATTACAAAAGGATATTGAAACTTAGTACAGTGGTCTGATACTTGGAACCTATATTTTAAATGCAGAAAAATGTAAAGTACTTCATATTGGTAAAACAAACCCACAAAAGGAGTATATAATGAAAATTGGGGGCAAGGAAATAAAAGTAATCTAAATGTGAAGAAGAGAAAGACCTAGGTGTGACTTTTGACAAAAACTTATTATTTGACAATCATATTGTAAATAGTATTAATAAAGCTAACAGAAATGATTGGAATAATAAAAAGAACCTTTACATTTATGGAAAAGGACACTTTTTTGCAATTATAAAAGACACTAGTTAGACCTGTTCTTGAATATGGCAACACTGTATGGTATCCAATGCTAAAGAGACAATCAGAAGCTCTAGAACAGGTACAAAGAAGAGCAACCAAAAATGATTCATAATATAAACAGATTACTCATAATCAGGAAAGATTAAAATATTTGCAACTTCCAACACTTAAGGCAAGAAGAATAAGAGGTGACTTGATTCAGGCATACAAGATATTTAATGAAATTGATGATGTTGATAAAGCACGCTTTTTTTGTACTCCGCAGAAGAATGTTACAAGGAACAGTGAAGATAAGATATTTAAACAATATTCTAGAACGAATTTAAGAAAATTTACTTCTACTAATAGAGTAACCAACTTTTGGAATAAACTAACACTTAACATCAAACGTGCACCCAGTATAATGTGTTCAAGAACCTCATAGATAAACATGAATTATTAACAAAAATTAGATATGAATTTGATGGATAATAAGTCTGAGCTAGCCTATGACTGGACCAACGGTTATGAAAAAAAAAAGATATATACATACAGAAGGGGCGTAAAAAAGCCTAAATAGGCTAAGTTGTATTGATACAACGCCCCTGATCCTGATCCTGATCCTGATTTCTTTCTCTTTAAAAAAAAAATTTTTTTCACGCTTTGCTTTTCCACAATTTTCAGTCCAGATTTCCCGATTTAGAAGTAACAAATTCGGCTATAGGTTAAACTTGAACTGTCAGGTCGGAATTTGTTTGTTTGTTTTGTTTTTCAAATTTTAGATTGATTTGGACTTATTTTGTTTTCTTTCATGTATGTTGTGTGTTCAAAATTCTGCAACAGGATCACCTGTCTCTTTGCACACGCGCAGCGAAAACTAAAATCATGCTTTGACCATTCGTAATGGGTGGATAAGAACATAAATTCAGGCCATAGTTTAACTTCCCCCCTAAAATTTTGAAACATTATTATAAACGCAAAAGACTTTGAAAGCGAAAGTTTAGAAACAAAATCGAAACAAAGCTGAAGTCTCATTTTCATCCTTTCACCCGGATGTTTCGGCGCTCTACGCGGCCTTGTGGGATAAGGCCTAGGCTAGTCACACCAACAGAAAACATGGCAGTTTCAGACGACAGTGCTCAGCGTTTACCAGTGTTTTTGTGTGTTTTCTTCCCCGTTGTTACTGACAATGGAACACGAAAGATTTTATGAGGAGGGAACATTCGTTAACGAAGCCCTATCAAGGTATATTTCATTGGATGAATATTTGCAGAGTTTCTGTAACTGAAAGTGAAATAGATTTGCTTAAATGGCTCTTAGTCTTTGGTCCACGTTGTTCGTACCCAACCCAGCCCACGCCTTGGCCGGGAAGTTGTGTAGTAGTAGTAACAAGTTCATTACCTTATGAAAGGATTTATTGTTTGCTGGTTTGGTTTTTGTATTTTAGTTCATATTTGGTTTGAGGATACGTGCATGTTCACAACGTGCATTCGACCTTTAGAGAGTACGGTGAAGAGTTTCTAAATTATTTTAAGAATTCGACAAGATCCGCCGCATTATGTGCTAGCAGCATTAGACCAGGAAAGTAAGCCTGCATCATTAATCCCAGTTGTTGTTTGATTGAAAGTGTAAATCATACAAATCAGTCAGTTTCTGAGCCAAGTGTTTGATCCACTCGCCCATTGAATTTGATTGAATCATGACCCAGTCTCTCGAACAAGACAGTGCTGAGCTGTAGCCTATTTAGGCCATAGTTGGATTGGCACTAACTGTGTCCAAATATGACGGATCACCTATTATGGCACCTCAGCTGCAGTTAGAAACACATCGTCAGAACTTGGAGTGTCCTGAAGTAAAATGCTGAATACTCAGTTGGCAGAATATGGACTCCTGATGATCCTCCTTCATCTTCCTGTCGGGGACTTTGCCCTGGTCCGCATGCAGTACCAGTCTCATTTAGACCACTAACAGCACACAGGATGTGTAATATGTGTATTTGTATCAGCTATTGCCATCAGCCAATGGAGAATGGTGAACACAGGGTGTTTGCATGCATTCAGTGATTCACACATGGAACCTCACTTTATACAATTATAGTCTCATTTGACGAGGTTTGGGGAAATGTAGTCTGAACTAACATTAACTCCAAGAGAAAGCAATTTCTCTGTGCTGAAGTGGCCCAGCAGAGATTCAAACCTGCAACCCCAGAATCACTTTTAAAAGTCATGAATACGACTCGCAGCCAACTGAGCTGTGCATGGTTGCAAACTAGAATCTCATACAGGGCAGTTTATAGTTTAAGAGGATTTCCCCCCACAGAGTTGACATTGCTTCCATCCATTTGTATCATCCCCCACCCTCACCCCCACCCCCCCCCACCCTCCACCAACCCCCACCCCCTCTCAATCATTTTGGACCGAGACCCGTAAACGGAGGCCCCCTGCATACATATAATCTTGCATTTAACTTCATGTTCAGAGTAGGTTTGCTGAATGCAACTGTGCATTAAAAGTTTACGAAATGAAGTTGGCATTGGTGTGTATTTCATATGTACAATCTTGTGGTCAGATAAACAATTAGAACATTCTGTCTATTCTTGCTTTGAAGACAGGGAAATGTAGAAATGAAATATGGTAACATGTGAATATATTAAAAAAATTTGAACTTTTGGTTGTCTGTGTGTGCTGTTTTGGTGTTTTTGCGTGTGACAGGCAATGTGTGTTTGATGTAAACTTTAATATTTATAAGCATTTTGTAGGCCGCAAGTGAAAAACATTAACAAAGTAAATGAGAATGAGACGGAACAGTTCCTGGTCTCTCCTCCCCCAATGAAGTGTAAATGCCATGGATGAGTGGATTTTCAAAAACGAAAACTATAACCCTTCAGGAAAAGATTCCCAAAATTTTGCTTTCTGGCCTGCACATACCCCCCCCCAAATCTCAAAATCTGCATTCTGCACTGATCATTTCTCTAGAACCTGAGATTTCTAATAGTAATGTTCTCTCATTTAAATGTTGTCATCATTTGTTGTCCAAGTGCTTTTAGGTCTCCACTTAATGGTGCACAAAGCCAATGCACGAGACTCTTATGGCTTATATGGTAACAGGCTGTTGTGGAATGGTATGCTCTTTCCTTTGTGATTCTCATATGTTACGTCAATCCTCCCCTTGTCTGTCACAAACTGCCTCTTAAGAGGTAATCGCACTTTCATTTAAGAAGAAAAGGGAATGTTTAAGGGGAATAAAAGTTTTCACTTTCAGAACTGGAAAAAAGAATTAGGAGGGAAGGGAAAGGTTAAATCATAAATCATTAAATGAACAAGAATAGAGCGTTGTTGTTCTGTACTGAGGAGAACGATACATCATAACAAAAGCTGTACAGTATAACTGGTATGATTGTGGTATTGCTGTTGCAGTGCATGAGAAAACCGGAGTGAAGGGGGATGGGGGAGGGAGTTGAGAGAGAGAATTGATTTGTGCTTTGAAAATTATTTTTATTAATGCTGAACCACCACCTGAAATGGGAGGGAAAAAAGGGAAAGAATAAAAAAAATTTTCAGTATCCATTACCTGTTAAAAAGCTGAGGTGAGGTGAAAAATACCCCTTTTAGTTGTTTTAAAATTTAACATGTTTGAGCCTACCCTTTTTAAATAACGCAGTGATTTAATCGATAAGCCCTTCTTAAAAAATGATTTGGCCACTCTGTTTACAGGATCGGGGATGGCAGTACCACGTGGACTTCCTGGGTAGGCACCATGGTAACCAACAGCTACAGCCCCCTGACTTCTTGACCATCAGACAAGCAGGGCGCCATCTGGAACATGTGGTAGGGCGCATAGCATCCTAATGTTTTTGTGACTGATTCCAGTTGCACACACATATATGAGCTTGGTGACAAAAGGTGATCGTCCAGACCCCTTGTATATTATTCAATTTTATATCGCACAAATAAAGAATTAAAAAAATACCAATGCGTTGTTTATTTATTGCTTTGATGTTTATAAAATACCTTGAAAGAGGATACATAATATAAACATTGAGTTTGGTGTCTGGCCGTCCAATTTGAAAAATCCACAATATGTACTTTTTCTTTTGATCAATTTGTTCACTTCCCGTTCAAGATGCGGACGAGTGATATGCGGTTGGTGTCGAAGCCTGGATACATATCTATATTTGCATACCATATCACAAAACAACAATATGAATAAAGGATGCAGAAAAATCAACGGCGAACTGTTAAAAAAAATCACAACCCCGTTCTATTCTGATTGTTTTCGATCTGTGCATCAAGCGTAAAAAAATTCCCGTTTGACAGTCTTACGCGGATTGTCACATCGAGTCGGTCAGCAAACTAACTCTCGATCGTTCACATACATCAGATCCGTTCGGTTCCGGTGTTTATTGTAAACTCGGCATCTCGGACTCGGACAACACTTAACCGAATGGAGAAAGTTTTTCCTCCGAACCCAATTCGATTCATTCAGTGGCAGCCAAACCCGCCGAAATTCCAGACGGTAATAAGCATATGTCAAAAATAAACGACCGTATTTTTTTCCGCGCAATTCTACTAAACGACTTAAACAGATTCCCAATCCCGTGCTTTTAAATGCAACCCAAGGCAAAAGGTTTCAAAGCGAGCTGGAGAGCTTTCGTCAAGAATGGCGCTTCGAAGCTGAGAAGGGTTTGAAATGTTGTTTGTCCACAATCGTTTACGACCGTCAGAAAAACGTAACGACGACTGTCAAATGCATAAACGACCTGTCACCAAGAAAATGATAGAAACAATTGGTTTTCAGCGGTTCTTCCTCTCAATGGGTTTTTTGTAAAATGATTAAATTCTAATGAACAAAAGTAAGTGGGGGCAATTTAAAATAAAAATAACGGAATTCCCTCAACTTCCGGGCGAGGTTTTGTGCGTGAAGACCGCATGATTAGGACACATCGTTTAGAGCATGTCCAAAATGAACGACCGATACCGGATTTTAAGTTAATCAAGGTAAGCAATTATACTAAAACATGGGGCAGAAAACAGCTTGGAATTTCTATTTTGCTTTTTTCCTTAAAAAAAACATGACAGAAACTACAGTTCAATCATAGGATTATGGAAAATCAGGCGATTATTTGACAGGTTGTACTCGCATACTTGAAGACATGATCACTCAATGTCGGCGTAACGGTCCATCATAATCTCTTGTGATTAATAAATGGTGCATTATTTTTCATTGTAATACATATTTTTATTTTGAAAGAATTGAAAGTGCAACATTTTTGGTTGCTATTTTTTCCATAATGCTTTTTTAATAAAAATGTGAGTAGAGACCAGCAACAACCAATTCCACCAGCCCCCTGTCCTCCCATCCCTCATGTATCTATCTCCATCCCCGCCCCCCCCTCCCCCCCACCCCAGCCCCTTTCCCCCAGCCTTCCCCCCCCCCCTCCCCCCCCCCCCCCCCCCCTACCCCCCCCCCCCCCCCCCTCCCCCCCCCCTCCCCCCCCCCTCCCCCCTCCCCAGCCTCCCCCCCCCCCCCCCGCAACCTCCCCCCCCCCCCCCCCCCCCCCCTCCCCCCTCCCCCCCCCCCCCCCCTCTCCCCCCCCCCTCCCCCCCCTCCCCCCCGCCTCTTCCCCCCCCCCCCCCCCCCTCCCCCCGCCCTCCCTCCCCCCCCCCCCCCGCAGGGCCCTCCCCCCCCCCAGCCTCCCCCCCCCCCCCCCCCCCCCCCCCCCCCCCCCCCCCTCCCCAGCAGCCAGGCCTCCCCCCCCCCCCCAGCAGAAAAAGCCTTCCCCCCTGCCATCCCCCCCCCCCCACCCGACCTCCCCCCGGGGAAAAAAAACCTCCCCCCCCCCCCCACCCCCCCCCCCCCCAATCCCCCCCCCCCCCCCTCCCCCCCGCCTCCCCCCCCCCCCAGCCCCCCCCCCCCCCCCCCTTCCCCCCCCCCCCACCCCCCCCCCCCCCCTCCCCCTCCCCCCTCCAACTCCCACCCCTCTCTCAATCTCTCCTTCCTTTTTTTTTTTACCTGGGTTCTGGGCCAGGTTTGTTTTTTTTTTTTTTCAAACTAACTGATTCAGTGAGGTTTTTTTTTTCTTTTTTTTTTTTTTTTTTTTTTTTTCCCCTCTCATCCATCCTAAATTTACTAAACAAGCATTTTTGTTTGTTTTCCCCTCTTTCTCTCTAAAGCCCAAAGCCTTTAAAAAAACCGTTAGACTAAAGTGATGAGATAAACTCCCTGAAAATGCAAAACATCAAAGTAAAACAAAGCAGATTTACTACCAACATCAATAAAAACAACGCTACTGGTCCGAGGGCGTTCCTGGCAAGCTCTAAAATTTTGTGCCAATGAATTGAGTAAGGAATACCAACCACTTTACCAAGCTTCACTGGGACCAGGGAGAAATAACCTGATGAGTGGCGAGATGCCAGCATTGGTGGTCCGATTGCAAAAAGGGTGACAAAACAAAATCAGAGAAACTATAGACCTGTGATTCTCCTACATCCATATCACAAAAACTACTTGAACACAGAATATATAGTCAGAATAATGGACCATCTTGACAAATATGACTTCTTAAAAAACGCCCAGCAGCATTGGTTTTAAGAGACCAGCAAAGGATTGTGAGAACTCAATTTATAACAACTCTCAAATGATTTTAAGATAACTGTCTTACAACAGACAGCAAAATAGATGCAATTTTATGAGACTTTTTTTTTCTAAGCCTTTGATAGGTTGACCAGTAGGGCCTGCTGCTAAATAAAAAATAAAACACACATCGCAGTGGCTTTCTTGCTAAAATGGGGGCTAGAGCATTTCTCGTTGGGAGAAACCAAAAAGTTGTTTGTGAAGGTCGTCATCCCCATGCCTTGTAAAACCATCTTGTCAGTGTACCACAGGGAACAGTTTCTGGGGCCCTTGTTTTTCCTTAATTTAATATAAATGAACATAAGTTAGAAATCCTCCCTGGAACTACTAGATGGCTTTTTTTGCAGGAATATATATGTATCAATCAGAAGCAAGAATGATACACCGCATGCCTCAAAAGAGTCTAAACGCTTTACAAGAGTGGGAAAGAACATGGAAAAATGAATTCATCTCCCAAAAGTGCCAAGGTTTGTCGTAATGTTAACAAACACTCACCAACTAACCAAATAATCTATATTCATAAAATACTAGTCGTAAAGAAACCTTATGCTGCAAAATCTTTTGTTGATTATAGATAGTCGTCTCCAAATGGAAAGAACATTAACATTAAGTATGTAAATAGCAAATAACAGCTTAGCTTTCTATACAGAATATCAATGATGCCCCCAAAAGGTTAAAGACACACTGCTACAAAACATTGGTAGACCAGACATGGAATATGGTTGCTCATTTGATCCTTACCACTAAAGGACAATTGATAACCTCGAAAAGATTCAGAAGAGAAACAGCAGCAACACGGTTTAACAACAGGGAACTCATCAGAGAAAAGGGAATACTAGAAAGAACTAGGAGGAAAATTAAATGGAAACCCTAGAAGAGAGAAGAGCTTTATCAAACTGAGATAAACATCTTCAAAAAGCAGGGCTAAACTAATACTTTATGCCAAATGAACAACTAGTATTGAATAAAAGCAGCACCAGCGTGCGTCAATGTTTACCATACATACCTCATTCAAATATTGACAGCCTCTGGACATTCATTTTATTCGAGTTCTGTAACGGCTGTGAACTTCACAGCCGTGCCATCACAGATTGCCACCAATGCAGTCCTCATTCAAAAAAACACAAAACAACATTGAGATACGACAGTTTTGAATCGGCATATGACGAGATTTCTATTTTTAAAAAACAACTTCCCAATATTGTATGGTTAACCATGGGCCTGAAATTTGGCCATGGCTTTTAACTCTTAAATATCAGGGCGACCCCCCTTGTTGGCAAATTTGCCTCCAGGGCCACAGTCTGAGCGCAACTATTTTAATTTTTTTATTTTAACTTGTAAACATGCGCGCTGTGACCTAACACTCGTTTTTTGATGAAACCAGTATTTTAGAAGAAGAAAAGAAGTACGGGGGGGAAAAAATTCAGAGAGCAGTGTCCGCCCCCCCCCCCCCCCCCCCCCCCCCCCCCCCCCCCCCCCCCCCCCCCCACCCCCCCCCCCCCCCCCCTCCAAGGCAATAGAAGCAAATAAAAAAATCAGAAATCAGCTCATTGAATATGGGCTTCTTAAACCCTGAATACGAAGTGGATGGTGTGTAGAGTAGGTTGGAATCCCCCTGAAGCATACCAAATTGAATTTTGTTCATGAACATTTTATTTTGAATCACTTGTTTTTTAATGCAATAATTAATTAATTCAAAAATTTACCCTACCTAAAAGGTTAATTTTGTATTATTTGTTGACAAAGAAGTTTGTGTTTTCCCTAGGTTCTTTTTCTTTCTTTTTTTTTTTTTTCGCATCCTACTTTCTTTCTTTCATCAAGGAAATAGAAGAGAAAGTCTGGTTTGGTGCCGAATATGCAAAAATCTTGTTTACACACAATACATCTTGTAATTTGTTGTTTAAACCATAAACATGTATTTTCATAGATTTGGTTAAGCGCTCTGAGCTCTGACTTATCTGAGAGAGCAGGTGCCCTAAATGTACACCAACGTATTATATGTTAACTGATCAAACTGTTTCGATTCCATTTTGATCATAAATAATCTACTCCTGTCAGTCATGAGCAGTTTGGTTTGAGGTAGTCCAACAGTGAGAGAGGAGGAGGCCATACAACTGTCAGATGGATTCTACTTTAAGGGGTGTCTACATAGATCATTGTGACTTATTCTAGCTTGTTTTTATTGGCCTTTATATGTATTTTGAGTAAAATGTATAAACAATAGGAACTGACCAAAGGAAAAGTATGTCCATTTTTTTTAAAATGACGGTTGTTTATATTTTGCATTGTTGGGAAATACTTTTGGGTATGGCCCAATGCAACATCGAATAACAACTGTCAGATAAAAATGCCAGATTAAGGTAACAAGGCTATTGTGTCCTATACTTGAATCCATTACATGAAATCAAACCCTCAAAAAAAAACACAGAAAAAATCATCCATCAGAGGAAATGCAGTTTACTGTCTTATTTTCCCAAGCACAGCAATACAGAACCAAATCAGTAGGTCCGACAATCAGTAATTCCGAACGTTTGTTATGTTGGACATACCATCTCATGTGAAACTGATCCTTAACCTGCACAGATGCCTTTTCCATTTGGAATGAAATTTTAGCTGTAAATATTCAGTCTTATTTTCCACTGAAACAATTATGCTGTATAAAAACAGACACATTCAAATAGGGAATAATGATAAAATTGAATGTCCCGCCTAACACTAACGAACCCACCCGTCAGATGCTTGTTTTATGATGCCTTAAGCCTTATCACATTACTAGCAGAACAGCGGTGCTCTGAATATTAATCTTTGTAGTATAGTTTTTTTAATTACCCTTAAACAAAATGTCTTTTTTTCCCATTGGACAAAATTAGCTGTTAATAAAAACTATTTTGAAAAATCACTTTTTGGTGGCTTTTTTTTTTTTTTGGACGACCTTTTGTCACTTGCTCATATCTGAGAACGCATACGTTCATGTGTGAGTTGAATGCATTCACCTTATGAAAATTTCAATTCTGAGTTGTATGTTTAATGTCGATGATGTTTGTTTGGGGGAATTATTTTAAGACAGTATGACAGGAGTCGCGGAGGGGGTGGGGGTAGAGCAAGTGTGGAGAGGTGAAGGGACAAGTACACTGACCGGGATGGATGAAAGATGGATGAGGTTTGAGGAAGGGGCAGGAGAGTGGGAAAGGGGTTAGTGCAGGGGGAGGGGTGGGGGGGGGGGGGGGGTGGAATGAGGATTTCAGTACCCAGAGCTGTCTAGGGCCTCATGTTTGGTTTAGCATGCTTGTGCTATGGGTTCATTGACAATGCCACATTGCTACACTGAGACAAAAAGCTATTTGAAATAAATACCACACACACACGCACATCACGGGCTTAACAATGGCTTGATTAGAAGCGAGACAACTATAGATCTTTAAACTATAGACTTGCTTTTGCAACAAAAAAAATGGTCAAGTTCAGATAGGAGAGGAAGAAAAAGGAGAAGAAAAATAGACAAAGACGACTGCAGTTTTGCGGCCATGTGAATTGCTTTTGTTGTTGGTCATTTTGATTTTTTTGTAGGTTATGTCAAAACCACATGATAACAAGTAAAATCCATTTTCATATTTTTCTTGGTCTGCCATCATGTTTTATGTGAAGCAAAATGCATCATGTTATCTGCCATCCTGTTGTATGTACAGCAAAATGCATCATGTTATCATTTTGTGTACTTGAGACAGGCGCTGTGCTGCATTAATCTAGACAGCATGTTGCACTGGTTAGTGGTTCAGATTATGCACGTGACACATAAGATCCTGAAATCTAGAAATAGTCAAAGTGTTTGACTGGTCTGTTGCTTGTGTCTGTGTGTTGTTTTAAGTTATTGAGTGGATCTCTCTCTCATTGTCAGTCTGTCTCTCTGTGTCTGTCCCATCTTTTCTCTTTCTTTTGTTTCTGCTTCTCTCCTTTCTTCAAGCCTGTGATTTTTACGGGGAAACATAAAATATTGAATTCAGTGCTTTCTGTCACTAGTGTCAGACCTGTGTAACTCCTGGTGTTCCAGAAATGCATGGCCTCCAGTTGGGAGGTGCATGTGCAGTTCAAAGTCCATGGAGGAGGCAAAAACCTCTTCGGGGATGGCATTGCCTTTTGGTACACAAAGGAACGCATGCAGTTAGGTGAGCTGAGCTTTTAACTTCCTCTGTTTTTGTTTATTTCAGTAAGATTGTGAACTGTTTTTTGTTGACACACAGTGTGCTGTTGGAATTCTACCATTTGGCTAAAAAGTGAGCTGGAGGTTAATAAGGAGATGATAATGATTGGTCGTCTTCATATCAGCATTTAAATAAATGAGTAAATTATTTCACCTGGGTATTATATGTATCTGTAGAAAATGCACTTGTGAACATTCTTTTCAAATAGCGAAATTTAACACTGATGGGATGCTTCCTGTGGATGCAGTGTTAACAAATGACAATTCTGAAAAGTATTTGAAACATGAAGTGTATGTTTATTCTGGATTAATACAAAGATAAGGTATGTGTCTGAGACCTATTTTAAAGTGAATATTTATTCTGGATTAACTGGGAAGAAGGCATGTTATCTCATTGTATCAATCCTTTGGTTGTTTAAAGCACTGTTTGGTGACTTTTTTATTTTTAGAGCCTAATCAAAGTACCTTGCAAATAACCCTCTTTTTTTTTTGACAGCCACTACACTCAAACAGTGCGTTTTAGCACTCGAAGTTTCTCAGACACCAGCTTGGTGAATACTCACATGCTTTTCTAGTACCAGGCATGGAAGAGAAGCATATGGTCACCATGACTGGTGAAAGAGGGTGGATTGGGAGACAGATATTGAGATAAAGTATGATGGGCAGGGATATATATATGGGGAAGTGCTAAAAGGTTCAAATGAACTCTGGAAATTGACAGACTTTGTTCTTTGTGGAAATTGTGTGTTGCAAGCAAAAAGAACGGGACTGTGTTAGCTGAAAAAAAGTCTTTGTGCTTTCATGAAGGCATGGAAAGTAGCATGACCTGCTTTTCTGCTTCACAGACCTGCTTTTCTGCTTCACAGAAAGTTTGTCAAGAGGTATTGGAAGTGAGAGTCTGAAGTTTCCTTTCTTTCTTTTTCCCTCTTCTTCTATTACACACACACGCATGCATGCGCATGGTCTCATGTACATTTCCATTGGCATTACTGTCATGCCCTTCAGTCCAGCCTCCTGGTTTATACAACTGCTATTGCAGCCTTATCACCGCAAGTTGAAACAAAGCAATTGATCTCTGCTTCTTTCTGTCCAACTTATGGAGGGAGTCCAAAGGTTTAGGGGCTGTGCTGCGATTATAAGAGCAGGTGCTTATTAGCTAAGGTTCAGCATCAGAAATATTGAATTTGTGCAGCAGGTACTTATTACCTAAGGTTCAGCATCAGAAATATTGAGTTTGTGCAGCAGGTACTTGTTACCTAAGGTTCAGCATCAGAAATATTGAGTTTGTTTTAAAAACAAAGTTTTTTTCATGTATACTTCTGATTCTAGGGTTCAGTTGGGAGAATAAGTCACTGGTGTTGATGATATCAGCAAAGCCGTTCAGTTCGTCATGTTGTTGTTTTTTACTACTTATAAATGCTTTAGTGACATTTGGGTTATCCATTTATGTTCCATGTTGCAGGCCCTGTGTTTGGCAACAGGGACTACTTCACTGGCTTGGCCATTTTCCTGGACACTTACAGCAATCACAACGGACCTCATAATGTGAGTACACAGTCAAACGGGGAAAGGGTGCAGGGGGTGATGTTTCACTGTTGTACTGTTGTAGCTCTGAGTTCCAGACTTGCGTCTTTAGGACTGGCAAAACTGATGTGCTATATTCATTGTGATACGGGCTATCTTGTATGCTACCTCTCAGTTTTTCTTGTTGAAGTCTTGCCGAATCTGCACACTTTACAAATTGTGCTTGTGAACACATAGATATCAATCCTCCATCTTCCTTCCCTACACACACATTTACTCACACGCACACATCTTCCTCCCATCACACACACATGCACACTCCATATTGTATAGTAACCCTCATGAATTCCCGTACTGAGTCATCATTGAAATCCCAGATTTGAATTTTTCTATTTCAGTATTCTTTACAGTATTTAAGAGCAAGGGTGTTAGGGGCCCTCTGTTGAAAAGTCTTCGGGCCGTTCACAGAAATTTGAGGGTCCCTGCCATTAAATAAAATTTTGAGGAAAGTCTTATTCATAAGATAATATACCAACAACTCATCCATTCTGCCACACAGTACTATGCAACACAGCACATGCACACAGGTATCAAAATAGTGGCGCTGTTTTTGTCAGTTGATCTCTTCAGGGAAATTGAAAACAAGATCAAACATTGCAGCAGTTCCCATACTACCACCTTTGTCAATCTCTTCATTGGGAACACTGAGGAAGAGGAATGTCGATCTTTTCAACAAAATTAATTTTTGGTGGGCTAAAGCCACTGAATCAAAACTAGATTTGATTTTTTTCCCATCAATCAACAGATGTGAAGAAATCAATATTCAGGAGCGGCAACTCTGATGTTGCAGCATAACACATCGTCAGTGAATCTGAGTCACAGCATCTCTAGGCAGAACTTGCTGGTTTCCATTTGAAGAAAGCTACTGAAGAGTGATTGTACTGGTGATTAAAAAGAAAAAAATTTTAAGTGTGCACCTTGGGGACCCTTGTGTGAAAATGTGAGCGTCAGACTGCTAAATCTGTGCATAAAAGTATGTTTATAAGGAACACTGATGTTACTCATTAGATATGAAACTCATTGATATGAATATGATATATGTGCAAGTTTTGTGTCCAAGTTTCTTTAGGTGGTGGTGGTGGTGGTGGGTGGGTGGGTGGGGGGTGTGTGCGCCGTGCGCGCGCGCATTTACATGATGTCAGTGTCTAATATGTCGTTGCACTGATTAGTCAGTCAGTATATTTAGTGTTACGCCATTAGCTGGTGAAAACCAGCAGGCAAAGGTATTGGGTCTCAAGCAGCTGTACATATGATTTCAGCATAAATCATTTCTGTCCTTTGATTCCAGCACAATCACCCATATCTGTCGGCCATGATCAACAATGGTTCTCTGCACTATGATCACGACACAGACGAACACATACACAGATCTCAGGTGCGAGGCACAGTTCAGAAATAAGGACTACGATACTTACATGGCCATAAGATACGAAGACAACACCCTCAAGGTAAGTGCAAAAAGTGGGTGGTGGTTTGAGCTCTGAGGTTTATTAAAACTGACTGCATGGCAGAACAGTTTGAGGAAAAGAAAAGCAAACAAGCTTCTTTCATTTCACATAAAACTGTAATAGAGTTTAGTTTTGTTGTTGTTGCACCAAAAAGTGTTTTCATGCAGAATTTTTCCAGAGTCAGTTGGTTAGCTTTGGGGAGGGAAAAAAGCAGGGAAGGAATGGGGAGTGGCAGACAGTGGGAGGGATTATCAGTTGATAGTTGTGTAAAGGTTCCTGTCTGTCCAGGGGTTCAGTCCGTGACTGACCTGTTGTTGCTCACTCTCAGAAACGTAACCTAACCGCCAAGCCTCTGTAATGTAAAGTTGTATATTTTTTGCTGCACACACAGTTGATTGATTGAAGCTGACAGAAGAAAGCAATAGAGGAGGCCAGCAGGTGCTTTGAAGTGCCTGCTTAACCCTAAGAGTGTTTTTCAAGCATGGTTTTACCTGATGTTAACAGAAAGATCAAACAGAGGCTGAAATATAGCACATTCACACACACACACACAACACACACACACACTGTCACACTGAGCCTG
>CM031617.1:36222509-36265009 GCA_018398815.1 Conus ventricosus | reverse complement strand
CAGCACGATGATCGGCTCAGAGGTGGTTCTGTCGATCCTGTCCCCTTGTCCCCCTTAACGGCGATCGACTCAGCTTGGTCGTTCCCGTTAAGTGCATCCTGTGTTCAGTTCAGCTGCGGTTCTACTGCGCACGGTTCGATTCCCATGGCAGAATCGAAGATGCACGGGCCCTCTCCGGAGGCGCCGGACGTTGAGGTAGACTATTCGTCACCCTCCCCCTCTCGCTCGGTAGGCGATCTAAGGGAAGCAACTCTTGCTCAAGGGCTCGGATCTCTTTCGGCCCCGGTTGTTTCCCTTCCCCACCTCATGTGTCTGCCTCTTCTTTGGGCAGACCACCAGGGTTTTCGCCCTCTTTTCCGAGCACCCCTCAGGGAACCGGCGCATTAGGCCCACCATTTTTCTGGGTTGGGCCAGCAGCCACACTCTCAGCCCCCCCCCCCCCCCCCCCCCCCCCCCCCCCCCCCCCCTATCACGGGGTCAGGGCCCTTTGCCTTGGGCGCCACGGGCCCAATGGCAATATCCCCCGGCCATGGGCTTTCCACAGCCCCCTGCTCCGGGGTTTCCCGGGTGGCCGGGTTTTATGCCCAGCCCTCCACCAGTGCAGGCCTCTCCCCCCCAGGCCCCCTGCCAACGGCCACACCACGTTGAATACACCGGTTCTCGTCCGATCACCGAAGTTAAGCAACGTCGGGCCTGGTCAGTACTTGGATGGGTGACCGCCTGGGAACACCAGGTGCTGTTGGCACTTAAAGCGGCCCACCCGGGGACTGATCCCTCTCCCGGAATGTCTGGGAATCAGCCAGCCCAGGCCACTCTGGGCTTTAGCCGCGCACCGCTTCGCCAGGGGCGGTCACCCCCTCGGTCTGTGGATCCGACCTGGTGGATTCTGAGTCAGAGGAAGAGGACCAGTCACCCGGTTCTTATTCCTTCCAGGACTCGGTGGCCTTTCTGGCTTCCCTTGTTCCGGAGGCGGTGTCATCCTCTCAGGAGGTGAGAGCCCCCTGCCCTTCGGCGGCGGAACTCGCCCTGGGATCTCGCCAAATAGGAGTCAGGGACACGGAGGCACAGGACATCATGCCTGGTTCTGTCCCTGATTTCCCTAGTGCGCTGGCGTGCGGCTTCCATTTGCCAAGAAGGCCTTCTCGGCAAATGATACTATCCCAGAAGCCACTATCCTCCTCTCCCAGGCGGACCTCCTCCTGGTCCAGGAGAGGTCGAAATCACACGCTAAGCAGGTGTCCCTCTCAGGGCACTGCCTTGCCGGGTGGGGAGAGCCTGCGATGGGGGGTTTGGAGGCTACCTCGGTTGTGGATTCTTTTCTAGGGGGACTAGTGTCTGCCTTAAGGATCCTGATTCAGATTCCTTCACCATCCGCCAGTCCGCGGACCCAACTGCAGTGGTAGCCTGTATTCAGTCAATGGCTGAAGGGGTTAAGTATTCGGCTGGGGCCTTCGCTAGGCTCCTTCTGAGCTCTGTACTAGCGAGGAGAGATGCGGTCCTTTTGGCATCTTCTGTGACCCGTTCTCCCTCTGCCCGCGCCTCCCTCAGAGCCTTGCCAGTCAGGTCAGGGTCTCTGTTTGGGAATCACGTACAGGCTTCCATTAAGAGCAGGCCGAGATTAGGCGTGACCTCGCCTTTCAGTCAGGCCCCCCTTCCCCCGCTCCGGTTTCAAAACGCAAGGCGCCAGCGCCTTTCTCATCACCGGGTCCCTCTCAACCCAAGGGACGACGGTCATTTGGACCCCGGGGGATCCGAGGCAAGCAGCCCAGCAGGGGTCGGCCTCAGGCACGGCCGGCGGGTCCGAATGCTCCCACGTCTCAGACGGCCCACCCCCAATGACTTGCCCCCGACCTGGGTGCTTCACCCCAAGGCGGTCCTGTGGGCAGTCGTCCAGGCACCTCAGTGCCTGGGGAGCGGCTTCCCGCAAGCCCTTGGGCTCTGCGGGTGGTCATGTCGGGTTTTCGTCTTCCTTGGGGTGCAGTGAAGGCCCCTCTCAGTCATTTCGTTCCTCCTCGGGATCTGGCAGCCTCTCAGGCCTTAGACCAGGAGGCCCTTTCGCTGTTAGCCAAGGGAGCCACAGAGGAAGTCCTCTTCCATTCCTCTCCGGGCTTTTATGGCCGCATTTTTGTGGTTCCCAAAGCTTCTGGAGGATGGAGACCGGCTCTAGATCTCTCGCCCTTGAACAGGTTTCTTATCGTCCTCCGTTTTCGAATGGAAACCCCCATGTCAATCCACGATGCCATGCATCCCGGCGATTGGGCGGTACCCATCGACTTAAAAGATGTGTACTTCCATCCTTGATCCACCCAAGGGACAGGAAGTACCTCCGCTTCGTGTGGAGAAGCCGCGTTTTTCAGTTCAGGGCTCTTCCCTTTGGACTAGCCCGGCCCCTTGGGTTTTCACGAAGGTGGCTCGGGGACTTTGTTTGCATGTTCGGGAGAAAGGAATTCGTCTGAAGGCCTATCTAGACGATTGGCTTCTTCTTGCCTCATCCAGCACTCTGTGATCTCAGCAAGCCCTACAGGTTTTAAGCCTCTGTCAGCAGCTGGGATTTGTTCGCAACGAGGAGAAGTCCGATCTCATCCCGTCGCAGCAGCTCTCTTCCGGGTCTGATGGAGTCCTTGGCTCCCTTAGTACCCCTTGGGCAACTGCACAAACGCGGTTTCAGCGCCTCTTTCGCAAGCGTTGGTCTCAGGCACTGCAGTCGTGGGGACCTGCTGATCCCTCTCGGTCAGTGGTTCTAGTCATCGGTGGTCCAATGGCACTCCCAGTCCTGGCTAGCTCAGGGAGTCCCATCTCTCCCCCTCCTCCGTAGGAGGACCTGTTCCCGGGACCGCGTCCCAGTCCGGGTGGGGTGCATACGTCAGCTCTCTGACGGCCTCCGGGAGATGGGGTCCTGGCATATCAATCGGCTAGAGATGGAAGCCGTGTTCCAAGCCCTAAGGAGTCTCTTCCCTTCCTGAAAGGAAAACACATTTTCCTCAACACCGACAGCACAACTGTGGCGTGTTATATCAACAAGCAGGGGGGGGGGGGGGGGGGGGGGGGGGGGGGGGGGGGGGGGGGGGGGGCGTTCTCCCTCCCTGTCCCTGAGGACGGAACAGCTTCTTCTTTGGTGCGAGACACAATCAATCCGGATCTCGGCCAAGCAGGTTCCTGGGAAGATCAACATTCTCGCGGACTCCCTCAGCAGGTCGCACATGGTTCTTCCCTCAGAGTGGACTCTCGTCCACTCAATCCTGGAACCTCTCTGGGCCGTATGTTTCAAACCACGGGTAGACCTGTTCGCCACCCGGTTCAACTACCTGAACTACTAGCCTTTCTTTCATCGGAGAGAAAACTTTCAGCCTCCTCTGTTAAGGTTCACAGGGTGGCTATTTCCACCACTATCTGCCAGTTAGGGGGCCCCTCCTTCGGGGACGACCCTCTTCTGCAGGATCTGGTCAGAGGAGCAGCCCTACAGGAGGCCCGATGCCCCCGCCGTATCCCGGCATGGGATTCTTTTCTTAGTCCCCTCTCCCTCAGGCTCCCCCTTACGAGCCCATCCGGGAGTGTTCTCTGAAATTCCTTTCCTTTTTAAAACAGCCTTTCTCGTTTCCTGGCCTCAGGGAGGCGCTGCAGTGAAGTCCACGCCCTTAGTGGCCTGCCTGGGGATGTCGCCTCCGAACCGGATGGCTCGATATCTCTTCGCCTCTCCCCAGAATTTTTAGCGAAAAACCAGTTGCCAGGTTCTTCTTCCCCGACTATCTCCATTCTTCCTCTCACTTCTATTCTCGCCCAGGACGACGAAAACTGCACTCTCTGTCCGCGTGCGCGCTCTGCGGGAGTATAGGAAACGCACGAAATCTTCTCGCTACAAGCAGCGCCACCTGTTCCTCTCTTACAACGAAGGTTATAAGGAGGACATCAGGCGCTCTTCAATCTCTCGATGGCTGAGAGAAGTCATTAAAGCTGCGTACGCGAGATCTGAGGGGATTTGGCTGTTCTTTCACCTAGACCTCATGAGACTAGGGCATGGGCGTCTTCGCTGGCAGTAGCTCATAATGCTAGCATTCAGGGTGTGTTAGATGCCGCATATTGGGGGTCCCCTAGCACCTTCATCCAATTCTACCTGCGCGACGTTTCTCGTCTGCGCGAGGATGGGTCTAGGGGCATCGCATCAGCTGTGGTGGCGCAACACTCCATCTCCGCCACACGCTCCGGCTCTTCTCGCTCCTCCAGGCGGTAACCAGGTGAGCCCTCCTTCCAGGTAGTGCGACTCTGCATTAGTGAGCCACGGTATAGTATGTGTAATTAAAAAGGAAATTTTTTATTCTAAAATTACGTTTAATCTAAACATACTTACCGTGGCTCACGCAGAGACCCTCCCTACCTCCCCGCCTTCCTGGTTCCTTCAGGAGTTCTCAGTCCGGGTTTAATATACCTCGAAAAGAGGAGGATTCTGGGCATGCGCAAGGCACGAGGCCCTTTCAGGGGTTTTTGTTGTCCGTACGGACTTTATTGTATACGAGGCAGGGATAGCAAATTGCTGCCGCTTATTGCATTAGTGAGCCACGGTAAGTATGTTAGATTAAACGTAATTTTAGAATAAAAATTTCCTATACACGGCACACGGCATACGAGTCTGAGTACGAGACTGAGGTGGGTCGGGGAAGGGAGGGAGGGAGAGAGAGAGAGACAGAGAGAGAGAGGGGGGGGGGAGGAAGAGAGGAGAGAGAGAGAGAGAAGCTGAATTGAAACTGACGTGCATGCATGACTTAACAGAACAAACAGATCACACACACACACACACACACACACACAACACACACTGACTCACACACACACACACACACACACACACACACACACACACACACACACACACACACACACACAAAACGCACACACACACGCACGCACGCACGCAGCACGCACGCACGCACGCACGCACGCACACACACAACACACACATGTGTACTCACGACCCTTGTAGGTAAAGCCATGGTTCTGTGTAAATATCCGCTTCTCATCACATAACTGTTCACTATCACTTTTAACACAACACAAACTGTCTTGTTGGCACATGTCTCGTGGTGTGTCCTGCACTCTCAGATCAGCGGCTTGTGTTACAGAATAGTGTGACACTGACAGGGCTTTTGCTGTTGTCCCTCTCCTCTCTCAAACCGCCCCACCCCCACCCTGTCCCCCACCCCCACACTTTAACATGAAGTACACTTTGCCCGTTTGAAAAAAAAATCTAAAACAAAAACTATAGTTGATGTTCAGTAGTTACTCTCACTTCATGTAATAATTTTAAAACCTATATTTATCAATATATGCATAATCTTGGAAATAAAGGTCAATATTTCTAGCTATTATATACACCATTACAAACATGCAATTCAACTTGTATCAGTGAACATATGTCAACTTGAAAGTAACATTGTTAATGCTCTTACGTTCTATAGGATGATTATGTACACATTATTTTGTGTCAATTTGGGATAGTACTTATGTATGCTTTTTCATTTCAACAAATCTTACGTATATGAATTTTCATACCTGTCTCTCTCTCGCTCTGAAATGGATGATCTGCAAAAGTCTGCCGGGAAACATATACTTAGAATTTGTTCAGTGACAAAATATAAAGATGCTTAGGGAAGAATGTTCATTTCTTTTGCTCGCTTCTTCCTGAGTGGTGTTCGAGCTTCACTTGATGCTTTCCGAGGTTTTGTAATTTTTTTCAGCACAATCGGCTGTCCACCAGTTTGGCATGTGACAGTCATTTTATCACTGGACTGTGAGAGCTTAATGCGGGCAAGTTTTGTGAAATAAGCTTCTTCTGTGTTTGTCAGTGGTGCCTTCAGCTGACTCAAAGGCCTGAGGATTCTTTTTCTGAATGGAGACAATGCTTTGTCAATGCCAGTTGGAACGGTCTGCACTGATGCGCCTCTTGAATCTCTGGGTGGAGTTGATGTGGCATCAGATGTGACACAAAAGGAAACTTGTTTTTGACTGGAGATAATGCTTCATTGATGCCAGCTGGGACAGTCTGCACTGATACAGTTCTAGGGACTTTTGCCGGAGTTGATGTGGCTTCAGATGAGACAGAAAATGAAATATCACTATCAAGATTAGAGTTTGATTGGCACTTTCGTTTTGCTGGTTGGGAATATGTTTGAGAACGGCAGATTTCTTTATCTTTTTCTCTGGTCTCCCACCTTACTCTGCTGTTGAAAGTGAGCGCATAGCGCACACTGACTGACAGATAAACTGGGGTCAAACAGGTGCCATAATTTTGAGGCTTTTTCAAATTCTGCCAATGCACGGCTCTTTGCTGTAGTTGATTTTTGCGGTTTATCAGATTTTTCAAAGTTCTTGCACAAAACACACAGACTATTTTTGAATGTACTTCCTCCTATCTTCCAGAACATTCACATTGAAGATTACATTTATTTCAGAAGCAACACTCAAACATGTTACCACTGATTTGTTTTTATCTTTCTTTAATCTCTTAGACCTTTTCCCACACAGTCTACACAAGACCTTTAAACGTTCTAAATGTACAGTGAGAGAATGACCGTTTTGTTCCATAATCCTTTCGGCCACCCCACCCCCTCTCTCTCTCTCTCTCTCTCTCTCTCCTCTCTCTCCTCTCCTCTCTCTTCTCTCTCTCTCTCTCTCTCACACACACACACACCACACACACACACACACACACACACACACACACACATAAAAAACACCCTAATGGTACTACCAACAGCACACTTTAATTTGAATTTGCCGATAGAAATAGTAGTAGTGATTGGAAATGAAGTATTATTATAATTATGATAATTGTTTACTTATTACTGTTAGGCCTACTACCATTACTGTTTCAGTAGTGTTATTTTGCTTGTAGTAATTATGTTATCCTCTACGTTTCCTTTAATTAGGCCTACGTTGCTCTACATGCAACCATAGTACATATAAAAGTAGCAACAATGAAGAAATATGTGTGTATACAACGGTGTAAATACGACCCCTTTACAAATGCCAACTTTTCGTTCACAAAGATGCTTGCCAATGTTTGACCTACTTCGGCTTAAAAGCACATCAGCCAACGACGCACGCACGCGCAGGCCGGTCGACCGGTCGCAAAGTTCTGTCAGAAAGTTTTAAACACATGCTTAATTATGGTACTCACAGAGCTGGTCGAAATGCCAGTTTTTGTCACATTCTCAAGTACTCACTGAGCTATTGCTGACACACAGAAATTATAGTCTAAAAACAACTGCACAGTAAATATAACTTAATGATGTTGCACAGGTCTCGAAGCGTCCACACTCACACACACAGCAGTACAGCGTCTTCGCTGAGCGCGTCTGGAAGTGGGTGGCTGACTGGTTACTGCCTAGCTGGGGTCAAAAGGCAAAGCGCTGAGCGAACTTAATGCAGTTGCTCTGAGTGTACCTGCGGCGCCGTGGGGGGGACTGCCCCCCTTTTTGAAAAATCCTAGATTAAGCTCTGAAAAAATCTTTGATTGTTCCTGACACAGGTCTTTCCATTTCTCGCTACCTGTCACCCCCATTCCTACACACACACACACACCAACACACAGACAGATGCAGACGCGTACGCACGCACGCATGCACACACGCACGCATGCACACAGAGAGAGTCTGGGAAAGAAGGATGGCAAAGGAGGCAATTGATGACAGGATGAAGGGATTAGACATGACAGATTTTTTGAAGAGATGAGAGCAGTTTTATAGCCAACAGGCTTGGCATGATGGATAGTGAATGAACACTCATTGCACAGGAGGGGGTGAGGGGATGGAGCGGAGAGGAGCAGGAGGGGAGGGGGAAAGAACAACAGGGGAAACTTTCTCTGTATTGATTTTGAGCTGACTTTTATTTTTTTATATGGATCATTCATTTGTATTGGATACAGTAGCCATTGGATACATACTGCTGGGCCTCACACTGTGATTTGTGTATAAAATAGGTCATCTTTCAAAACCAGAGTGAACTTATTAAGCTAAATGCACATGTAACTATCGATAATTTCATTATGATTAAACAACCACCACCAAACCAAACCAAAGCAAAAACAAAACTATTTTGCCTCAGCTGCAAAAAGAGTATGATAAAAGTAAGAGGTTTGAAACTTTTGTATTGTCCTTATTCAATCCAACAATGACCATGTGCAAGTTTGTGTGTATGTTATGCATTTATGATATTTTTAAGACCCTGTATAAATGCCCAGAGTACCGAGGAAAGTTCAGCTTCAGATCACCCAGTGGGAGCGAGTTTTAGGGTGAAAAACTAAAGGAAATGCCTGCATCAGCACAGCCTAACTTTGTATGCCTGAGGATGTCAGTTGCATAGCTACCATGTCATGACTGCTTGTATTGTTTTTTTTCTCTGTGTGTGCGCATGTGTGTGTGTGTGTATGTGTGTGTGTGTGTTCAGTAGTCTGTCTTGTTTTATGATGTAGAGTTTTATGTGTGAGTTCAGCAGCCTTGGAAAGGCTCTGTGTGGTCAGTTAGGCTATAATGCAGGCTGGAGAACTCTCCTTTGATTGACAATTTTTGAGAAAACCAACTAACTTTCAGAGGCAATAAAAACAAACAGCTGAGAAAACAAACAAACAATTCTGCTGAGAAAAAAGTAGCGAAACCACTACATCAACCAGTCTATTACCATCTCCACTTTTTCCAGTTCATGTTTTTATGATTTTACATTCAAGGCAAAACTTTTGCAGTTGTTATAGTATGTCACAGGTCATCTGCATGCATTAATAAAAAAAAAGTTCTGTGATGGGCAGATATGCAATGTAGGTAAAAGCAAATTGTTTGCCGTTTTTCTGGTTTTGTGTTGTGTTAACCCTTTGACTGCTGCACCCTTTTAAAGCTCTGAGACAACAGTTTGCCAAGCCGTTTTTAGTCGTGAAGGGTAATAATTCAAAAAAAATTCTGGCTCGAAAACTATTGAACAAAAGCATATGAAACCTATACTTTTCTGAAAGGAAATTGAACACTCTTTCTTTGATAACAATTGCAATCACATTCAAGACCACCGCAAAAAGTTTATGTCCAATGAAATAGGTTTATGTGTTTTTCACTCAATTCTAAAATACTATCATATTAGTGTGAAACAAAACGGTGAATTATTGTTAGAAAACAAAACAATCATAAGGAAAAATGTATTTCCTTACCTTATGTGAAGAAATATAAATCCAAAGTTTTCAAATTGACCAGATACCTGTCCACAGCTACATCCAGGTTATTAGGAGGTTCAGAAAGAAATTTATGTGTCACTGTTGTTTTTCTTCTTCTTTTATCCATCAGTATTATGACCACACAACACAAACACAAAGATGATAAAATCACACATATATTACATAATTATTTGTACAGGACAGGAGACAGTGACTAATAGTTTTTCTTTGTGGGGTACTCCTGGAGATGGTGTTGAAGGACACTGTCCACACACATAGTTTGTTTCCTTTTGGATGCCCTCTTGCTGCACACCTTGCACCTCCTGCCTTGTGAATGCTTCCCCACAGTCTTTTCTAAGGTAGTGGGGAAGTGCCTCTCCATCAGGCATGCAATTTCTTCCGAACGGGGTAGAGCTGCTTGTGGTGCTGGATTGTTGCCATACAGGAGGTCGCTGATGACTTGCAGCTGGAACTTCAGGAAATCCAACTTGCTGTGTGTGTTTCTTGTCTGGCTGGGTGGTGTTAGGTGGCACAAGGGGCTGGGCCAACACATCACCTTTCCCTCTCCCCCTCTGTGCAGCAGCTCCCCGTCCTCTACCTCTAGTCCCACGTCCTCTGCCAACACCTGTTGACATAAAATAAAAGTCATGTACACACACAAACACACACACACACAAACACACACACACACACACACACACACACACACACACACTCTCTCTCTCTCTCTCTCTCTCTCTCTCTCTCTCTCTCTCTCTCTCTCTCTCACACACCACACACACAACACACACACACACACACACACACACACACACAAATAGCACATGCACCATTACTACTTCTCACTCAGTCTTGTTTCAAGTATCTACTCAAAAACCATTTGATTGCGCGCACGCCACACACACACACACACACACACACACACACACACACACAGTGAAATCAGAAACACTCGGACAAAGTGCCACGCCCACACCACGCCCACCATGTAAAGTCTTCTGATAAATGCCATGTGATCAAAACCCATTCATCAGCACACTCGCACAAGACAGTAACTATGAGTCGTACCTGTTCCCCTTCCATCGCCGGCCGCCTTTGTTCACGCGTGCTGGCGTGGCCACCCGCAGGCTGACCCGTTGTGTGTGTGTGTGTCAGCTGTAGCAGACGACGCCTCTGCTTCACTCACAGTACAACCCTCCTCTTCTCAGCTGTGATCACTTGACTGGCCTTCGCCCACTTCAAAATCTGGGTCAGTGATGTCGTCATACTCTGCCTCCAGCTATCTGCTCTCTCTGTTCATGTTCTCACGAGCTATTCTGGCAATGTTGAAGTCAACATCACCCCCACTCCTCTGAACAGCTGATTCGTCACCTTCGTCCTCATCCAGCGGGTCTTCTAACACACTGGAGTCATCATAGGCAATAAATTCTTTGTCCTCAATCAGTTGAAGAACTTCCTCAACATCAGTGGTAACAAACTCGCTGTAGTCTTTTTGGTGCACGCTTTCTTTTGACACCACTTGGTCCTACTCGTGGTTCTTCTTCGTGCCATGTTGAACTCGTGTGAAAATCTGCAGGGGGTGGTATCGGTAACAGCCCAAACTGACCACTTGTCTGCCTCGTTGGATTCTTTTCACTTATGAATATTCATTGCAGACATATCGGACATTCTTATTGGTGTGAATTGGGAAACCCCAAACAAAAGATAAAGATAGGAAAATTCCTACTCTGACGATGACGGATTTTTCCGGAGTTCGGCAGATTTTTGCACACGGAAGCGTCACGGAAAAATCTGTGGCAGGGCAGCCAAGGGTTAAATTAAGACAGAATTGTCAAACATCGGAGAAAGTGAGCAATTTTGATCAGCAGGTTTTTTTGCTTGTATTCTGAAAGTGTAGAAGCCAGGAATGGCATGCTGTGGGTTTTTTATTCTTCTTTTTTTCTTTTTATACAGAGCTGAATTACACTCATCGTGGTTTTTAACAGTGTATTTTGAACACATGCACTATTAGAAGCATGTTAATGCTTCAGAGCACTGAACTACAATGAGAGTCGGATCAAAGAGATAAGTGATTTTGCGTATATCCTTAGTTTTCATAGGTTTGAATGTTATTTGTCCTGCCTGAAGAAAACCCAAAGGTCGAAATGCATTGTGTTTATTTTGTAATTTGTTGCTTCATTTGGCGCTCGGAAATTCTGTTTTTGCTCTTGTTTCAATTTCCACCTGCAGTCGTCCCTCTTGGAAGCTGTCTTAGCTGTATACGTGGAAGGAAAAGAAAAAGGAAGGTGCAATGTTAATTTTCTGTGCATTTCACCAGCACACAGCATAACAAATTGTGTTAGTAGTGAAAGGGTTGAATGTGCGTGATGCTATGGTGTGCAGGTATCAGTGGATGTGGATAATAAAAATGGATGGAGGGAGTGTTTCACAGTATCTGGGGTCAAATTGCCCGTGGGCTATTTCTTCGGAGCGTCAGCTGCCACAGGAGATTTAGCTGGTAAGAAGATGGACACTTTGGTTGCTGTTGTGCTTTATTTTGAAACTCTTCGTTTGCCTGTTTGGGAAATGTGTGTGGAAGGGTTATGTTTGTTCTTATAAGAATGTGCATGCATGCACAGTGCATAAGCGTTAATACTGGTACATTTAAAAGTAATTTTAGGTCCTGTAGAGTGTCTTATTGTTTGATGTCGATACTTCATCATTGTTAACCTTTTTGCAAGCTATGACCAGTTTGCTTGGCCAATGATGGTCCATGTTCAGTGCTGACTCCCGAAGTGGAATCAGGACAAACTTATGATTTGAAAACTGGTAACATGTATTGAGACATTTGCCACTTCTTCAGTAGTATCCATGGGAGAACATCCTTGCACAGGTAAGAATGAAATTCAGAGTGGGATGCGACCAGAACAGTGCAGGCAAACCGTTGAATACACATTACTTTCAAACTCATCTATCCTGAGAAACCGAAATGTGCAAGTCCTTCCTAATTAGATTTATTCTCCTGCCTGTATGTTTCTAGACCAGTAATGTGAAAGTGTGTGTGTGTAAAGGAAAGGAATGGTTTTTGGAGGGTTTTATGAGAGGGAGACTTTTGTGAAATTTCTTATGTGATTTTTGTTTTGTTTTGAAAAAAGCTCTTTCATTTCATTTCAAACAGTTACAAAGATCACATAAAACAAAAACAACAAAAATATCCCCCCCCCCCCCCCCCCCCCAAAAAAAAAAATCTGCATGTTATTTGAATTAGAACTCTAATACTAACTATTCATATAATTATACAGTAACGACTATCTTGCTGCCGTAGGGTTTTTTCCCTAATCTAGAGTTTTTATCTTTTAAATGGGCACACATAACAAATAATGTACACAAGCATAATGCAGGGTTATAAAACGTATTACTTAAATCATCGACTCCATCGAAGTATGGCATTCGAAGAAATTAGATTGTACAGACACACTTTGATTTACGATTATTTTCTCGAGGCTCCAAGGTCACAGATGACTTTAAATAGTAAACAAAAAAAAGTGTACAGCGCTTATTTTGAACATGCATTCATACATTCACACCTCCATGTTCAGTTCAGTTCAGTGGTTTATTTAATGTCTTTTCATCGCCAGATGATATTAGACACTTTAAAATTTTTTTTTTTTAAAAACACCCTCCACACTTAACTTATCATCCACATTAGTACTTTCAAACCCACATCTAATATATGCATATTGACATGAGTGTAATACCCTAGCGGTACACAAAGTTGTTCATCTTTATAAAAATTTTGCAACCTGTGACTGCGAAATAACCATGGCAATTTCAGCAACATATGAACCATATAAGACAGTATTGACATTATCAATGTTATTCATCTGAATACCTTTCTCCTCATAGAGTGGGGTCAACACTGAGCATTCAAACAAAAGATGATGTACAGAAATGTTTTCTCTGCATACACAAGAAATACCATGAGAATATTTAGTGTTCCAAGCATTCAACCTTAATTTATGAATTAATCTGACAATGTGCCTTGGGCACGACGGTAAAGTAGCCATTTTTTGACTAGAATTCTGCTTATGCATACATTTTTCCATAATTTGGATAAATTCACAAGAGGATAGATCTAAGGGATTGTTTAGTAAATTTTCCGTCTTTCTGTTTGCTCCTTCTTTTGCAAGACTGTCTGCTATTTCATTCCACTTTATACCACAGTGAGATGGGACCCAACAAAAATCAACTCTTATGCCTAGTGTAATGAAACAATGCAGGAGATGTTTTATTTCAAAAAGCAAATCTTTTCTAGCTTTGCAGTCCCAACGCTCTAGTGACTGTAAAACTGATTTGGAATCAACACAAAGTAAAATTTGATAGAAAGCAATTGATGTATCATATGTGTAAGTCAAAGCCTTCAGTATTGCATATAATTCTGAGGTATAGATTGAAAACCCCTTTCCTACATAATATGATTTCCTGACATTTAAGGTTGGTATTATAAAGCCTGAACCACTGTCAGAGGATTCCATTACCGACCCATCTGTAAACACTTTTAGATGATTTGGATAGCTGTTTTCCAGATGTTCACGAACTTCAGTTGTTAAAATATTTACATTATCACTTTTCTTTACCAAAGTGTATTTGTAATCAAAAGAAGCATTTAGGTGCTCCCAAGGAGGCATTGGAGGTACTGCAGGAAATTCTGGTATAGCAGTAATATCAATATTACAATGTGACATAAAGTCAGATGTGTAGTTTCTAATTGGTTGAATGTAAGATATGTTTTTAGACCTCCTAGGAAAATCTTTACTGGAATCAATCAGTATTTCTTCAGTAACTGAATTTTTAACAGAAAGACTTCTGACAATATATTTGGATACATCTAATAATCGCTTTTCATTTAGAGGTAATATATTTGTTTCTTTATAACATCTATTAGTGTTTGTGTGTACTGGGACTCCCAGGGCTAATTTCATGGCCTTACTATCCAAGCTTTGCAATCTCTTTAAAAGATAATTAGGTGCAGAGAAATACACTTACTGCCATAAGTCAATTTCGATCGGACTAAAGAGATGTATGTAAAAGGGTATGACAGTCCTGACCCCATGGTTGACAACATATTCTTTCTTTCTTTCTGCGTACGCAGGCCGATACTCCTGCGGACACTCCCTGTATAGCCAGGAAGTGGAGTTTTGTGTGTATGACCCTTTTCTATCCCGCCATTAAGGCAGCCATACTCCATCTTCGGGGAAGGTGCATGCTATGTGTCACGTGTCATCCATACCAACGGCCAAACTGGCCTTCTCTTCCGAAAGTTGGTGATGGATTTTACGTGTGTGCAAGATGTTGTGCGTGCGTTCACACAACGGAACCTCGGTTTATAGTCTCATTCGAAGGACTGTGTGGGGAATGGAGTCAGAACCAATGACAACATATAATTTTAAGAATGTTTAATCTTTTTCTTGTTTTATCAATTAAGTTTTCAATATGTGTTTTCCAGTTCAGCTTAGGAGTTAAAATACCCCCAGGAACTTAACTTTTTGTTTATATTCCAGAATCTGACCATCTAGCAAAAGCGAGGGTAGAGTCTTTGGGTTCTCACCATTGTTAAACAACATAAGACATGTTTTTTCTCCAGATAGTTCTAATCCATTGTTCTTCATATATGAAGATAATTTATCCAATTCCTTTTGGTACATCTTCTGTACAAAATTTATTGTTCTTTTATTGGAATGCTTCCTTAATGTACAATTAATCCAAATAGCAATATCATCTGCATATTGTACTACATGCATTGCTTTTGACATAGATTTGGGAAGATCATGGATTAGGATTGTGAACAACATGGGAGCAATAACTGATCCCTGAGGAATACCCATATCTACATTCCTAAAGGATGAATAAGTTCCTCCAATCCGCGTACATATGCTTCTTTCTGTTAGAAAGCTTTTAATGTAATCAAACATTCTCCCAGAAATGCCAACATTTTTTAATTTGTACAATAGCCTTGCGTGCCATACGCAGTCATAATCTTTTTTAACGTAAAAAAATGTAGCCAAAGTACTTTTTCTATGGGAGAATTACTTTTTAATGTGACTGGTCAGTTTTACTAAATGGTCTGTGGTACAATGACCTTTTCGAAAGCCCGCTTGCTGAACAGGAATCACACCACCTTTTTCACAGTAATATAACAATCGTTTTTGAATAATTTTTTCTAAAAGTTTACCAACATGAGATGTTAGAGCTATGGGTCTGTAACTATGCACAGATGTCCTCTGTTTACCTTCCTTGAGTACTGGGACTACTACTGAACTTTTCCAGATTCTTGGAATAGTGCCATTAATCCAACATATTTGGAATAATGAATGCAGTAGTACTTTCCACGAAGAAGGTAAGTGTCTGATGAGTTGATAGGACACGCCATCAAGGCCAACAGCTGAATCATGTGAAGGGATAGAATCTAGTGCTTCTGATAGTTCTGATAACAGTAAAGGTGAGTTTAGGAAATGTTCGTTTTCTTGTGGAGGAGCCATGTATTCGTCTTTTTGTTCCTCATTGTTTCTGTGACGACTGTTTTCTGGCTGAAGATTTTTAGATTGACTACAAGCTGAAAATAAATCTGAAAAAGCTTCAGCTTTATCCAAAGCAGTGGGAAAATCAGTTTTTAACTTTACTGGGTATGACCGAGTTTTATAGCAATTTTTCATTTCTTTTACTTTTTTTCCAAACTTTAAATAAATCTTTTGATTCTGATACCTCAGCTTCACAAAACTCAACCCAGCACTTCTTTTTTGCTTGAGCAATAACTTTGGAACATTTATTCTTTTCTTGTTTCATGATTATAAAGTTTTCATCTGACTTATTTCTTATCCATGTTTTGTAGCACCTCCATGTATATGTGTGTGTGCGTGTGCATGCACATACATACACACACATGCACACACATATACATACACAAAAACTTAGCTACACACACACACACACACACACACACACACACACACACACACACACACACACACACATATATATATATATTGAAGTTTTCATGGAATGCAATGGCACATGTTTTCACAGCTTTCTGAGCCATTGTTATATCGATGCAGCTTAACTTGGGCTCACAATCATGTTGAATTAATTAATATATATTGCCAGTAATCATTGTTGCCTTTTGTTGTACTCAGCCCAACCCTCCAGAGTATTTTTAATGATGAAGTAGAGGCCAGTGGAAGCAGATTCACAATGGCTGCAACTTCAAACAGTGCACCTCAACACTATAAAAACTTTCCAAAAATCCCACATGGAAATGAAACATTGTGTCTGTCAAGACGAGGGATGGGGTTAATTGGTTGTTCAGCAGAGTATGGCGGATGAGTGTAATTGGTCGGAACAGTTGTTAAAATATTAAATTCTGCAAAGAGTTTTACATGGTACAGCACAGCACATGATTCCCTGTTTGGCTAAGCATTCTTAGCATGGCAAACTGAAGTCTGAACCATCCTGTTTTGTGTTGGTGCCTAGATTAATTTTGTAGGCAGATAGATTGGGAGCAGATGAAAGCGACTGCATGTTGTGAACCAGATATATATGATGGTCTGTGGATATCTCTATTGTCACTACAAAATTTTGGCCTGGCAGGGATTGCTGCTTGGTAACTGGTCATAGCTTGCAAAACATTTGGTTTCAAAAGTGTACTGAAGGAAAACGCCTCATTGTTTTTGATTTATCTATGATTTCCATGGTGTGTTTCAGATAACCATGACATCATTTCAGTAAAGTTTTATGAACTGGAGTTGCCAGAAAATGTAAGTACAGAGCATACTTTATTTGAAGAAGAAAATAATTATTTGTTTGCATTGTTCAACAGGTTTCATCTGTGTTGTGTCTATCATTTTATCAGAAGTATTTTAAAGTTTTATCTATGGTTATTACTGTTACTGGTTGTCATGTGATGTCTTAACCTATTGACTTTGAACTTTCCAACTTCTTTGCTGTCAGTTCTGGTTTTATGCCATGTATATGCATGAGTTCTTATCTACTGTTCGTCCTCTGATACTGGTCTCCTGCGACTGCACACATTGACAACAGACCAACGGTGAAAGGCTTTTCTCTTTCCAAGCGCCAGCTGCATGCAGCAAACCATCTCTGTCTCTCTGACACCAAGATCTCTCCATTCAAGACAGGCTTCAAAACACACTTTCCTGTGACACATACATGTAATGCCTGCTTATAATGGTTAGATGACGAATGTGCATGGATACAGTCAGGACTAATTGCATGTTATAGGATGTGTATGCCATGGTATATTATGATGATAGATGTGTATGCCATGCTACACATGATGCATGAGCCAGGAAATGATTAAAACATAAGGTAACAATGTCATGCAGTGTAAGTAGGTGTTAAAAATGTTAATTAAACGTATGTCTGATTATTATTATAATTATTTTTGTTTTTTTTTATGAGCATCATTCTGACATGTATTATTTTTTGTCATGCATGTTTGAAAATGACTTTCTGCATTTTTTTTTTAAAGAGAATTTTTGCTTACAAATAAGGTGACTGATACAGTCTGTAGTGTTTTGTGCTGGCTGTGATCTGTGGAGTGTTGTTTGGTGATTTTGTTTGTTGTCTGCTGTTGGTTACATCAGAAGAAAACATTTGTTGGAAATGTACAAGTTTCTTCCATATTCTTCATTCAGTTCAGCATATCATTGCACATTGTGTTCTTACAGACACACACACACACACACACACGCACGCACGCACGCACGCGTGTGTGTGTAATAAATATTTGAACACAGTGGTACCCTCTCTCTCTCTTTCTCACTGTCCTTTTGAAAAATGGGTAAGATGATGGCAAAATGAAAATGTGATCAATTTATTGGTCAGCAGAATGCTAGGTAAGAGGGAAGTAGCACGGACAACAAGTAGAATTGTGTGCCTTGCACTGCCAAATCACTGTTTCGGCTTAAAACAGTGAAAGAGTTCGAGCATCAGAACCTTTGAAGGAAGGTTTCATGACAGATATCTGATTGACCATATATCCCTGCAGTGTAAGCTTGTGGACATGCATGACAGCCAAAGTATATCCCTCCCACCTGCTCCAAGAGCTTCAGGGATCATCAAGTGCATTGAGGGGAAAGTGGGATTGGGCAGGGTTTTTGGCATCTGTAAGAAATTGGTTCGGGCCAAAAGATCCAGTATTATAAATGAATTAGTATAATAAGGCATCTGACAGGGGGGAAAAGGCTGTGGTTGTTCACACAGCTAGTAAATCTGGAAGAAATTTACAAGATAATTGTTCTAGGTCTTGTGCTGTATGTTTTTGTACTTGTCCAGTGGTGGTGTTTATAACCAAATGAAACAGATACAAAGACTTGTATTTATGTATGTATGTATTCAATTAATTATTTCATTTTCTTCTTTTTGCACATAGACTTATTTCATTGATTACAGTTGGATGAATTTAACCGTCTGTGACATTCATTTTTCAGGCCAGTCCACCATACATGGGCATACCAGAGGCAGCCCACATGGAAGCACCAAGAGGTCAGTTCTGCATTTGTCTGTGTAACTCTTTTCTTCTCTGCACTCAAAAATTGAGAGAACAACTAGTGATGTGAGAGGAAACACACTCCACACTCACAAGCACACATATACACAATACACACACATGTGGAAATTAAAAGGGAAATCTTTTTTTTTTTTTCTTTTTTTTTGTACATAGAGCTGGCACCGCCTCGGAAATTTTCCCATGCAAATTTTTGGTGTTAAAACAAGCAGCAGGTTTGGAGAGATACATAGATCATATTTAATGCACTCATAAAATTCTTTTCTTAAAAAAATGTATTCATCAAATAACAAAAGGTTTGTGAGTACCAGTATAAGGGAGATTTTTTTTTCTGCCAGGTGGCCTTGGAATTTAAAAAGAAAAGACAAACATAAAGAAAAGGAAACAGAAGGTGTCTGAATTTTGCTTTGATACTTGATATGTGCACAAGAGAGAGAACAAGTTTTCAGAAAATTCTCCACCAGACAAAATACCCTATACCCAGAGTTGATTATGTTTGTCTTTTGGTCCAGTGCAAGGTATTTGACTAATATTGTGTGTATGTGCATGTGCGTTCATGCTCGCACATGCATGCATGTGTGTGTGTGTTTTAACTGCTGGCCGTGCTGAATGTGTAATTGATACAAATGGTGTCTGTCTGCAGATCATGTGGAGGACAAGCGGGGCTCCCTGAGCAGTTTAAGCGGGTGGAAACTGTTCATGGTGATCATTCTCATCCTGGTGGGCTTGACAGTAGTGGGGGTGGTGGGCTTCCTGGTCTTCCAGAAACAGCAGGAAAGCTCCAGGAAACGATTCTACTGACACCATCAGCAGGACCACTGTCCTGCCAAGTTCATGGGCTTCATCATCATCATTTGTTTGGTTGTCTTTTTAAAGGGTGGGGATCAGGTGAAAGAATTCATTGAGCTGGGTTTTTGATGATTTGCGTGTTTGGCTGGGATGGGTTATACGTGGTTGTCTTTGATGTGTATTCATGATGGGCTTTTGTTTTGTTTTATTCGTTTATTTTCTTTTTTGAAACTTATTTTTGGTGAAAGTCGAAATCTGTTGAGTCTTTGAAAATCTTGTCCATCATATGATTTCAGTTGTCGGTCTTTTTTTTAAATTTTTTTTTTTTTTAATGTTTTCTTTGAAAAATGTTCTTTGCATAATTCATTTAGAGAGGGTCAGAAATGTATGGTACTATGGAGGGGAAAAAAGCAATAATATGAATGTCTTATGCTTTTTATTGTTGTTGGTAGTTTGTTCACTTTGCTTTGAAAAAAGTTTGTTTGTTTTTTGGCCTTTCCCTATGGCTGGATTCCTATCTTGCTTGATGATAATCGTATGTGAACAGAATGGTAGTGCAAGTTGTTAGTGCTGGCTCATGGCAGAGAGTTACTCTCCAGTTCTTGAACCATGGGCCATGAATCGTTTTAAGATCCTGTGCAAAAGATCAGCGTCTGTGCTTAGGTCTTGTACACAAAATGGGTTACTTACATCTGAAAAATTAACAAATATCAAGTGTTCATAGGGAGGGGTCTTGATGGGGAGGATCATATTACAGATGCTCATAACCAACCATCAAAAGGTATCTACTCAGTAGATCAAATTGTCAAAACATGTATATTAGACGGGCTGTATAAATACAGCATAAAACTTTTCAGTAAAATTTGTGGAAGAATCTTATTTTGTCTGGCCACACAGAACAGTAAAGTTCTAGTTTAGATGCCCGCCTTTGTCTTCATCTCATTCATATGTGCTTCAGAAAAACAATAGCTGATGGAGCTTCAGTGAAAGAGATGGACTCAAAGGGAGCTTCACAAAGCCACTCCCAAACTGTTTCATCATTGTATGTGTTCAGGTTTTTTTTTGTTTTTTAGTTCAGAACAGCTTCCATCTGCCTGCTCTGCTGTCTGGTTGAAACTGACTTTTTTTCTTAATGATATATTTCCTTACTAGAGTGATTTGGCAGTTGAATTGGATTATTTCGCTGCCTAGAGCTGCAGGGGTGTTAACTGTTGACAGTGTTTACGTTGGAAATAAGTCTTCAGCTGCTTGGTGGAATCTCTGGACCTAACTTTTGCCTAGTGTTTGGTCATTTGTTGGCAGACGTTGTGTGCAGGACTCGTATCGGACCCAATCTGGTTGCCAGTCAGGTCAGCAAGGTATCTACAGTACAGAAGTTAAATAAACATCGTTTTTGAATTTGGTTATGTCAGAGAGGGAGTCTTGTCTGGGAAGATGGAGCAGGCAATTTCCACTGTAATTCCAGTATTTGAGCCTCATCAGTTGTTGAATGGAGAAGAATGTTAATATATGTGAAAGGGTTTTGTCAGGCGTGATTTCTGATACAAAAGAATCTTTGTTGTTGTTGGGTTTTTTTTTAAAGAATGCCTGAAAACGGTGTTAGAAGTGGGGCAAGATGATGGGTTTTCTGCAGTTGACATCATATTCACTGTGCTCACATCCTTCCAGGGTGCTTTTACACTCAGCATTTGACTTGACGTTACACAGAAGCCTTTCACGACCCGGAGAAGACTGACAATGACATGGTGCAATGGAAAATGGTTCTGTGAAAAAGGAAATCTTGCTGCTTTTCAGATTAATTCAGATATCATTTTCCCCCACCCCTCTTGATACACTCTCTAATGCCCTCACTTCCTTTCCTTACTTCTGTGCGTACCCTCTTGATCACAAAATGAGTGAAATCCAGTATTTTTTTGTGCTCTAGTGATCGCTAGCATTCTGCCTGGATTCAGCAAACTGATCTCTCTTCTTTTTTTTTTTTTAAATGTCATGAGGCCCTGGTTATTATTTCCAAAGAGGTCTTTTCAGGTGACTTTCTGCAAACTGAAGAGTTCATATGACTAATATTTTTTTCAGCATGAATGGGAAATTTCAAGCAAATGGACAGCAAGAAACGGATTACCTGGTTCACTGTGTTGTGTATAGTACACAGAGGCATGTTGAGACTCCAGCTGTCTTGTGAAACGTCCAGTTCAAAAGTTCACAATTGGCAATGTGTTGGTCATGATTCCAGGAGACCGCGCCATTGTCGTCCCACAGGTGTAGGTCATGAAAATATAGGTTATGTTTTGGTAGGAGAGAATGAATCTGCAGTGAGGTGAACAGAATGATAATAAATTGGGTCCTTTTATCCGAAATGCTTAGACGGTTCTCTAAAGATTCTTTTTAAGGCTTGTGAGTACATGCAAACACTGAGTGACTCGTCATAGGATCAAAATGAAGAGTTTTATGGGAACATGCTGGTCAGTGTGAAGTTAGAGTGCGACTGAGATGGATATGAAATTTGAATTTGGAGAAACAGAGTTCAGCGGAGATAATTGCAAAATGCTGAAAAGAACATCGTTCAGTACAATATATATATATTCTTAAAACTGAAAAGGCAGAGGAGTCAAATTACCGCTTTCCCGGTCACTGAGGAGAAACAACAAGGTTTCGAAATATCGGTATATGACCAGGAGTTATATGTTAGTGAGTTTCCCTCCCTATTGGAGGATGTCTCCCCCTTGGAGACTATAAGCTTGCTGAAGGCTTATTTTGAGAAGCATTTATTTTATTTTTCTCCATTCACCCACTCAAGCACATACTGTTAGTTAGGCAGAATCATCTACCACTGGAGATATGAATGCTTATTTCCCCCTATTTCGTCAATCTAAGACATAAGAGCAAGCTTTGTTTATAATTCAATATTTTTTGCAGTCATTGCAACACCAAGCTGCTCTGTAAGTTGCTGGAACGGTGCGCGGTACTTATCCTTGGAATTTATTAGTTTGTTGTATATATATATATATATATATATATAGATCAGTATATTTAAAATGCCTAAAACAATTTTTTAAGTGCTCAACCCCTTGGGGAGCAACATTATATATATATATATGTGTGTGTGTGTGTGTGTGTGTGTGTGTGTGTTGTGGCTCTGTTTTCTTTAATAGATTGGGAGCTTTTCTCTTCAGATTGTCAGGGCGTCAACTAGTTGTGTGTGCTACAGTGTATGAATGTTAGTTTGCTAGAGCTTTATTGGTGGCATTGTGGTAAGCAGCGTAATGGAGGAGGACAAAGAAATCTCAAAAATCCAGAAGAGACAGAACAGTCTTGCACTGTGGGCAGATGACCTCAACTTATGAGGCCGTAACTTCCTAATGCCAGTAGCAGCAAGCATTTTATGCGCAAAGAGCTGTAATTTGCAGGGCTGCTGTGGAGAATCCACGATCCAAAACACATTTCATAAGGAAGCATTTTCTTAATAATGAGGTGTGTTTGCAGAAAGAACTGTGATTTGTGCCTGTGGTATGTGTGGCTGCTCAGCAAGTTAAGAAGCCACCACTGGAAACATATGTACCACCTCTCATGCTCGCTCCCCCCACCCCCTCTTCTGCCATAATTTTCAACCTTAAGGAAATTCAAACTCTTTTTTTCTTGAAAAATAGGAATCTGCTGGGTTCTGCTTTTTGTTTGTTTTTGTATATTATTCATACTTGGTTACCTTTGTGACTGCATACAAAAGACAAGACTTCAGTCTGTCTGTGTAATGCTTAAAACAAAATGTCAGAATGAAAAATGTAGCATGAAGCTGTGCTTCTTGTTTTAGAAGACAGATATGCTCATATTGATAGCTAAAATACATCTAGATTGCACAGATTTTAACAATTTTTTTCTCTCACTATTTTCTCAGGACTGTTAACAAAGATGCGTCTGCAATGCAGATGCGTGTGTCTTCCAATAACAGGTACATCCTTTTTCATGCCGGAGCATTTTTTTTACAGCCATGGTCATTGTTTGAATCAAGGTTAGTCGGCACATTCACCGTTAAATCAAAACAGCTTGAGGCAGAGACCTTCAGTTGCTCCAGTGTATGGTAATTTTGAGTGGTTTTGATCAGACATCATTCTGACATTGTTGATAGATTTTAAAGCAAAAGTTAAGAGGTAGTAACAAAAATAATAACAAAAACAACATAGGGAGTCTGGTAATATATAGACGTGATTTGGAAATGTTCCAAGGAACCTAAAGCTGGCAGTTTTGGTGTTATTTGTTGGTCTATTTGGAAGATTCTCATGTGCATTATCTTGCATTATCTTCATTTCTAGATAATGACGTGGATAGCAAAGCAGACCCGATATAAATGGAAAGAAACCTTTCAACTTCCCGGAACAACTGATTTAAAATTGCTTTTGATTGTTGTTTTTTTAACATTCTTCCCAAGCTCAGGTGCTAGCAAGACTTGACCAACAACAATCCTAAAATTCCCAGATGGGAAATGTGAAGAATTAAAATGAATGTTTTGGTCCATCATTTTATGTTGTAGGCTGCTACAGCTGGTCTTTGATGCCAGCGATTTTGTTCAGCACAGATTGTATCTCCATCCTCTGGAGACTTTGAGCTAGTAATGTACTCTTTTCTATCACTCTTTCTTTCACTTGTTCTGTATGATGGTTCACTGTTTTGCTGCCTTTGTGACCCACTCATCTCAGTTTGTTCCGGGAAGTTGAAAGGTTTCTTTCCATTTATATCGGGTCTGCTTTGCTATCCACGTCATTATCTAGAAATGAAGATAATGCAAGAAAGCTTTTTTCGCATCAATGAATCATTTTCTTTTAGGAGGCAGACATGGATGAGGCTGTCACTTTTCTGTTGTGATCTTGTCACTGATTGTGAGACTGAAATCTGCAGAGTGGACGCTGATTGTTGTTCATGCCTTGCCAGTTGTTCTAAGTGGTGTATTTTTGTATAATTTTTATTGCTTTTTTTTTTTTTTTTTACTGTTTGTTTGAAACTGTGGGTGGTTAATAATGTGGAAAGACTGGTGCTGTCAACATGGCCTAGGTGTAATTGTTTCAGAATGTCATTAATTCCACAGTCATGGAATGAAGTGGTGTACATGATCAGGGCTTGTGTGCTGAGGTGTTTATTTTTTTCTTTTGTCATAACTTATTTGGTGTCTGTGTATGATGGCTGCCCCAGAAAGGTCCTATGAGGTTGGCTGGGACCACTCTGGTCCTGTATCCAGGGCCACTGGACGTGAGAGTTCACCTGGAAAACTTGTGCAAGAAACAAAAGAAAGGGGAAAAAAAAGATCAGGACATTCTCCAGGCTCTGTGTACATGTACAGAAGTATATTTGTTCTGTTTTGATTGCATTGCTGGTTAAGAGCAACTGATTTAAAATTGCTTTTGATTGTTTTTTTTTTTTTAACATTCTTCCCAAGCTCAGGTGCTAGCAAGACTTAACCAACAACAATCCTAAAATTCCCAGATCGATCATTGTATTCCAAGTTTACTGACTCAGTAAAATAAGTGTGGTTAATGATGTTTTACTGTAAAAGAACAAGTGTATGCATATTATGAATACATTTATATGTAGGGCATGTCTAAATTGTGTACTGTTTTAATAGGGATGTGTCATATAGTATGTAACCTTTCTGTACACCAGTGTGATATACAGTTTGCGTTGTCTGCTACTCTCCTGTCATTTGTCATGTATTACGCGAAAGAGAAATTATGCTTTCAAGGGAGAAAATAATCCACGCTTGTCTCTGAAGGACCAATTCATGTCGGCAAATCAGATGTGGGAAAAACATGGTTGATTTAATTCACAACATTATTTGTACTCTGTGTGTGTGTGCGCATTAAGCAACGGCCACTAAGAATCAGACAGACTTCGTCACTGTGATCATGACTTCAGTTTTCATTCAGATGGTACCATTCTACCAGTTTTGTGGAATTAAGGATGTGCAGACGTAATGGTACACCTCATGCCGTCATTGATTTCAGTGCATTGTGCAGAACTATTGTCCTCTTAAAACAGCTCCTGCTGTAGGGATGGCAGTGGTTCTTCCAATACACATTGCTTCCCAGTTTTCAGGCAGTTCTGTGTAACATCCTCTTTACTTTTTCATTTTTTTCTTTTTCTGTTCCATCTTTTGCGCCACTCCAGTAGCATTACCCCTATGCCGTGAATTTTGGCTCCTGGTTTTTCTGCCTTGACCGGCTCCTACCCAGAGTTGACTTTGCTACGGGCTCAGTCGGGAAGACTGGGACCACACAGTTGAGTTTCATCCACTTAATATATGCGTCTTTGAGAGTGTTGCTCAAATTTCCTGACCAACACTGCAGGTGGCTGTATCTCTTGGGCCTGGTTGATGCTGGGATATATTATGAAAGGAAGTGTAGAGTACACACCCTGTCATGCAGTCTCAAACCGAAATGGAAATCCGTAGCATCATCTTCATCATCCTCATTCTCATTGATCAGCATTAAAAAAAAAAAAAAAGGTGCCTGGTCCAGCCACACTCCTGGCTTGTCCTGACCATCCTCTTTTCTGTCACACTGTTTAACTCTGCCTCGATTTTCTACAAACCCACTGATTCACATTTACACCGGAACTACTCGCCTTGCCCCCACCCATCCCTAAAACACAGCGTTCTGTATCTGAATTCTCTGCATGCGCTGACTTTGCTCCGACGAAAAAGATTTCAGACTGTAAGCAGCCAGAGTAATTAACGTGGATATCGTCTTTCATAATGCTCTCAGCCACACCACAGCTGTGTTCAGAAATACTGTCTTGGAAGCCTAACCTTCAAAAGAAACGGACTCCTCTTCCACACCACACGCACATCCCATCCGCAGGAACCTCAGGTTCAACTGATACATAGTGGAGAATCATAAATCGGCTTTGGAGACCAAAACGTGATTACCTTCAGACACAGCGTAAACCTCAAAGACCCCTTCAGCACACCAAACTGAAAAATAGTCAAACACACTTTAGTCACCTGATACCTTGCCCTGCTCACAACTTTACTGTACAATCTGTCCGCTGACCAAGTTGGACACTAATCTACAAGGCCCGAAAGGCTTTGCATCAGCATCCAAAAATAGCATGTACCTATTCCCCCTCACCTCCACTTGCAACCCCCTCCCCTCTCCTCCCGTTACAATGACATTTTATTTATCTATCTGGTCTTTTGTAGTTTATTCACCCCCTTTCTTACTTTTTCTTTCTGTTCGAACAGTTTTTTTTTTTTTCAAATTCTTTGTTTTAATAGCACTTTTTACTAACTGATAAGTTTCATTCTTGCCACGTAGTTGTTTTATTGCTATTTTCATATCATCATTAATGTCATCTTTAGCGTTGTTATTACTAATTTTAGTAGTTTTGTTACTATCAACATCATTTTCACTAATCATACTTAATGATGAACTTTATTCCTTTCATACTTTCAAAATCTATGTGCATTAATATATTTCCTATATTTTATCTTGCTATCTTTGTGATTTTTTGCATTATTCTTATTACTGTTACAACCATTATTGTAATTTCTTCTTTCTTTTCTTCTTCTTCTGCTATTACTATTTTTACTACTATTATTATTTTGTTCTGTATCCTCTCCCTTTCAACCACTTCCCTCCTCTCTTTAGCTCCGTTGTACAATTTTAGCTCTTTGCATTGAGATTGAGGAGATAAGTGAGCATTCGCCCTTTGTAGTCATTGTTTTGGAATGATATTTGCCCTGTCTGAAGACAACAAGTTTTGTGACTTGTTTGTTCCACTAGTTGAGAGGCCCAGCCACGCAAAACTCCACTCCCTATACAGGGGGTATATGCAGGAATATCAGCCTGTGTACGCAGAAGAAAAAGAAGAGAGGCCCAGTAATTCTACTTTTGCTCCAGTGTTTCAGTTTCTGCCCGGAGTCGCCCCACATCTGCCTTTTTATTTGTGTCATTCTTCTTCTGCCTTTGTGAACCATTCCCCAGTCTTTACTCTGAAAACTCTTTTACGCTTTTTTTTTTTTTAAAGGTCACAATTAATGACATGCCAGTTTTTTGTGTGTTTGAATCTGGTGTCTAGGTTATGAAAATTGTACATACTTTTCCAGAGTGGTCTCTAGCTGTCCATTCTCCATTGTCTGTTTTCCCTGATGGCCTTCAGTAGTGTATTTTTTGTTAGACAGCTTTTCATTGATGTTTCGCTATTATTTTTCAACCTTTGCGTCAAAAATTAAAGGGAATGCCAGTAGGCCTCGGCAGCATAGAGTCATCCATGTTGAAAATGTCGGTTGGATAGCTAATGTGTTTTTGTTTGTTTTTGTCGTGATCATATTTGTCTTTGTTGTTCATTTTTTGTACTCCCAGTTCTTATAGAACAAGGAGTACTTTACAATGGGAACGAAGAAATGCTGTCTGTCTGTGTGTCTTGTCCGTGGTCAAAATGTTTTCCACTCCTCCAGACATAACGTCTGGGCTGATCTTTCTGAAAATTTGTACGTATGTTCATTATGGATCACGGATGATGCCTGATGTTTTATTTTACCAGAATAGTCGTTACTAATGGCTATAACGGCCCAAAACATTTTTTTTTCTGTATGGAATATCTCACAAAGTACTTGTATTCAAGATGAACTGGGAGTACGTTTATATCCTTTGCGTCTTGTTCTTCACAGTGCATGTTTAAAGCTCTGTGGAAGGCATGAGTGGTCTGCTTGTCTATATCTACAAAAGACTACGAAAGACACTTTATGATGAAAAGGGATCCCTAACAAACGTAGATGTGTTCAGTTGCACATAGACATGATAAAATGATGCCAAACACAACCAATTACAGTGCATTAACTAAGAGGCCTTTCAACTTACTAATGGGTGGTGGTGTTTTTTGTGGGTTTTTTTGCTCTTTATCTGGTCCGTGTTGGATTTTGAGATATATTGTTGCTGTCATGGAGCATTGTCAGATTGATGAAAGGTGAAGAAGATGTGCAGTTTTGTTTCCATCATCTTTAGCATATATACGTAAGTTTCAGAAGTTTGTTTCACTCTACTTGAGAGTGAAAGAGAGAGAAAGAGAGACACTTTGCATGTGAGTGAAAGACACTTTGTATCCATGCACACTCATAGATGTGTTATAGTGTTTGAGAGAGAGAGAGAGAGTGTGTGTAGATGTGTTATAGTGTTTGAGAGAGAGAGAGAGTGTGTGTGTGTGTGTCTGCATGCATGCTCATGAGAGGATATGTGCATATGCGTGTAGTTAGTTCTGCAGTGAATGAAAAATTAAAAAAAATGGTTTGACCAAAAAAGATAGTCAAATGCAGTTGTTAAAAAAACCGTTTGAACTATAGAAAGATTGTTGAATCCGTATATCTGGAAAAAATGTATTCGCGTATCCATGCATGTAACTGAGAGTGTGTATGCTGTTCTTAAAATAGTCACCTCTCCAATGAATAGAAACAAAACCAGCACATTGAGAGAGAGAGCGTATCCATGCAGTGTATCCATGCAGTCACATGAATGTATAACGATATGTTTGAGCAGGCTGCTTGCGCATGCATGTGTTAGTGGGTGTGTACTGTCGTTTAAATAGTTGCTGCTGCAGTGCATGAGCATATGTTAGTCAGACCATTATAACCAGGGTTACATGTTTCTGAAAAGCTTGAAAAAGGGAAGTGTGGAGATAATACCAAGTACAAAACTCGGGATTCATTTTCTCATTTCTCTTCATTTGACTTAGCAATTTTTGCTTCAGTAGTTTGACAGAGCTAGCCTAAAGCACGGAATGGCCTGCAGTCTTGATGCTGGAACTTCATCGCTATGTTATTGATGTTTATCTCCTCTTATTGTTCGTGGAGGATTTTGCTGAGAAGAAGAGATGATCAGAAGACAGAATAGAGGGGCGGGGATGGATATCAAAACAACAGCTGAATATTGAAACTTGCGGGAGAGAGAATACAGTGAAACGATGGTGGTGGTGTTTTTTTTTTTCAGCTTGTAGAAATTTCATGCCTAGAAATGCTGAGAGAATAGGGATGGAGAATGCCACTTTGGTGCTCATGGGAGAACGCAGGGGTGAGGGAATCGGGCAAAGATCTGTTAAGGATGAGAAAGGTTTTTGAGTTGATGCAAGAGAATTTATACAATGTGAAGAGGCTAAGTGACAAAGGACAGAAGAGCATGAAGCCCCAAACTGGGGACCGACTGTTCGCTTGTTTTATATATGTGGCAGCTAAGTGAATTTCTCCGTAAGATGAATCGGTTTCTTTAGAAGATAAAGTGCTAGAGAAGCGCTTAATTGTGTAAGGGTTGCAAAGCTCTAAGTTGGTGTATGTTGGTAGAATGTGGTAGATTTCAGTTACCAGAATATAATGGAAAAGGGTACATGGGTGTGTTTGAAATTATGTTTATTTGATATTATCCATGGAAAATGTGTTGGCAACATCTGTTATAGGGTTCAAAGGAATAAAGTTGATATTTCCCCAAATCGTTGTGCTCTGAGTTATTTTTTTGAAAATTATTATTATTGTAATTATTTAGCCTGCACATGTGTATATATACATCACTGTATTTTTTTTTTTTTTGTTTGTTTTTTTTAATCATTGTTATTATGGTTAGCGTTATTGAATGTATTTTATTTTATTTCATTCGATTTTTATTTTATTTTTTGTACTGTCTCATCTTCCAAGTCACCAGTGGCATTGCACCCATGGCGTCATCCCAGCAATCTGGTCCCCCGTCAGTAGCCAAAGCCTGGCCTGTTCTGCCATAGCCACGTCACCGGTTATCCACAGGGAGCAGTCGGTGTCAAATCGTCAAGAGGCAACAGGGTCAGTGTCAAATCGTCAAGAGGCAACACACCAGAGGAGACACTGCACTGCTGTTGAGTCGCTCTTTTGATGTTCAATGGTGTCTGTTCTGATTCAACACAGGACACCAGTTACTTAGCACCCTACAGAAAACAATATTTGCTTAGTCACGGAACCAATGTGAGTAAGCTCTCTTGAGGTGCCACCACATTCGTCAGATAAAACGGTCCTCATGATTTTGCTGATATTAGTGACCCTGACAGAACCAGTAGGGCATAGACATAGGAGGTAATCGAAATTGAAGTCATCATGACAGCAGGACAGGAAGAGCCTTAGAATTTGATCGATCAAGATGAGGATGATGAAGATGATGCAGTGGATTTTCATTCAGGTTTAAGACGGCATGACAAGGCTGTACTCTGTGCTTTCTTTCGTAATATATCGTAGCAGCAGCCATGCCCGAGCACTCTCAGAGACACATCCATTAGGTGGATGAAACTTGATTGTGTGGTCCCAGCTGGGCCCATAGCCAACTCAACTCCTGGTATAAGCCGGTCAGGGCAAAGAAATCCCACAGTAAGTTGCTCTGATTGGAGTTGAACCCACGATTTCCTAGCCAGGAGTCCAGTTCGTCATTGTGGCTGGTATTCATGTTGTTCTTGTGTGTTTTATAACAAAAACTTGAGAGAAAAAGAATTGTACTCAAACTGGATTACTGCAGATCCACACCAATAGTTCAATTGAAAATAGTTCGTCAGTAACTGGATCACGAGAGAAGAGACAAAAATAGCAGAAAGAACCACAATTACTACAGCTACAAAAACGAACATCCTTTATCAAATAGATACTCATCCCAATCAAACCATTTGTGACAACTGCAAGATCAATAGACACAAAAGAAAAGTAATATTCTTGATAGCACTAAAGATTATCCAGAAAAAGCAATGACTATTTCTGCTAAAAATTAGACTTCATGGAATAATTAGCTATCAAAGCTAAGTGAATTTTCGTTCTGTTCGTTTGTGTCTTACCTGAAGAAGACCTAAGAGGTCAAAATGCTTAGTGTTTTGTCTTGTGACTCGTTTGTCCACGTTTTTCTGGGCGGTTCACTAACATTTTATTTAAGATTTGTTTAGCTATAGAGACTATTTATTCGTTATCTGAGGAGATTGTATCATCTAGATTTGGAAAGTTCACATACGGTATTTTGGAGAAATAACATTCAAATCTTATTAAATCATAGGTAGTGCAGTCAAACAAAAATCCTTTTCATTTTCAATAGCAAGCGAGTATACAGGACAACAAATCCCTGTCAACGGTTCAACATTAGATTAGTGTAAATATAGATTTAAACCATTCAGCAGGGAACGTACCTCTTTGAAACATTGTATTGAAAACTCTTGTCAGGTACTTAATAATCGATTCATTTACCTTCTTCAGTAAATCGTTCAAAGTTTTCTGGTGCCGCACGTTTACCACTTTTTAAACTCCTTAGACTAAATTTGCCTCCTTCCTTTGCATGTCATCATTAAGTTACGGTTCTAGTGACTCCCAGACAATTTCATCATTTTCATTGTTGAAAACTTTGAAGAAGTAGCCATACCACTGCTATGCTGAAATTTCAGTATGAATGATCTTTTTCTTGTTAATGGGTCTAATAACTTTGCATCAAGTAATGCCATTTCCAACTTTCTTACTAATCTCGTTTGCTATAGTCACTGTTTTTCTCTGCATTAATGTGTATTCTTTTCATGTTGTGACGTTCACCATTTTACGCTCGTCTAGATGCTTTTTCACTCTATGACAATTCTGCAGAAGGCTTTTGACTTCACACTGTTTCTTCTCACACTCCATGTCAAACCATTCAGCCGCAGCCTTCTTCATTCTCCCCACCGTTCTCACCATGCATGCAGCTGCTCCATACAGGGATGCTGATGAGGGAACATGATGTATGTTGGTTGGTGAGTGAGTATGTTTATGTCGGCTGATGAATGGGTATGTGTGTTGGCTGATTAATGGGAATGATGCATGTTATCCCATAAGTAGGTATGATGTGTTGGCTGATTAATGGGATGATGCATGTTATCCCATAAGTAGGTATGATGTGTTGGCTGATTAATGGGATGATGCATGTTATCCCATAAGTAGGTATGATGTGTTGGCTGATTAATGGAATGATGCATGTTATCCCATTAGTAGGTATGATGTGTTGGCTGATTAATGGGATGATGCATGTTATCCCATAAGTAGGTATGATGTGTTGGCTGATTAATGGGATGATGCATGTTATCCCATGAGTAGGTATGATGTATGTTGGCTGATTAATGGGATGATGCATGCTATCCCATAAGTAGGTATCATGTATGTTGGCTGATTAATGGGATGATGCATGCTATCCCATAAGTAGGTATGATGTATGGTGGGTTCTGAGTGTGTTCCTGATGAGTGGATATGATGTATGCTGGTGTGTGTATTACCTGAAGTGTTTATGGAATATATTTTAACTGGAGAGTGGGTGTGATAAATGTTAACTGATGAGTGAGTTCGTTGGATGTTGATTGATTCATGAGTATACTGTATATTGGTTAGCAAGTGGGCATGGTATATGCTGACTGATGAATGGGTATTATATAGATGTTGGCTGGTGAGGTGGTTGATAGGTTGGTATGTTGTGTGTTGGCTGATGCGTGGATATGTGTGTTTGGTAATGTGTGGGTATGACATATGTCATCTAATGAGTGGATATGATGTGCGTTAGGTAATATGTGGGTATGACGTTTGTCGTCTAATGAGTGGATATGATGTGTGTTGGGTAATATGTGGGTATGATGTATGTCGTCTAATGAGTGGATATGATGTGTGTTGGGTAATATGTGGGTATGATGTATGTCGTCTAATGAGTGGATATGATGTGTGTTGGATAATGAGTGGGTATGATGTATGTTGTCTAATGAGTGGATATGATGTGTGTAGGGTAATGTGTGGGTATGATGTATGTCATCTGATGAGTGGATATGATGTGTGTTAAATAATGTGTGGGCATGACATATGTCGTCTAATAAGTGGATATGATGTGTGTTAAGTAATGAGTGGGTATGATGCATGTTGCCAGTGAGGTGTTGTGATGTGAGCGGACTGATGAAGAGGTATGATGTATACAGCTGACGAGTGTGTCTGATGTAGGTTGGTGCTGAATGGTAGGATGTTTCATTACGACTGGTACAATGGCGTGTGTGTGTGTGTGTGTGTGTGTGGGGGGGGGGGTGTGCGTGCATGCGCACATGCGTGCAAGTGTGTGTGTCTGCGTGTGTGTGTGTATGCGCATGGGTGTGTGCATGCATGTGTGTGTGTGTGTGTGCTTCCATGCGCTCGTGTGTTGTGTGTGTGTGTGAGCGCGCGCTTGTGTATGCACGCGTGTGTCTGTGTGTGCGTGTGTGTATATAGATGTGTGTGTTTAAGTATATGTGCACATGTGTATGTGAACAATGCAACCATCGCAGTATGCATGCAGTGCACAGATGTTGCTTACGTAGGGATCAACTGTGTGTGCTTTAGCCAAAGCAAATTCATGCTGTTCAATCGATTTTGTCAAAGATCACAATGCACCGAGAGTCGTTTGACCGAAGGAACGTGTACAGAATTGTACATGAATGGCCAAAAAAAAAAAAAAAGGAAAAAAAAAAAGACAACAACAATAACAACTGACTTCACATGGAGAGAGAGAGACCGACAGACAGACATACATAGAGTGATGGGTCTTTGTTGTCTGGATGAAAAAAAAATGAGGTGCATCGTGACAGTGCTACGATGTGTGACGGGGACAGTGACTGTAGTGATGACGACTGTGACGACCATGACAGGGTAATAGATGACATGTGTCTGAATCGGCTCTCTCTAGATGTGTGCTGTCCTTTCCATATCTAAACTTAACTACCCCGACTTCTCTTGATGATTGAACACACACACACACACACACACACACATATATAATAATATATACAGAGAGAGATTGAACACACACACGGTAATAGATGACATGCCTCTGAATCGGCTCTCTCAAAATGTGTGCTGACCTATCCATATCCAAACTACCCTGACTTCTCTCGATGATTGAACACACACACACATACACGCACACACGTTGACGTTAGTTCAAGGGGAGCAACCCTTAAATACAAGATGAACTTTCCCCCGTCTTTGGGTTACTTCCCTTGGATTACATGCGTACAATCTTGATCCATCTCCATTCTCGAAAATGCCGTGGAAATGATTTTTTTTTTTTTCTGTTTTTTGTGTTGTTGTTTTTTTTCGGGGGGGGGGGGGGGGGGGGTGTTTAGATAAACCACTCTCGTGGAAAGATGAATCAAGTTCGTGAGAGGTAAGTAGATAGATATATAAAAAGACAGATATAAAAGCCGCCTCTCAGCATTTCCTTCTTGAATGGTTTGAAGGTCTGCACTTAATACTGCGTCTATTGCAGCTATTAAAAAAAAACAAAAAACAAGTCTGTAGAATGATCAGAACACATTTTCAAGAACTATCGATGAAACAAATTCACGAACCCCTGTTGATTGATTATTCCTTTGGCTGAAACGTTTGAGTTAGATTTCGGGGGGGGGGGGGGGGGGGGGGGGGGATGTAACATCATTTAAAGCGAAACTATTAATGAACGATCTTAAAAGAAAAAAAAAATTACTGTTCCGCTGAACGAAAGAGACACACAAATTACAAGACAAAACACGACGCGTTTCAACCTCTTTGGTCTTCTCCAGGCAAGATGTGCAATGTTCAAGACAAAACGAAGAACGAACAATCGCTTACCTCTTCAAATTGGGTGCACATCCATTTTGCGCCCAATTTGAGGATATAAGTGGGTGGTTTTTTTGTTTGTTTGTTTTTTCTTTCCGTTTTCATTGTCTTGAATGTTGTTTGTCTAGCCTGAAGAAGACCAAAGTGGTTGAAACGCGTCATGTTTTGTCTTGTAATTTGTTCGTCTCTTTCGCTCGGCGGAACAGCCATCTTGCTTTCACACTTGTTTCAGTTTCTGCCAGCAGTCGTCTACCTTTGAAACTATTAACGAAGAAGAAAAGGTGGGGGTGGGGTTTTGCTGCCATTTCTTTCCTTACACCCTGGCCTTGTCCCATGCCGCTGACTCTCCCTTCTGCTTCACTGTCTTTCTCTCTCTAACGGTAGGATCTTCTTCTCTCTCTCTATCTCTCTCTCTCTCTCTCTCTCTCTCTCTCTCTCTCTCTCTCTCTCTCTTCTGCTTCACTATCTTTCTCTAACGGTAGGATCTCTCTCTCTCTCTCTCTCTCTCTCTCTCTCTCTCTCTCCTGCTTCACTATCTTTCTCTAACGGTAGGATCTCTCTCTCTCTCTCTCTCTCTCTCTCTCTCTCTCTCTCTCTCTCTCTCTCTCTCTCTCTCTCTTCTGCTTCACTATCTTTCTCTAACCGTAGGATCCTCTCTCTCTCTCTCTCTCTCTCTCTCTCTCTCTCTCTCTCTCCTCTCTCTCTCTCTCTCTTCTGCTTCACTATCTCTCTTTCTCAAAATGTAGGATATTTCTCTCTCTCTCTCTCTCTCTCTCTCTCTCTCTCTCTCTCTCCTGCTTCACTATCTCTCTTTATCTAAACGTAGGATCTTCTCTCTCTCTCTCTCTTCTCTCTCTCTCTCTCTCTCTCTCTCTCTCTAACCGTAGGATCTTCTCCCCTCTCTCTCTCTCTCTCTCTCTCTCTCTCTCTCTCTCTCTCTCTCTCTCTCTCTTCTGCTTCCCTCTCTCTCTTTCTCTAACCGGAGGATCTCGAGTCTCCCCGATGGCCGAAACTCGATGTTTGGGGTCACACCGTCTGTGATCTTCCACTTCGGGAAAAACATCTTCCTCTTTAACATGTGGCCACACGCCACAATAAGGATTTTGCTCTAAGTTACTATTATAATCCATGTAAGCGTTTTGAGCCCTAGCATAATTTGAACCAGCATTGGACGTTAAACTGATAATTGATCAAAAGAGCAACCCCCCCCCCCCCTCCCCCCTTCACATATACACCTTCCCCAATCATTTTACTTGTAGTTTTTGTTGTTGTTTTCGCCACCCGAGCACGAAGAAAGCTGCCTGGGGGCCCTGAAGACAGCCTTTTAGTTGAGGGTAAGAGGCGAAATACACCGACGCCCATCGTCGGCCGACCAACAGCCGAATTTGAACTGAAGTTCAAAAGGAACCAGAGCTCGGTGAGCGACATACGACGGCCCTCACACACACGGAACTCGCCCACTACAGCCAGCGACAACAGTTGCTACAGAACATGCAGACCTACGTCTGCGAGTGCACCTTGTCCTTAAGGGTCTCAGGCCAATAGGACGTTAATCTCACCTACAATACGATGCCTGGGTAAAATCTTCCTAAAATACTGGTTCACTCAAAAACGAGTAGGTCACCAGCGCGCATGTTAAAAAGTAAAATAAAACAACATAAAATAGTGCGACTCGGACTGTTGGCCCCTGGAGCAAATTTGGCAACAAGGGGTCGCACTCGATATTCAAGAAGTTAAAAGCAATGGCCAAATTCAGGCCCAGGTAACCATAAAATACCTGGGGAAGCTAAAATAGAAAATCGTCAATATGCAGATCTCAAAACTGTCGTATCAATTTGTTTTTTAAATGAGACTGCATTTGTGGCAATCTTGATGGCACCCGGCAGTGAGTTCCACAGCCATACAGAACTAGGATAAAATGAATGTAAGTGGCTGTCAATATTTGATGCAGGTATGGTATAACATTGACCGCCACTCCTGGTGCTACTTTTATTCAATACTAGTTGTTCCATTGGAATATCAATTAGTTTAGCTCTGCCTTTGAAGAAGATGTTAAGTTTGATAAAAGCTCTTCTCTCTTCTAAGGGTTTCCATTCTAATTTCCTCATGTTCTTCCTAGTATTCCCCTTTTCTCTGATGTGGTTCCCTGTTACGAACCGTGCTGCTCTCTTCTGAATCTTTTCGAGGTTATCAATGTCCTTTAGATGGTAAGGATCCCAGACTGAGCAACCATATTCCAGTACTGGTCTAACCAGTGTTTTGTAGCAGTCGTCTTTAACCTTTTGGGGGCAGTCATTGATATTCCTGTATACGAAAGCTAAGATGTTATTTGCTTTCAAGATGTCGGTCAATACTCGCCCATTGACCGGTCGTTGTACCATCTAGTATTCCCCAAATAATTCCCATTGCATTCGTTTTCATCTGTCTGCTTGAAATTCCCAGTTTGTTATCTCGTAGTGCGTGTGAGAATCAACGTTTGGAAGTGATAAACACACTGAGAACAATCTGGTGTTGCATGTCAACATGGAGACCCAAATCAAGGCCTTGGCAAGCGAATTCATGGCCGGCGGGTTCTTTGCAGTCATCGTCTTTCGAGCCTGTTGACACTGATATCTCTCTCTCTCTCTCTCTCTCTCTCTCTCTCTCTCTCTCTCTTACAAACTTCTCTCTCTCTCTCTCTCTCTCTCTCTCTCTCTCTCTCTCTCTCTTTCTATCTGTCTACACACACACGCACGCACGCACGTACGCACGCACGCACGCACACACACACACACACACACACACACACACGCACGCACGCACGCACGCACGCACGCACGCACACACACACACACATTACAGCCGTTTGTAAACAATCCCTCGACAAGTGCATACCTGCCATTTGTAATCTTCCTGAAACGGCACGAGTTTTTACCTCTCTATCTCCCAGTGCAGCCGACAGCATCAAGGGATGACGGACGTACTCTATACAGTGTCCTGTCCAGGGCAGGTGGGGGAGGCGGGAAGGAGTAGGGGTGGGGGTGGGAGGGGAGATGGATAGGGGAATGGAGAAGAGGCGGAGTGAGAGGGAGGAGGAGGGGGGGTGGGGGGCTCCAGCAATTTCTATTTTTAATCCGACAAAGGCTGACATTAACCGGTGACGTATTCTGTGATGATCATGACATTTTTCGTAGTGGCTTTACAAATTGCACCCTCCGCTCCTCCTCCCCCCCCCCCCCCCCCCCTGTCCCCCACCTATTCCCAATCCCCGTACCCTCTGAATCCTTATCTCTTATCTCCTCACCCGAACCCCCGCGCTCACACATATACACGCACGCACACACACACACACGCGCGCGCGCGCGCGCTCACACGCGCACGCGCACACGCGCACCCACACACGCACGCACGCACGCACACACACAGCATGGGTCTATACAACCTGTATCTGAGGAAAAAGGAGTGGGGAGGGGGAGTGAGCATACAGGAACACAATTTTAACAAACATCATTTATTGTTGCTTTTAGAGAGCGAGGGATGTGGTGTGTGTGTGTGTGTGTGTGTTGTTGTTATTGTCAAGGGGTATTTCGGTGGGTGAAGGAATGGGGGAGGGGGGGGGGGGGAGGGGAGGGGGAGAAGGTAGAGTGCTGTTTGACGAGTCGCAAGGAATTTAAGTCACTGTTGTGATCCGAACTGTGCTTTGACGTCAACATAGGGTCAGACTGCGGTGACAAGTGAGGTAAGGTAATATTGCTTGTCGCTTAGCCGACCGCAAAGGGCCATATCAGGGATGTCACCTTTTTCCCGAAGCTGGAGTATGGCTGCCTTAATGGCGGGATTAAAAATAAGTCATACAAACAATAAAACTCCACTCCCTTTGTTGGGTAGATCGGATTAATCCTTGTCTGTCTATACAGGGAGTGTCCACAGGAGTATCAGCCTGCGAACGCGGGTAAAAGGGTTGTTACCGCGTTGAAGTCAACACATAAGTTTTTTTTCTTTTTTTTTTAACCCGTTCAGTGCCTCACAATAGTACAAACAAAGGTGTTCCCAGGTGCCTGGGAAATCTCATGATAATTAAAAAATTCTAGCTCAGAAACTACAAAAGATAGAAAAATGAAATCTATATCATTTTTGAAGGAAATTGAATGAAGATTTTGAATCTGGGCTTCTTTTGTTTTAATTTTGATAATAAAAAAGTATTTAGGCTTTTAGATTTGGATAGATTTTTTTGCACGATCAAAAACATGTGTATTTACCACATCCAAACAAGAACACACAGCAAAAAAGTTGAAAATAAAGTTTGTATTGTCACACTACACCTGTAAATGAAAGTAAAACAGTTTGGAAGTCTATCAAGACGCTCACACTCGATGCAGACTGACCAGCCACGACCACGCCCCCCCTCTCCCCACCACGCCCCCTTGCTAGACTGCAACCCTCTCTTTCACCCTCATCTTCCCCTACCATTCCGTCTGCACTGTGTCACGCCGAGAGCAGGCCACGCTCCCCTCTCGCGCTGACTTTCACATCACTGGCCACCGGCACGCAGTGCAGAGTACACACTAGGCTGGCTCGTTCGACACAAGTCAGCTGAACACACACTGAGGTCACAGAGCCCTACTCAATAACTGACGAATATGGTCGGCAATTCCACCACTATCATCATCTCACCTTCATGCTCGAGTGAGTCGTTGAATAAAAGATTATTGTCTTTGTCAAAAATCATCAGCAGAGCCTGCTCAGCTGTGTAAATACGTTGATTTGGTCGCTGGGCTTGTCGAAGTTTGCGCCGCCATCTTTGCAAGCGAGACGAAGTGCTGGCTGGTCATCCAGTCAGTGATGAGAATAAATGGGCTTTACCCTCACGTGTGGTCATTTACATATTATTTTAAGACTACAGACATATAAGGCTTTCTACGCAAACTCTATTTGAGTTCGTTGATAGAAATAGTAACGAATGAAAATTCAAGAAAAATGCATGACGTCAGGGGACTGCCCATAGGCACATGGAAAGCACTTTTATTACAGCGTCAGCTGACTGACTAAAGGCACGCAACTGGTAAAGAAAGAAAAACATTTACACAACCCTGTAAAATACACCTTCTAAAAAACACACCGGAATTTTTGTTAAAAATCTTTCCTCCGTAAGATTTTAGATCAGATGAACAATGTTGATCTCTTTCAGAAATTCAAAGATCACATCAGGGGGGGGGGGGGGGGGGCATCTTTGAATAAGGTTTTAATGGAACCTGCTGTAAAATGTTCATGTCTCACATCATGCAAAGTCCCAACGCTCTAAAAGAACATGCCGCCCTGGCTTAAGGCTGTGTCAGGCCAACTGACATAGGCTAGAACACCAAGGCTACATCAAAATGTTTTTATGCTCTGCATAGTTATGCGGGGATTGTCTTCAGTCGTGACAAGCTCCTGGCATAACATCATCAGTCTCCAAAATCCCCCGAAGTCGGAGTGTGGCTGCCCGTGTGGCGGGGTAATCAAAAACGGTCACACACGTAATGTTCTCATCCCCAGCTGATGCATTTGTACCATAGTGTTCAAGTGCTTCGGCTGTTCAGATGATCCCTGGAGTCTTTTAGCCAGGGTACGACCACAGCAACAACAACAACAAAGGACACGTTTTTTGTTGAGTGGTGCATGACATAGAATGCACCACGGTGCTTCTGCAATGAAAGAAGACTGCTCAAGCACTTTGAAAGAAAGAAAGAAAGAAAGAAAGGAAAAAGAAAGAAAAGGAAAAGAGAGAGACAGAGACAGAGATGAGAGGAACAGGAGAAGAAAAAAAAACGACATGTAACATGTAACTGAGCTGAACATTTCCCTTGGACGTTATCTTTCCGTTTCTGCCAGACAATGGGAAAACAATAATGTCGCTCGCTCTGTCTACCAATCGGAAAAACGTTACTATTGCTGGTGCGTGAGAACAAACGTTTTGTCAAACACAAAATCACAATTTCACTCTCCATATTTCAATTTTTTTTTTCAAGAGAAAAGAAAAAAAAATACAACTACGCAATGTCCGTCTCTGACAACTGGACAGATCAAAGAATTGACGTCATATATTATATATATATATGAACCATGTGCCAAAGAATATCCGCGACATGCTCAAGAAGTACTTCAATGGCTTCTCAATGCGGTTCTCTACCAAGGAGTACACAACTGATTGGATCAACTTGGAAGTGGGCATTGCAATGGGCTGTGCAATTTCCCCGATACTGTTCGTGCTGGCAATGGAACTCATCTTGAAAGCAGCAACAAACAACGCGAGACAAACAGACCTTGGCGATGGATACAAGATGCCTCCTCTCAAGGCCTTCATGGATGACACTACAGTGATTTCATCCAGAGAAGACGAGACACGTCATGTGCTGGAGAGGCTGGACGACATAGTTGCCTCATCCAGAATGAAGTTCAAGCCAAAGAAATCACGGAGTCTCTCACTGAGGAAAGGAAAAGTGGCCGAATCTGTGGTCTTCAGTGTTGCCAACCAGGCCATTCCAACAGTCACAGAAGAACCAGTCAAGAGCCTTGGAAGATGGTATGATGATACGCTGAAAGACACACAAAGAGCAAAAGAAACCAAGCAGATGGCGGAAGAAGGCTTGGAGACCATTGACCAGTGTGGGCTCCCTGGCAAATACAAGGTCTGGTGTCTGCAGTTCATGCTGATACCAAAGCTCCTATGGCCTCTGATGATATACGACATCTGCACCAGCACAGTGGAAGCAATGGAAGCCAAAATCAACAAGTTCACAAGGAAATGGCTTGGTGTCCCACCCTGTCTGACTGACATCGCGCTGTACTGTCGCCAAGCAAAGCTCAAACTACCACTGAAATCCATCCTGGAGGAATACAAAGCAGGGAAGATCAGACTTCAAAGCATGCTGGAGGACTCAGGAGACAAGGTGGTAGAAGCAATCAAGCCCCAGCTGAAGACAGGCAGAAAATGGAAAGTTCAAGAGGCGATGGATTCTGCAAAAGAAAGTCTCAAGATCAGAGTAATAACAGGACACACACAGACCAACAGACAAGGACTGGGGGTGACCAAAACTGAATGGTGGTCAAAGGCCAAAGGAAAAGCCAAAAGAGACATGATGATTCAGGAGATGAGAAAAGAAGAAGACCAAAAAAGACTCCAAAAAGCAGTCCAGCAGAGCCAGCAAGGGCAATGGACAACGTGGGAGAATGCATTCCAAAGAAGTCTAACTTGGAATGACATTTGGCACATGGCCCCTCTCAGGATCAGCTTCATTCTCAGATCTGCATATGACCTTCTGCCCTCAAATGCAAACCTGGTGAAGTGGGGGAAAACAGACGATCCTGCATGCCCCCTCTGCCATGAAAAACAAACAGTGGAGCATGTTCTAAGC
>CM031617.1:36202509-36217509 GCA_018398815.1 Conus ventricosus | reverse complement strand
GGCGTTACACTCGACCAAACTCTCTCTTTCAAACAACATATCTCTAATGTGTGCAAGTCCTGCTACCTTGAACTTCGTAGAATCAGCTCAGTTCGCCGCTTCCTTACACAAAATGCTCTGAAGACTCTTATCTGTGCTTTTGTCCTGTCTCGGCTCGACTATTGTAACTCCCTCCTTGCCGGTTGTCCCTTAACGCTCATCTCTAAACTTTAAAAAGTTCAGAACAATGCCGCCCGTCTGATCTCCTGCTCCTCTAGCTCTGATCACATATCACCAAATCTGTCATCCTTACACTGGCTCCCAATTCAGTCTCGCATTGACTTTAAAGTTCTCCTCCTGGTTTTCAAATCACTGAATAATCTGGCTCCCTCCTACCTCTCTGACCTCCTCCATCTCTATGTTCCGTCTCGCAACTTACGCTCATCCACCGATTCTCGTCTGCTTCGGCTTCCCTCCGCTCGCCTGAAAACTTCAGGCCAACGATCTTTCTCATACCAGGCACCTGCTCCGTGGAATAGTCTCCCTTCTTCTTTGCGTAACACGGACTCTTTAGAGACTTTTAAAACCTCCCTAAAGACACATCTTTTCCCTCGGACTGATTAACGATATCCACTTACCACTGTGCGCGTGTTTGCTGGTGTTGAACGCGCTCCTGTGTCTGTCTGCGTGTGAGAGTTGTTTTTTTTCCCCTTTCCCCGGCGGTGTGTGTGTGTGTGTGTGTGTGTGTGTGTGTGTGTGTGTGTGTGTGTGTGTGTGTGTGTGTGTGTGTGTGTGCGCGCGCGCTTTGAATTAGAATTATAATTTTTATCATTTTTTTTCTGTAATATGCGCTGTGGGCTCTTGCGAGGTAAAGCGCTCTATAAATATCCTTTTACATTACATTACATTACATTTTATGTGTGTGAAGTTACTTACCTGACACGGTAGCATGTGTTTTCAAATGTATATGTGTATGTTAGTAGTTGCATATGTGTGTGTGTGTGTGTGTGTGTGTGTGTGTGTGTGTGTGTGTGTGTGTGTGTGTGTGTGTGTGTGTGTGTGTGTTTTGTGTATGCATGTGCTCTTGGTACTTGATTTCTTATGTCTGCCTTAGGTGATTGTTTCTAATAGTAACGTGAACAGACTTTTAAAATCGGTATTTCTACCTGTGTGTCTGCAACGTCATCATTATTCAGCTCAAAAGATCAAGCTTTCCTGGGAATGGACTTTGCTGCATTAAACACGAAGCAAAAAAGAAAGTACAAGAAAGTAAAATTGTAAAGGTGATAAAATGAATAAAAGAGTGAAACAATCTGAAATAAAGATTGGAAGGAAAATTTAGAAATGACAGTGAATCCATCAGCGATGCAGGAAGAAGGGCGGCCGACGTGGCCTGACCACACCGTCAGACAGGTATAAATAACCCTGCATACAAACCCCAGCAGCTTGGGTCTTCAGTCTGCTGCTAACTGCTGCCTGCCTCTGCTACTCCTCTTCGTCAACTACGAAGCCTCGACTGCACATTGTACGTAAGACATTTTCAGTTGTTTGTGGATTTGGTAAGGGGGAAGGTGTCTTTGCTTAGTTTCATTTTTCTACGACTTTCTCATTGTTGCTTTTTTTCTGTTTCTTTATCGTTTCATTTTCATCTTCTGTATTATTTTTGTCTCTCCCTTTTTATCTTTTTCCTTTATTCTTCTATGTGTATGCTAGACTACAACGCTGGTTTCCTTCAGAATGGCAGCCTTCATGCACAATGCATGTACCCCTTTAATCAAAAGGCAGCACACTGTATGGTGTTTAAAGAAAAGCGTCCGGCTCTGAAAGACATTTGATGTTCGCAGTAGGCTAACTTACATTCACTGTTTTGGAACTTCAAGCACTTTCCTAACGACGTTTTCCCTTTCTTTTCACAGAGTTGAACATTCTTTCTCGTTAAATAACAGAAACTGATATTAGGTATTTCAGTGGATGCGGCATGTAATGTTGCTTCATCTGATTTGATCGTCAAGGTCACATAACAAAGGTCCAACCTGATGTTATCGTCACGGTCACATAGTAAAGATCCAACCTGGTTTCAGACATATTCGTCAATCTATGTTACAGTTAAGGACATTTAATAAAGCTTCACTCTGGTGGTATAATTACGGACATATAATAAGCTTCAATCTGACGTTATCATTGCAGACACGTTATAAAGCTGGACATATCATAAAGCTTAAAACGGAAATTATCATTGCAAACATATAGTAAAGCTTCGATATGATTTTATCATAATGTACTATATATCACAAAGCTTCGATCAGTTAATTTAATTTAACTGACATACAATCAAACTATGATCTTATGGTATCAGTACGGACACGTAATACACCTTCAATCTGATGTTATCATTACAGACATGTTATAAAGTTGAACACATTGATTCCCATCAGAGCCATGTGGGATTTTTCTGTCCCGACTGGCTCCTATCCAGACTTCAGTATGCCACGGGCTCCGTTGGGAAGACTGGGACTGCACAATTGAATTCCATCCACTAAATGAAAGTGTCTCTGATAGTATTGCTCAAATTTCCTGACCAACACTTCAGGTGTCAGTATCTCTCGGGCCTGGTTGGCGCCGGATATATTATGAAAGTAAGCGTAGAGTACAGCTCTGTCATGCAGTCTCAGAACGGAATGAAAATCCGTAACATCATCTTCATCATCCTCATTCTCTTCGATCAGTATTTTAAAAAAAGTCTGAAATTCTAAGGCCCTTCACGCCCTGCTCTCATTGTGACCACATTTTCAATATCCTCACCGTGTCCATAGCCTTGGCTTGATTCCGTCGGGGTCACCGGTATTGGCAAATTCATGGGGGGCAGTCGTTGGACGGACGTGGTGCTCCGCGACTGAAGAATTATTGTCGTCAGTAGGGGGCTTGGTAGGTCGTGTCCTACACTGAACACCACCGAAGTGACTCAGCAGCAGTGCAGTGTCTCCTCCGGCAGGTTGCCTCTCGACGACTTGACTTTGACTGCTCCCTGTGCATTGCCGGTGTCGGGGCTGCGGCGGGCCGGGCCGAGCCGTGGCTGTGGACGGGGGGCTCGGAATGAGCGGCGTGGGTGAAATGCCACTGGAGTGGCCCAGAAGATGGGACAGGAAAAAAGCTAGACATGTGTGTGTGTGTGTGTGTGTGTGTGTGTGTGTGTGTGTGTGTGTGTGTGTGTGTGTGTGTGTGAAAACATACATGCGTACATGTGTATGAGAAACATACGGACCACAAGACTGTAATCAATTTGTCAAAAGATTTAGAGAGATAGGAGTTCGAATGAGTACATCAAGGGGCATTAAAATGCGCCCTACAGATACATTCCAAACATTAATTCATCATGGATTCGACGAAAGTGTTACCGCTAGACTGATAACTTAGAAAACACAACAGTACTTTTTTCAAAGGGACAGACAGACAAACAGACAGACAGCACATCGATGGAAGCTCTCACCTCACTGTGATGGAATAAAACTGTGATAATTTAGTGTCCTTCATGTATATCCCTAATCTTACATTAAAAGTGTTTTTTTACAAACTGTCATTTATACTTTGTGATATTTGGGAGACCATAAATGCTGCAGACTGTGTTCAATAACAGCACACTCAGCGAAATGGATACCACATTGTAGGACGATCTGCTCGTGACTGTATTTCACAGGTATGAATACACGTGCATTTTCATCACACACGTAACTGGAGTTTACTTGCATTCTGTCTAAGCTCATTACCACCGTACCTTTTTCGGATGTAAATCTTTGATCACGCAGCGGGATGTGATACTGTGTTATCATCCATATAAGAAATAAATAGCAGTCTGTCTCTCTGTGTTTTGTGATCCCGTCACGTGATCTTGCTAAGCACAAAGGAAGCTTACAGCTGTTGTTGCGGCTACATGTGTGAACTACTGTGTGTTGGTGAATAAACTTTGATACAAGTCAGACTCTGGGATCAGAGAAGTTGGAGTTTTGTTTTTATTCCTCTCTCATTTGGATTATGATTAACTAAGCAACAGCAACTGGATTCGACTGTATATAAAACCAATGAAAAGTTCTTTATCTTAATCTTACTAAAATATTCTTTAATGAGATCATGTCCTTTGAAAGAATATTTTCATTTTCATGTTTGATACAATATATTTCCAAATAATTCTTGATGGATTACAAGTAACCAGGAGATATCGTCCATCTGCTTCAGTCCAGAGGATACGATCGTTTGCAAATTTTCGGCATACATCCGCTAAGAGGGAGACGCTGACGGTGATCTTGTTTCTGACTGTCTTTGGACTCGATATTAAAGATAAATACACCTAAAAACAGAAACATGAAGAGAACTTTAAACGTTCGGATAGAAGCTAGCCTAATTGTTTGTGTGCATGTGTTGTGGCCAATACCTATTTGATAGGGCCCCTTCAGCCATCTCCTTTGCTTTTGATGATGATCTTTGCATCCTTTCATTAGGTTGGTGAGTTGGTATTCCTCCATGTCTTTCGGCATAATTCAGTGACTGCCATTTGTATGTTCCAAGAGTCACATGGCTCGTTTAGTGTCCATGGTCCCTGCACACCTTCCCTTCCCTTGTGAATGTCAAAGGCAGTTTCTGTCATGGTCTTTACATTCCGCTGTTTGTTTTCTGAGTGTAAGAACGAGATTTTGTCAGGGTCCTCCTGTCCCCCTGTTTATTTCTGAGTGTAAGAAGTAGTTTTTGTCATGGTCTTCCTAACCCCATGTTTGTTTACTGAGTGTAAGAGGTAGTTTTTTGTCATCGTCTTCCTAACCCCATGTTTGTTTTCTGAGCGTAAGAGGCAGATTTTGTCATCGTCTTCCTAACCCCATGTTTGTTTTCCGAGTGTAGAAGGTAGATTTTGTCATCGTCTTCCTAACCCCATGTTTGTTTTCTGGGTGTAAAAGGGAGATTTTGTCATGGTCTTCCTTAACCCCATGTTTGTTTTCTGGGTGTAAAAGGGAGATTTTGTCATGGTCTTCCTTAACCCCTTGTTTGTTTTCTCTCTGATGTAAGTGCCATGTACTTCGTTTCCTCAATATTTCTATTTTCCTGTTTGTTTTCTGAATGTAAGAAGTAGATTTTGTCATCGTCTTCCTAACCCCATGTTTGTTTTCTGAGTGTAAAAGGGAGATTTTGTCATGGTCTTCCTTAACCCCATGTTTGTTTTCTCTCTGATGTAAGTGCCATGTACTTCGTTTCCTCAATATTTCTATTTTCCTGTTTGTTTTCTGAATGTAAGAAGTAGATTTTGTCATCGTCTTCCTAACCCCATGTTTGTTTTCTGAGTGTAAAAGGGAGATTTTGTCATGGTCTTCCTTAACCCCATGTTTGTTTTCTCTCTGATGTAAGTGCCATGTACTTCGTTTCCTCAATATTTCTATTTTCCTGTTTGTTTTCTTATAAGTATCAAATACATTGTTTTGCTTGACATTTCTATCTTCCTGGCTGCTTTTTCTCTGTAAAAGAGTCGTGTAGTCGTTTCCATAATTTTTTCTATTTCCCCGTTGGTTATCATGACATTATCAGTGTCATCATGTTGCCTCTTTCTCTGTTGGTTTGCTGCGTGTTGTAAGGGTCATATGGCAGCTTTCACTTTCTGTCGCACTCTCCAGGAACCAAGATGAAGGTCGTCCTCATTGCTCTGCTCTTGGTGGGACTGATCGCACTGTCCTCAGCGAGCTACTACGGCGGATATGGCGGACATTACGGAGGAGGCCACGGCGGTGGAGGCCACGGCGGAGGAGGCCACGGCGGATATGGCGGACATTACGGAGGAGGCTACAGCGGAGGATACGGGCATCATGGCTACTCGGGCTACAGGGGCGGCCGTGGTGGATACTACAAGAAAGGCTATTGTGAGTTTGTCGTCTGTCCTTCTGCCTATGTGTCTGTCAGTCCCCTCTCTCTGCCTGTCTGTCTCGCTGCGCCTGAATCTCTCTCTCTCTCTCTCTCTCTCTCTCTCTCTGTGCCTGTCTATCTGTGCCTGTCTATCTGTGTCTGTCTGTCTGTCTGTCTGTCTCTCTCTCTCTCTCTCTCTTCTTTTTCTTGCTCCTCTCTCTCTCAACACTCTCTCATTGTGCTCTCTCTCTCTCTATCTCTGTCAGTGTCATTGTGTGTGTGTGCGTGCGTACGTGCACGCACGCGCGCGCGCGTGTGTGTGTGTGTGTGTGTGTGTGTGTGAGTACAACAATGAGTTAATCTACAATAAATTGGTTTCAGTCAGTCAGTGTATGTACGTACAGAGAGAGAGAGAGAGAGAAAGAGTGAGAGAGTGTGCAAGTGTGGGTATATGCGCGTGCGTACGTGCATATTTTGATTACGCATGGCCAAGTTTTTGAGTGTGTGCGCATGTTAAGTTAAGTGAAGTCAAGAACACCTTATTAATTCAAAAAGAATTAAGAATGGCCATGAAAAAATGTGTATGGATCTACATTTAATAAATAACCAACCACACCCACCCCATCCAACTCCAAGCATCCACCCAGAACATTGTTGCTTTTTGAAAGAACAACGAGAACTGTCGCAGCAATGTTCACAGCTTTTGGTGTGACACGACATTCATACAATTTATCTGGCTGTTCTTGAGTTTATGTGTGTGTGTATGTATGCATATATATATATATATTATATAAACTAATAAATTCCAAGGATAAGTACTGAGCACCATTCCAGCAACTACAGAGCAGCTTGATGTTGCAATGACTGCAAGAAATATTCAATTATAAACAAAGCTTGTTCTTATGTCTTAGATTGAAGAAATAGGGGGAGATATGCATTCATATCTGCAGTGGTAGTTAATACTGCCTAACTAACAGTATGTGCTCAAGTGGTGGATGGGGAAAAATAAAATAAATGCTTCTCAAAATGAGCCTTCAGCAAGCGTATAATCTCCAATAGAGAGGAAATTCACTAACACGTAACTCCTGGTCATATACCGATATTTCGAAACTTGGTTGTTTCTCCTCAGTGACCGCGAAAAGGGTAATGACTCCTCTGCCTTTTCGGTTTTAAGAAGAATGCTATCCCAGAAAAGGCTGGTGTGCAATACCGTAGTATGTTTGTTGAGTTTTCAAAAAACCAACCAAAGGTGCCACCTAAGAAGCAAAAGAAAAACATGAAAGAACAAAACAAGCTACATTTTCTTGTGAAAGTAGAAAATATAAAAAGATAACCTTTTAAGACACAAGTGCTGAGGGCCAGTACTTGGAATGAATCCGCAAGGGACTAATTACAAAAAAACTAATAAATTCCAAGGATAAGTACTGAGCACCATTCCAGCAACTTACAGAGCAGCTTAGTGTTCAATTATAAACAAGCTTGCTCTTATGTCTTAGATTGAAGAAATAGGGAGAGATACGCATTCATATCTGCAGTGGTAGATAATTCTGCCTAACTAACAGTATGTGCTTGAGTGGGTGAATGGGGAAAAATAAAACAAATGCTTCTCAAAACGAGCCTTCAGCAATCTGATAGTCTCTAAGGGGACCAACCATCTACGCACTCACCCCGATCCTAGGATGACTAGATGGTCTTCGTCGTCTCGATGGACAAACAACATGAAGTAATAGCAGTAGTAGTCGTTATCCATGTTTTTTGTAGTTTTTCACAGAAGTTCCAGTTCAAATGTTGTAATCCCACAACACACGTAAGTCTGGCTGCATTTTGCTGATACTTATAGTGCCGATAATGACGAGAAAGAAGAGGACAACGAAAGCAATGATCGAGGCAATGATTGTGTCTACAACAAAGTAATGATGAAAACTATTATGGGGACGATGATGAGGGTGACTGCGATAATGACACATACGGCGATGACGATGACGACGACGATGATGAGAGTGATAATGATTATGATGGTGGTGATAGCGATGATGATAACTATGATCTGTGTCCCACTGATGTTTCAGACTAGAGGTAAAGTGGCCGAGGGTTTGGAGACCCATGAAGAAGTGGACTGCGCCGACTGTTCTCTCTGTCACCTATGACATGTTGGTCACATCAAACCGGGTCACTTGTCACAAATATAACACTGCTGGATAACACACCCTGTATTCTGTGCTGTGCGGACTGAATGGTTGAATGATTGATTGAAATTTGTCAGTTGATCGGCTGATCGATCGATTGAATATTAATATCTGATTGATTGATGAAGTGACTGATCGATAGATCGATCGATTGGTTGATTGATTGATGAAGTGGCTGATCGATAGGTCGATGATTGGTTGATTGATTGATGAAGTGACTGATCGATAGATCGATGGATTGGTTAGAGGACTGGTCCATTGGCTTCCTGTTTTCATGTTGGATGGTCTGTCAGGCTTCCTCTTTCCCCTCCTCACACAGACACAGACACACAGACACATAAACATGCATGTGCGCGCGCGCACACACACACACACACACACACACACACACACACACACACACACACACACACACACACACACACACACACACACACACACACACGCACACACATACACACCACGATGGAACTTCTGAAAATTTCTGGTAGAATTCGACACCTCAGGAGCTGTTCAGGCAAGGACTAACGATACACGGCTGTGACCTGGTTGATAGTGAGGAACGTCTCTGATCACAGAACGAGAGATGAAAGTCACAAGGAAACGTGGACACCAAAAATGAAAGCAGCTAGAGTCATACTGCTAAACGACACTACTGGTCAGATTTCTGTTGGAATGAAGTATCTGACCATAACGATTTCAGTTAAAAAGAAAAAGAAAAAAAAGAGTATGGTCACAACGAAAGAAACAAGGTAAGGTAAGGTAATCTTGCTTATAGCCCAGCCGACCACAAAGTGCCATATTATGGGACATCACAGGCTAGGAACAGTGTGACATTCTCATGGACATCACAGACTAGGAACAGTGTTGACATTCTCATGGGACATCACAGACTAGGAACAGTGTGACATTATCAGGGACACCGCAGACTAGGAACAGTGACATTATCATGGACATCACAGACTAGGAACAGTGTAACATTATCATGGACACCACAGACTAGGAACAGTGTAACATATCAGGGACACCACAGACTAGGAACAGTGTGACATTATCATGGACATCACAGACTAGGAACAGTGTGACATTATCATGGATATCACAGACTAAGGAACTATGACATTATCAGGGACACCACAGACTAGAACAGTGTGACATATCATGGACATCACAGACTAGGAACTATGACATTATCAGGGACACCACAGACTAGGAACAGTGTGACATTATCATGGACACCACAGACTAGGAACAGTGTGACATTATCATGGACATCACAGACTAGGAACAGTGTGACATTATCATGGATATCACAGACTAGGAACTATGACATTATCATGGACACCACAGACTAGGAACAGTGTGACATTATCATGGACATCACAGACTAGAACTATGACATTATCAGGGACACCACAGACTAGGAACATTGTGACATTATCATGGACACCACAGACTAGGAACAGTGTGACATTATCATGGACACCACAGACTAGGAACAGTGTGACATTATCATGGACACCACAGACTAGGAACATGTGGACATTATCATGGACATCACAGACTAGGAACAGTGTGACATTATCATGGACACACAGACTAGGAACAGTGTGACATTATCAGGGACACCACAGACTAGGAACAGTGTGACATATCAGGGACATCACAGACTAGGAACATGTGACATTATCAGGGACACCACAGACTAGGAACAGTGTGACATATCAGGGACATCACAGACTAGGAACTATGACATTATCATGGACATCACAGACTAGGAACAGTGTGACATTATCATGGACATCACAGACTAGGAACTATGACATTATCAGGGATATCACAGACTAGGAACAGTGTGACATTATCAATGGACACCGCAGACTAGGAACAGTGTGACATTATCAGGGACATCACAGACTAGGAACAGTGTGACATTATCATGGACACCACAGACTAGGAACAGTGTGACATTATCAGGACATCACAGACTAGGAACAGTGTGACATATCATGGACGCCACAGACTAGGAACAGGTGACATTATCAGGGACATCACAGACTAGGAACTATGACATTATCATGGACATCACAGACTAGGAACAGTGTGACATTATCATGGACATCACAGACTAGGAACAGTGTGACATTATCATGGACATCACAGACTAGGAACAGTGTGACATTATCATGGACACCACAGACTAGGAACAGTGTGACATTATCATGGACATCACAGACTAGGAACAGTGTGACATTATCAGGACATCACAGACAAGTAACAGTGTGACATTAACGTGGGCATCACAGACTAGTAGCCGGGTGACGTTTTCAGAGACATAATAGATGAAGAACGTGCATCATAGACATCACAGATGAAGACAAAAGTGACGTCATCATGGACATCACAGATAGGGAACAAGTGATGTTATTATGGACATCACAGTGTTTGAACAGACTGACGTCATCTTGGACATCATAGACGAAGAACAGAGCGGTGGTTTTTTTTAACATCACAGATGAAGAACAGAGTGACGTCATCATAGGCATTACAGATGAAGAACCGACTGACGTCATCATGGACATCACGGATGAAGAACAGACCGACGTCATCATGGAATCACAGATGAATAGCATAGTGATGTCATCATGGACATCACAGATGAAGAACAGAGTGACGTCATCGTGGACATCACAGATGAAGAACAGAGTGATATCTGTTTATGAACATCGCAGATGTAGAACAGACTGACGTCATCACTGACATCACAGAATGAAGAACAGAGTGACGTCATCGTGGACATCACAGATGAAGAACAGAGTGATATTATTGATGTACATCGCAGATGTAGAAACAGACTGACGTCATCACCGACATCGCGGATGAAGAACAGAGTGACGTCATCATGGGCATCACAGATGAAGAGCAGAGCGTTGTTATCATGGGCATCACAGACGCAGGATCCATGAAACGTTATCGCTGCCATCACAGAGGCTGAAGCCGCTGATCCCTGCGGCCATCTGTTGCCATGGGACAGGCATACAGATAGTGACACCCCGCACGCATCCCTAACACCGCACCCACCCACCCACCACCCACCCCCATCCACCCACCCACCCCTCCCTCTCCTCCACTCGCCCCCTTCTTTCTAATTTTGTTTCGCCTATTCCCGTCCTAACCATGCAGCTCACTATACCACCGCTTCCCTCTGCGTGCGTGCGCGCGTGCGCGCGTGCGCGCACACAGACACACACAGACAGACATACACACACACACACACACACACACACTCTCTCTCTCTCTCTCTCTCTCTCTCTCTCTCTCTCACTTTTTTTTCTTTTTTTGTTGGGGGGGGGGGGGGGAGCGGGGGAAAGGGGTCACACACCACACACACACACACACACACACACACAACACACACACACACACACACACACACACACACATCACACACACACACACCACACACACACACACACACACACACACACACACACACACACAACACACATACACACACACACACACACACACACACACACACACACACACACACACACACACACTACTGTTTTTGGGGATGGGCAGTGGTCACACACACACACACACACACACACACACATGTGCACACACACACATGTGCACACACACACACATGTGCACACACACACATATGCACACACACATGTGCACACACACACACACACACACACACACACACACACCACACACACACACACACACACAACACACACACACACACATGTGCGCGCGCTAGCGCACACACACACACACACATGTGTGCATCTTATGTCAAATCTTTCTTGGAATTTTCACTTGGAACACATAATAAATCAAGCGAGAAAATCTCTTAATCTGCTCAAAGTTATAAGCAAACAAAGTTGGGGCCAGGAAACAAAAAGTTTAATACATCTTTCTTCTGCTTTAGTTAGATCCAAATTGTCATATGCACAAGAGGTCTTTTTTAGTGCTCCTAAGTACTTATTAAAAAAGCTTCAGTGTATAGACTCTAAGGCATTCAGATTAGCCCTTGGTGTTCCATTTCATGCTTCAGCTTTAGGAACATACCATGAAGCTGGTGTCTTACCTCTTGATGACCATCGTGAACTAGCCTGCGCTAAGTACATTCTTCGCTGCTCAACTATTGAAAGTGCTAACCAAATGGAACTGGATATGAGGTCTGATGTAGACTTTCCTAAACGTGCTAAAAACATTCGAGCCACTAAAACGATACTCACATATTCTTCTCACTTGTTGACAAATTCAGGTATCAATCATAAACAGCTTGCTGTGCGTTTTCCCATAAGTCCCGTACCAAACTGGGAGCTCCTCAAACCAGTGTTTGATTATAACTATACAACTATATCTAAAACTGATAACATTAATATTCTAGCTTGCGAAGCAAAATCACATATCAATGATTGTTATCGTAACTTCGTAAAAGTCTATACTGATGGGTCTCTATTAAACAATAATGCTGGTTGTGGCTTTGTCATTCCATTTTTAAAAATTGAGAAGTCCTTTCATCTTGGGGCAAATCTGTCCATTTTTACAGCCGAACTTATAGCAATATTAATGGCCGTAGAGTACATACATGATTTATCATTTGACTGTTATGGTATTCTCTTTTGTGTAGATTCTAAGTCAGTTCTTCAAGCTTTAGAATCTACAAATTCAAAAAATCGTGCTGAAATCGTATCAGAAATTAAAATACTTATTCACAACATTATGTCAAGAGGTATAATAGTTAAGTTTTGTTGGGTTCCTTCCCATTGCTTCATATCCGGAAATGAATGGGCTGACAGGATTGCTCGAGCAGGTGCAAACAATTCTGACAATACGGCTTCTATTCATATTCCCTTGAGCTTACATGAAGGATATTCTCTCTTACAAAGAGCCTCTTTTGAAAAATTTGAGGAATACTACAAAGAAAGTGTTCTCCCCCGAATACATAAACCCGACTCTTCTATACTTTGTTGTACGAGCTCTCGAGCAAGTAATCTTTTAAAAAGGGCTTCCTCAGTAAATCCAGTAAACCGTAATATAAACATAGGATTATACCCAAGACACAGTAGACAACTTGCCTCCTTATTATTTCGGTTAAAAATAAATGCATTCAGAACAAAATATGTCAAGAATATTCGATGTGCTTGTGGCGCCCTTGATAATTGTACAACAACACACGTTCTATACTTTTGCCCCTACTTTGATTCCGATTTGTCAGAGTTTCGAAAGGATGCTTCAAAGTGCATATTTCAGGATACCATGACTCTCTTAAATTTTGTACGAATTCTTATGTTAAGCCCAGTTGGCTCAATCCTGTAATTGCTGTTTCATGATCTTGTTTCGTACAGTTGTTTGTTTTTTACTTTTGATGGTTTTTTTTTTTTTTTTTTTTTTTTTTTTTTTTTTTTTTTTACAGTTTAATTATTACATAGAGTTTCTCCTCATCACACATACACGCACACACGCACACACACGCACGCGGGCGCGCACTCACGTACGCACGCTGCACGCACACACGTACGCACGCTGCATGCACACACTCAAACACACACACACACACACACACACACACACACACACACACTCAAACACACACACCTTGTCTAATATCACATTTAGTGAAAAGACGTTAAATTGAAGAACAACAACAACAACACAAACAGAGGCACGCACGCATGAGCACACATACACGCGCACACACACACACACACACATACACGCGCGCGCGCGCGCGCGCTTTTTTTGGTGGGTGGAGCGTTGTTAGGGATCACACACACACACACACACACACACACACACACACACACACACACACACACACACAGATACACACACACACACACACACACACACACACACACATTTTTTTTTGGGGGGTGGGGGGTGAGGGGCGCGGGGCGAAGGGTCACACACACACACACACACACACACACACACACACACACACACACACACACACACACACACACACACAGAAGAGAGAGAGGGGGGGGGAGGAGGAGAGAAATGGAAGTAGGTACAAAGACTGAGAGAGAGAGAGAGAGAGAGAGAGAGAGAGATAGAGAGAGAGAGAGAGAGAGAGAGAGAGAGAGAGAGAGAGAGAGAGAGAGAGAGAGAGACGGACAATCGGACGGACGGACAGACGAATGGAAGGAGGGGAAAGAGAGGAGAGGCAGACAGACATGCAGAAAAATACGGGACATCCCATTTCGCCTATTCCTATTTCGCCTAATCCTATTTCGCCTATTCCTATTTCGCCTATCCACTACGGCCTTTTTCCGGGAGGTGCCGTTTCGCCTAGGAACCCTCCCTACCCCCGTAAAACAGCTTGAAGGCGTCGACTTGAGCCTGATCTGATGGGTGATGGTGAGCGGCAGGGCGCTGAAACATGCAGAATAAATGCTGCATTCTTCTAACCATCTTCGCGTTTATTTCTGTTTGCGACAGTAAAACCTGTCAATAACGACCTTGGACACATCACCAAAATTGTCTTAACTGACAGAGGTCTTAAGTGGCAAGACGTTTATGAAAATGAGGTCTTAATTGACAGGAGATCTTAACTCACAAGTTGCCACCAGTGACAGGTTTTACTGTAGTTGCCTATTTGCTATTTGTCTATCAGTAACATTGCAGTTATCATTTCTGCACTTCCAGTAGACTTTGTCGTCCATTTTTCGATTCAGCCGGTAGAGATGTCCTTCATACGCTAAAAGTTTTCCTCCACGTTGGCTTAGTAAGCCATATCTCAGCAAACAACTGGTCGGCAACCACTAACAGTCAACTTTGAGAATTCGCAGTTAATAACAGCTCACAAACATTCATGAAGTTCGGAACACAATTTCTGAACTACACTCAACAATCTCATCGGAACACACGTTCTGAACTCTGAGTAGGCGATTTGACACTCGATGCATTGGCGAAATGACACCACGCG
>CM031617.1:36175009-36192509 GCA_018398815.1 Conus ventricosus | reverse complement strand
CTAAGTTAGAAAAAGTTCTTGAATCACAAATACCTTTTCAACAGCTTTATAGATTAAATTATTTGGGTGTGGAAGACATGGAATTAGCTACAACTTTCCAACAAGCTCAAAATCTCCCATTACCGCCGCCAACACCAACGGAATTGTGGACAGAAGAAGAAAAGAATGCTTTAAAATGAAATATAAGATACTTTGAAAAAATGATTGAAGCGGCTCGTAAAGCAAGGGTTTAAAATGCTGGCAAGTTTTGTGAACTACTGACGATTGGAATGACGTGGTTTTAAAACAGAAACAGCTATATATAACCACCTGCCGTTTGACCTAAAAAGCCCTCTACCTCGCCTGAGACTGTGGACTGGCTTCTAAAAATAGTAACGGTTACGCGTAACCGCCTGGCTAGCCAGGAAGGCTCGGCTGTTGAGGCCACAGGGACGACCTAACAGCGTGAAGGCCTGCGTGGTGGGGTTTGGACTACTGACGATAGTATGACGGGCTTCTAAAATAGTAACGTTACGCGTAACCGCTTGGCAAACATTTCTCCTGAAAACCTGCTTTATAACGTCCTGCACACCTCCTTTTCAGGCTGCCTTCGGGTGGCCGCCGATAGAACTGAAACAGATCCTGTGATTATTGATTTAGGACTCTGATAGGTGCTTTCGTGGCTGTCTTGAATTTACGACGTTCAAGTGTGAACAACAAAAAGCCCCCTTCACTTTTCCCACAAGCACTGTCCTGTCTATTGTGGTTTGTTTGTTGTTTGTTTGTTGTTTGTTTGTGTTTGTTGTTTGTTTGTGTGTGGTGTTTTGTCCTACCCTACGCACGCACGTCCCCCCACCCCCACCCCCACCCCACGCACGCACGTCCCCCCACCCCACCCCCACCCAACGCACGCACGTCCCCCCACCCCCACCCCACCCCCCACGCACGCACACTCAAGTCTTCCACAAGTTCTTAACTGAAGTTACTCCAAGTCACTTCTAAGTCATCCTCAAGTTCTTACTCAAGTTTTTCTTAAGTTGTCCTCAAGTCATCCTTAAGTCATCCCCAAGTCACCCCAAGTCATTTTTTAAGTTCTTAACTGAAGTCATCCTCAAGTCATCCCCAAGTTAACCTAAGATCATAACTAAGTCATCCTCTAAGTAACACCAAGTTCTTATTCAGTTATCTTGTCAAAAAACAATACATTCTATGTTTTTGTCTTAAATAGTAGATGTCTAATATAGTACACACACGCCTCAAAAACCGCGTCATCGCTGAGAATATCTTGCTCAGCGTTCTCTGCGCAAGATCGGTCAGCATAGATCTTAATGAAGTTCTTTCATCCGAAGCAACCGCATTGATTACAATTCTGGTCTATGGAAATGTCTTTATAGACTCCATGTCTTTATTTATTGACACCATCATTTTATAATACGCCATGTTCTATTTTTATTAAAAAAATTTAAATTTAAGTTCTTAAAATATTATTCCATCTGAAATGGGTCAAAATGATCTTTTGTTATTGGCGGTGCTGGCGTGCTGTTGTTTTTTTGTATTTAGCGTTCAGATTTTTTTGATTGCTTTTGTTTTGGCTGCCATTGTTTATATATTTTATAACAGTAATAACCGCCCCCAGCAGCAGCAAGGACGCCAAAAATGGCAACAGTTTTAAGTTCAATATTCCATGAAGACTTTGGCGCTGTAGGTCTTGAATCACATGGAGTTTTTATAGCTGGGATTGAATCAACTTGTTCTGGCGTTGGCGGCGTTATGTTTTCATTATGAGCTATATTTTGTAACATTAATTTTTTTTGTCTGTTCCACTCCGCTAATCTTTTTCCTGCTTTAACACGCCCAGGATGAGGTGTTTTACTGGTCACTTTCTCGACTTGATTCAATGTTTTCTGATTCAGGGTTTCCTGATTCTGCCCGATTTTCCGACTCGTTCATTTTGAAGGGAAATAAAGTCTATATGATTAAAAGTAATTAATCCCATGATTAATGGCGATAACAATGTTCCAATCTGTAATACAGATCACACCCTAGAGACTCTAATGACTTTGTTAAAACTGGATCTTGCGTTAAATCAACGTAAGATCTTGTTCAGAATCAATGGGAGAAATCTACTGACTAGTTTAGTGTAAAAACTAAGAACCGTTTGCCCCACACTTTTCACATTCTAGACCCCAGCTGCGCTTCATACCTGTTATATACTTTAAAATGTCTTGCGGCGACATCTGTTGAATCTGTTCATGCTGAATTCAGTTCCGAGGAACTGTTTTGTTTTTCCACATGCTGCCAAAGAATACAGCCTCTCCTTTTTGGGCATAATATCTTGGTCATCAACTTGGTCATTCATAAGTTCAGGAAGGTTTAGGCTGCCTTGTAGCTGAGTAGATCATCACTGTTCATGTTTTTTATTAATTATAATTAATTTTATTTTTCTAAAAATGAGCACCAAAAAAAACTGTTGCTAACCTTGTATACCATTCTGCTGTTATTGGAGGTCTAAGTGTGGGATACTCAATGCTTGGTAAAAGCTTGTTAAGAATTAAACCAGCAGATCTTGGCAAACTAGACTTTGAGGATTCAGCAAAGCTAATTGCTATCATTGCAGCTTCGTTTGCCACGAAAGATTTTCTAGTCAAGCAAGGAATAATTCCAGACAGTATAAATATGTAAATAAAAAATACATTTATAAAAATGGCTTCACTCGTAATGATGATAGGCGGCGCTGTGGTGAATGCGCTTGCTTTTAGCGGAAGTAATTACGCATTTAGTAAACTGCGAGATGAAGGCGAGAGAAAAAAGACATAACAAAGCTGTGGAGCAACTAAGCTGCAGCACAAGATAACTATGAAAAGCAGAGAATTGAGCAGTTAGATTTATTAATAACACACTGAAAAAACAGGGGCATGCAGCTTACACATTTAAAGATGTTGATCAAGCAATAAAAGAATATTATCTTGTAACAGGCAAACCAATCGAGGCATTGCCCCCACCAAAATTCAGTGACTTTTATCAACCATCAGAAAAACAAAAGATGCAAGAAATCGGGTTTATTGTCTTTGGCATGACCGTTGTGTATTTTGTTGCGCATAATATTGGCTGAATAAAATGAACAAAATCTATTATTCACCAAAAGGATATTGGAAGGGAATAACAGCAATTAAAAAAAGCTAAGCCAAGCAGCGGGAGTCGTGAACAAACAGCAAAAGAATGGTTATCTAAACAAGCGATTTGGCAAATTTATTTACCTGCGCCCAAACGAATACAGAGACCACACTTTGTGAATACAATACCGAACGACACCCATCAAATGGACCTTCTATATTTACCCTCTGATACGATTAGACGCAAAAGATTTAAGTACGCACTTACAGTCATTGACATAGCTTCAAGATACAAAGATGCGGAACCATTAACACAAAAGAGTGCTTCTGCTGTTGCTGTTGCTATACAACTGATATACCAACGAGGTCCACTAACTTACCCTCGCATGATTCAAGTCGATGATGGAAAGAATTTAAAGGCCGAGTGAATCAATTATTGTTAAAACATAGAGTTACCATCAAAAGAGGCATTCCAGGAGTTCACAGATCACAGGCTTTAGTTGAAAACTTTAACAAACAGTTAGCCGAAAGACTTTTCTCCTACCAGTATCACAGAGAGCTGATTGACAATTCTCGCAACACAGAATGGGTTAGAAGACTGCCCTCAGTTTTGCGCGCAATGAATAATGAAGAATTTAAAGGGTTTAAAACCAGTACAAGCAATCAAAAAACAAAATAGTGTTGCTGAAGAGTCTTTATCCAGCAAACTATTACCATTTGGATGAAAGTAAGGTACCTTTATTTACCGGGGAAGCAGAAGGGGACACTCGCATCAGGGCAACCGATCCAGTTTGGAGTGTTGATCCATATGAAATAAAAAGAATTGTAAAAATGAATCCGCCCGTGTTTATTTACGGGGAAAACTGACACAACAAAACAACCAGCTCCTCAAAGATCTTTTGTGAAAGAAGAACTGCAGATAATCCCTCCAGACACAGTTCCAGTTGCTTAGTTAATTTACGCAAATATATTTGAGTTTAAAATGGAAGCTCAGAAGGAAGCGCAGAATGAAACAAGAATGGTAAAGGAAGAGACCTTGAAAATGATAGGGGACATTTCATGGGGTTGTAATGCTATTAAGGAAACATTTTCGGGGATTAATCAATGCATGCTAAATCATCCAGATCACCTACAACTCAACCCCCAAATTGGGAAAAAGAATATTTTGAAATAATAAAAAAAATTCGAACGCGTCAAGCAAACATGAGAAAAGATTTAAATGAATTGGATGAAGCTATGATTGATCTTATAATAAAAGTTGATGAAAAATATAAACCCCCTGTTTTATGCGGTCCTCCAGTGCCCGATTGCATATGAAAACTCTGGATTAACAAATACTCGTTTTTTGTTTGTTCTATCTAACGACTTCTTTGTTACAACGGTTGTGTTGATTTCATGTAGACTAGATCGTAGTTTTTACGTTGTCATGATGAAAAGTCTTATTGCCAAACAATGCTTCTTTATAGTTGTTTATGTGATATGTTTGACTGCACAACACTGCGAGATATTCCTTTTGCTTTCTTAATGATTTCTCCTGGCTCGAAATACTGTACATTTTCGACCTTAAACCCAATAAACTCCTTAATCACCCCTCCGGATAATCATCCTTCATCTTTCCTAAAACCTTTTTGTTAGTAATTGAATGTAAAGGCGACTCTTTAGGGTAATCAGATGTATCATACCATCCCGCATGTCCTTTAGCCACTTCGGTTTCCATGTCTTTATAGATGTCTTCAGTAGGGATATCTATGACAAAACTATCTGTATCTGTGTAAAGTACTCTGGACTCAGGATACGAGGGCTTAAAGTAGTCATAAAGAAATTCTAACATCAAAAGCTTTGATAATTCAAAACGGTAAACCCGATAAAAACAGGTTTGTCCAATCTGACTTTCTTTTTTTTCATCATTATGCCAAAAAGGTGATCATGAAATCTTCTAAAGTCCTGATAATTTGGTTTTGAAGTCAGCTTAATTGCTTCGTTCTCTCTGGTGACTAATCTGACATCTTTGCGCTTGTGCGGATTCTCCATAGTCCCTTTTCCAAAACAGCTGTTGTTCATCAGCTTGAAAAAGTCTTTTTCTGAAGCATCTGTGGATTTGGTTCTGAGATCAGTGTTCTTCATGATGTATGGTTTCATGAACTTTCTTGATCAAAAGCAATTATGCGATGAACTGCTGTCAACTTCAAACCATGTCTTAAATAAAATTGTAGAAGTCTGTAATGACAGACATAATTTTTTTTTGCCGCGAAGATTAGGCACAAGTTTAGGTGGTTCTCTTGGATCCATCTTTAGACTTTCTGCTGCTAATGGATAGTCATTATGCAGGTCATGGAGTTCATGAGGATATTCTAAATCAACTTCTAGAATGTATCCACGCTGTTGACCCGGCGTCAAACTGCTCAACCACTTTAATGCTTTTTGAATATTGTTTTGTACTGCCACCTGTGTACATTTTAAAGTTGCGTATGGAAGCGATTGTGCCATAGCCCAACCATACAGATTTTTTGCATCTAAATACATAAGATAGTTAGACCTTTTACTTGGATCATAGTCATCCAAGTATTTGTTGTTTGCTTTACAGTTAATGATGCGACGCCATACTAATTCCTCCACGCAATCCGTTTTCAATCATCTGAATCATTGGTAAATCTGACAATAAATCAATCTGTACTCCAGTAAACTTTAAGAAAGCATCCCAACTCATCCCGGGCGCAGAAATGTAATGCGCGGGATCCAAGCTATAATGTTTCATGCAGGTCTTTCTATAATTTTCAAAAATATCCGCCAACAAACATACATCGCCATCAAGTAGGAGTCATGATAGTCTCCCATTGTTTTACACTCTAACTTCTGCCATGCTTCTTGAGCATGCTGGTAATCAGAATCACTGATGTCCTTTCCTCTAAGACTAGAAAAGAAAGCGCCTTTAGGAGGAAGTGTATCTTCATCAAACCTTTCCCAACTGTTCATGTACTCATAAGGGTAAACGCCCTTTCTAACGAGAGTTGGGTCAAAATATTCTTCCGTTATTGGGCAGGACTTTAAGGACATAGCCAGTGACTCTAATGAACCCATCATGTGTTGCATAGAGTCATAAAAAGACATGTTATTTAAAGTGAAACACATGTACTTTTCTGATGACTGTGCAATGCATGACACCCTGAAGGCATCGTCCACTGCTTTCATTATAAGATGAGAGTCGTAACCTCGCAAGTTATGAAAGAATACAGGCAGCTTCCATGTCTTAGGATCAAACTTTAGTTGAAGATTGCATTTACTGTGTGCTGCTCCTCTGAACTTCCCGCTAATGTGATCATGGTCTCTTACTCGCTGGCCGCCAAGGCCACCTTTTGGATTGGCTTCTTCACTGAGTTCTAAACCACAAATCCAACAGTGAGTGGCTGAGTCATACTGTTGTTGGTCTTCAGGCGTCATCATGATTTCAGATAAATTCAGATTATTAGAACAGTCATTACGCACTTGCTGCATGCGTTTTAAGAAGTATTCTGCAGCATTAGGCCCTCTATATAATTCTGGTGTTGAATGAGCGCCATCCGACCTGACAACAATGAAGGCAAATGAACAAATCTGATGATTACTCATTAAGACTGTTTTTCGAAGTTTTTGTGGCGCTGGCCCTTCATAAGGAACAATGAGCAATTCAAAGTCTGCGTAAACAACATATGGAGAATTTTGCATCCGTTTCCAGTTCTTAAAACTAACTTTAGATCCGGGTGGGGGCGTAATTAGTTCTGTATTACAGCCAACTGGGCCAATACAATGTTTCTTATGTTCGCTTGCGGCTTGAACAGATGGCATTCTTGTTAAACATTTTCTACAGAATTCTTGCTTAAGTCCTTGCTTTGAAGTATGCCGCAATAATCTACTCATTGTTCGTATCAATGGGTAATGCGGCAGCCCTGCTGGTGAAAACATCAGTAGTAAGTCAACATGATTTTTGTCTGGCTCGCCAATTGTTGGGCTGTTCTTGGACACTCTGATGGGCTGTAGATTTGTTTCCTCATCCCATGTGTAGACATTAACAGTTATTGGTTTGTTTTGTTCTTCAAACTGATCAATTTGGTCTATACCAACAGGAAAGGACACCCCACTAAAGTTAAGATCATTGATGTAAGGGTGATAGTTAGACACTCTCTCTGCGTTTTTGCGGATATAATGCAGCCTTGCGAGAACACACCACATAAAACATTTGTCGTCTGAATTCTTTATGTTTAGAACTGCTCTTTTTGCGACTAATGCTGGAGGCAGTGGAATGTAAACTTGCCAACAATCGGCTCATACTTAGCCTGTTTTAATCAAATCTCTAAGACTTCGCCCTCTGACCACCAGAGCCTCTCATTTTGGCTTCTTCAGCGGCAGCGTCAAACTGTGTAAGCAGTTCGTTTGCCCAACCGGGTTTTTAAGGGTCGTTATGAAAAATGTCTTTTTTTATTAGACCCAGACTTCTAGATTTTCTTCATTATTGTTATATAGCCCGATTAAAACAGCTAACATTACTTAAACTGGCGGGTCTATTGTTAGTTTACTTGGAACTTGAAAATAGCATTTTACAACCTTGCCCGCACGTTTGCTGGATCAATGACTTCTAAATCAATATCATTTAAAGCCTTGACAAACGCTCTTTCTCGAGCATTCCTTCAAACAATTCCGTCCCGGTCTCATATATCCTTAGCCATGTTGAGTTTCTTTTCTAACTCAAAATATTTATTTAAATTAAAAAAAAAAATAATTAATCCGAATCAAAAATCAACGGTCTTTTTGTGCTTGGACTCATAAACTAAAGTATAAACACCTTTTGGCGTTGTTAATGTGAGCTGTTTAGAACAGAGTTTAATGTTTCGTTTACTTTTTTTAAGCATTCCTTTTTTATCTGCTCCGCGTCTGGCTGTTGAGAAAAAGTTGTCCCCCGCCTTTTTTTGAAGATCAAACTTTTGTTTTTTGTAGTCATCAAAATCGGCCTGTAAACGATTAAATTCTTCATCCGTGATTTTGAGTCAGCTAGTGCTTTATTTATTGTCAGTTTGAACGAACTAAGTTTAGCCGTTATTATTGGAACCATAGCTGTGTGCTTTTGGAGTTTAGTTTTTAATTTTTGCCTGCAGCGCTTACAGCTAATGAACACACACCGAGAGCTAAAGACAAACCTCCTAGAGGTAAAGCTGCGGGTGCGCCAGCCCGTTGCTAAGAAACCAACACTCTTTCCTGCTGATAGAGCACTTATAGTCGATCCCCCAGTTTTAACATAAGAAAACAGCATTAAAGGCAGCAGAAACCTCGTTTGGTTTTGCTGTATTTTGAAAGGTCTTGCTCTATTTTTTGTTGCATTTGTGTAATGTTGGTTAATCTGAAGGTTTTTATGTTAGGGCTTTCTACAATCCCTTCTTTTGGCAACTCGGGCGCTGTAGGCACATTTGGATAAACCTGAACAGACATGCTTTTTAAAAAATGAAAAAATAATTTAGTAATGTATATCTTTTAATCTGTTTTCTTGAATATTCAGCTGCGCACCCATATATTAAAAACAAATGTACTTTAAGCGGTTTATGGGCTTCTTCTTCTTTATCAATTTGAATGTTTATTACGTCTCCACAGTTCCCTTTCCCGCTTCCATGCAACTGATTATCCTCCGTTGACCTTGGGTCAATCCATAAACCTATTTCGTTGTTAAATAATAAATCAAGCCTAACATTGTGAAGATGTAAATCTTTAGACAAAAGGGGTCAACTGTTGGATTTCTACACCTCCCGCCTCCAAACAGTTTTCTTATTCATCAAAATGCTGATAAGGTTTAAGCCCGCTAGCGTAGATTTTTGGGTTTGGACTACCCTCAATCGGGAAAATTGTACTTTCGTTATTTTAGGATTAATAAACTTTTCACTTCCTCTTTTGAACGGTTCTTCATCTTCGCACAGCAATAAAATACCTTTAAGCGATCTTGCTGCGACACTAAAACTAAAATTCCATATAGTGTCGCCCTGCTTCTGGATATGTATGTATGATGAATCACTCTTTCGTAATATATTGCTAATTTGACTGATATGTTTTCTCAATCAGCCTTGCTAAATTAGGTTGCTAACAACGTCAAAATCTAACGAGATGCAGAAATGCTGTTTCTTGCTTCGGTGTCTGATGATTTGATAACCCGTTTGTATTCATTAAAAGTTTGTTTTAATGACAATCTGTCTTTTAATCTCCTTGAAAGTATGGCGCATGCGCTTTAACAACTCAAAATCTAAGGGGAAAAGAAAAGCGATTTCCATACGCAAATTTTAACAGCTACATACTTTTTAACCGTCTTTAGTACTCCAGCCCTATTCTATGTTTTAAATGCTTCTTCATTTTTGATTCCTTGAAACGCAAAGTCAGCCCTTTCAATCCCGGTTAGCCATAGATCAGAATAGGTTAAAAATATGTCTGCATTGGTAAAGAAAATATTTCTTGCCCCTCAAGTTTTATAGAAATTTTCTTAACGAATTTGCCCGCCCCAGATTCGTACAACGCCTGTTTGGGTGTTGTTGAAGCGAGTTCTAAATTTGAAAGTAAGACCCCGCAGAGCCTGGCACAATCACTTCATCTGCTCCTAGGTCTGGAAATTTGACAGTAAGAATTTGATCTGCATCAATAGAATTGGATTATTTGGAACAGTAATATTCCGTTTATTTCCCTTCACGCCAAAGGTTCTTTAATCTTCTATGGGGCAAGAATCGAGCCAAAATCTTGCGATTTTTTTTTTAATAAAACAAAAAAAAAAATTTTAATTTTTAAAAAACCCAGGCAGGCTTTAAAGATAAAGTTTAAAGATGTTTTTAAAACCGGAGACGACATGAGGGGAAATAAATCCTTTGGTACAAAAACGCTCGGGCTTTTTTTTGGGGCGGAATTAACAAAAAAGAAAAGGTCAGATCTTTAAACCAAAGTTTGGGCCCCCAAAAACCCTTTCCCCCGAATTTATAGCCCCTAATGTTTTTGAAGTAAAAAAATGACCATTTTTTTGTGAGGAGCGCCCAAAGGGACAACTTGTTCACTTACACAAAACCCAACCATCAAATTTTTTAAAAAAAAATTACAATTAAACAAAGGCTCAGTGTGAGCGATAAAAATCCCCTTGGCATTACAAAAAAAAATTTAGAAAAGGAGGGCATTTGCTAAATTTCAAAACACACTGCAGGAACTCCCGACAGAAAACCCAAAATGCAAACAGGAACTTAAAAAATTTAAATCAACGCAGACAATTTTAAAAAATGCAAAAAGGCAAAAAAATTTTTTTTTCAGAAAAAACAGCATTAAAACTATAAAAACGACTCCCCCGTTTCCCAGGGGCGAGAAATACGGGCCCTTAAACATGCTTAAAAACCTTTTAGAGGCAAAATTAACAAAAAATTTAGAAAAACTGGGTAAAAATAGATGGGGCATAAAAAAGAAAAAAGAAAAACCGTTGGGGCGATGACCCCAAAACTTAGGGTCTGATATTAAAAAAAGAAAACCCAAAGACTAAAAAAACCCTTGAACAAGAAAGTTTCAGCAAGACAAGAAGCTTTTCCTACAAACCCGGGGAGAACAATTAAAAAACCCCAATGACAGAATAAGAAAAAACAATCCAAAAATTTTTATATGAAACCCAACCCCTAGCAGAAAGAATAAAAAACACTGTTTTAGAAGCAAGGATCACTTTAAACAATTTTTTATAAGGGCCTTTAGGATTTGCAATAAGTACACTGGGTTGGCAAAATTACAGGGGGGCGGGGGTCAAATCCGGCCTCCACCACCATCGCCTCCACCTAAAAATCAGGGGGAAAAAAAAAACAGTTTAAAATCATCTTGCGGATTTAAAAAAAATTTACCCCGGTAAAGCTAAAACCCTTTTTCCCCCGGGGAAAATTTTGGGGGGTTATTTTTACGGGCTTTTGTCAACCCCAAGAAAAGGGAAATTGGTTTTTAAGGGCCGAGCACTTATGGACTTATTTCCCCTTAATATTTGGGGTTAAATTTTTGGGAAAAAAAGCCAAAAAAACCTAGGCCAGAAAAATTTCCAAAAACCCAAGCGCTGTCTTTTCATATTCTTTGGTCATCGCGAACAGAGTCCCCGTCCAGGGGCCCCTTGGGGTTTTGGGGCCAGGGGTTTGGATGATTTAAAATTTTTGGGGGGTCACTTTTTTTTTTTACTGTTTGAAAATATTACTGGCCCAAAAAATTTTTATTTTTTCGTTTTTTGTCCAACCTTCTTTTAAATTTTTCCTGCAACAAGAATTTCATTTTTTTGTAGTTCATTTTTTTGTTCCCTACCGGAGCCCTGGGGCGGGAAAGGTAGCATGTAAAAAACCAGTCCCAAACAGCAAAGCAAATTTTTGGGGGACTTGCGAAATTGAAAAAACATTTTGGAAACCTTTTTTTATATTTTAATTTAAAACAACTGTAGAATTAAGGGCATCCCAAAAATTTGCTAAGTATTTTTTTTTCATAAAAGGGCCAGTAAAAGGGAAACAGTTATTTCTCAAACTTGCCGTCCCTTGTGAACCTACAAACCCCAAAACCGTAAGTACGAATAAGCCCCTTTTTATTCGTTCTATTCCTGCTTTGGGTTAGGTTTAAAAAGGCCCTAAGAAAATTTTTGTCCATGTTTTTAAATCTTTTTGCTCTATGGACCCGAGGTGAACAGCTGTGCCTGAAGAGAAAAAATGTGTAAGGGGGAAAATTCCCCAAAATCATACTTATATTTTTCGTGCACCCCAAAAAATAAAAGGGGGCCTAAGCCTTGTTTAAGTTTCCGATTTTTTGTCTAAAGCCCTTTTTGGGAATGAAAAATTTTAAATTTCCCGTTACAGTTTCCCTTTAAAAAGGGCCTTCATGTCTATTCGTTGCTGAATGGTTTAAAACCCGGTTTTTTGTCTTTTGGTAATGGCGCTTGCGGGTTCAGTCAAAATACGTCTGAAGGGTAATAAAATGAAACAATACACTGACCAAACCCAAAAAGGATTGGGGAAATTTAAGGATCAGCATACACACTCCCCCACCCTTTTTGATGCCAAAACACGCAAAGTTTAACGGGGTTTTGATAAAACGGCCCCGGGTGACGGAAAACCCCACTTTTGCGATGTAGTCCTTTTTTTAAAAGGGGGGGTTTAAAATATCTGCTTAATGGAGTACTCCCCTTTTTTTGAAAGGCATCAGACTGGGCCCCAAAAAATGTCGAGGGGCATTGCTATATTTTTAAGAAGTAGTGCGGGCCCCAAAAGAATATTTTGCATCTTTTGTATATTTGAAAAAGCGCTCATTTTTTTTCGTTCAAAAAATGTTTTAACAATTTAAAAACTCAAGACCGTCCTTTTTTTTAAGCATGCAAAAGAAAAAAACGAATGCGGAACCAGAACGGTCCCCGCCCATGAAATATCTAAAAAAAGTTCCCCTATGGTTTTTAATAAAACAAAGCCAAGGAAATAAAAAGGTTTTAAAAGTTGACAAAACAGGGGCCAAAGTTAGCCAGTTAAAAAATACCTGATTTGGTTTTATTACGGTTTTTTCTCACTAAAAAAAGCAATGAAATAAAATCGACAATTTTCCCCCTCAAAAATTAACAAAGGGAAATCTAAAAACAATGTTAACCTTCAAGCCTGAAGAAGAAGGGGGTTTCCATTTTTATAAAGAGCTAGCTAAAATGTTAGGCTTTTGCCTGACAATTAAAAGATTTAGAGTTACACCAAACAAAAAAACTTTGGGGGGAGAAAAACCCCCTCGAAACTTGCATTACATTCATTACTCTATTTCAATTGGATGAACTAGCACGATGAAAACTTTTATGAGGAAGGGCCCCCAACGTTTTAAGAGTCTTCCATCAGGAAAAACTGCAAAATTGGGGATTAGAAATTTAAAACAAACCCAATTTACAGTTTAAAAGATTAGTTTTTTGGGGGGTCGGATCATTTTTAAAATAAAAAAAAACAGACAAAGCGGGAAAATTTAAAAAGTGATAACCCGCACATTGTTTTTGGGAAAAAAAATAAAAAAGTTTTACTAAAACAAAGTCGCTGGGCCAAAAACCGGAGTTACATTACGCCTGTAAGGTGTATAACTTTTGAATTAAAAAAACCCCTTGGGAGACGTTTTCAGACTTTGAACAAAATGGGGAGATAGCGCCCTTTTTATGGTTTGAGTACAAAAAAAGATGGGGAATTTTAAAAAGCAAAGAGGGTTTGGGGACAACAAAAAGGGTTTCCCAAACTAGAACAACTGCGCAACTAGAGGAAAAAAATGTTGGCCCCTAAAAGAAAATAAAATAGTTCCCAAAAAAAACCCGACCCCAAATTTGGGACTTAGAACCATAATTTTTAAAAGGGCATAAAAATTTGAATTCATTTAACCCATTTAAAAAATTTTTTGGGCCCCCAAAAAAGTTTTAGAAAACAAACAACTCCCGGGGCCCCTTTTCAAAGTAAGTCCCTTTTGGGGACGACAAAAGTCCCGGAAAAAAGATTGAAATAACGCCGATGGGAAAAAAAAAGTTTCATCCCCACAAAAGAAACGGTTTTTTAAAAAAAAGGGTTCTACAAAAAATTTCAGTTTTTTTTCAAAACAGAAAATTTGGGGACACGTTCACAATGATATTTTTAAATTTCGGCTTTTAAAGATGTGGAGGGGGGATGGGGTTTTGGGGGTTTGTGGGCGTCCCCCCAAAAAGGAAATTTAAAAATTGCTGGCAAAACTTAGACTTAAACCCCTTTTCGTTTCCACGTCCCTTCTTTACAATGGTGAGGATATTAAGATCATAACAACAAGCAAAAAAAAATCAATGTTGGGCTTTTAAAAGAAACCCAAACTTAAAAGAACTGAATTGGAATTTAAACTTACACATTTTGGCCCCCATAGGGGTTTTTTAAACGAACAATTTTGACGGGGGTAGATAAAAATAAAAAAGGGTTAGATTTAAAATTTTGTTATAAAAAAAATGGGGGCAGTTAAACCCTTTTTGATAAAAATTTCCCCCCATTGTTCAAAAGATTTGTGGGCAGACGGGTTTTGAAAAACAATATTTTTTCCTAGACTTATTTCAAAAAATTATCGCTATAAATTAGATCATATTTTTGATTTTCTGTCCAAAAATTTTAAAAAGGGAAAAAAGCATATCATGAAAGAAGGTTTAAATGGACCGACAAAGAAAGTAATTTTAAATTTTAAACCCTACACAAAACTGAAATGAGTGTTTTAAAAACCCTTTTTTAAAGTTTTTGAAAGGGAAAGCAGACACTCTTTATTAAAAGATGACTGTTCGGCAGAAAAAGATAAAGTTAAAAAGAGAAACGCTTTGTCAAAGCTGGCTTTCAGCTGAAGACATGATGGGATAAGTGTGTGGATTTTATGCCAGAAATATAACTCGGTTTTAAAAGACTTTAGAGAACAGTTAAAGACTGTAGTGTTATTTCACATGAAAGACAGAGACTCATTTGAAGAATGTTTGCGCGAAAATGATGTTATTGAAAATGATCAGGAAAAACACAGGATTAAGCAAAAATTAAAGTCTGAAAAGTTTAGTAAATTAGTATTAAAAACAGATAATCCTACACAGTATGTTTGTTTGTAGGGTCGTTATTTTTTGGTTATTGAAGTGTTACTTGTCAGAGAACGGAGAAATGCAGGTTCTAGAGTCGCCTGGTCGAAACTGGTTGAGACCGGGTGAGCTAGAACCTGCATTTCTCCGTTCTCTGTGTGCATGTGTGTGTGTGTGTGTGTGTGTGTGTTAGCGCGCGCGCCCGTTTATCAATCTGAAGCAGATTGTATTTTACGACAGTGACTCACTGGAATACCATACAGGTGGATCAGTCAGGCGTGTCATGGGGAGATCGATGCCAGCAAGGGGAAGGGAGTAATGAGGAGCAGAAGGGGAGGGGGGTGGGAGGCAAAACGGGGTGGGTGAGAGGGGAGGACGAAGACGGTGTGGGAGGGGAGGGGAAGGAAGTGAAGGTAGAGGGAAGAAGCAGGGCGGGGAGCGAGGGGGGGGGGGGGGGAGAGAAAAGAAGGTGGGTTGAAGGAGGGAAAAGGGGATGAGGAGAAGGATTAGTGCGGGGTGGGGGTGGGTGGGAGGAGGTAGCGACAATGGGTGGTGGGTGATAAAAGGGATAGGAGGGGAGGAGGAGGAGGGGGTGGGTGAAAGAAGTGAGAACGAGGAAGGGCAAACGAAACAAACTGCGGCGTTACCGGAACCAGACGATAAAGCAGAAGAACAAACAAAACAAAGTGTGAAGTAACGCGCTTTTAATGAACGACACAAAACAGGACGAGAAATTTTCGGCAATATGCCTTCCTCAATAACAAAAAATAAAAACAGTACAGACATTTACATGCGCAATACTCCCCTTGTGAAGCCAAAGTGGTGAATGAAGTTGACAGAGGGACAGTGGAAGAGAGGGTGAGTAGAGTTCGAGGAATAGGGCACGAGGAAAGAGGGTAGAGTTAAGAGAGGAAGAGGGAAAGGAGAGAGAGAGAGAGAGAGAGAGAGAGAGAGAGAGAGAGAGAGAGAGAGAGAGAGAGAGAGAGAGAGGGAGGGAGAGAGAGAGAGGGAGAGAGAGAGAGAGAGGGGGAGAAAGAGAGGAGAGAGAGAGAGAGAGAGAGAGAGAGAGAGAGAGAGAGAGAGAGAGAGAGAGAGAGAGAGAGAGAGAATGGAAGTAGAAGAAGAGTGGAGAGTGAGAGAGAGAAGAGGACGGGGAGGGGAAGGAGAGGGAGAGGAGGGGAGGGTGTGATTTGTATGTAGTGGGGGTGTTGCATATGAATGAAATGAACAAGAAAATACACCAAAAAAAACAGAATACAATATGGACAAGGAAGCATTGTGAATGACAAAGGGAGGAGGAGGAGGAGGGGGGGGGGGGGGAGAATGAGGAAAGAAAGGGCAAACGAAAGTGAGTGAGTGAGTGAGTGAGTGAGTGAGTGAGGGGATTGCAGGGTGGGGAAAGGGTGGGGGTGGGGTAGGGTGCGGAACTGGAAAGTAGGAAATGAAAGGGAGATGGGGGTGGTGAGAGAAAGAAAAGAGAATGAGGAAAGAAAGGGCACATTACGGCGGAATCATGGAAGGCAAGGTAAGCAGTGATGGGTAAAGGACAAGAAAGGGTTAAAGAAGGGGACAGAGGGGGGGGGGGGATGTTTCAGTGAGGCAAGGTAAGCAGTGATGGGTAAAGGACAAGAAAGGGTTAAAGAAGGGGACAGAGGGGGGGGGGGATGTTTCAGTGAGGCAAGGTAAGCAGTGATGGGTAAAGGACAAGAAAGGGTTAATGAAGGGGACAGAGGGGGGGGGGGATGTTTCAGTGAGGCAAGGTAAGCAGTGATGGGTAAAGGACAAGAAAGGGTTAATGAAGGGGACAGAGGGGGAGATGTGTCAGTGAGGCGAGGTAAGCAGTGATGGTAAAGGACAAGAAAGGGTTAATGAAGGGGACAGAGGGGGGGGGGGGATGTTTCAGTGAGGCAAAGTAAGCAGTGATGGGTAAAGGACAAGAAAGGGTTAATGAAGGGGACAGAGGGGGAGATGTGTCAGTGAGGCGAGGTAAGCAGTGATGGGTAAAGGACAAGAAAGGGTTAATGAAGGGGACAGAGGGGGGGGGGATGTTTCAGTGAGGCAAAGTAAGCAGTGATGGGTAAAGGACAAGAAAGGGTTAATGAAGGGGACAGAGGGGGAGATGTGTCAGTGAGGCGAGGTAAGCAGTGATGGGTAAAGGACAGGAAAGGGTTAATGAAGGGGACAGAGGGGGAGAGGGGGGATGTTTCAGTGAGGCAAAGTAAGCAGTGATGGGTAAAGGACAAGAAAGGGTTAATGAAGGGGACAGAGGGTGAGATGTGTCAGTGAGGCGAGGTAAGCAGTGATGGGTAAAGGACAAGAAAGGGTTAATGAAGGGGACAGAGGGGGGGGGGATGTTTCAGTGAAAGGGTAGGGAAGAGAGGAAGGGTGGGAGAAGCAATGTGGAGGCAAAGACATGCACACATGCGCGTGCACACCCGCACTCACGCACGCACGCACGCACGCACACACACCACGCACACAGCGTGAACGAGAGCCCTCCTCCAAAGAGTGCCACCGTGTTCATGGTTCTCGAGTCCCCCATGAGTTTTTCAACATCCGAGACTTTGACACAGCTTGGTAATAGCAGGAAGAAGAAGAAGAAGAAGAAGAAGATGAGGATGAGGATGAGGATGATAAAGAAAGAAAGAAAGAAGAAGAAAAGAAGAAGAAGAAGAAGAAGAAGAAGAAGAAGAAGAAGAAGAGATGATGATGATGATGATGATGATGATGAGGGATGATGATGATGATGATGATGTTGAAGAAGAAGAAAGAAGAAGAAGAAGAAGAGAGAAGAAGAAGAAGAAGAAGAAAATAGACGACGAAGAAGAAGCAGCGGAATGGAAAT
>CM031617.1:36155009-36170009 GCA_018398815.1 Conus ventricosus | reverse complement strand
CAGCTCGCATGGACTTTTCATACTTATTTGAAAAATCATTGATAAAGCTCCGCCGACAAACGTTGACACACAAGACAAAACACGACGCGTTTCGACCTCTTAGTTCTTCTTCAGGCAAGATACACAACTCTCAGAACAACGAAAAGGAACGAGCAGTCACTGAAGTATTCAACGCCCATCTTGCGTTGAATCGGATGAAGAGAAGTGATTGCTCGTTCATTTTCGTTGTCCTGAGTGTTGTGTATCTTGACTGAAGAAGACCTAAGAGGTCGAAACGCGTCGTGTTTTGTCCTGTTCTTCGTTTGTCAACATTTTTCGGCGCAGCTTTATCAATAAGTTTTCAAATTTGTTTAGATTTCCGCCTGCAGTCGCCTCACTGTGCAACTAGATCTACTTTTCATGTTTATTTTGCTGTATTTTCTCATGGTGAAAACATGCATGATAAATGTGACTAGCATGTGGTCAGCTTAATATTATTTTCTCTTTACGTAGGTAAGATTTTGTTTTTCTTCTTTTCATTTGTTTAAGTCCGGGCAATTTTGAAAGACGCTATTGTCAGTCTGCGTGCTCCATCCCTCCAAACAGAGACCTTGAACACGACATGGGACCTTTCACTGGAGATATGAGAAAGGATACTGACATTTTGAATAGTACTGTTTCCATGGTTGCCTTCTATCAAAGTTGAAATGGTAACAATTGTTTACTAAAAGGATGGCAAACACGTAACACTGCGGTTTCATCTCAAGTTGTCTTCATCCAACTTGACAGTAAGAAGTAATATTATGCAGACTGATGTTTGTATACACTGCCTTACATATGGATATAGGCGCTTACAAAGTCTCTCTCTCTCTCTCTCTCTGTCTCTGTCTCTGCCTCTCTCTCTCTCTCTCTCTCTCTCTCTCTCTCTCTCTCTACTCTCCTCTCTCTCTCTCTCTCTCTCTCTCTCTCTCTCCTCATATTCAGTCAGTAAAAGCAAAATACGTGTGAATATAATTTATATGGCACTCGATAGGAAGTTAACGCAATTTAATTTACATGCAAAAACCGGGTCGGATCGAATACAGGATAGCATCAGCAAAGAGCTTTTTTTCTTCTTGTAGGTGTTAGAAAGCTTTATGTTGACTGACTGTAATATTCCATTACTTCTGACTCTAATATTCAATCATTAAATGATGAGACTGGACTCAAGACCCAAGGCGATGATGCAGCATACGCCGATCTCCCCCCCCCCCCACTCCCTCCCCCCCCCCCCCCCCCCCCCCCCCCCCCCACATGCGTTGCACTATCAAGTCCACCCCCTTACCTCTGGCCTTGGCGCTAGTATTCCCGTTTTTTCAGAAGCAGTCTCGGGCCTCGTCTCCGAATGGCCTAGACGTCTTCTTCTTGTCACTCTTACTCCGAATGGCCTGGACGTCTTCTTCTTGTCACTCTTACTTTGAGCTACTCCGAGTAGCACTGACATCCGGTCTCAATCCTTTTTTTTAACAATTTAAAGTAAATCCACCAGTTAAAAGGGACAAACAAATTACAAGACAAAATACTACGCGTTTCGACCTCTAAGGTCTTCTTCAGGCAAGGTAAACAACATTCAGAATAATGAAAACAAAGAACAAGCAATCACTCAGGTAGTCTCAGCCTAATGGACTGAACTTTACTTTATGTCCGTGTACCCGTGTACGATCTTTAACACACCTGCATCTACAAGCTGACAGAGACGATGATCTTTGTTTTGACTGAAGTTCAAGGCCACCTTGACTGGCGATTTTGAGCGATTTTTCTTTATTTTGGTTTTAAGTTTGTTAATTCTGAATATTAGCTGATTTTGTTGATTTTTTAGTGATTTTACAGTTTGATTATCACACGTTTAGAAGCAATAAACAAATATCTACTTACAGATATCTAAGTATTTAAAACAATATTTTTTTATTAGATAACTGTAAGTGCGATCAGGAGATGGGTATGTTGTCCAATGTCAGCATAACTTAAACAGTTTTCATTCAATTGACTTCAAACTTTGCACCATGATAGAGCATAGTCAGATGCTTAAGCAGATCAAAACCAACTCTATCTGATTTTACAAGACCACAGTGCAAATGTGAAAAACATGATAACTGAAAGTCTCTCAACTCTCTGTCCTCTAACCTGATACGTCCTGAGTCTTTGCAGAAAATTTCAAGTCAGTCTGACAAAGAATTGTGCATTTTAGGCTGACATTAGTCCCTAAAGACTATTGAAGCTCACTCCCTTGTAGCATGCGTATGTTTGGACGACGCTAATTGACATTTGTACAGTGTTGAATTACTGTGGTGGTGCTGTCAAACTCCTTCAACATCTGGAGATGGACAGCCTTTGTCAGAGTTTGGACCTGCTGACCTGAACTTACCATAACCTGGATCTGGTGACCCGATGATTACGTCATTATTGAGAGTACTCATATAGCGCCTATCCTCGGTTAGAGACCAAGCTGTAAGCGCTTTACAGTCCACGTTCTGGTTCACCGATCATCCACAGTGACACGCGCTTTCCAATCTGACCACTTGTCCCTTGTTACCGTCTTCATTAAAGATGCTAACTACTGTTCAAGTGCATGGTACTGTTGACATCATTCGAGCCATCAACAGAGCGGTGTTCCCAGCGTAGTTCAAACTCTCTGCCTCGTTCAAGGCATCTCTTTTAATTTAATTAAAAAGACCCTCTTCACCTATCAATAGCAGTTCTGTCTTCCCCTTCCCTAGCCCATCAAATCGATTTTGCGAATAATGTGTGTGTGGTGCGTGCGTGCGTGCGTGCGTGCGTGTGTGTGTGTGCGTGCGTGTGTGTGTGTGTGTGTGTGTGTGTGTGTGTGTGTGTGTGTGTGTGTGTGTGTGTGTGTGTGTGTGTGCGCGCGCGCATGCTGTTGTGTTTCGTTGTGTGAGATAGTGTGTGTGTGGGATCGTGTGGTGTGTGTGTGTGTGTGTGTGTGTGTGTGTGTGTGTGTGTGTGTGTGTGTGTGTGTGTGTGTGTGTGTGTGTGTGTGTGTGTGTGTGTGTGTGCGCGCGCGCATGCTGTTGTGTTTTCGTTGTGTGAGATAGTGTGTGTGGGATCGTGTGTTGTGTGTGTGTGTGGGGGGGGGGGGGGGGGAGGGGGGAGGGGGGTGTTAGTATGCACCATTGTTTGTAGGTGCATGGTACGTATTGTAATATCATCTTCTTATTGGTTTCATTTATGTTTCGTTTAACCTTTTCTGTATTTGTAAACGCTTAGTACTTATGATTTAAGATTAAGCGCCATAAATAGTCATCGTTAGTAGTAGTAGTAGTAGTAGTAGTAGTAGCAGCAGTATTAGTATTATGTCCTTGATGCTGACGTGGCGTATCTCTAGAACTGCCAAAAGGTGACCAGCGCAATATTACCGTACAGCGGCACATGAAAAAACACGCCCCTTTCTCTGGAAGGCTAGTGCCTGCGAAAAAGATAACGACTCCGTGGTTTGTACAGCATGTATATGAGTTACAACAGCAAAGAGAACGGAGACGAGAAGAGTTGTAGTGAGGAACAACAGAACCGATCATCCACAATTATGTGCATGGCACATTTTAACACTTCGCCACATTCGGTGCACGTAAAGCTTAGAATTTTTTTCTACCCCAGCAATTATCTCTGGAATTGTGTCAAGTAAATATCTGTAATAATAATAATAATGGTTTCTTATATAGCGCTTAATCAAACGAATTTCTCTAAGCGCTTTACAAAGTCATACTACATTCACCCTTCTCATATACAATTATACACCTTACACCCAGCTACAAATACTATTACTACAATAACTAACTAATCCTTGTCCTACGAGTGTGACATTCACTTATTTTTCAAATATCACTACAAAAAGTTAATCCTATAACGTTCAATCATACAACAAATACATTATGATAGAGAACATACACATACACTACATTTGAAAAGGCCCAGACGGCTATGAGATAGGTTGTTACCCTCCCCCCCCCCCCCCCCCCCCCCCCCCCCCCCCCCACACACACACACAGATCATTGACTAATTATGAGAAAACAGATGGGTTTTAAGATTAGACTTGAAAGAAGAGATAGAATCTGAATGTCTGAGAGAGTCTGGCAGTCTGTTCCACGTCGCTGGAGCTTGAAAAGAGAAAGATCTTTCACCAGTAGTAGTCCTGAAGCGAGTCATTCGTAGAAGGCGGTCGTCAGCACAGGAGCGTAGTTGTCGAGAGGGGGTGTAGATTTTAAGGAGATCTTAGAGATAAGAAGGTCCATTTTCAAAGAGAGCAGAGAAAGTGAGAGTTGAGATTTTGTACGAGATACGGTTTGTGACAGATAGCCAGTGAAGAGAGTGAAGTAGAGGCAAATGTGATCATATTTTCCTGCTCTACAGACGACTCGGGCTGCATGATTTTGGATTCGCTGTAATCTTTCTATCAGGTATTTTGGAAGGCCGGCCAAAAGTGAGTTGCAGTAATCTATTCTAGATAAGACAAATGCACAAATGAGATTTTTTGTAGCATCTGTAGAGAGAAGGTGACGTATGGAGCTGATTCTTCTTAGTTCTAAATAGGCAATCTTACAAATATTTGAAACCTGTTTCTCAAAGGAGAGGGAATGGTCAAGAATGACCCCTAGACTGCGGACAGAGATGGAGACGGAGACAGTACAGTCATTGATAGTGACAGTTGAAGGCAGAGAAGGATGGTTAGGTTGTTTGTCACGAACATGAGTTCCGTCTTGTCGTCGTTTAGTTGTAGTTTGTTGGTTGTCATCCAGTCCTTCAGGTCAGCAATGCAGCCCCGCGTCCGAGAAATCAGTGAGTCAATTTCAGCAATGGGAGCCGACTGATGAAGTTGAGTATCGTCAGCAAAGCTCTCATGCGACATGGCGTGACCACTGATGACGTCAGACACAGGACTAGCATACAGCACAAAAAGGACTGGCCCCAGTACAGAACCCTGAGGCACACCGTACCTAAGAGGAGAACTGTCTGAGTATCTGCCCTGTACACACACTGTCTGAGTCCGTCCAGTCAGGTAAGAAATAATCCAGTTCAGAGCTGTGTCTTTGAATCCAAAGGAAGTTTGAAGCCGTGAGAACAAAATATTATGATCAATCGTGTCAAATGCTGCGGAGAGGTCTAACATCGCTAATAAGGAAGCATTCCCATTGTCAAGCCCACAGAGAGTGTCATTGACTATACGGAGGAGTGCTGTCTCACAACTATGGCCTTGTCTGTAAGCAGACTGATGAGGATTCAAAAGGTGATTCTTTTCGAGATGTTCTAGAATTTGTTCCAAAACGATCTTCTCCAATAATTGTGATAGAAATGACAAATTTGATACAGGCCGATAATTCTTTTAAACATTTTTATCTAATGAAGGTTTCTTGATCAATGGACGTACTACTGCGGACCGGAAGATTTCAGGAACGTGACCAGAGGACAAAGAGGCATTGATAACATGGGTAAGATGGGGTAGGACGTCATCAATGCACTGAAAGAGCAAACTAGTGGGAATGGCATCAAGTTCACATGATTTAGGGCTGCATCGCAAAACAAAGTTTTTTGACATAGTCTTGACTAACAGGGCTAAAACAAGCCAAAGGAGGTCCACAGTAAACTTTGTCATTCAGAGAAATGTACAGGTGCAGTAGAATCTAGCTTTTTACGGATAGTGTCAATTTTGCCATTGAAAAACTCTAAGAATTTCTGAGGGAGCTCTTGAGTTTGGAAGATGGTGGAAGGGGGGAGTAGCTGACTTTGCCTTGGAGACTATTTGTGACATTAAATAGTTGCTTGGCCGTATTGCAGGCCAATATCTTTGAAGAACAGAACAAAGTTTTTGCTTGATGAACAATGTCAGTACCAATTCATTAACGGTTCAAGGGATCGAATAAAATCTGCGTAACGTCTGTCGATCCTTTTCCACATCATCACGTATATTCTTATTTTTCTTTTGAACAAGAACATTTTCTTCTCTTTCAGATAAGGAAAATCTAAACATTAAAAAAAAAAAAGAGTTTGATGCTCGACCCAACAATTTCCCATCTCACTGGCCAACGTTCCAATGATATTCCATTTTCTGTCCTTTCAACAGTAATTGAGACGGGCATTAGCATTTGGGGAAAATATCTGCACCCAAATTTTATGATATAGACCCTCTACCCAATTCACTGCTGCAAGGTCTTCTTTCGCCAGCACTCAGATTAACCATTCCTTATCTTCTGGTCTTTTCCATGATGTCAACAAATGCCATGGTCACTCCCTAAGTGAAATAACAGCATACTAGGTGACAGTGATTTATAAAACTTCCGTCATTTCTCAAACTTGTAATTTGCTTAACAAATCACAGAGGATGCTACGATTTTCGTTTTGTGATAAAACCTCATTTTTCTTAACTGCAGCGTGCTCTGAAAGTTCTTTGGGGGGGGGTGCATTTTCAGGCTGGCTAATCAACCGCCTTGTTGCCATGAATGCCAACACGGTTCATAAAACTCCAAGACCACAGAAATGGGTTTATGTTTGGTGTAGCAATGGCCTCTAGAACAAGAGAGAATCGGAGAAGATCCAAATGGTATGCCACGATTGAGGGCAGACCATTTTCAGAGCCAGACCCAGGACGGTAACGTGAAACAATACTGTCATCTGCCATGAGCGAGATTTCGAAGGTGGAAGGGTCAGAGAGAGAGAGAGAAGAGGGGGAGAGAAAAGAGAGAGGGGAAAAGAGAGAGAGGGGAAAGAGGGGAGGAACTGAAAGTGACTGAAGCACGCTCTCTTTTTGACTTGGAGCCATCAAAAAGAAAATGTCTGAAAAACACACCCCAAAAAAACAGCATCCGGGTTGACGCATACAGGGTTGGGGGATGCGACCTTTCTTAACGTCCGTAAAACGATGAAAAAGTCTTGGGGTTTAAAAACGGGCCTTGCTGTGTCAACTCGACGGGTCAATCGCCCTGTTTTGAAAAGGATATCTTTGGGTTTTGATTCCCTTTTTCAGCCTCACGTCCTTTCCTTCAAAAATTTTAAAGATGTCTGCGGGGTTAAACCCCGGGTTTTTTCCCTCAAAACTAAGACTTTCCGAATTTTCTCCTCCGACCGCCCAAACTACGGTCCTGAGATGTGTGGGGCGGGGGGGAAGGGGTTTGGCGGGCCCAGGGTTTCCATGGCCCGGCCCCCCACTGATAAAACGGGCTATGGAGACTCTACCCCGCGCCCAAAAGACGCCAGATCAAAGCTCCTTTTTTAAAGGAAAAAGGGTGAGAGGTGTCTTACTCCAATAAAAAACCCCAAAAACCCCCTTTTATTCTGAGGAACAAATTTGGGGAGGAGAAACCATAAAACCCAAAAGTCTGGAAAAGACAATGTGCCTTTTTTCCGAGCAGACCAGAGATAGAGCACGCTTTAAAAAAAAGTCGGGATGCGAAATGCCCCTAGAAATAAAAACTGAAAGAGCCAGGACGTTGAGGGGAAAACTAACACGTTTCCCCCCACGGGAAGAAGATTTGTATTCATTCCCGCCCCCACTACGCCCCTGAAAAAATGCAAAAATCTCCCCACAAGGAGCAAAAACATGTGAAAAAGGAAATTTAAACATGCCCCAAAATTTTTGGAAAAAAGGTCACCATGTCACCCGATGTACAATTTTGACATCGTGGGGCGGGAGCCTGTAAAAAACCCCGGGGTCACAAACGTGGAGATTCACAGTGTGGGCTTTTAGTGGCTGGCCCGGCAAAAACGACCGAGAGGATAAAAACTGGTATGAAGGGAGAGAGTGAAAAAAAAATTTGACAGTGAGGGGTAAACAAAAGTGAACAGGGGATGTGATAAAGTGGAACGACAGAGAGAAAAATTAAAAAATTCAAAATGGGAAAAACAAACAAAGAAAAAAAAACTAGAGGACCCCCAAAATTTCCGGGCAGACAAACCATCCACCCCTAAAGGGCAGTTTGGGCAGCTCCTCACGACACCGTGGGAAAAAACGCCCAAACCCCGGGGGGACCCCAACAGTCCAAGGACACCCGGGAGCAAGCGCCCAGATTTTGAGTTCCGATCGATCTGACCTCCCCCTCCTCCTCTTGATCCCGACCGTGAGGAAAGAGAGGCATAGGGCTGATTGTCTACGCTCAGCAGGCAAACCTGTTGATGATCATGAATCTTTTTAACGGACTGTGTTTTCCAAGAAGGGCAAAATTCGGGTTTTTTTTTGTTTTGGGGTCCGGGGGGGTTTCATTACTAAAAAAATTTCAACATATATTTCCTGATGTTAGGGATAAAATGGGGATTTTTTATTTCTAAATTTTTTTAAGGTTTAAAAAAAAAACTTAAAAGTTTAAACCAGTATTTCATTACTAAAAAGCAAACGTTTTGGGAATTAGGGGTGCTACGGGAAGCTAAATTTAACGGGGAAAAGACTTACCTATAGGGGAAAAAAACAATGGGGAGGGGAGTTTTTACTACAATAAAGGACCAATAGGAGTAAAGGGGGCAAAATTAAATTCTGGTCTCAAAAAATTTCTAGGGAAAAAAATTAGTTTAAAACCCTGTAAAAAAACCAAATCTTAGCTGATCTTTTCAAAAACGAAAATTATGTTTTCATATTTTGAAAATACTTACGCCCCAAAAACAATGCAGGAGACAAAATGGGCCCCTTTTTCCCAAGGTTGTCCCAAAAAAATGCAATGAATTCTCCCCGCAAAACTTTTTTTTAGTGGGGATTTTAATTGTGTACTAAATAACAAGTTAACTTTAAAACGGGAAAACCTCACCGTGACGCCGAATTTAAACCCAAATTTAAAAATAAGCTTACGAATTCATTGGAATTAATCGATACAGGGCGTTTTTTGCAAAAGGGATGAAAAAGAATACGGGCGGAACGAAATAATCCTTTTTATAGCGCGACGCCGGGAATTATTTTTTTCCCCTGGGGGGAATTTTGGGAAATTTTCCTGCGTTTCTTCAAAATTTATTGACTTTCCTTTAACCTCCGATCATAAAGCATAAGTTTGTGATTTTAACAGCAATGAATCCGCGCGGTCCAGGATACTGGAAATTCAACAACAGTTATTTAAAAAAAACCCTGATTTTTACAAAAAAAATAAACAACCCTACTCGACGAACTGTTTAGATAAGTACTCTAATGAAAACATTTTCAAACATGACAAAGGGGAATTTAAATGTAAGGAGGGGAAATCAGAAACTTTTTTGTAGGGGAGTATGGGAAAATCTGCCCTTGAAAAAAAGTTTTGATTTTTTCAAAGGATACAAAGGGCAGCAAAAAGGGAAACAAAAATTTTTCTATTTCCCAATACACGGCCCAAAAAAGAATTTTGCGCCCGACTTTCTCAACTTAAACAGCAGTTTGAAATAATGCCATGGACAAAGCAAAAGGGGTGCACAATTCGATCAAGAACAAAAGGGTTGGGAAGAGGGGGAAGGGAACACGAAATCCCTTTTGTAATTAGAAAAATCAAGAGGAATGAGAAAAATTATTACAAGCCCTTCGAAAAGATAGGGGTAAAAACAAAACTGCCCAAAAATGACATATTGCAAAAAACAGTTGCCTTCTACCAAACCTCTAAAAATCAATCTACAAATGTAGCCCAATGTTAAAGAGGCAGCAAAACCAGTTTTTAGAAAAAAAAACCCAAACCCCCTTTAAACCTTACCTTACCTTAATCCTTTTCGCTCCTTGGGGAGCATAGGGCCCTTCACTGCAGATTTCCACGTGTGCCGGTTTTGGGCTTGCCCGTTTTGGGCCTCACCCCAGGACAGCTTGTTTGGAACTCAGCTCGCTGTTCGGCGTCCTACCCCAAGTTCACTGGGCGGGCCTGTTTTCCCCTTTTTCCCTTTGCGGGTTCCAATCCAGTCCTGCCGTGTGATTTTGCCCCCGGGCCTGGGCGAACCCAAAACCCACGACTAGAAAAAAAAGAAGCTGACCAAAGCGAAGGAAGGGACTGATTGGGGGAAACAACGTACGCCCTGAATAAATTAAGAAGGGGCTCTGGCCTGGTAGTGAGGAAATTCCCCCCGAATTTTTAAAATTTTTTTGGGAGAAAACCTGTCTAAAGTGATAACAGAATCTTATGGGGAAATCATTTTTTACAGGAAAAACTCCATATACACAAAAGAAAGGGGAAAATTACCTACTACAAAAAGGCAAGGTTTTGGGAACAGAGCCCAAAATACACAATTGGAGACCAATTACTTTTACAAATTTTTTGATTACAAAATACTACTAAATTTAAAGGCAGAAAGCCCGGGTAAAATTTACAAAAATTGATAAACAAACCGATCATTTTGGGTTTTATTAAGGGAAAGAAAAAATGCTACAAAAAAAGATCAATAGACGATGGGGATAAACTATCTAAATAAAACAAATAAAATGGATTCTGCTGGCGTCGACTATTTCAAACCCTTTCGACTCGTTTTCAAAATCATTTATGAAGCACGTTTTCGATATTTTTTGGCCCTTCGGAGTTTTGAGTTCCAAAGTTTAATCATGTACTTAAAAACAAAAACCCCCCAAGTAGCAAAAAACCAGGGGGAAAATGGATTTCAGAACCTTTCGCCGGTTATGTGGTATTAGCCCAAGGATTTTCCTTTTTCACCCCTTTTTTTTGTATTAGCGTTGAAGAAACTAGCAAATCAAAGTAGAAATAGTACTATTAAAGGGTATCAACTCCCCCTCACTCTCCCCAGAAAGACTTCTTTTTTGTTTGAAAATAAACAAATGGCCATGATACAACCCTTTTCTTAAAAAAAAAAAAAAGACAGGGAAAAATCGTTGGAAAAAAATTTAATGGTTTAAAAAGTTTTTCAGGTTTGAAACTGAATTAAATAAAAACAAAAAGCCCTTTAGATAGGTAGACAAAACGAAGAATATAATGGCCAGTTTCCATAGTTAATAAAAAATTTAAAAAATTGGTATTTTTTTTTGAGTCAAACAAAGGGCAAAAAAAAAGAAGAGAACTGGGTTTTCCAGAATAATGAAACAAAAAACAATAAAAAAACTGGAGGAAAAGAGATCTTCTATTTAAGGGAAAAAATTTTCGTAATTAAAAACTTTTTAATTAGCCATTTTTGTCTACGTGATGCCCAAACAATTGGTTTTTCCCCAAAAAAATTTTGAAAATAAGAAAAACACTTTCTCCCATAAAATTTTTATGGCAGAAAAAAAACACAAAAAAAAAAGCTTTTTAAAAGTTAAAAAAAAAAGGGCAGGAGGTGGGAAAATGAAAAGGGTGGCCTTAGCATGAAAAAACAAAGTAACATTTCAAAAACATCTGAAATTACAATGGGGGCGGAAAACTTTTTTAACCAAAGATCAACAAAACTGGACTTTAATACCGAGGTGGCATCTAATAAACTCGCTAAACAAAACAAAATATTTTTTTTATCAACACAAAAACTAATTCGGGAAAGGGGTTGGACAGAATTGAAAAATGAATTTTTTGGAAAAGGAAAACAAAACCACTTTCCTAGGGCAACAAACATATTAAAAAAAACAGAAGAAATAAGCCCCCAATTTTTCTGAATGAATTGTTATTTAACAAATCATTAAAAAATACAAAAAAAAAACAAATGGGGGTTTTTAGAGATGGCAAAAGGGAAAAAGGGATTGGGTCAAGTCAAAACACATAATCCACCGAACAGAAAGAGAAACTTTCCTTGAAGAAATATTTGGGCGATTGAACAAAACAGGGCAAAAAAACAATGTTAGAAAATAACATTCTTTTTAACCCCTAACCCCAAAACTTGGGTTCAGTGGAAATTTTGACTGGGGTAAAAAAAACAAGACACCACGAAAAAGTGATGCAAACCCAAAAATAATAAAAAACCAAAATAAAACAAGAAATTAAATTTCAAAATAAAAAAAGAAAACCCGAGATTCCGTGCCTTTTTAAATTTTTGGGGGCAAAAAACTTTATTTTATCGGATGGGAAAAATCGTGGCGTAGAGCAAGAAGGTCACAAAAAAAAACAAGATTTAAAAGTTTTACACTGGAAGATACTTTATAATATCACCCCAAAAAATATTGTTTTTTCATAAAATAAAGTAAAAGAAAAAAACCAAATGTTTTTTCTGTTTTTGATACCCGTTTTTTTACAAGGGGCAAATTTTTTCTGTGAGTGCCCAGTACACGCAGCTTCTGGAGGTTTATAGAAAAAAAGATTTTCCCAAAACAAAAAATTAAAAAGGGAAAATTTTCTGTGACGACTTTCGGGTTTTGGGGTCGTAATCTCCCCTGCATTGGGAAAAAAAAAAACCAAAAATAAACATGTTTTTTTTGATTGGGGAAAATGTGCAATTAAATAATTTTTAAAAAAAAAAGAAACGGCGTTGCCTCAAAAGTCTATTTTTGGAAAAGAGAACTGAATATACGCAACAAAAATAGAAACAAACAGAATAATTTTTTCAAAAAACCCTTTACAAATTTACTACGCAAAAAAAACAAAAAATAAAAACAAAACACAGAACCCATCAGAGTGATAAAAAAACAAAAAAAAGATTTTAATAAAAATCATAATAATAACCAGACATATACCCAGATTACAAAATTTTTCTAATTTTTTTTGTAATTAAAAAAGTTGGCGATTGTGAAAGTGTTGGTGATTCGGGCGCGGTGGGGCGCGCGCCCCGCACAAGTTTGGGGCCCCTCTCATTTCTTGGATTTCCTCTTTTCTTTCCCCTTTTGGATTTTTTCACGGGAAAATGTCCAACTTGCGGGGCAAGTGAATTGGGCCCCCGCCTCCCCCCCCCCGCCCCGGGCCCCCCCCCCCCGCGCCCCGCCTCTTTTTCCCCCTTTTTCCCCCTCCCGGATTTGGTTTGCTCTCACCTTTGGGGCAACCGTGACTTTCGGGTTTTTATTCCCCCTCTTTAAGGGTTTGGGTTTGGGGGGGCAAATCCATAACTCCGGGGGTTTCGTGGGGCGGGGGGGTGTTTCGTGTGTGGGGGGGGGGGGGGGGGTTGGGGGGAAAGTGCGGAGGGGGAAGGAATGAAGAAAAAGGAAAACAACAAAAATTTTTTTCAACCTTTTATCCCTTATACAGCTTTCCAAATATATACATATTTTGTAATCAAACCCGCACATTTAAAGCAAAATTACAGCTCACGCATATTGTCACGCCTCTGGGGGTTTCTTTTCCTTCCTTGTAGATCAATTTTGTTTCCCCCATAAAAAAGGGTGGCCCCCAAAGGGGAATAGCCAAATAGTGGGGCATTAGTAACAAACTGTTTGCCTCCCCCTCTCCCCTCTCCTCTCCTCTCTCTCCCCTCCCTCTCTCTCTCTCCCCCTCTCGTGGGAAAAACTGAAAGAAAAAAGGGGAAAAATTAAAAGATATGGTTTTTTTTTTTTTTTTTTTTTGTGGGTTCAATTTATTGTTCCCCTTTTTATAAGCCAAAAATAATCATGGGGAGAGTGGGCCCAAAACACCCCACATTAAAACAATAAAAAATTCCCCAACATTTTTGATCAGACGTCAAAAACAAAAAACACAAGACCAAAGCCCTTTGAAAAAGAAAATACGAATACGCATGGGGTTTAAGGGGTTTGGGGGAGAAAAAATGTATAACTGGGAAAAAAAAAAATAATAAAAAATTTAAAAAAAAAAAAAAAAAACAAAGGGTTTCAATTGGGAAAACGAAAGAAAAAAAAAAAGTAAAGACTTTCTAGAACAAAGGGCCGGGCTATGGACACAAACCCAGAAGAAGAAAAAAAACGGTTTAATGTTAAAAGAAAGGGGGGAAGAACAGCTCAAAAAAAGTAAGCAAACCAGGGAAAACTTTTGTAGAGAATTCCCAAAAAAAACGAAAGGGCAAGAATTTTTTTCCCCGCCAGCTACAAACGTAACAAAACATACTGCAACCAAATGAAAAAATTTACTTTTAATGTTTCAATTAGGGCATAAAAATGGCTGGGTGTAAATCTGATTTACAAAGAAAATTTTTTTTTTGGGGGGGGGAAGGAAAACTTTGGGGGAGGGGGTAAACAGCAAATAAAGAAGAGAAAAAAAAAAGAGTGGGAAATAACTTTTTCGCCCCGGTGCAAAAAATTACATGGCTTTGGGTCTCCCGATCCGGGCCACACTTGTATTTTATTCTGTTTTTTCTGTATTTCTGTTTTAATCTTCAAGAAAAAAAGGCTGCGCCAGCGTTAAATGATGTTTCATTTCTGAAAGAAAAAAAAAAAAAAAGTCGTGTGGTTTGCAGAGCAGCCGACCACGGGGGCCATAAACATCGGGGCGCCGGAACGATGGCAAGAATCCTGACCAGGAATGACACGTGGTCACTGTGTCACTTCAACTTCAAAAAAAATATTACTCCCTACCCTCAACCACCCCTCTCTTCTCTCTCTCTCTCTCTCTCTCTCTCTCTCTCTCTCTCTTCTCTCTTCTCTCTCTCTTCTCTCATCTCTCCTTCTCTCTTCCTCTCTCTCTCTCTCTCTCTCTCTCTCTCTCCTCTCTCTCTCTCTCTCTGTCTGTCTCTGTCTCTGTCTCTCTCTGTGTGTCTGTGGTTGTGTTCTGTCTGTCCTGTCTGTCTGTCTGTCTCTCGTCTCTCTCTCTCTCTCTCTCTCTCTCTCTCTCTCTCCTCTCTCTCTCTCTCTCTCTCTCTCTCTCTCCAAAGGATGTGACATATCGGCCGCTGATAACTGCACTGGACCACACTGTCAGAATGCTTTTTTGACAGGCTTTGATCTTTCAACCGTGACATTCGGCTATAGAAGGGCATGCTCTCTCTCTCTCTCTCTCTCTCTCTCTCTCTCTCTCTCTCTGTGTGTGTGTGTGTGTGTGTGTGTGTGTGTGTGTGTGTGTGTGTGTGTGTGTGTGTGTGTTAGAGAGAGAGAGGGAGGAAGAAAGACAGGGAGAGGGAGAGAGAGAGAGAGAGAGAGAGAGAGAGAGAGTGTGTGCGTGTGTGTGTGTGTGTGTGTGTGTGTGTGTGTGTGTGTGTGTGTGTGTGTGTGTGTGTGTGTGTGTGTGTGTGCGAGAGTGTGTGTATGTGTGAGTGTG
>CM031617.1:36145009-36150009 GCA_018398815.1 Conus ventricosus | reverse complement strand
CGTCGATCAGCATCTCATTTAGACAACAGCCAGGTTGTGGCGAAGGGAGAAAAGAAGAGAGAGGTGACGCGTTGGGGGTGGGTGGGGGATGGGGGTGGGGGTGGGGGGGGGGGGAGGGAAAAAGAAAAGACATGGCGGGGATGTAGAAAAACGGCTGGGGATGCGTGATTGTATATTGGGCAAAGGATGGATGAGGGTCAGGGTGGGTTGTCAGCGGTGGGGTTGGGTGGGGTGTTGGGTGGGTTGGGGGGTGGGGGTGGGGTGGCTAGAATACAAGGCGGATCTGGCGACAGGTCTATTGGTTTGGAGTCGGGGGGCGGTGGGGCGAAAAACGAAAAAGGGCGAAACGAAAAAACGAAGGGGCGGGGGGATGGGGGGGGGGGGGGGGGGGGCGGGGGGAGGAAGGGTCGGTGAGGGGGGTGAGGGAGGTGGTGAGGGGTGTGAGGGGATGGAAGGTTTTAGAATGGATGGGGGGTAGTGAGGGGGAATATGGAAGGAGAGATGGATGTAGAATGGATGGGGAGGTAGGGAGGAAGGAAGCGGGGGGGGGGGGGGGGGGGGGCGAGACACTTGAGCGAGGGGGGGCGGAGGGGTGGGGGGGCGAAGAGGGGGCGCGGCTCGAGGGGGCGAGAGAGGAGGCAGCGGCCCCGGAGACGACCGAGAGGAGCGAGAGTGGGACAGCGCGCTCACACTGATCTGTGGCAGGCTTTACAAGGTTCGACTTTTTCGAATTATTCGAAATCTCTCCATCACTTCCTCCCCTCCCTCCCCCCCCCACACACACCCCCACCCCCCCATCTCCCCCACCACCTCTTACCCCACCCACCTATTACCCCCTCTCCACCTAGTTCTCTTCTCTCTCTCTCTCTCTCTCTCTATTCTTCATCTCCGCCCGTCCGGTCCGACCCCCCCCCCTCCCCACCCCGTCTCTGCACAACTCATACCCCAAACTCCTCCTCACCCTGCACCCCCCCCCCTCCCCCCCCCCCAACCTACTCCTCTTCCTCCTCAACCTTATACCCCAATTTCCCCCCCCCCCCCCCCCCGAAAGTCGATTCAAAGCAGCACGTGCGTGCGGATGTCAACCTTACAGCGACCGAGGTCAGGAGGCTGTGGAGGTGGCTGGTCACACGTGCGGCGATAACACGAGTTGGGGTTGGGGAGATGAGAGAGAGAGAGAGACGAAGAGAGAGAGAGAGAGTATGAGTAGAGAGAGAGAGAGGAGAGGGAGAAGAGAGAGGGAGGGGAGAGAGAGAGAGGAGAGGGTAGAGAGAGGAGGACGAGAGAGAAAGGGAGAGAGGGAGAAGAGAAAGGAGGGAGCGAGAGGGAGCGCGAGAGTGAAGGAGAGAGACAGAAAAGAAAGAGAGAGAGAAGAGAGCGACAGAGATGGGGGGGGGAGAGGGAGGGAGAGAGGGGAGAGGGAGAGAGAGAAGACGAAGAGAGGGAGAGGAGAGAGTGAAGCGTTTGGGTTTGGGGAGGGGTACCGAGGGCAGGGGGGAGGGTGAGGGGGAGGAGAGGGGGGACGAGCAGCAGGGGGGAAGGGTTGGATGCTGGTGGTGGTGGTGGTGGTGGTGGAGGAGAGGCAGGGCGAGGGACATGGTTCGACCACCCACAACACGACACCTAGCCTCCGACCCACCCTCTCCAACACACACACACACACACACACGCCGCAGCCACGCACACACAACACACACCACACCACACACACACACACACACTTAAAATACACACACACACACGCGCGCGCGCGCACGCACGCACTTACACACACACACACCACGACACAAACCCACACACACAACAACACACACACCACACACCTTACTCCACTACTGTCACCGAGGGCAGTACGTATCCGCTGGTGTCCTTAACGTGAGGTTTTCACACAGACTGCACAGGACTGCTGCCCCCCTCCCACCCCCTCCCCTATTTCCCCCCCCCACCCCCCCCATACTGTCTGTTTAGGGCCAACACAGCAGCAGCAGTGATGGAGAGGAAGCGAGCGATGCCTGACATTTGCGAACGGGAGGGCAGACACGAGAGAGAGAGAGAGAATGAGAGAGAGAGAGAGAGAGAGAGAGAGCAGAGAGAGAGAGAGAGACAGACAGACAGACAGCAGGTAGAGAGAGAGAGAGAGGAGAGAGAGACAGACAGAACAGACAGCCAGACAAGAGACAGAGAGGGTGGAGGAGAGTATAAGTTGAAGGGCTTGGTGTGATGATGCTGATACTCGATGATGAAGAACCAACACTCAAGCGAGTTTCGTCACGTGGCATCGACAGACTTCCGGCTGCTGCTGCCTCATGCTGCTGCTGCTGGTGAAAGAAATGACACTCACCTACCCCACCCCACCCCACCTTCCTCCCCCACCCACACCCAACTCTCTACGCAGCGACCGCAATGAACGCTGAGCTTGGAGTAGCACGGTCTGTCGCAGGCAGTTAAGCGGACTCCCCCGCGGAAGGAGCGACGGCGGAGCCAGGTACTCCCTGCTCCCCCCCCCCCCTACCCCTCCTCTCCCCACCCACCTCTCCGTCCCCCGGTCCCATTCACTGGGGTTTCTGGCCTGGTAAAATCACGGGGGGGGTGGCGGGGGGGAACATGGGTGCATCTGTTGACTTAGGTACTATGGAAACACGTCGAATGAGTTGCTGTCTGTCAAACACTTGACTGTTGCGAAGCTGTGTACTGCAGATGCTGTTGCTGTTGTGTTGTTTTTGGTGGTGGTGGTGGCGGTGGTGTTTGAAGGGGGGAGCGGCCGGTGCTCTTGTTTGAAGTGTGTGTGTTGGGAAAGCGAGGGCTCGTCGTCGACAAGTCTAAACTGATGCACTGACTGAGGTCCCAGCGTTTGAAAGTGATCGGCTTTTCTTTATCATCTCTGCTGGTTGACAAGAATATCTACCACGCTGTGATGGTTGCTTTTTTTTTTTATTTTTGCCTTTATTTTTTCTTTTTCTTTGTTCTTCTTCAAGGCGTTCCTTTCTTTTTCCTTTGACAATGCGCTGATCTGCTTCATCCCCCCCCCCCCAGGAGGATCCACCAAAAAAAAAAAAAAAGGAAAAAAAAAAAAGGAAACAAAAATTATGATTGCTAAATCGGAGTCGGACTGCCTTGTGATGAAGACGAACACACCTTTTGTGCGCGAGCCTTTAAAAAAAAATTTTTTTTTAGTAGTAGTATTATTCGTCGTGACAACCGCTATGCATATGCCACGTTGCCCGTCACGATGCAAATGAAGGCCATAAACTTGCTTTTTACTGGCTCCTAAAACAATTAGCACTGTCATATGCACGTGTTACATAATGATACCGACGAGGCTGATTGAACTTTGGCTGCCGCGCGTCAGTCAAGATGATGGTGAAGAAAAGAAATTAAACAACTCCCCCCCCCCCCCCCACTCTCCCAAAAAAAAAAAAATGAAAAAGAAATCCGTCAAATCAAAAGTAAAACGCTATAAAAAAAAAATATCCAGAAATTTACCAACTCTTCTTCAAGTGTTCCAACAAAGGATGAGAGACAAACCCCCCAAACACGACCAGAAAACAGAAACAGAACCATTGAGAGGGAGAGAGAGAGAGAGAGAGAGAGAGGCGGAGAGAGAGAGCGAGAGGAGGAAGGACAAGTTGTTAAACAAGCGGCCGCTGGCAGCAGCGGCAGCAGCAGCAGCAAACAAACAAACAGCAGCGGCGGACGGCGGGACACGACAGACACGGTGTGGCCATCAGGGCACAGACGCCAGCGCCATGCTCGTGAGCGACGACCGGGCTGAAACGTCACACCCACGGGCCAGGAGCTGCACTGTGTGTGTACTGCTGCCAAAACTCTCCGCTTCTCTGGGTGAGTCAAGATGTTTGATGTTTCCTTCTTCTTTCTTTCTTTTTTTCTTTTTCACCCGATGTTCTTCTCTCTGTCTGTCTCGGTCTCTCGTGTTTCTCCCTCTCTGTCTGTCCTGTCTGTCTGTCTGTCTGCCGTCTGTCTGTTTTGTCTCTCTCTCTCTCTCCTCTCCTCTCTCTCTCTCTCTCTTGTTGTTTTATACTTCTTTACCTATCTTTTTTTGTCTTTCTATTATCCTTTCATTTTTTTTTTCTCCTGATTTTTGCTTTTCGTAGTTTCTATCAATTTCTACTCCTCCTCCTCCTCTACATTTTCTCTTTTTCTTTTTCCTCCTCCTCCCTCTTTTCCTCCTCCTCCTCTCCTCCTCCTCACTCCTTCTCATCCTACTCCTTCTTCTCCTCCCGTCCTCCTCCCTCTCCCCCTCTTCTTCTTCTTCTCCTCCTCCTCTTCCTCCTCCTCCTCTATTATTCTTCTTCTTCGTTTTTCTTTCCCTTTTTTTCTAAATTGTATTGTTCCCCCCCCCCCCCCCATGCTTCTTTCTCTCCTCTCTCCCCCCACCCCTCTCTTTTGCAACTCTTTTTCTTCTTCCTTTTTTTTCTTCTTCAAAAATTTTTTTTTATTTTCTGCGCACTATACCCTTCCCTATACCTGCTATACCCTGCTATACCCCACAAATCCTCAGCCGTCGTCACCAACCACCCGATCATCACAAAATACAACAGTACAGAATTGCCGTACGCGATTGTCGCTCTGCTCTGCTTATTCACGCTGTAGCGACTATTCCCAGTCGTGGAAGCCATTTTCATCGACGCTGCGTTCCGCAATGATGGGGGGAACGGGTGATCAGAAATTCGTGGCAGTGGCAGCGAATGATGACTGAAACATGACGCAGGAACCAATCACTCCGGTCAGCCTGTGTTGTAGAACTTTTGCGTGGTCTGATCTTTATTCGTTCGGTACATTCTTCAGATCTGATGTCAAGAACAGCGGGTTACGAACCATCATGCGGTTGCTAATATTCGCTCTCAACTCAGGTGGGCAAGACATGTACACGTCATGGGATGAACATGTCTCCAAGAGACTGTTCCTGGCCGAGCAGCTGGAAGACAGCGTTCCCACGGGAGGACAAAAGAAGGCTACAAAAGACACACCTGAAGGCTCAC
>CM031617.1:36135009-36137509 GCA_018398815.1 Conus ventricosus | reverse complement strand
ATGGAGTCAGAATCAATCTTATGTCTGAAGAAGACTGAAGTCTTGTACTGAAACGGCCCGACGGAGATTCGAACCCGCGACCTAAGATCACTAGGATCAAGTGATCGGCGTTTTACCAACTGCGCGTGCGCTCGTCTGTGTGTGTGTGTGTGTGTGTGTGTGTGTGTGTGTGTGTGTGTGTGTGTGTGTGTGTGTGTGTGCGCGCGCGCGCGCGTGCATGCGTGTATGTGTGCGTGTGTGTGTTTATGTATGTTTGTATGTGTGTATGTGTGCATGTTTGTGCGTGCAAATGTGTGTTGGGAAGGGAGGGGGGGGGGGGGGGGTGCGTGCGTGCGCACGGGAAAAAAGCGCTTCAAGGTATACATGCATGGTTTTATTATTTCTGTTTGTTTGATTGGTGGCTCGGTCGATTGGTTGATTGGCTGATTAGTTGTGTGTGTGTGTGTGTGTGTGTGTGTGTGTCATTGTGTGTGTGTGTGTGTGTGTGTTGTATGGTTTTGCTTTTTAAAAGGTCCCTTCTTTCATGGTTGCAGTTCTTGAGGCTGCGATTTCGTATGACTACGAATGAACTGTAACGCGTTGGCTTTTTTTTTTTTAATAATCTTTTTTCTTTTTTGTTTTGTTTTGTTTTGTTTGCTTGTTTCCTAAGGAGCAAGGAGTGAGGAGAGGGGAAAGGGATGAGATGGGCAGGAAGGGGGCAAGGGGTGGTGGTGGTGGCGAAGGCGGTGGTGGTGGTGGTGGTGGTGAGCTAGAAAGTCGAACCGATTTGATATGAAGAAACCTCGGATAGCCTCGTTGCGAGTTTGCATAGAGGTCTTCATTTGCAAACTGACATCCTAGTGAAAGAAAGAAAATCAATGCCGGAGGCCTTTCGTTGTGTCAGCTGTGCACACGTCTTTGGGAAGGAGGGAGGAGCTATCGGGGGGGGGGGGGGGAGGTGGGGGGGGTGGAGGGGGGTGGTGGCGGGGGGGAAATGAACTAATCCCAGCCTTTCTGCAAAGATAGGACATCACACAAGGTTTAGGTAAGTAGGTAGGCAGGTACGTAGGCAGATAAGTAGGTAGGTGGGTAGTTAAGCGTTATAGTAGGTAGGTAGGGAGAAAGGTGGGTAGGTGGGGTAAGTATTGAGGCAAGCAGGTATTTTAGGTAGGCATGCTGGCTGATAGGTAGGTAGGCAGGTAGGCAAATAGGGTGGTAGAAGGCTAAGGTAAGGTAATGTTGCTTATAGCCCAGCCGACCGCAAAGGGCCATAGCAGGGCTGGATGCGTATTCAAGTCAACTCATAAATCATTTAAAAAAAATAAAAATTAAAAAAAAAATTAAAAACCTCAATCACACAACCTTTTAAAAGACAACCTTCTAAAAACACACCGGAAATTTTGTTAAAAATCTTTCTCCTTAGAAAAATCTTGGATCAGATTATAATTATAAAAAAAAAAGAAAGAAAGAAAAGAAAGAAAATGTTGATCTCTTTCAGGTAGTCATTGCCAAGAGCACATCGGGCGGGGCATCTGTGAAACAAGGTTTTCATGGAGTCTGTTGTCGAATGTTTATGTCTTAACATCATGCAAATCCCAACACTCTAAAAGAACGTGTTTCACTGCGAGTCGTGGTACATGACATGGAATGTACCTGCACGGAGCTTCTTCGTCGTTTAAAAGATAAGAATGGGTAGAAAGGTAGGTAGGTAAACAGTGGACAGGTAAGCAAGTGGACGGGGAGATAAACAGATAGGTATGTATATGAGTAGGTAGGTAGGCAGGCAATTGAGCTAGCTAGTTGGTTGGTTGGTAGGTAGGTAGGTAGGTAGGTAGGTAGGTAAGTGTGAGGCTGGGTTAGTGGGGTGGACAGGTGAGTAGGTGGGAAGGTGAGCAGATAGATAGTCAGGCTGGTTATGTTGGTCAGTATTGGACTGACAGCCAGGTATGCAGGCTAGGTGGACAGGTCAGTAGATAGACTGATAAGTAAGTGGACAGGTAGGTAAGGTGTGTGGGTTGGCTTTTTTTAATATGTTATACAGGTAGGTAGATGGGAACATACGTACGCGGGATGAAAGGGTGGCAGGCCGGCTGGCGGATACGCGGCCTGGTAAGTAGGCAAATGGCTAGTTATGTAGGTAAGCAGGAAGGTAGGTAGGCAGGTAGGTAGGTAGGTAGGTAGAAGGTAGGTAGGTAGGTAGGTAGGTAGGTAGGAGTAGGTAGGCGATAGGTGATGGTAAGGACTGTGGGAAGTACTGACAAAACAACACAATAAGACACCCCCAAAATAGTCAACACAGTGTGTGTGTGTGTGTGTGTGTGTGTGTGTGTGTGTGTGTGTGTGTGTGTGTGTGTGTGTACTTTAGACTGTCCAGAACAGCAGACAGAAGCTGTGCGGTCAGTTTACAATTAAGTTTAACGCACCGTAAACTCAATCCACAGCATGCAACCAGGGATTTGTCTCCAGCAAAATCCGTGTAGAAAAAAAAATCCACCCGTGATAGGCGAATTAACAAACAAAC
>CM031617.1:36115009-36125009 GCA_018398815.1 Conus ventricosus | reverse complement strand
GCAAAAAAAAAAAAAAAAGCAAAGCAGTGTAATTGCTGGCCCGTTAAAGAAAAAATAAAGGAAAAAAAAAGGAAAGAAAAGAAAAGAAAGGGAAAAAAGAAAAGAAAGAAAGAAAAAAAAAAGAGAGAAGAAGAAGTAAAAGAATGAACTGGAATGAAAGAAAAAAAAAAAAGAAAAGAAAAGAATAACAAAGAAACCAAATTTTAAAAACTCACACCCAAAAAACACGGTTCGCCCAATTTTGATGGAAAGTTTTTCTTGCGCCCCGTTTTCCCGAAGAGGAGGGGGGGGGATGATCTGTTGTTAATGAAGAAAAGCAGAAGAAGGAAAAAAGGAATAAGAATGAATAAATAATAATGAAGAATGAAGAATGAAGAATGAATGAATAAATGAATGAAAAATGAATGAATGGATAAATTTTAAATAATGAATGAATGAATGAATGAATAAATGAATGAATGAATAATAAAAAACGAAGGAATGAAAGAATAACAAATGAATGGATGAATGAATGAATGAGAAGACAAAACGAAAGTTTCTCAACACCTTCCCAGAGAAGCTTAACGGTGTAGTTTTCTTTGAAAACCAGATCTGATTGTGTTTGACAACACAAAACAACAGAATGTGCCGATGATGACCAATGCTATCCAAAAGTGTTTCAGAAACATAGCTTTCTGGGACTTCTCTGACATCAAATTTGCCTCCAGCGTGATGCTGAAAGGGGCCGATGGTGGCAAAATTGTTGGCCTGTTTACAAAAAAATAAAAAGAAGAAGAAAAAAAGAAAGAAAGAAAAGAAGAAAAGAAAAACAAAGAAAGTGTTATGTTTGTCAGTTGGCCAGTTGGCTTGAGAAAGGTTGAAATAAACCGAAATATTGCCATTATTCATGGGTGTTTTGTGGTTTCTATTTTCCATCTTCCTGAAAAAGAAAAGAAATCAAATAAGTTCCCAACACGGTAGCAAACCTTTCATAATGAGACTGTCCCGACATGTCCTGATTGTAAAGACTCTGGGACGAAATGTTTTTACAGTCCTAACCCTAACCCCAACCCTTTTCCCTAACCCGGGACTACTCATTACTCGCCGGGGGAGTAAAAAGCCGGGGGAGTAACGATACGGGGGAGTAATTTAGCTGATCCGGTGTGTGAATATGTGTGGCATTTGGGTGTGTGGGCACAGACCCAGTGTGGGGTGTGTGTGTGTGTGGGGGTGTGTGTGTGTGTGTGGTGTGTGGTGTGTGTGCTAGTGTATGCGTGCGCGAGTGCATGGCACGTATGTACGGTGTGTGTGTGTGTGTGTGTGTGTGTGTGTGTGTGTGTGTGTGTGTGTGTGTGTGGGGATGTGTGTGTGGTGCGGTGGTGGTGGTGTGTTGTGTGTGTGTGTGTGTGTGTGTGTGTGTGGTGTGTGTGTGTGTGTGTGTGTGTGTTTTGCGTTTTGCAGAAGAGGAATAAGAGAATGACTGGGAAGAGGGACAGCAAATTTGGGGGTGAAAATTCCCGGCGTTCGAGAGTAGAATGATACAGAAGAAGGTTTTGATGGGGAAAAAAATATGTGGTAAATCTTTTCATCAAGGAGGTTTTCACTGCTGAATGAATGATAAATAAATGAATGAATAAATGAATCAATGAATGAACGAATGAACGAACGAACGAATGAATGAATGAATGAATGAATGAATGAATGAATGAATGAATGAATGAAAGAGAAAACAAAAACGAAAGTTTCTCAACAACCTTTCCGGAGAATCTTTAGTGCCTTTCAAAAACCAGACCTGATTGAATGTCACTGCGATCTAGTATAGTAAAGTCTTTTGAGGGAGCAAATACGATAGAGGGTTCGATGGGAACAACAAATTCTATGGCAGATTTTGAACAAATAAGTGAAATGTTTTTAGTGAACAAGTCTCGTAGAAGATTTCTGGAGGGGATAGGGAAGGAAGGAGATTTAGTCAGAGAGTTTGAGAGAAAAAAAATTGGGTAGATGGTTTGTAGGCGTACTGTAAAGCTTTTGAAGGAACAACAAGATGTAAAGCATAACGTACTCCCAGTTTATCTTCCTGAAAAACGTCACAATCAAACATGCGTCATAATGTGTTTGACGTCACAATCAAACATGCGTCATAAAGAGATATTCCATAAAGAAGAAAAAACCGTTTTTGGGCCGTTATAGCCGTTAGAAAACGGCTACTCTGGTAAAAAAAACATCGGGCATCATCCGTGACCCATAATGAACATACCTACAAATTTTCAGAAAGATCGCCCAGACGTTTTGTCTGGGGCGAGTGGAGCACATTTTGACCAAAGGACAGACAGACAGACACACAGACAGCATTTCTTCGTTCCCATTGTAAAGTACTCCCTGTTCTATAAGAACATTGTAATACCGGAACCACCACCACCCCACTGTTGTATCTGTGAAAGAATGATATTCTTACAATGAAATAGACTCGAACGAAAGTATGGTGGGTTAAAAAACCGCAGCCTATATTCTGTAGAATGTTTACCTTCTCACCGTTTCCCAAAAGCATCTGGTATTAACAACAATCAGATCTCGCATGCGCGTGAACGAGAGTATAAAAAAAGAGCGAAAGTGAAAAGTACATCATGAACACAACATTCCTCCCAACCTTTGAAATGGATTATTCCAACAATATTTTACATCATTAGATAAAAAGGGTGGAATGTTCTTCTTTAAATGAGAAATGTTGATGAAATTTGTTACAACCCTGCAAATTACAATTAGCTATAATTTATTTTTTTTTAATTAATTTTCTCTGGTTGTGCATGTCTATGGTAAATGAACTCATATTGGATTGTCAGATCAACACTTTGAAATCATGTAATATCAATCAATCTAAACTATCTGGTCTTGATATTGGATTGTCACTGTCTATCGCACGTATACACGCAGGTATGTGGGGGGTGGCGTTGTCGACTTGGTCTGGCAGGGGCGTTTTGGACGCCAGGTTCTGGCACATCTGGTGCAGGCGGTGGACTTGCTGGTTCAGGCCCTCCAGGAGTCGAGCCGTCCAGCATCTGGGCTGGTGAAAACGTCAGCCTGTCTGGTATCTGGGCATGGGTAGAGAGGACAGGTATGAGTATCTCCTCTTCTTCAGCGGGCTCTGGAAACAAACCCTTGATGGGCTTGAAATGAGAGGAGTTCCGCACAATGATGTTTGTCACCCCGTTTCGCAGTGATCATACTGCCTTTCTTCTCAGTCACCACGTATGGATGAGGGCGAAGGTGTGGTTAACTTCGTCTGCTTCGGTTGGCGTACCAGGACATGGTCTCCCGGCTGTATCATTGACGGACGGGTGGGCGGCGCTGGTCAGCGTAGACCTTCATCTTCAGCTTCCCCTGACTCATCGTTATGGGCGATGAGGGCTTCTGGTTGGACACAGGTAGGGGTGGATGGGATTTGAGGGAGACCAAAGTTCATTTTCCGACCAGTGAGGGCTTCGAATGGGATATGCCAGTACAGGAGGGTGTGGCTCTGTAAATTCTCAGAATGGTTGTAACTCCCGTTTCCAGTTGAGGCCAGCTGCTGATGATGCTCGACGTTTTGTTGAGCGAGGCCATGAAACGTTCGGCAGTGCCGTTCGCCTCAGGCCAGAGCGGAGTTTATCTTCCGATGGTGGAAACCAAAATCATCAGCGAAAGACTGGAACTCACGTCCGTTGAAGGGCGGGCCGTGTCAGTTTTCACAATCTGGGGAATTCCTTGGCGGGAGAAAATCATCTCTAGACGTGGTAGGACGACAGCAGCGGAAGTGGAGGAGACGATCTCCACTTCGGGAAACCGGCTGTGTTCATCGATGATAACTAGCAGGTACTCTCCTGAAGGGAAAGGACCAGCAAAATCGATGGCTAGTGAGTTCCAGGGTCGGGATGGAAGAGGGTTGGATGATGGGCTCTCTGGATTTGGGACCAGGGCATGAGGCTTGGCAAGGGAGACAAGTCTCGACGGTCCTCTCGACAAGTCGGTCAATCCCGGGAAACCAGACCTTCTCCCGGATGCACTGTTTGGTTTTGACGATGCCTTGGTGCGACTGGTGGGCAATGTCGATGACCCGGTTGTAGCATGCGGGGATGACCAGTCTATGTCCTCTGAGTATAAGGCCGTCATGAGCAGACAGTTCATCGCGAAATTTTTTATACTCGCTGATGTCACTGTTGTGCCACTTCCCGACTGGATGGCTGTCATCACTCTTTGGAGGGTTGTGTCATTTTGTGTGGCTGTCCGCACCTCTGCTTGAGTCATCGACCTTGGCACGAAATGTTTTGCGATGTATCTGACATAGTCCTCTCGCCAGCGTTTCACGATGAGGTGTTGATTGGGGGTGGCGACCTGATGAAGTCGGCGGGATTCAGGTGATCTCTGCCTGGAGAGTAGATGAGGTTGATTTCGAGGGGATGAGTCGAAGGCGCCAGCGGTCAACACGAGCAGTGGCAGGTTTGGGGCTCTTGATCATGCCTAGCAGGGTTGTGGTCAGTCACTACGGTGACACGAGCACCGAAGAGGTAGAGGTGGAAATGCTCCACCCCGTATACTACAGCCAGCATTCCTTTTCTGTCTGCGAGTAGCGCTGTTCTGTTGGTGTCAGTGCGCGACTGGCATAACTGAGTACTTGTCCCCTCTGAGTTAGGATGGCGCCGAGACCTACTGCTTGCATCAACAAGGATTGTGGCGTGTTCAGCTGGGTCAAAATATGCCATCACCTCGGTGCTCATGAGGCATTGTTTTTAGTTTATTGAAAGCGTGTTGTTGCTCCTGTCCCCATTTCCATGTGGTCTTCTTCTGTGTGAGGAGTCTCAGGGGTTCTGTCAGGGTGGCGTAGCCTGGATGAAGCGAGAGATGTAATTGCGTCATCCCCAGAAGGATCTGATTTCGCTGACGTTCGTTGGTGCAGGTGACTCAGAGATGGTTTTGATTTTCTCGGGTCTGGTTTGAATGCCTTCCTTTCCAAACACATGACCGAAAAATGACAGTTCTGGCACGGAAAAGACGCACTATCTTTTTGGAGCTTTGCCCCCTTTTCACTGAGTCGCTGCAGTGTAGCGTGTAGGCTGTGGTCATGTTCCGCTTGTGTCCTGCCGTGGACGATGATGTCATCAGAAAGGTTCTTGACCCCGGGAATGTCGTTTAAGAGTTCAGCAATCACGTTCTGGAAGATCTCTGAAGCTGCATTCACGCCAAAAAGTAGTCTCTGTAGCGTCGCAGGCCAGCATGTGTGGTGAAAGTGGTGATGTAGCGGCTTGACTCATCCAGTTCCAGCTGATGGTAGGCATTTTTCATATCCAGTTTGCTGAATACTGTTGAGCCATTCAGGTCGGAAATGAGGTCGTCAAGAGTCGGCATCAGTGTTTTTCTCTCTTGATGGCCCTGTTGGCTTCCCGCATGTCGATGCATACTCTAACTCCGCCTGACTTCTTCGGACTACTACGATCGGGCTGATCCCATGGGGTAGGTCCGTCGATTTTTCAATGACATCCATTGCTTCAAGTCTGTCAAGCTCCTTATCCACGTCTTTGCGGACATGGAATGGTACTCTCCTGTGTCTCTGGCCACCGGGGTGACGGACTCATCGATGTGAAGCTTGATGCAGATGTCTTTAATTTTCCGAGTTCATTGTCAAAAAGGTGGTTATATTTCTCAGCCACTGAGGGCAATCTAGGTGTAGAGGCTGTAAATGCAAATAGTATCATGTTCATCGCCTGGGCAGTTGCGCCGCTCAGTATGTTAAAGCATTGGTCTGGTCTATGTCCACAACGTAGAAAATGACTGTCTTGGTCACGTTTTTGAAACAAAGTTCTGTTTAAAATGTCCTTTCACGGCCAAGGGGGTCTTTGATCCATAGGAAAGATCAAAGAGAGGGGCGTTGGAGGGTGACCTTGGGCACACTTTGTGAAGGTGTGTGTATTGACTATGTTGACGTGGCCCAGTATCTACGAGGAAGCTGACTGGGTCTGGAAGATTTCAGCACTGACCATGGGCTGTGTTTTCGTGCGAGGTCAGCGTGAACACTTCTTCTTCGCTGGATGTGTTGTTTTCTTGTTCATCTGGTGAGGTGAATTCTAGTCCGTCGTAATCTTCCTAGACTCGCATACTTTGGCAAAGTGTTCCGATCTTATGGCAGGGGCGCTGCACTCCTTGCCTCTAGCTGGGCATCTGTTTGATATGTGGAAAACTTCCAACCGCAGTATCTGCATCGTTGGCGGTGATCAGTGTTGTCCCTGGGCTGTCTCCAGAATCCTCTGTAATTATTTTGTCCGCCTCTGCCACGTTTTGATGAATGTCGCTGCATCACTGTGGCTCCCTGTTGATGATTTCTGGAAGTGTGGGGTCCAGTCATATTGTGTCGATGGTGTGACCCTCGTTTGACGGCATTACTGATGATGTATCACTGCTGCAGGCCTGTTCTATTTCCGCTGCTCGAGCGTCGGACAGTTCTAAGCACGGGCTTCTGCTAACACGTTGGCCAGAGTCATATCATCTTGAGAGCCTTCCTTCTCACTCTGGAGGACGAGCACCCTTGTAGGATTTGGAGAGGATTTCACGGTCTTTGTCATGGAAATCACACGTGGCTGCAGGGATCTAAGTTTGGTGTGGAAGGAGTCGATCGACTCACCTTCGTTTTGTGTTGATTGCCTGAATTTGAACACCTCGTATGATGTGTTGCGTTGGGGGTGAAGTATCAGTGAGGGATTATTTTTGCCACATTGTATCATCTGGTATCTCTCCGTTATTTGTCTGTCTGACAGCTCCAACGCCCTCTGCTCATCCGTGAAACTGTCGTAAATGTTGTATGCTTCATCACCTATGTAATGGAGTAGCATTGCTTTCTTCTTTTTATCAACGTCAATGTCCATTGTACACAACATGTTTTCAAAGCGATCAATCCATTTTTTCCAGCGTATACCAGCCGATTGTTCTCGGAGTGTACGGAGAAAGCAGAGAAGTTTGGCAAACTGGACATACCTGTTGATTTTTTTTTTTTTTTTTTTTTATCCTCGTCGCCAATGTTGTATCTGTGAAAGAATGATATTCTTACAATGAAATAGACTCGAACGAAAGTATGGTGGGTTAAAAACCGCAGCCTATATTCTGTAGAATGTTTACCTTCTCAACCGTTCCCAAAAGCATGCTGGGTATTAACAACAATCAGATCTCGCATGCGCGTGAACGAGAGTATAAAAAAAAGAGCGAAAGTGAAAGTACGATCATGAACACAACACCCACCTGGTCCGATCTTGTACAGTACTATACAACACGATTGAACACAATACTAAGAATACATTTCAGTATAGCATAACACTATTGATACAACACAATGCTGTGATGCAATACGATACACACAACACTTTTGATACAACACAACATAACACGACTAATACAATACAATACAACGCAACACTATTCAAACAAAACAACACAACACTATTGATACACTATAACACACTACTATCAATACAACACTACACTATTGATACAATATAATACAACACAATGCTATTGATACAGTATGACACACTGCCATCAATACAACACTACACTATTGATACAATATAACACAACACAATGCTATTAGTGCAACACACACTACTGATAACAATACAGTACAACGCAACACTATTGATACAATACACTACAACAAACACTAATGATACAACACAACACACTACTGTTGATACAATGCGACACAACACAATACTATTACCACAACACAATACTATTGATACAAAACAGGACAACACAACACTATTGATACAATGCAACACATTACAAACGCCTTCTGAGACGCGTTGGGAGGGGGGGGAAGGGGGGAGTGGGGAGGAGGGTGATGTCACGTGGGTCAGTGTCGTGCCTCTGCGCTCAGTGCCGACGATGAGTAACAGATGATAACGACCATCCCCCCCCCCCCCCCCCCCCCCCTCCATTCAAATGTCACCCGCCTCATGAAGCGCCATACCAAGTCAACCCCTTTGGCAGAGGGAAATATATGTAGCGCCCAGCACCCATGAGGCGCCCGCTCTGTTCTTCGTGAGAATGATCTCTCCTCCCCCCCCCCCACCCCCACCCCCACATCCCCCCCCCCCCCCCGACCCACCCACCCCTCCCTCCCTCCCTCCCTCAACCCCCACCCCTTCTTCTCTACCTTCTGTCTGCCCTCCTCCTCCTCCTCCCCCCCCCCCCCCCCCACTCTCTCTCTCTCTTCTCGCTCCCAGCTCCTATTCCACTCGCCCCGCACACACACACACACACACACACACACACACACACACACACCACATGCCCCCTCCAATCTCCCGCCCTCTTTCTTCCCCCTCTCTCTCTCTCCACAACATAATTATGCTTCTTCCAGTCTCCATCGTCATGAACTGGTGGGGGTAAAATAAAGATTACAGGTGTGTGTGTGTGTGTGTGTGTGTGTGTGTTGTGTGTGTTGTGTGTGTGTGTGTGTGTGTGTGTGTGTGTGTGTGTGTGCGTGCGTGCGTGTGTGTGTATGTGAGTGTGTATGTGTGGGGGGGGGAGTTGTTATGTGTGGGTGTGTGCGGGTGAGTGTGGGGTGTGCGTGAAGATTTTGTCTGTCTGTGTATTTGTTTGTGTGGTGTGGGGGTGTGGGCGAGTGTTTATGCGTGAATCCGCGCGCGCGCCCCGCGCGCGCGCACGTGTGTGTGTATGTGTGTGTGTGTGTGTGGTGTGTGTGTGTGTGTGTGTGTGTGTGTGTGTGTGTGTGTGTGTTGTGTGTTTGTGTGTGTGTGTGTGCGCGTGCGTGCGTGTGTGTGTGTATGTGTGTGTGCGTGCGTGCGTGCGTGCGTGCGTGCGTTGTGTGTGTGTGTGTGTGTGTGTGTGTGTGTGTGTGTGTGTGTGTGTGTGTGTATGTGTGTGTGTGTGTGTGTGTGTGTGTGAGAGAGAGAGAGAGAGAGAGAGAGAGAGAGAGAGAGAGAGAGAGAGAGAAAAGAGACAGAGAGAAGAGAGAGAGAGAGAGAGAGAGAGAGAGAGAGAGAGAGAGAGAGAGAGAGAGAGACTGCTCGCATGCGTGTGCCGGTGTCATTGTGTACGCATGCATGTGTGTTGGTGTGCGGTATGCGTGTGTGGTTGTAGACAAACCATACAGAACAAAGTGAATCAGTAACTTTTTAAGACTTCATCCTGATGCTGGTTTCAAACCGCTAAAAAAAGCAGATGGGTTTGTGGTTTGTTTTTCTTCATAAAACAGTAATTTTCTTAAACATAATGATGATAATCACTTTTCTCACTGCTGCCGTTGCATCCTGATCATCCGTTTTCCTCGTTTCGTCAGAAATGGCAGTCAGCAACCATGATCCTCATGAAAACACTAATTATGACACACGACAACAGATAATTATCACCCATGGAGACGGGTCACTGTGACTCACGTGCAGACCTACGGGTACCATTGCCTGCACTGTGTGGCACCTAGAAACTGCTCTACAGAGCTGCCAGACGCTGGACCCAGAAAAGCAACATTCATCATTAACTGTTCTCACTGTTCACGGCTTACAAAGCTCCTATTTCTTTGTTTTCGTGTTTTTTGACTCAATTTGACATTGTAACAGCGTCAAATCAGTTTCTATTTTTAAAAAAAGAAGCAAAATTTGCATGATGATTACTATTTCCTGTCAAAGTTACGATTTTCTTACAGCGATAATAACTATTTTCTCATGGAAGCAGCGTTCATCATTTTTCATAAAGGTTGTGGGGGTTTTCCATGTGAAAGCCCATAATCATGACCTTTTTCTTTCTTTTTTAACCTTCTCTGGCTCTAAGTTTCAATTACTTATGTATGTATATTTCTATCACCCATCCTATTAATTACCAGATGACAAACCCTGCGTCCCTGCTACAAGAGTATGCGCGGAGAAGACTTGGGGTCGAGATTGAACCATAGGGTACGAGAACGGCGCCAATTTTACTTAAAATCCTGCCTTCCACCACCACCACCACTACCACTACTTCCCTCCCCCCTCCCCAAACC
>CM031617.1:36105009-36110009 GCA_018398815.1 Conus ventricosus | reverse complement strand
CTTGCCTGAAGAAGACCAAAGAGGTCGAAACGCATTTTTTTTTTGTCTTGTAATTTGTCCCTTTCGTCCGGCAGAATGGTATGTTGTTGTTGTTTTCTTTGTTTCAATTTCATCCTGTGGTTACCTCGCTTTGAAGCTGAAACGACGTCGTTCAGTGTAACGTGAATACGTTGAAACGACGTCGTTCAGTGTAACGTGAACACGTTGAAACGACGTCGTTCAGTGTAACGTGAATACGTTGAAACGACGTCGTTCAGTGTAACGTGAACACGTTGAAACGACGTCGTTCAGTGTAACGTGAATACGTTGAAACGACGTCGTTCAGTGTAACGTGAATACGTTGAAACGACGTCGTTCAGTGTAACGTGAATACGTTGAAACGACGTCGTTGAGTGTAACGTGAATACGTTGAAACGACGTCGTTGAGTGTAACGTGAATACGTTGAAACGACGTCGTTGAGTGTAACGTGAATACGTTGAAACGACGTCGTTGAGTGTAACGTGAATACGTTGAAACGACGTCGTTCAGTGTAACGTGAATACGTTGAAACGACGTCGTTCAGTGTAACGTGAATACGTTGAAACGACGTCGTTCAGTGTAACGTGAATACGTTGAAACGACGTCGTTCAGTGTAACGTGAATACGTTGAAACGACGTCGTTCAGTGTAACGTGAACACGTTGAAACGACGTCGTTCAGTGTAACGTGAACACGTTGAAACGACGTCGTTCAGTGTAACGTGAATACGTTGAAACGACGTCGTTCAGTGTAACGTGAATACGTTGAAACGACGTCGTTCAGTGTAACGTGAACACGTTGAAACGACGTCGTTCAGTGTAACGTGAATACATTGAAACGACGTCGTTCAGTGTAACGTGAACACGTTGAAACGACGTCGTTCAGTGTAACGTGAATACGTTGAAACGACGTCGTTCAGTGTAACGTGAATACGTTGAAACGACGTCGTTCAGTGTAACGTGAATACGTTGAAACGACGTCGTTCAGTGTAACGTAAATACGTTGAAACGACGTCGTTCAGTGTAACGTGAACACGTTGAAACGACGTCGTTCAGTGTAACGTGAATACGTTGAAGACCTTGCCCCTGAATTGGAAAGAGGAACGATGGTAGACCCGAGCCAGAATTCTACCCCAGAGGCACAAGGGAGAAGTTGCTGTTTTCCGAGCCACGCTGAGAGATCATTGATGCAGTGCAGACAGAAGTCATCTAGGGATTTTGTTACAGCATTGATTCCCCATAGAAAACATCAGCGTCCACCGACTGGACTAGGACTACCTGCTGCGATTTGATTCCTGCAGGTGGATCTTAACAAGAAAAACATTTGATATCAATTATGTTGTTGTTGTTGTTGTCGTCGTACCCTGGCTAAAAGACTCCAGGGATCATCCAAACAGCTGAAGTATTTGAACACTATGGTACAAATGCATCAGCTGGGGATGAGAACATTACGTGTGTGACCGTTTTTTATTACCCCGCCACATGGGCAGCCACACTCCGACTTTGGGGGATTTGGGAGACTGATGATTGTATGCTAGGAGCTTGTCACAACTGAAGACAATCCCCGCATAACTGTGCAGAGCATAACAACATTTTGATGTAGCCTTGGTGTTCATGACCATGTCAATCGCCCTGACACAGCCTTAAGCCAAGACGAATATAAATTATTATCCTGGTGCAAAAGAGAAAAACAGAAGAAAGTGGTGGGAAATGTTTACGGGGTGAAAAGAAAAGTGGTTGAAAATGTTTCTGTGATAGACGAACATGAAAATTCACTTACGTTTTACCTTCAATACATTCATGACAACACACATGACATCACTTGTCATGACACCCTGTTCCACAATCACTCCTCGTTCAGTGATTTGGGGCGTGGTCTGGAAACACCTCATGGAGAGATGTAGACACCACCCACCCTATGGTGGCCTGCAAACGAAGAAGATATTTACCGTATTGAGACAGTTCACAGACATACCACTCCCTGCAGACGTGGCCAGCCACACACAGACACACTGTTGGGACATTAGCATACCTGACCTTTCACCTTGCTTCATGCGTGCACACTCTGCGGGATTGCCTCCATTCAAAGCGAAGAAATGGAAGTCATTGTCAGATCAATGCAGAATAAAACTTTGGCAGCGGTCAGACATCAGCAGTAAGACAAATAATGCTTTAATTACAAAGTAGAAATCTGCCATAAACTTGGGCATTCAGCCCAGCTGATACACGTGTGCCGTTATTGCTCGTCGCTGTACAGGTGAAGCCTACTCGTACGTCGTTTCACACTCGATTAGACATGTGTGTCCACATTCAGCCGAATTGAGGTCGTCGTACGCGCTTCTACTTTGCGTGTGTAATCGAGTCTTACCAATTCTCTGCATGTTTAGAGTAATGAGCGCTCTGTGTGATCGAATTTATTACTGAATCGACGTCAGTGAACCAGTCGCATGGATGTTTAAATCCTGATCCGGGAAAGCGATTTTGATTGGACAGTTGGCAAGCAATGTTGATATGGGAAGATAACCCGAACAGAACATTGTTCTGATCTGCCAACTCTCCGCTCGCACTATCGCGGACAGGTTTGGCCAATGGTTGAAACAGTGTTGCTCAGCCTGTCAAGCCCCGAAACTTGCTACGTCTGCGGGTTTCATATGTGACAAGGAGGTTACGATGGAAACAGGCAAGCGCCTATATCATTTTCGTTCGAAGGTGAGATTAACGTCCTATTGGCCAAAGACCCTTACGGACAAGGTATACTCGCACACACAGGTCTGCATATTCTGTGGCAACTGTTGTCGCTGGCTGTAGTGGGCGAGTTCCCTGTGGTGGCCGTTGTATGTCGCTCACTGAACTCTGGTTCCTTTTGAACTTTAGCTCGATTTCAGCCGTTGGTCGACCGACAATGGGCGTCGGTGTATTTCGCCTCTTTTCCCCAACCAAAAGGCTGTCTTCAGGACCAGCGGGCGGCCTTCTTCGTGCTCGGGTGGCGATGGTCCTGTGCCGCGTGAGGCCGCGTCAAGGGGGGAGCAGGACGAAAGTCGCTGGAGCGCTGCACGAGTCCCTAAAATTCGGAGGGCCTCGCAGACTACGGCCGAGAGGGCAGTTTTTCAGCCCAACCCCATAGGGAGTGCCCCCATGTCTGCCTGACCTCAGAGCACGGTATCCCGGGCCACGGTAGTCGTAGTCAGGCAGCGCTCCATCGCCGACCGCCCCACATCTTCAGGAGCCGTTCCCCGGCGACACAGACTAGATTCGCCGTCACCCATACGGCTGGCTGGAACGATCGCTGCGCCGCCTGACACTGACCTCACGTTATTGTCCCGCAAAGGAAAACTGCCTCATCTTCCTTGGTGTTCGCTGCTATGCCACCTCACAACAATGGCCTCTATCACTCCATGGGGCGTGTTTGACTCGCGTCCCGAATCACTCACCAGGAGCGGCTTTGGAGCAGGCTGAAGAGGTAACTCTGGCTCCGGTTCAGAATTATCCCCATTTCTGATTCACGTGAAATGTTTTGATTTTTTTTTTTTTTTTTTTTTTTTTTGTTTGTTTTGTTTGTTAGTCGTTTGGAACGCCAAGTGTTGAAGGAGGAGGGGAGAGTGTGATTGTGGAACAAAAGGGGGAGGTCGGTCAGGATTAACTCCCTAGGGAAGACGAGAGAGGCGGAAAGAGGGGTGGGGTGGGGGTGGGGTGGGGGGAGGCGGTACGCAACCCTTCTTTCTCGCCGGGGAGAGATTTTGGGTGGGACGTCACGTCGGAAGGGTGTAACACGTCAGAATCCTCCTAAACAGGACATTAACAGGGCAGAGTTCAGGGTTACAGCAAAGGTCAAGTTGTAACAACAAAGTTTGAACAGTTTTTTTTTAATCGCCCTGGCTCTGTGGAGAAAAAAAAATTGGGGGGGGGGGGGGGATGGGAAAAGTGAAAAAGATTATTTTATCCTGGGCTTTGGGGTCAGTAAATTAGTTCAATGCCATATGTCAGCAAAAACAGCAGAGTGATGCATTACTGGTGGACTCTTTGTGTTTCTACGCCATTGGTAGTGCACCAGGATTTTGGAGTGAAAAAAGTCTGGCAGACGACAGGTCAAGGGAGGGTCATGTGGGTCGTGCTTGCATCGAAAAAAAACCGGACATGAGACCTGCCCCAGAGCCAGGTCAAGGTCTGGACTGTGCGAGGATTATAATAATAATAATAATAATAATAATAATAATAATGAATACTTATATAGCGCCTTTCCTCGGCTAGAGACCAAGCTCTAAGCGCTTTACAATCCACATTCGTTTACACAACGGGCTGCCTACCTGGGTAGTGCCGTCTGAAGAGCTGCCAGCTGGCGCTTCATTCAGTCGTTTCCCGTGTCATCCAGTCAATATCGTTCACTCAATATCCTTTCTTCCTTCATTCTTTCCATTTCTCACGCAGGGTGCATGCTATGTGTAACATATGTCATCCATACCAATGGCCAAACTGGCCTTCTCTTCCGAAAGTTGGTGATGGGAATTTACGTGTGTGCAAGATGCTATGCGTGCGTTCACACACGGAACCTCGGTTTACAGTCTCATTCGAAGGACTGTATGGGAAATGGAGTCAGAACCAATGTTAACTCCGAGGGAATAATCCCCTGTACCGAAAGACCCGGCGGAGATTCGAACCTGCGACCCCAGGATCACGAGTCCGGCGCTCTACCAACTGAGCTATTCCGGCCCCCAGATTATGTTTTGGCACTGGCTGATCTTCTGAGGAAAGCCAGGTGGCAGCTTTGAGTGTAATAAAGAAGATAAAGCGTCAGGGGCCTGAACTATAACTGTGGACTCGGACCGAACTTCCGCTCGTGAACTCGCCCTCAAACAGGTTTTCTCACTCCATGGTGAGTTTTCTTCCCGTCATGGGTCGAAGTGAATTTGATTAGAAAACATGTTGATAACACTAGAAATGTGGAAGAAAGACGCAACTTTGCACTTTCATTGTTTATGGGACTCC
>CM031617.1:36095009-36097509 GCA_018398815.1 Conus ventricosus | reverse complement strand
TATTAGATTAGATTAGATTAGACTAGGTTAGATTAGATTATATCATATTCTATTATATCTCATTACATTATATCAAGTTATATTAGATTAGATTACATTTTATCACATAACATCATGTTGTATTATATTATTTCATATCACTTTACATCATATTACAATATTTGATTGTATTTTATGTTTATTATAGTATGTGTATTACATTAATGTATATATTACATAATATTATATTATGTCAAATCATATTGTGTTGTATTTAAATCACATCAATATTATATTGTATCGTATTATGTTGTATTATATTTCATTATACTATGTATTATGTTATGTTATGTTATGTTATGTTATGTTATGTTATGTTATGTTATGTTATGTTATGTTATGTTATGTTATGTTATGTTATGTTGTGTTGTGTTGTGTTGTGTTGTGTTGTGTTGTGTTGTGTGTTATGTTATGTTATCTCGTATCCGTATCGTATCGTATCATGTGATCATATGTTATGTTATATTATATCATATCATATCATATATCATATCATATCATATATCATATCATATCATATCATATCATATCATATTATATCATATCATATCATGTCATGTCATGTCATGTCATGTCATGTGATATTGTATTATATTATATTATATTGTATTGTATTGTATCGTATCGTATCGTATCGTATCGTATCGTATCGTATCGTATCGTATCGTATCGTATCATATCATATCATATCATATCATATATCATATCATATCATATCATATCATATCATATCACATTACATTACATTACATTATATTATATTATATTATATTATATTATATTATATTATATTATATTATATTATATTATATTACATTATATTATATTATATTATATTATAATTATCATAAGCCCCTAGTAAAAGAATCGAAATAAAATGCAAGCGATGAATTAAAAAAAAAAAAGAAGAAGAGAGAGAGAGAAGGGTAAAGATATGAAAAACATAAACGAGGAGCAAGACCGGAAGGAGAAGGGACGGGTGGGGAAGGCAGAAGAGGGAGGGGAGGGGTGATTGAAAAGATGAAAATGAAGAGGAGGAGAAATGAGAAGGAGGAAGGGCAGAAGGTGAAAGAGGATGGGAGGAATTAGTTAAAAGGTGGAGGAGGAGGATAAAGCAAAGACGATGAGCATGAGAACGAAGAAAAGGACAAGAACACAACGAAAGAAAAAGAGAAAGATGACGATAAAGACAGGAAGGACCAGTGAGAGGATGAAGACGACCGGGTGGGGGGGGGGGGAGGGGTGGGGGGAGGAGGGGGGGGGGGTGACAGGGATACAGAAGGAAAAAAAATGAGGATGAGGGAAAAGGAAAGGAAGAGATAAAGAAGATTGGGGAAGAAGAAGAGAGTAAAGAGGAGAAAGAGGATGAGAGGGAAAAGAATGAAGGAAGAGAGGAGAGTGAAGAAAGAGCAGGAGACAGAGAAGTAGGGAATCGGGGAGGAACAGAGAGAAGAACAAGCGAGAGGGAGAAAAGAAAGAGAAGCAGAAAGAGAAGAAAGAGGAGGAGGAAAAGAAGAATGAGGAGAGAGAGAGAGAGGGGGGGGGGAGAGAAAGGGAGGGAGGGAGGAAGAGAAGAAGGGGAATGGAAAGAACATAGAAGAGAAATAGAAGGAGAAGGAAGAAAAAACAGAGGAGAAAAAGATGAAAGAGAAAGAGGAGAACGAAGAATACAAGGAAGAATATGATAAGGATAAAGAAAATGGGGACAATGACGAGCATGAGGAAGAAGAGAGGGAGGAGGAGGAGGAAGGGGAGGAGGAAGAAGAAGAAGAAGAAGAAGAAGAAGAAGAAGAAGAAGAAGAAGAAGAACTCAAAACTCAGGGGGGGGGGGGGGATGGGTTAAATTAAGGTTTGAGGTTTTAGGCAAAATCCGTTCTTCCATGATGTCGTTGATGAACTAAATCACGCCTATGAAGTATAATATGAATGGATAAAACAAAAACAAACAACTAACTGATAACACAGCACCTGCATTGATTGAAATACAGAAAACACACGAACAGATATACATGCATAAGTCTGATAGTAAGCATTCACTCTTATACGTCATAAAGCCACCAACACAGAGAGAGAGAGAGAGAGAGAGAGAGAGAGAGAGAGAGAGAGAGAGAGAGAGAGAGAGAGAGGGAGGGAGGGAGGGAGAGAGAGGGAGAAAGAGAGAGAGAGAGACGGAGAGAGACAGAAAGAAGAAGAGAGGGAGTGTGATCGGGGGAAGGTGGAGGGAGGAGAAGGGGAGAATGAGGCAGTGGAACAACCTACGATGCTTCCGATCTGACGTCCCCTCTCCTCTCTCTCTCTCTCTCTCTCTCTCTGCTTGTCTGTCTGTCTGCCTCTCTCTCTGTCTCCCTCTGTCTCTCTCTCTCTATCTCTCTCTGTCTCTGTCTGTCTGTCTGTCTCTGTCTCTCTCCCTCTCTCTCTCTCTCTCTCTCTCTCTCTCTCTCTCTCTCTCTCTGTAAACATT
>CM031617.1:36070009-36072509 GCA_018398815.1 Conus ventricosus | reverse complement strand
ATCTGCATGGCTTAATTGTAAATATGCAATATGTTCCTCATTTTGCTATCTCATGTTTATGAATACATGTATCTGTGGCAGGGTGCTGTTTATCTTACAAACATACATGCAATGCTTCGCAGGGAATGGAAACTTTATAAATCAGGCAGAAAACAGTTGACAGTAAATAATGAACAGGTAAGTAAGTGACTCTTGCTCCCCCATAATGAAATAGATGCACGCTCAGAATTACAAACGAATGCTGCTTACGACCCTGAATCGCCTGGCAGAAACGACAACACAGAGCACACAGAGCAGGGGATGTCTCTCCTTGTCTGGTCCGTGTGCTCTGCGCTGTCATTTCCTGCCAGGCGTTTCGGTGTCGTAGGCAGCGTTCGTTGTTTGGCGTTCTGAGCGTGTATTCGTTTCATTATGGGGGAGGCAGCAAGAGTTACCCTGTTACTCCATCATTCATTTTGAAAGTGGACTGTGTCGCTGAAAAAGGGTTTAAAACCAAACTGTTGATGGACTGTGTCGCTGAAAAAGGGTTTAAAACCAAACTGTCAGTGGACTGTGTCGCTGAAAAAGGGTTTAAAACCAAACTGTCAACGGACTGTGTCGCTGTTAAAGGGTTTAAAACCAAACTGTCACTGGACTGTGTCGCTAAAAAAGGGTTTAAAACCAAACTGTCGATGACTGTGTCGCTGAAAAAGGGTTTAAAACCAAACTGTCAGTGGACTGTGTCGCTGAAAAAGGGTTTAAAACCAAACTGTCAGTGGACTGTGTCGCTGAAAAAGAGTTTAAAACCAAACTGTCAGTGGACTGTGTCGCTGAAAAAGGGTTAAAAACCAAACTGTCGTTGGACTGTGTCACTGAAAAAGGGTTTAAAACCAAACTGTCAATGACTGTGTCGCTGAAAAAGGGATTTAAAACCAAACTGTCGATGGACTGTGTCGCTGAAAAAAAGGGTTTAAAACCAAACTGTCATTGGACTGTGTCGCTGAAAAAAGGGTTTAAAACCAAACTGTCATTGGACTGTGTCGCTGAAAAAGGGATTTAAAACCAAACTGTCGATGGACTGTGTCGCTGAAAAAAAGGGTTTAAAACCAAACTGTCATTGGACTGTGTCGCTGAAAAAAGGGTTTAAAACCAAACTGTCATTGCACTGTGTCGCTGAAAAAAGGGTTTAAAACCAAACTGTCACTGGACTGTGTCGCTGAAAAAAGGGTTTAAAACCAAACTGTCATAGGACTGTGTCGCTGAAAAAGGGATTTAAAACCAAACTGTCACTGGACTGTGTCGCCGAAAAGGATTTAAAAGCAAACTGTCACTGGACTGTGTCGCTGAAAAAGGGATTTTAAACCAAACTGTCAGTGGACTGTGTCGCCTAAAAGGGATTTAAAACCAAACTGTCACTGGACTGTGTCGCCGAAAAGGGATTTAAAAGCAAACTGTCACTGGACTGTGTCGCTGAAAAGGATTTAAAAGCAAACTGTCACTGGACTGTGTCGCTGAAAAAGGGATTTAAAACCAAACTGTCACTGGACTGTGTCGCTGAAAAAGGATTTAAAACCAAACTGTCACTGGACTGTGTCGCTGAAAAAGGATTTAAAACCAAACTGTCAATGGACTGTGTCGCTGAAAAAGGGATTTAAAACCAAACTGTCAGTGGACTGTGTCGCCTAAAAGGGATTTAAAACCAAACTGTCAGTGGACTGTGTCGCTGAAAAAGGGATTTAAAACCAAACTGTCACTGGACTGTGTCGCTGAAAAGGGATTTAAAACCAAACTGTCACTGGACTGTGTCGCTGAAAAAGGATTTAAACCAAACTGTCAGTGGACTGTGTCGCTGAAAAAGGGATTTAAAACCAAACTGTCACTGGACTGTGTCGCTGAAAAAGGATTTAAAACCAAACTGTCGTTGGACTGTGTCGCTGAAAAAGGGATTTAAAACCAAACTGTCAGTGGACTGTGTCGCTGAAAAAGGGATTTTAAACCAAACTGTCAGTGGACTGTGTCGCTGAAAAAGGGATTTAAAACCAAACTGTCACTGGACTGTGTCGCTGAAAAAGGGATTTAAAACCAAACTGTCGTTGGACTGTGTCGCTGAAAAAGGGATTTAAAACCAAACTGTCACTGGACTGTGTCGCCGAAAGGGATTTAAAACCAAACTGTCAGTGGACTGTGTCGCCGAAAAGGGATTTAAAACCAAACTGTCACTGGACTGTGTCGCTGAAAAAGGGATTTAAAACCAAACTGTCATGGGACTGTGTCGCTGAAAAAGGGATTTAAAACCAAACTGTCACTGGACGTGTCGCTGAAAAAGGGATTTAAAACCAAACTGTCACTGGACTGTGTCGCCGAAAAGGGATTTAAAACCAAACTGTCAGTGGACTGTGTCGCCGAAAAGGGATTTAAAACCAAACTGTCACTGGACTGTGTCGCTGAAAAAGGATTTAAAACCAAACTGTCAGTGGACTGTGTCGCTGAAAAAGGGATTTAAAACCAAACTGTCACTGGA
>CM031617.1:36062509-36065009 GCA_018398815.1 Conus ventricosus | reverse complement strand
TAACAAAACTGTCGGGTTTAATCAATCTACAGAATAAACCCACACCAACAGATCCTCTGCTCTTTGGACTCCCCCCCCCCCCCCCCCCCTTTCCCCCATTCCCATCTCTTCCCTCCTCTCATCTCCCCACCCGCCCACCTATTTACCCCAGCCAGCGCCATCGTTCCAACCAGAACTCTTAAAGCCAGATGTTTCCTCCCTCATTACCATAACGTCGCGTGCTGTCAGCGTGCCGAGCTCGAGCCAGGCTGGAAGGTCGCCCAATCAGATGGTGGCAACTCAGTGAGTGCGACACCCTCTGCTGAGCAGACGACACCAAGGGGGTGGAAGCAGACGATACTTAGACTGAGGCGCGCGCTCGTTTTGCCTGAACTATTATTTGTATTCCCATCGAGAAACACCATCCGCGCACTTAAAGAGGAACTAGAAGTAGAAGAGTGTGGGTATTCTGCTCTCTTTCACTGACGTCAGTTAGTTGTCTTTCCAAACTGCATGGAACGCGGCAGTCGTGTGAACTTCGTCCAGGTATGACATTTCAACTGAGCGTGGTTCGTTTGTTCTGTTTTGTTTCCGTGACATAGGTGAAAAGCTGATAAAGACCAAGTAGATCTAGATTCTTTATAATTTGATGTGAATTCTGGAGTCTACTTGCTTGCTTTATTGCATTGACAGTTGTTTTTTAACCGACCTCTGTGGTATTTTCGTTCAGTTCTTCGTTTGGCGTTCTTTGTTTTCCTCGTCACATTTTGGCTGCTAGAAGTTGTTTTTTTTTTTCACGTGGTTTGAATCTGGGGCAAATGTTTGACAGTTGATTTTCTTTCAGTAACTCAAGTGTAAGTGTGAATGGAGTCTAGGTATTGGTTCTGTTTGTTTTAAATGATGACATGTATTACCAGATGAAGACAAGAGGACTGGGGGTGATACTAGAAGATGAATTCTGTAAAGATGAACAGGAGACGAACAGAGGTATCTGCGCCAAGGAAAGAAAAATGCAATCCTCGAGTTAATTTGATGGGCCCCTTTTTGAAATCAAGTAGATGTTTTCCCTTTCAGAAGAGCTTTTCCTGTCAAATATTACAGGTAGAATAAGTAGAAGTGTATGATTTGATATATCTAGAAGTTCAAAGATTAGAATGCTTTGGTTTAAATTCACTGTGCATGTTGACAGAAAGAAATGAATGGAAGAAGACAAGTTTAATGGTGAGTCGGTGCCTGAAGTAGCTTAGTAGGCCACGAAACTCCCAGTAATAAAGCATTACACGGTGACATTGCAGTTCGTGCATATGAAGGCATGGTAAGGTGTGAAGATGTGAAGTACAGAAAATTACTAGATCTTACATCAAAGGGCTTCTGTCCGTCCATTAGCTTCAGCAGAAAGGGAAACAAGTTGATCTCACAGCAGAAATCAAATGAAACGATTGACGAGTGAGCAGTGCTTTGGCGTCTAGCTTCGGGCATGTTTTTTTTCTTCCGCCAAAGACAGTATTTACCTTTTGTCAGTCACTTTCGTTTTGGATGTTTTCTTGCCTAAAGATCGCTGCCCTCTCTGCGAGTGAATACGTATTTAGTGACAAACAAGTCGGAAGTAGCAGGACAAGACAGTTCCGAGCAACGTATGGACGATAGTCTGGATTTTGCAACATTTTGTTGGTGCAAAGACGCGTCACCTTCTACCCCCGTCCTCGCTGAAGTGATGACTTTCCTTCCCAGTATATCACCTCGACTTTTCTCTCTCTTTCCCAAGACTTTAAGAAGTTTTAGAGAAATGCACGGCAGCTCTTTCTTACTGATTACGGTCCGTTAGATTCACGTTATAAAGAAATTGAACATGTTGTTTCTTTTTGTTTAAACGCCAACTTTTTTTTCACATATGATAAGCAAACTAGCCATCTCAATTTAGGCCAATGTTCAAACCTAGATACCAAGGAAATGAAGTGATATCAAAAAGAGGGTGAGAGAGGGCACATACAGAGGAGGGGATCGTTCGTGCATGTCAGAGGTCAACTGCATGTCCTGCGTACATGTTTCATTACAAGTACATGATGTTAAAGTGATGTCTTGAACCTGTGAATCAGTGTTGCCTATGAAGCGAGAGATGACGAAGACTGTAGATGAACTGGCGAACGTATTTCAGTCTGAAACATTGGTTGCCCAGTGCGCGTGTGTGTGCGCTCTCTCTCTCTCTCTCTCTCTCTCTCTCTGTCCTGCCTTATTGGTAAGCCAACTTTCGTAAGGAGACATTGACAAAAACGGAGGGTAGAGTGGCAACAGCTGGGATACTCGGCCCTAAAAGGACGCTGTGTGAATCACCTTGGCAATAACAAACATGAGGCAAGACCTCGTGTACTTGAAACGCAAAAAGAGTGGCCTCCCCCCCCCCCCCCCCCCCCCCCCCCCCCCCCCCCCATTTTCTTTGGCTGCCATTGTACCGTTGTGTATTGACGACGTTGGCAACAGCTGCTCAGTTTTCAAAATGGCGTCTTGAACAGGAGCCACTGAC
>CM031617.1:36020009-36052509 GCA_018398815.1 Conus ventricosus | reverse complement strand
CAACTGTGTTAGCTGTATGTGCTGTGTGACGTTTCGTTCTTGTGTACAATCAGCGGATTTTCTTTAGTAAATTGTGTCTTGTCTTGTCTTGCATAAATGGAACCACTTCCACAGTTTTCAACGGGAGCGGCGGAGGAGGGGAAAGTGGAGAGGAACGAGGTGAGGTGGTGGGAGCGAGGCCGGGGCCAACGAACAAAGAGAGTGTCCATCGACTTCTCCAGGCGGTATGAAGAGAGGGCTGGCAGCGGTCTATCTCTGGGCGTCAGACAACAATACACATTGTGCTGTGACCCCGATCTCTGTCGGAGTACCGTGGGCCGTGGGAGTGTTGTCATCTGGTTGTCACGTGCTCCTATCATAATGACTCCAGCACGATACGGTCACAGTCTTTGGGGTCAGCCGACGACTGCTGTGTAGGAAAGTAACTATAATACTCCATTTAAACGTGAACACAGACACTAGAATACGACATTCAATCATGAACACAGCAACTCGAATACTCCATTTAAATATGAACACAGATACTATGATACTACATTCAATCATGAACACAGCAACTATAATATTCCATTTAAGCATGAACACAGACACTAGAATACAACATTCAGCCATGAACACAACAACTATAATACTCCATTTAAACATGGACACAGACACTATGATACTACATTCGATCATGAACACAGCAGCTAATTCCTACGGCTTGATAATTTTCTCTGTCCACTCAGCAGTTAATGGTTCCTAATTCTGTTCAGAGCGAGTCGAGTCGGCGGAAGATACTATAAAGATATACTTAAAGATACGACTGTGTTTGTAGCTTGGGGATTCCACACTAAAGTAAGAGAACAGGTAAATGAGCGCATGTACACACGTCTCTCTCTCTCTCTCTCTCTCTCTCTCTCCGTGCGTGCATACATAGGTTGATTGCATTAATTCCGTGTCGCATGGGGTTACATGTTGAGAGCGTGCAAAGAAGAGCAAAAGCAAAACATGGTGCTTGTGGGAGGAGTGTGGCGGAAAGTTTAATAATGTCACTGACCCATCTTTACCAACAGAAATAAAATGCGATTCATGCGCTCTCGCGTGCGCGCGTGTGTGTGTGCGTTGTGTGTGTGTGTGTGTGTGTGTGTGTGCGTGCGTGTGTGTGTGTGGCGACGAGTGTATATACATATGTACGGCAAAAGTAGAATACAGCCATTCCTTGGGAACCGTAAACATTTGGAAAGCGAGAGAGAGGGGGGGGGGGGGGGGGCGGGCGTTAAAAGGAGGGAGGGAGACAAGGGACAAATAATCCAAGTGAGACGCTGGCATTATTCTCACCGTGCTAGTGAAACCAGTCCGCTCATTACGCTTTGCGACTTTGAATAAGCGTGTGTGATGATTACAAGATGGCGGACTGGCACATTATTGTGTTCATAATAGAGATTTCTTGCCCTTGATTTTGACAGCGAAAGACTTAGTTTGGTTTGACTTGCTTGTGTGGGTTTTTTTTTTTACGCGTTTTCCGACTGAAGAACAGTGTGACATTCTCTCTCTCTCTCTCTCTCTCTCTCTCTCTCTCTCTCTTTCTCTCTCTCTCTCTCTCTCTCTGTATGTATATATATATATATATATATATATATATATATATATATATATATGTGTGTGTGTGTGTGTGTGTGTGTGTGTGTGTGTGTGTGTGACTTGAAATTGCTCTTTGCTCAAAACCTTCATGTATTACAATATGGGGCTAAGCTGTGACGTTAGCTTGCTGCTGCTGTACAATGCGAAAATGTCGACTCACTTGCTGGGACAAAAAAAAAACTCTGGCATATCACCATCAACTTTAAATGATCTTGTCTGTAAGAAAACAGACATTCCACTTCTTTGCACTCTGCTTTAAATGCCTGAAGTTTGGGTTAAAATTGAGTAAGATGGTTGAATTTAGATTACCTACTGAAACGTATAAGTACACGACAGAGGCGAGAAGGAATTATGTTTATACGGTTTTGTTACCTTCGATAGAAAGCCTTCTTCGTATGTTTAAAAACACGCTAACTGACTGTAGATGGCAAAATTAGAATGTTCATTCTGAGGATAGTAACAGCTTTAGTTTCTACAGAACGTTCAGTAATCTGCAATTTTTCCCAGTCTGTGTGTTAATGCATATAGACTCGCACTTGAAGTAGAACAAAAAATTAGAATCGGTATTTCTGATGTTTTTTGTTCATCACTGTTGTTTGAGACAGGTGAAAAGCCTGTAGTCTGTTGTGTTCATTGTGTCGATAGTCAAGAGGTGGTGGAGTGCATTTTTTACAGGGCCTATATGCCCAGAATTACAATGATTAAGAACATTTGTTTTGCAGAACTCCTAGGTTTTGCTTATGTAAGCCCATCTTGTCAACGTCATTTGCAACTAAAACACAATAAAAACAATTTGCTATACACCATTACAAACTTTTCGAAAGGCGAAGTTGTTGGGGTATTTTTAATAACCATTTGTAATTTAATAACGTGAGTCTGTCATTTTTCGTGTGTACCTAGCCTACCTCTTTCCGGGTAAATACCTGTAAGGATAAAACATTCTCTCTCTCTCTCTCTCTCTCTCTCTCTCTCTCTCTCTCCTCTCTCCCCCGCTCTCTCTCTCTCTCTCTCTCTCTCTCTCTCTCTCTCTCTCTCTCTCTCTCTCTCTCAGCAACCACACATACACAGAAGAAAACATCTACAGGCCTAACAGGAGGGAAATCCTCTTTACAAAGAGGAATTGGGCATAATCTTCGCCACGTTTGTTTTCCATCACCAATCCTCTTAGAAGGAGACCTGTGTTTCGACCGTGGTGTCGGCACGAAACACGGTATCCAGGCTACGTATAAGCCAGGGCATCCCGCAGACCTCAATGGACGTCACGCACGCTCTCTAACAGGCGTGACGCTGTGCGCATCATGTACAGATTGTATAGGAGGGGAGATCGGGAGGGTCAACGGGGCCCTCCCACTGGGACCCATGTGTGTCTGTGCATGTATGTGGAGGTGGCTGTCAGACTAGCGGTACATGTAGTGTAACAACTTAGTGTTACAAGGGTTTGCGGGCGAGTCTGCGCTTACGTTTAGTGACTGCGAACAACGATCATAACTGTTGCAGAAGACGGAGACAAGGCGAGGCGTGTTGGGGTAAGTCAGACTGAAATAGACATAAAGATGTGACAAACAGATCGGATTCATTCTTTTTCTCCATCGTTTTATAGTTTTTTGTTGTTGTTTTACTTGGTTTCTGTTTCAAGAGATGAGAATGTTCCATTGGATTTGATGTCCGAGTTCGAATACTAAGCTTACTGGCGGTTTTTCATCCTCCCCCAAAGCAAAGTCCCTTTCCTTGGTCTCTTTCTTGAGATCTTGTCAATATGACAATGAAAGGCGCTCAAAAGGGACGCAGACCGATCAGTTTGCACTATGTTGTCAAGACTCTCTCTCTCTCTCTCTCTCTCTCTCTCTCTCTCTCTCTCTTTCTCTCTCTCTCTCTCTCTCTCTCTCTCTGAAAATACGTGCGAGTAGGATGTTTTTGGGATAATTAGTTGGGTTTTTTTTAAATTGATGTTGCGGCTGCTACGCTCTCTCTCTCTCTCTCTCTCTCTCTCTCTCTCTCTCTCTCTCTCTCTCTCTCTCTCTCTCTTCTCTCTTGTGTGCCTGTGACATGATGGGTGAATGTATCTGTACGCATGTCTGTCGCCAGCAGTACAAGAATCTGTTGAGAGTGATTTCGATTCTAATGGCTGTCCACACATCAGATTAAGTAACTACTGAGCTGGCTATACATCTTCTCATAAAAGCAGACGCGCATAATCGCTATGCAGATAGTGTGTGATTGTTATATCATGCATCCACTGGAGAGAGAAAAAAAATGTATTAAGCAGCATACAAGAAGTTACTTGCTTATCTTTGTGTAATGAAAAATAATCTGGAATGCAAGGAAGTGGGGAAACGGGACAGTCACGATTGCTATATAAAAGTATATTATGTTTGACGTCATGAAAACGGACAACTCTTCCTTCACACAGCGGTTGAGTGACAGTGCCCAATAGTTCCCACAGACGCAGAGGAATAAGAGCGGACAGTAGGAACATGTTCCCATGGGAACTTTGATCAGACCGGACAGTGGAAAGTTCCAGTGGTTTCCATGAAAACGGAGTGATCAGAGTGGACGTTAAGTAGTGGTTTCATTAGAAACAGTCGCCAGAACCTAGAGTAGTTGTGCCCAGTGGTTCGTTTGGAGCGTCGTAGACATGAACTGCGACGCTTTCAGTTTTATAAGTGATCAAAGAGAACATAACAACAGCGAAGCCCAGTAGTTTCCATGGATACAAATAGATGATAGGAGTGGATATAAAGCGTACGTCCCGTGACTACCGTTCCCATGGCAGTAGAGCAATCAGAGTGGACAGTCGGTAGTGGTGCCCAGCGGTTCCCATGGAAACGGAGCGATCAGAGCGGACAATAAGTAGTGGTGCCGCAGGTACAGAACGTAAGGAGCTGCCTGCTCATCCCTGCTTAATGCCCCCTGCATCCCTGTCTGCTGCCGCCCCCTATCTCCAGGAGAAGGTATCCCGCAGTCTACTCACTGCCCACATCCACTCTCAAGTTCATGCGTAAAGTGTCCTCCACACAGCTGTCACTTTGTGCCACGGTAAGGTGTTCCCACCTTTGTGACAAACTTTATACTTGGTATCACGGTAGAAGTATATAATTATGATAACAACCTTCACACTTTGTTCCAAAGTGAGGCGACTGCAGGCGGAGACCTAAACAAATCTTAAAACGTCTAAGACATCCGCCAAACATGAACAAACGGATAACAAGACAAAACACGATGCGTTTCGACCTCTTAGGTCTTCTTCAGGCGAGATAAACAACACTCAGGACAACGGGAAAAAAGAACGAGCAATCACGAGCGTCCAACGCCATCTTTTGCCGATTTTGACGAGATAAGTGATTGCTCGTTCTATATTTTCGTTGTCCTGAGCGTTATTTATCTTGCCTGCAGAAGACCTAAGAGGTCGAAACGTGTCGTGTCTTGTCTTGTGATTCGTTTGTTCATATTTGGCGGATGTTTTACTTAGACTTTTTAACCTTCACACTGTCGGACAGTTCTACACTTAGTAGTCTTGCGCTTCGGTTATTCAATACTTGGAACGACTTGCGTCCAGTATGATGTCGTAAAACGTTACCAGTCTGCTATGGAGTAAGAACAGCAGTGGAGGGTGTTTTCTTTGTATCACCCATCCAACCAGAAAGCTGAATTGAGTGGCATTTCCATTGTCTCAGCGAACGGCATATTTCCAGTCTGTTACGAAATAACACTGGATATTTTTTTCTGTTGTCCTCATCAGTCATGAACAGTGCGTTTCTAATCTATCTCAATGTGACAGTAGATGTTATCTCTATTGTGTTCTTGAGCGACACATTTCCAGCTTTAGAAGGAAAAAAAATAATAAATAAGCGCATGTAAACGAACCGGCGATCTGCAAGGAAGTGTGAAAATCCGCTAGGATTGAAAAAAGAAAAAGAAAACGTTAAACATTTTTTTCACGATTACCACTGTACCGTAGGAAACTTGTCCTTTAGGAGGAGCAGCCTTTCTTTCAAACAGAAGATGATGATGAAGGTACGGAACACAGTTTAGCACAATGTTATACTAAGTGCTTTATCCATTGTTTGTCAGCAACTGTAGTGGATCATCGGAATAGGTGTGCGCACAGACAGAGAAATGTGTTGTGACGATGAAGGGGTGTGATGCAGTACAGTACAGCGTGACACAGAGTGCTGTCTCCGTGGTCAGCAGCTGTTATGGATCACCGGAAGGAGTTGGGCAGCGCTTTCAAAGGAAGAAGGACGGTTTGTCGAAAGTGCCGACGAAGGATGTGTCTCCAGTCAAATACTAGGTACGAGTCACAGGGAAGGAGGAGGGTTTGTCAAGAACGTTGACGACGGATGTGTCTCCAGCCCAATACTAAGTACTAGTGCCGCGGGATGTGGCCCTCAAGGTCCTGTGGCTCTGGTGCTTACTACAGGGCGGAACAGTCATCACTGTGGTATTACACCGTGTACAGCTGTTGGACGGGACGTGAGGCGTCTGCATTTCTGTTGTTTGTGTCTACAGTGGCTGCTTTGGGTCGGAAGAGCTGATATATTTTTACACCTGTTTTGTTTACAGTTGGAGACGTTGTTGTCGGTTGAAAGTTGCTGCTTTTAGATGGAAGAGTTCTCAAGCTGTTTTGTTTACAGCTGTTGTTGTTGGACGGGAAAAGCTGTGCCTCCCAGCTATTTTGATTACAGTCACTGTTCTTAGATAAAGAGTTATTCAACGCCTTCTTCCTTGCGCTGAAGTCTGAAGCGATCAAAGCTAAGTGAATTTTCGTTATTTTATTCGTTTGTGTCTCACCTGAAGAAGACCTAAGAGGTCGAAACGCGTTGTGTTTTGTCTTGTGATTCGTTTGTCCACATTTCTCTGGGTGGTTCGCTAACATTTATTTAAGATTTTTTTTACATTGGAGTTATGCTACCTGAACCTGATACAAGTTGCACCTGTTTGTTGTTTTCATCGACCAGTGCGCATAAGACCCTAGGTGCGTAACTCTATGGTAGCATCACATAATGTACCTTTGACAATGATAAAACAAAGATGTAGAACACACACTAAAATCTGTCACGGGAGAGAGATGGCGAATTTTGCGTCCTGTGAGTCTCAGGCACCTGAGAACAGGTTTCACCTAGACGGATGTCTGTAGAGTCTGTCATCTGTAGAGTCTGTCATCTGTAGTCTGTCATCTGTAGAGTCTGTCATCTGTAGAGTCTGTCATCTGTAGAGTCTGTCATCTGTAGGGCTTGGCACAATAGGTGCAGTGGATCATATCCCTAGTGGCACTATGCTCAATCAGGAATATTGTCGCAGACTATTAGCCCTTGGTCTGAATGAACAGCACGGAGGTTTCATGTCGTAACATAGCCCATCAGAGAAGGATGCCGACACTGGCGATGGTTTTAAAGTATTGCGCGTATGGAAAAGACTGCAGCAACTACCATACCCCCCTCTCTCTCTCTCTCTCTCTCTCTCTCTCTCTCTCTCTCTCTCTCTCTCTCTCTCTCGCTCGCTAGTTCATTTGATCAATCTACGATTCGTCATCACTCTGTAGACCTACCCTCTTTTGTCCCAAACGATTTGCTGACTCAATACTCGTTGAGTTGGTTTATAAATAGCTTTTGCTACATGTGCTAAGTACTCACTTTCAGTCGTCCCAACACTGATTATCGTTTGTTGAAAAAAAAACAAAAAAACTTTAGGTTGGGCTTCAAACTGATTTAATTGCACACAGAGTGGTGTAATGGTTTGTCAATACACACAAACTGTGCAAAAATGATTGACTGCTTAGGGTCAAGCAATCAGCGTAAAACTGGCCTTCGTTTTGTGTGCATTGTCTGAACTCTTAAAACAATTCATGCATTGCTTTTTATGCATGCATCTCCCCCACCCCACCCTCTCTCTCTCTCTCTCTCTCCTCTCTCTCTCTCTCTCTCTCTCTCTCTCGGCTTGCACTTTACTGACTGAAGTTGTTGTGAAAAGGGGATTATATAGTTTTACGACTAAGCAATAGTCGATCATGTTGACGACCAACCGAAGTTAAAATTGTCATGTGAGCAGAGAAAGTGAATAGCGTGGAAGAGTTGAGGAGCAAAGAGCCAAGAAATAACACTAAGTTCTATCACCTGACAAAAAGAAAGATTAAATAGGTGCCTTTACAACCTGGAACAGGTAAGGGGTTGTTCTGGGATTTCAAGGGGCAGTACATAATAGTTAAGACACGTCAAAAAGATCAATGGACTTTAAGATGCACTGAAATAGTCGAGCATTTTTATCTATAACCAGTTCGTGTATGTGTGTGTGTGCGCGCGAAAAATAATAAAAACGTGTAAGTTGAGCGCTGAGGCAGACTTTTTTCTCAAAACGTTTAGGAAGATCTTCAGCGACAAAATTTAATGGAAATGGTGAATGACGCAAGTTCAGATATGATGTCATCTGTCCAGAAAGTGTCATCAAAACGTTCCGAAAAGACCCGCCTTCAAAAGAAACACGTGTCATCAAAATAAAAGGTGTGCAGTTTGGAGAAAGCCGTGACTATGACGACAGAACTAATGTCTTCCTTGTTTAAAAACCTAACGGAGAAATTTTTTTCTGTCGTTCAACATTCCAACAGATAATTTTCCCGATAAATGTAGGCCTATTTTTACCAAACCAATGGTAGAGAACGCACATTCTCAAAACAATGTTCAATTTTCATCATGCGCACCCATGGCAAGCTCAGCTTCACAAAATACAACCATTGCACATCGTAACAGACTCAAGTGCGTCACCGAACTCCATCAAAGAGTAGACCTTCACCCGAAACAGGAGATGGAGGTGAAATATCACAACATGAACAACAACAGCAAAAACAAAACACACACAAAAAAACTGAACAAAGCCAGTATAAACATGAAGGATTCGAATGATAATTCAACCAAGGCATCACGAAAACAAGAGCGCCCACATAGGCCTCCCTGTAACAGAGGTGGAGAATGTCGCTAAAAGCCCATCCGACCGCAAAGGGCCATAACAGGACTGTCATCCCGATGGAATCAACTTTCAAGTCTGTTTAAAGAGATGAAAAGAACAAACACACACAATACATTTTCTAAAATCACGCCTGAATTCGTTTGTTAGTTTGTTTTTTCTGTGGAGGACTATGTCACCTAGTGAACTATAATGAAGATGATGAAATGTAACTAAAAGTGACATATCTCCCTCACTCTTTTTCTGAATTTTTTTTTTTATAAAATAAATGTTGTGGTCTTCAGAGTGCGACAAGACGCCTAGTTAGGCATCGAGGCTGGACGCCTACCTGTGAGTCGTTTGCTCACTCGGTCAGTCAGAGGCACACCTTTGATAGGAAGCCGGAGAGCATTCCCCTTCTTCTGACGCAGTTAATTTTCCCCGAGCTGAATCCGGTACCCATTTACTGCCGGGTGGAGAGAGTAGATTTTCAAGAAATAAAATAAAGGGACTGGAGTTCTCACGACCATCAGCACCATAGGCAAACGCTCTAACCGTTTGACTGAGCACCCCTCAGTGGTAAACGTAGACGGAAAAGACCAATACTGGTAAAAAGTTCAGTCTTTACTTGCAGCGATTCACAGATCAGTCTGTGTCAGACCGTCCGTGACAACGGTCCCCAAACATCCCAAAACAGCTGTGTCCTTCATATTTCCACATCACTCTTTTAAAATTGCATTCTAACGCCGTTCTCATCTTACTCTTCAATTCCCGAGCCTCGGTTATTTATAGTTTATGAAATCAAAAGCTTAAGGAATATGGCGCAACACAGCCAATCAACAAACATGAACCATTACAAAATGTTCGGGAATCAGGACGTAGCGTAACCAGAGTAAAGGCGCTTTAGAACTTTTCACAGGGATGTGATGGAACCATGATGTGCTATAGCCCATCAAAATGCTCGGAAGATTCCAGAAACAATTGAAGGGAGCCTCTTGCGATCTCGTCACATTCTAGGACTCTAAAGAGACCCCAGGAATCATTGTGTATCTCTGTGCATACGTCATTTGATGAAATAACGTCATATAAAACCTGACACATTTAAAGCAAAACCCAAGTGCGTAGTTCTTTATGAAATGGTGCGATTAAAGTCGGCCTGTTTGTAGGGGAGAGAGAGAGAGAGAGAGTATTTGAATGACAGAAATATTTGTTAAATCATTACATTGTTGATGACGAGGACTTGAAAAGAGATACAGAAAGGGGGTCAGTATGTGGCCGACACATTTTCCACCCTTCTCCATACTTCCTCCCCCGCACCAATGCATTCATATATCCTCACACACACACACACACACACACACACACAGCGCGCACATACACCCTCGGCCTCTCAAAAACACGTTCAATTCTCCCACGCTCTCCCTCTTCTTTTTTTTTCTCCTCCACTCAACCTGCGTCCTGTTAAGTTTGATTTTCACTCCGCACCCTTTTCACCTGTCATCCCAAGCTGTCGTCCCTACTGAATTTGTGTTGTGTTCACTCTTTTCTTTTGAGATAATGCTGTTTATCCTTTCTTTCGTCCTCGCCATCGACAATGAGCATGACTCGAAAGTCAGATTTCCTTCTTATAGCTCACTTTTTCCACCAATTGTGTAGGTTTTTTCCTTCTTGTTTTTTTTTTCTGTTTTGTTGTTGTTGTTGTTGTTAATCGGTGTTCTTGCAGGAACTCTACGACAACACAGGGAACCGATGATTAATTGAAGCAAGCGCTCTGAATCTTGAAAGATACTTGAATGCACTTTCACTTTTGGCAGAATCTTAACTGAAGAGCTGTGTCGTGGAGGGAAGGAAGTGGGGGGGGGGGGGGGGGGGGGGGGGGTTGCACGGACTTCGAATTTGAGAAATGCTGCAGCACGGCCAATCAAAATGTGTTTAACTTCCTGGAATGATCAAGAACCATCACGTGTTTTAAACGAGTGAAAATGTTTGAAGCGTTGAAAGAGCAGTTTTTGCCTTATTTGGTGTTTTGAGAGACCTCCGGAATCATTACGCAGTTTGTGTATGCGTCATTTGGTAGACAAGCGTCACATCAAACTCAACGAATACAGACCAAAACCCAAGATATATTTAGACCTGAATCGACGGACGACGACGACTACGATGATGATGATGATGACGATGATAAATGAAGTCGAACTACAGGGTCGAACTTTAATTAAGGACCACTTATACACAGTCTCACAAAACATAGAAAGAAAAACCGACAAACGACAGAAACTTTATAAATGTTTAATTTCATTATCAGTGAACAACATTTTGTCACTTTCATCGAAAAATCATTCTTTCTGATTAGACAGGGGAGCCTGAATGAGACTACCCCCAAAATGACATTCACAAAGAGAGTGTTTCTTTACAGTCTGATCAAAACCGAGTGTGCCCCACTCGTGCTGCCACACAATCCACACAGCGCTGCCTCATGGTGTTGACTGTTCTTGTAATGAGTGCCTAGGGGAGGTTTGCCCACTCTGCTGCAGGTAGTGCAGCAGCTCCTGTCGATTTGCCGGAACAGGGTGATTTTCTTGAACTCTCCTCCCAAGCTCGCCCCAGATGTTCTCAATAGGGTTCATGTCGGGCTGTTTGCCGGCCATGACATCCTGGTGATGCCAGCTTGCACCACAAAAGTGTTCACGGCTCGACAACGATGTGGGGTGGCATTATCGTCCATGAACACAGCCTGAGCCCCAATCTGCTGGAGTGCTGGGACAAGCCGTTCAGGTTGCCATCCACATGGTACAGGGGAGTCTTGTGGTGACTGCTGATGCCCCCCCCCCCCCCCCCACCCCCACCCCATACCATGACGGAGCCACCCCAAAAGCGACGACTCCTGGATGACGTCATCTGCCAGCTGCTCCCTGGGACGCCGCCACACCCGAATGCGTCCATCTCGTGGCTTCAACTGGAACTTGGACTCATCGGTGAAAAGCACCATCCGCCACAGAGCCGAGTCCATGTTCGATGAGCTGTGCACCAGGCCCGGCGACGTGCCGGTGGGCCGCAGTCAGTTTTGGTTTCCGGACTGGGCGCCTTGCTCGAAGGTTGGCAGGATTGAGGCGCCGCCGTATGGTCATCTCACACACTGCTGTGTTAGTGGCAGCTTGGAGCCGACGCCTGATGGTGTTGGAGGTGGTGGTCCTGGTCCGAAGAGCATGTCTGCGGATGAACCTGTCATCTCTTGCAGTGGTCTTCTTTGGCTGGCCTGGACAGGGTCTCTCTTTGACACTTCCAGTGGCTTGAAAACGTTCTCTCAGCCGAATGATGACGGAGTGGGACACTTGTAGTCTTCTGGCCACTTCTCGAACGCCAACTCGATCCTGCAGCCATGCAATCGCCCGGGTCCGGTCAAAATCAGACAGCTTGCGTCTTGGAGGCATTTTTGTGTTATGAAGAATTATGCACGTTGGGCTGCTTTTAGGGGCATTCCAGTCAGTAAAATGCTCTGCAATGCATTGGTTTTTGCACGTGCATTTGGAATTTTCAGTGCAAAACCGTTTGAAGCAGTGTTCACTCTTGCTTAAAAAACAAGCAATTTTGACAACAATCTGCAACTTTCAACCCCCACCCCCACCCCCACCCCTCTGCATGCCGCACGTGACAATAAGGCAGCTTTCGCAAGCTTTGCGGAATACTCTGTTAACCCCTTAAACCTTTCCAGTCGAATTCTTCGAAAAAATGCATTGCTTGTATTTTTGGCCAATTTAAAAAGAAAGGGCCTTTTTTCGGGGTGGTCCTTAATTAAAGTTCGACCCTGTAGCTGTAACGGAAGGCACATGTGCGGCATTTTCATGTGTACTGAGCACTTCCAGAAACAAAGGAATGAAAGTATAGAACATGGACGAGACTGGAGTAACCACGGCGCAGAAGCCTGGTAAAAATCATGACGTCAAAAGGCAAGGGACAGGTCGGCAAGATGGCGAACAGTATGCACGGGTCTTTAGTGACGACGGTGTGTGCTTTCGACGCAGCCGGTGTCTGTCTGCCACATATGTACATCTTCCCTCGAAAGCAAAAGACAGACACTTTAATGAAAGAATGACTTCCACAGGCTATAAGACATGCAAATCCTGAATGGCTGGACTGTGTCCGATCTGTTTGTGATGTGGCTCAACCACTTTGCCCGTTTAACTGACGTGTCGAAGGACAACCCACAACTTTGGAGGGCGTATGTGTAGGGATTTAGGAAATACATGACTGGAATAGAAAGTAGTGAGTGAAAATCCAGGTGCAGTTAGTGTGAGAAAGTTAGTTCTCAGATTTTAACCCCCCCCCCCCCCTCCCCCCAAAAAGGCTACTTTTCATGCTGTCATTTGATGGGCCTTTGGTTTTATGCTTGAAAAACGGTTTTAGAAATAACCGAAAATTTGTGCCATGTTAATTGCGTATTGGTGGGGTTTTTTTTCTATTCAATGTATGTGCCACAAGGAGTGGTACTTGTGAGTGTTGGTAGTTTTTAACTATTCAGTGTGCTGTTTGTGAGGAACAGCTTGATATCCAACATTGGATCCACTCAAGGCAATGTCACAGACCTGTATGTCAAACCCACTGATGCGAACAAGTACCCGCCGTTCCATTCCGGTCATCCCCGCCACTGCGTGAGAGGAACCCTTTAGGCATAGCGCCTACGTATGCGTAGGATGTGTTCAGAGGAAGAAACATTTCATCAACGATGCAATGACTTTAAAATGAAGCTGCAAAAGCGGGGATATCCAGAGAAACTCGCACAGGCTGCCATCACGAAAGCCACAGCTAATACAAGAGAACACACTGTCCAGTACTAAATCGAGAGCGTTCCCTTCATTACTACCCGTAACCCATCTCATCATAATGTAGAAGGATAGCCAAAAGTCATGATGCCCGATTTTCACGAAGCCGAAGAATGCAGAGAGCAATGTCACAGCCACAAACGGTAGGGGAAAGAAAGTGTAACAGCTTCAAGAAAATGATGATGCCTTGCGAGGTACTGCAGGTCAACATTCGTAAACAAGGTGACGGGGCTTGCGTGTTCTTTGCCAGAATCATCTTCAAGAGACATCCGCGTTCACCACTGTTAGAACGGGTCAGTCTTTTCAGATCAGATATGCTGAAGGCTGCAAAAGCTCCAACCTGACTCACTCAGTGAACTGTGATAGGTGTAAGCATGTGCAATATGTCGGGGAAACAAACCAAACCCTGCTCAAGCGGTTCCACGGCCATAGATCCAATGTTTAACAAAACAGACAACAACAAAAAACCTTGGATTAGGACACTTATCAAGCACCGGGTAATGAAAGGACTGAAATAAGATGCAGGGTGAGGGAAACCTTAGTAGCCAGACAGTGGGCGTAGTGAGGATGATCTCCGTGTCACCCTGACTGAACTGATGGGAACGTTTGATAAGAGGCAGAGAAGAACACGAGAAGGGTTCTGGCGGCATAAGATCAGGACAAATTACCCAGTGGCCACAATGGGTTTTTTTTTATCTGTACGCAGCAGGCATACGTACACACTAGTATTCAATTGCGAGAGCAAAAAAAAAAGAAAGAATGTGCGCACACATTTCCACGTACTTTCACATTCACACAGATATTTACTCTTGCTGACATACCATTATATATGCATGATAGGACACACACACACACACACACACACACACACACACCACACACACACACACACACACACACAGAGTGGAGAAAGGGTAGGGGGAGATGCACTTGCACTCACTTACGTGGTTGCGCCTGTACTATCACGAGCGTGCATGCGAACTACACCGATACATACAGTAGGAAACGACACTTTGATGTTCAATTCAAGTGTGATGTGGTGTGTATACAGAAATACCCTTTGTATTGTGTTAAAATCACAGTGTATTTGTCCATCTCTTAATTGAAAGCAAAGAATGCATGAACAAAAGACTTTGGAACTGGACGAAGGAAGGGAAGGGGGTAAACGTCGGGTGTCTTGATTCTCCTCAGTGTGTGCTTTAGTTGCTTTCCGTTTGTTTTTGAGGTTTCGAATGACTATCCCGTGTTTTCGTTTCACACGATGTGTCTTGTTACCATTGCTTCTTTTAACTCTGGTAGGCGTATGTATCCGGATTAAGGAGATGCGAGACTTGAATTGAAAGCAGAGGGTGAAAATATATTCAGGTGCAGCTGGTGTGAGAGATCGTCAGTTTTAAGATGAAAAGGTTTTACATTCTGTCAGTTGTAGGCCTTTCCATTGCATGCTGGGAAAAGGTTTCGGAAATAAACCGCACATTTGCACCATGCTACTTGATTGTTAGTGGTGTTTGCCATTCAACAGATAGATATGTCAACATTGTCATCCAGATTCTCTCTTTCTCCTCTCTCTCTCTCTCTCTCTCTCTCTCTCTCTCTCTCATACTGATTTTTTTCAATCGGTCATACACTGTCAATTGTTACAATCAAACAAAAACTCATATACACAACTACACGTTCATGTCTTAAGCTCGTTTTACCACGTTTCAAAGACAATCTGCTTCACGATTCCAACATCAAGACGAAGGTGATTGTAGTATCTCTTTTCGGGTTAAAAATGGATTTAAGGAACGTTTACAGGCCCTCTCTCCGTTAATGGATATAACTGTATAACTTGTTTATCCTTCACCCCTGAAAGTGTCAGTGAAAATAGATTTTCGTATTAGGCCGGATGAAACTCTAGGAGGAGGTTGACAGCAGCAGGTCTTCAGAGAAGAAACCCTCAACAGACGAGTATTTTGGCCTGGACTTCTTACATTCTAAGGGGGCCAGGCCGCGTCCAGATCATAAATCCCGGATGCCCTTCTACTGTCATACTTTTTCTGATCCTGCAGCAATTCGAATCCGCAACCTTTGGATGGGTGGGCGTCTCAAGGCGTGCCTTTTTAGACGGATGTCTTACCCCACAGCCAAAGGGATACCTGTTCCAAGTTGGGAAAGTTAAGCGTTATGAAGTTCACTTTTGCTTCTCCTCGACCAGATCCATCTGGAATTCTTTTCGGCTGCCTCTGCCATTGCCTTCAAGGTTCTGGTCCTCTTCTTACCTGAAATCCCGAGCTGTTTTGTGAGGTCATAGGCTGAAGAACCCTTGCTCCAATTTCTATGTGCTATGTGAAAAGAAGAACCAACACCATCCATCCACCCACCGACCCACCCACCCAATCACCAAGTACCCGCCATTTGCAGCCTCCATAGCCACAGATTAAGTATGTAACCTCCTTAGTCTGTGTCCATGGCTTTGTAATTATGGTGAAAGTGTTCAAAAACATCAACATTATTTCTGACTTCGTCATCTAAAAACACTTTCGAATTGCTACTCCATTCAGACACAAGACTGGGTGGTGTGTGTGTGTGTGTGTGTGTGTGTGTGTGTGTGTGTGTTGTTGTTGTTGTTGTTGTTCTGTTTTACGTCTTTCCACATTACGTGATATTAGACGGAAAAAAAGGGGAGGGGGGGGCGGGGGAGGGAGGGGGAGGGGTAAAAAACGGTTAACACTATGAGGTACAATAACTAACTTATCTACAGCAATAACACAAAAGTAGAAAATCCACTTAATCAAAGATTGAAAAAAAAAAAAAAAAAAAAAAAAACCCACACAAAAAAACCTCGAAACATGTAACTCTTCTGTCTCATCGCACCACTGACTGTTATATGTTATAAATATTTGCCAATTGGACTTTTAGCTAAGTGCAAAAAGAAAAGATACGTTTCACTTGCTGACAGTGACCGGAAAACATTTTGACTAGGCTGTACAGACGTATTTGGAATGAATTTTTTCATTAAGTTACACAAAAGAATGTGATCAGTTGATATGCTATGACCACATATACAATGTATATTTTTGACATACTTTGTTTTAAAACAATCCAATTTCCATCTACAGATCAAGGAACTTATCTGTCGTCTACGATAAATGTTTTGATCATACTTACTTAATATTTCATGAATACTTCTCATTTCATCGTGTAAACCAAAACACCCAGTTTCTCTTTCTATCAAATGAAAATTAGAAAATTGTACTTTCTCTGCCAAAGTATAGCACTCTTGCATTGACATAGAGAAGTTCAAAAAATGCGAATCTGATGATCGTTTTGCTCCTCTCTTTGCCAGAACATCAACCTTTTCATTATAGTATAACCCACAGTGGGAGGGCACCCAAAGAAATGTTATTTCAGTGTCTCTGGCTGAGAGGAAGTGTACTAAATTATTTATTTCAGTGATCATCTCAGGTCGAACTTTTAATCTAAAATTCTTCATTGCAGTAAGAACTGACTTGGAATCTACGCATAAAACAACTTTAAATAAATTTTGAGGGTAATCAATAACACACTTTAAAGCCATAATTATAGCAGTTAACTCAGCAGTGAATATAGATTTGTTTTTTCCAAGATAATAGGACTTTTCTTCGTTAAGACCTGGGATAATGTATGCTGCACCTGCATGTTCATTGATTAATGACCCATCAGTGTATATCTTAAAATGGTTGGAATAGTGATCATGCAAATGCATTTTTATATTGGATAATAACAAATTAGTATTTTCAGCCTTTGTTAAATCTGTATGGTCAATATCAAAACGTGCTCGTATTAGTTTCCATGGGGGGATAGGAGACACAATAGATCTTTTTGCAATAGATGTGTGTGTGTGTGTGTGTGTGTGTGTGTGTGTGTGTGTGTGTGTGTGAATCTAGTTGTGTTATCTTGATTTTTTTTCAGGTTTTGGGTTTAGTTCTCCCTTTCTCTCTCTCTCTCTCTCTCTCTCTCTCTCTCTCTCTCTCTCTCTCTCTAATAATAATAATAATAATGAACATTTTTATGTGCACACTTCTCTGTCGAACAGAGCACGCGGCCCATTACAAACTCCATATATATAAACAATTAAGGCAATAATAGACAACACACACACACACACACACACACACACACACACACACACACACACACACTCACACACACACACACACACACACACACACACACACACACACACACACACACATACATACATACACACACACCCTACACACACGCACACACACACCCTTCCACACACACACACACACACACACACACACACACACACACACACACACACACACACACAGTAACACACACACACACACACACACACACACACACACACACACACACACACACACACACACACATACACACGTGCCCATAGACTGACAGCGAAATGAACTAATTGTAAACTTTCTGGAAGATGTGAGTTTTCAGAGAGTGTTTGAAGGAGTCAAAGTTACTAGTTTCTCTTATTTCTGCAGGGATAGTGTTCCAGATGGAGGGGGCAGCATGCGAGAAGCATCTATCACCTAATGTCTTTTGGCTATTGACAGGACGATCTTGTAAAGCGGTTGCGTCAACAGATGAACGCAATTTGTATTGATGATGATGATGCTTTAAATGGACTAAGTCCTTCAGATAATCTGGAGCACAACCTTGGACACATTTATAACAGATAGATGCCAATTTAAATTCAATCCGAGCAGACACTGGGAGCCAGTGAAGAGAAATCAGATGAGGAGTAATATGGTCCCTTCTAGGCACTAGCAAAACCATTCGCACTGCATTGTTCTGAACACGCTGCAGACTTTCAAGAAGATAGTCATGGGAACCATGCTTGTCAATCCAGTTGTGTTTTCTTGATTTTCAAGGTTTTGGGTTCATTCCTCCCTTTTTTAAAAAAATTCCATTGTAGTCCACACCAGGAGAGGCAAAATGATAGACGGTTGATGCGATATAATGAAATGTGTCCAACAGTCAGTCTGATTACTGAATATTTCAAAAGAGTCTTTGTTGCCATGTTGTGATGGACCAGTGTACCTTCGCTCACTACTTTATATTACTATCACTTTGACCATGATACAATGGCGAAAGGCCCTGATTCTAGCAGAAAGGACTAAATCCCAATCTTGTGTTCTACTTTCTATGTTCATAGAAACGAGCCTGCTAAAAGCTTACATCATATCTCGGCGCACATTCACGAATAAATGAAGAAATGCTGGAAAAGTGATTTGTAGAAGGTTTGTTGAAACAGGTGGGAAATAACAACTTTGAAAGTTTCAAGAGAAGAAAAACGTGTGTTTGTCACCACTCTAAAATGTGACTTCTTTTGTTGGTGTTGGTGTTGGTTTTTTTTTTTTGGTCTCATCTTGTTTGCTCTCTTATTTCCCTAGTATCATACGCCGCTCATTCCGGTTCCCCCGTCCACAGCCACACACAGTCCCGTGGCAACCCCAGCGTGGGCAGTCCATTGGGAGCGATCAATATCAGGTTGATGATGGTCGTGTTCGGGTCAAAAGTTCTGGAGAAGCAATCGGCCACAAACCGTTCATCCTTTATAATCCAACTCATCGTCATCACCTAGCCGATCATTTACGTCCCCTGACGTGGACCAGGCACTGGGTGCATTTGGATGTGAGGCGTAGAAGCAATAACAGCACGGGTCTGTTGACCAGACGGGCTCATGCTTCATCTGAGTTTTCAGGAGTATGTGCTCTATGGTACTGGGCCGTAACGGGACGACTAGTAAATCAAATTACCTCCCCTCTAGAAGACTTTGCGTGTGTATATGTTTGTGTGTGTGCGTGCGTGCGTGCGTGCATGTGTGTGTGTGTGCGTGCGTGTGTGTGTGTGTGTGTGTGTGACTAAAGCTCGGTTTTTTGTTCCGTGGGCATTTTTCTCAGATATGCATGCAGACTCCGTCAAATGGAAACACCTGGAGATATGGATCTTACTTACAAGCCTTTGAACTGTTATGGCGGACCGGTTTGGAAGATACCTTTCTGACATATGGACGAACACACAAATATGGCCCCCAAACAACGGCCATAAATACAGCGAAAAAGGAAGCGCGCAATTGTGCCAGCTGCTGATATTGATCACACTAAGAGAGCTGGCTGTGACAGTTCGTCTAAAAGACGAAATTGAATGGATTTCGCCGCGGGCGAAACTGAACGAGCTTGCTTTAAGTGCTTTGCAATTACGGAGTATGGTATGGCCTAAGGAGGAATGGTCTATATCTTAAAAAAGCAACATTTACTTCCATGGATCTTGTGCGAATAAAATCAATAACCAGTTCACTCAACACGGGTACAGATTGTGCAGGAAAATCGAACCGAAATGCTCGTAGGCCTGCTCAAATGTTCCCAGCGTAAGCAGAATAGTACTGAAAACACAAATTGTTACTGTTTTAACATTAAAATTATGTCGTTGGAGCTATATTCTCTATGTTTCGACCGGTTTGGCTGTTTTTTGTTGTTGTTTGTTGTTGTTTTTTTGTTTTTATGTTGTTGTTTTTTTAGACCCTGTTGATTCTTTGAAGGATAAGAAACTAATTAATGAATATGCATATTACTTAAAGGCGCAAGACGCTACGCATGACGTTATAGCATTTAGCAGATGTGTCAGAGTACGCAAAACAGAACACTTTACCATTGCTTTATATAGCAAACACATTCATGAGTGGTGAAAAACAAACGAGTGAGTACAAAAGGGACAGTCACTCTAAACACGAGAATTAGGAAAATGATCAGTGGCTCTAAAAGCATGTAAGACACACACGCGCGCAAGCGCACGCACGCAAAACACACACACGCGCGCGCGTGCGAACTAACATACTAACAGATTCATAGTCACGCTTAATTTTACACTTCAATTTTGGGAGAGAAAAAAAAGACAGGTTGGGAAAGGAGCACAAAATGGGAAAGGGACACGAGATAAGTGTAAGATACGCATGTATTATATGGTGGCTGCATTGACTCTGGAAGAAAACCACTTTTGGTTCGGAATGTTTCATGTTGTGGAAAGATAGCAGAAACGTTTACCACAGGGTAAGAGATTATACAATCTTGCCCGTGGATGGCTGCTCTCATTCATTGTATACGTGACTCTCTGTCACACTCTCAATTAGTTCAGTTCGTTCATAGCCTGCTGCTTCACCCCCACAAACCTTGCCGCTCAGTGCAATCAGTGCCATCACAGGTTCATCAGGCCAACAGCAGAACGGCAGTCAAGGGACATGACCTGGATACAGCCCCAGCCCCCCCCCCCCCCTCCTCCCCCCCCCCCCCCCCCACCCCCTGCCCGGAGACTGTAAGGAGGCAAGAGCCAAAACACTTGTCTGAGGGAGGTGGGGGGGGTTCTTCTCTGTAGACCTCCTGCTTTCAAGCTCTCTCTAAAGTTTCTTCATACTGACCATGGCCGGGAACACTGGTTTCATAGAATGGTCCGTAGGACGTTTGCGAAAGACTGTATAATACTGGGAAAGATCAAACTCGCTGTCTCTTTGAACTGGCTTCCTACCTTGCCTTTCTACAATGTGCGTCTAGTTCTATGAACGAACTGTGCTCGTAGGTTTCACCTAAAGGGGGAGAGAACGATTTGGTGTTTAGTAGTGCCTACTCTGTTGCAGTATACGCAGGACATCATCTAGTAAACCCCTACTGACGGCAATAATAGTTGTAGTTTAGTATGAATCAAAGCCCTCGTCTAGAAGATGCCATCACGATCTGTCCAACGACAGTCCACGTGAACTTGCCGATACCAGCGACCTTGACACCAGATCACCAAGGACATGGACGTGGAGAGTTAATGGACACTGGGGTCACCATGGGAGCAGGGCATGAAGGGACACAGATTTGAGATCTTTTTCTTTTCTCAATAATGATCCATGAGAACTGAAATAATGAAGGAGATGTTTATGTGGAATTCCATTCTAGTCAGAGACAGGGCTGAACTCTGCACTGCGTTTCATATTGTCTCCCGGCGTCATCCAGCCCCGAGAGATAACTGACACGTGTAGTGCAATGTCAAGAAATTCGATCTAAAGTCTCGAGAGATGTATTCCAATACGTGGGTGAAACTGGCCTGTGTGGTTACAGTGTTCCAACTGGAGCTTGTAACACATTCAGCTCTGAGTAGGAGCCGGCTGGGGGTGAACAGTCCCACAAATACATATTTCTGATAGGAATCAAACGGATGGCCTCCCTGACCGCGAGTTGACGACGCCGGCTGCTGCACGAGGGCGGCTTGTTACACCAGCATGTCATACAAATGTGGACAGGCAGAACAGTGGGAAATCCTCCTTAACCCCAGAGTTAGTTCTGCTGAAGGGGGAGGAAACACCATGGAACAAAACAGGAAGGATGGGGTTACCCGCAAGCTGAATCGAACTCCCGGACTCCTGTGGAGGAGGGGGTGGGGGTGGGGGGGGTTCAGTGCCTACACGGCTGTCACGTCGCTCTGAATGGTGTTACCGGTTGATGTGGGAAGCACTGGACGTTTGGATCTTGACTGACAATGAATTTATGGACAATGGTCGCCTGTACTCCTCTGTCTCTGTTGCTGTCGACTGGGCGTTTTAACACACCATGAAAGAAATCCACAAGCGATCATTGGCATCGTAACCTCACCACCACCACCACCCCTCCTCCCTGCCCTTCCCCTTATCAGTCACAACCGGTCAAGAATTCGTTCCGTCGGTTTTTTTCATTACAAAAAAAGGAGAAAAAAAAAGAAGTAAACAAAGGTAGTGACCGCACTGAGACAAGGTAAAGGTATGCATGGCGCATAAATCAATAATCAATTAACGGCCCCATAGCATCAAAAAAAAGGTAAAAGAAACAAAATACCCAGTCTCTGAATGAATATTATTGGTAACGACAGCACGTACTGAGTTCAACAAATAGGATAGAGGATGCGTAATGCAACTTTTTTTCAATCCAAAAATAATAAGATACTATACCAGAAAGGAAACAAAGAGCCTGTGTAACATAAACATAGGGGAACAAGAGGCGGGGGAACACAGACACAGGGAAAATAGAGCCTGAGGAATATAGAGATGACCTTCTTTCCAGCTGTCGTCAACATTCATTTCATGTAACCATGTCTCCAAATCATGTGCCTAATAATGCTTTCTCTTTCACTTCTACAGAAGTTACAGCTGTTATTTTCGGCAATTCCCATTCCATTCAATACCACATTCATTGCAATGATTCTGTGTACAGCATTCATTTCATCGTTTTATGTCAAACTGTGTAAGTAACCATTTTTCTTTGTCGCTTTGAACATTTTTTTTTTTGCTTCCAGTTATCTTTGCTGCATATTTCATAATATACTGGAGCGCCTTTTCACAGAGAATACACACTCTTTTTTCTCGGAGCAGCATGGAGTCCCACTCTTTCAAAATGATGTTATGTATTTCTTCTGGAGGAGATTCCACATTCACGTCAACACGAGCAGCGCAACCCTGAACAAAAGAATGGCGACGTATGTTTTCCACGTTCACTATTTACTGTCACGTGTGACTGTTTGTTTTTCTGCTTTGATCGATGTTGACAATGTCACGTAGACACTCGATCTTTACACGCACGCAGACATCCTGGACGCGTCTGACTTCACCTCCCTCTTCTCTAAGTGCTAAAGTCTAACTGCAGAACGGGTATCTGGCAGTGACAGTACGCTGTGGAAGCCCAGCTGATCAGGGCACTGTGGAGAGTGGACCCGGCGCCTGACGAGGCGAAGAGAAACCTGCTTCTCAAAGGTATGAGCATGAGAGGGGTGAGTGTGAATGTGCTGGCTAACAACCCGTTTCTGCCGCGTGATGACTTCAGTGTAGAGAGACCAAGCACTAGAGCTGGCTGATGAACTACCTGCATCTGTAGCAGGTCAGGTCACGTAGTTCGCATGCCAGACCATCGGCTGTCAAAGAAACTATTGATTGGCGAACTGCAACAGGGCAAACGCTCTCATGGAGGCCAGAGGAAGCGTTTCAAAGACAGCGTCAAATCCTCCCTGAAGGCCTTCAACATCAGCCACACAACATGGGAGCAGACTGCCCAGGACAGATGGGTGGCGATCAGCTGTCCACAAAGGTGCAGAGACCTGTGAAAGCAACAGAATTGCTGCAGCTGAGCAGCGCAGGATGATCAGGAAGACCAGTGTCAACAGATCAGCTGCTGCCACCATCCCCTGTCCATATTGTGATAGGTCTTTCCGGGCGCAGATCGGCCTGACCAGCCATCTACGCATTCACCCCCGATCCCAGCATGACTAGATGGTCTTCGTCGTCTCGACGGCCAACAAACACAACAATCTGTAGCAGACAACAAAATTTCTTCTTCTTCTTCGTACACTCAGACAGGCACAGACGAAGGCTGCTGTACGGTGGAGGGCCTCCCGAGTTCTATAAAGCTTCTCCCTCGTCGATGTATCAGCAGGCCAGGTCTCTGCTCTTAGCTTTCGATGTGTTGGGCAGTCCTGCAGGAAATGTTCCACTGTCATTGGGGCTGTACCGCATGGGCACCCTGAAGACTGGCCAATGTGGAATTTGTGGGCATGTGTTGAGTTTGGAGTGCCCTGTTCGCAGTCTCACAATCCTCACTTGAGACAGCGAAATTGAGCATCCTCTTTAGAAACTGGCATGAGAGCGACGTTCTGATATAAAAATGGAGAGAGCGAGAGATCAGCACAACGGACCGGAGTCTTGACAGGTCGTCGATGTGTATTCATCACGCTACAACACAAACCCCATACGCTGTCCTCGCCAAGGTGGTATACAGCAAGGAGCAGACCTGGTGAGAGAAAATCCAAACATTTGAGGGAATAAAATCAATAACACTGACCAAAAGCTGTCTCAGTAGGCTGATGAGACAGAACTCTTACTCTTAGGGGGTCGTAAATCGTTTGAAACTTACACTGATGCAGTTTTTAAATTTGATATTGTCTCCCTCATGACATTGGGTAAAACGAGCGCACTTTGGTTAGGAAGCAAGAAAATTGTTGACATTCGTCAAATGGAACATTTAAGAATGGACTGGAAGCCACCAAAATTTCGAATACTGGGCGTATGGTTCACGAACGTTTTAAGAAATGTGCAGATAACATTATGAATTATTCTAAATAATTTTCAGATGTGAAATATTTTTTTCAAGGTATGGGTAAAAACACTATATAACATCACTTGATAGAATAGCAATACTGAAATCTGTCATACTCTGAAAGCCACTTCCACTAAATCCACCCGATTTCTTGTTTTCAAGCATGCTGACAGATTTGTTATTAATATTGTTTGAATAAAAAGTCAGGTAAAATGATAAGAAATACAGCGCACAAAGGTGTTTAAAAGGGTGGTCTCGGGCTTGCCGACCTAAAAATTAAACAAACAAACTGTGTTTTAAAGTTATCCTGGGTTTGTAAGGCGGAAAAGATCAAATCAAAAATGGAGGGATGGTCTCCTTGGTAATTTTGCTCAATGGTCTCTTGTTCGTAAATGTTGTCCGGAGATTGTCAAGAAGTTTACGAAATATAATGAGTTCTGGACTGATATTTTTAGGCGTATAAGATATTTGATTACAAATGTTGATAAAACAGTCAAATAAGATATTTGATTACAAATGTTGATAAAACAGTCAAACGAATTCCTGCTGAACCGCCAGTTTATGATAATCATATTCAAGTTGGTAAAGGAGAAAAATTCGTCGATTTCAAAAGGCTTGAAAACAAATTGTTTACCCTCTTGAACAATTTTTGGACAATGGTTGACATTTATTTTCCTATACACATTTTAAAGGAAAATATCTTTTTTTTTGTGGCATCAGTTTTCGGATCAATGGAGCACCTAATTAAGGCAGCGATTTTTTTCCGCTAAGGCCAAAATCCACCTCTTCATTTTTTGGTGCTTCACACTGTCCTCTTCATTTGCCAAAACAACAACAACAACAAGAACAACAACAACAAAAAGCAAAAAACAAACAAAAAACAGACAATTTCCACTTCTAGGTGATTTTTCTTCTCTAACCAGTCTCTTTCACACCATGCATAGTCTGTATGTTCTCTCATAAATGGACATATTTTTGCTGATTTTAGTGTTTTGGCGTTTGATACAAAGTGTCTGGGTTTGTTGATGTTCTAATGTGTGGTGTGCTGGCACATTCACTCTGATAATGGGTTGCTTGAACAAAGAAATCAACATAGATGAAAAAAGACTTAATTATTTTCAGCTTTTTATTTTGTGTTGCACTCTCTCTCTCTCTCTCTCCTCTCTCTCCTCTCTCATCTCTCTCCTCTCTCTCCTCTCTCTCTCTCTCTCTCCCCCTCTCTCCTCTCTCTCTTCATGCGCGTGGGCGCGTGCGTGTGTGCATGCGTGGTGTGCATGTTGTGTGTGTGTGTGTGAGTACAAATCACTGAAAATAGAAACAGAGTGTTAAACATACTGAAACGTAACATTTGGGTGGGGAGGGGATTTTCAAAATAATAACTCTCGAATTTTGACTTGCAAAGGAGCTCTGTTCTGCACACAAACAGCAACTCCCCGAGTGACGAAGAGGACGAGGACATCCCTGTCAGCTGTGATATCAAATATCCTTCAGAATCGCCAGACTGCACAAACGGAGAAGATAAGGGTCAAACAGAGCAATCAACCAAGCAAGACACGTCAGTTAAGACTAACCAGTTAGAGCCAAGTGAACATAGGAAGACTGCACGGGTGACGCCAGTGAGCAGGATGTGAAGGCCACCGAGAATCGTCCTCACAGGAGCAGAGTGACGTTCGGAATCATCAGGTGCCCTCTACGACCCTCACCCATTTCGGACAAGTTTCCGCAGAGACCTGCTCACCTGACACCCAGATGTCTGCCTTTACCTGCTCCCCTCCCATCCAAGAACCTGGTGAGACCTGCGCCCCTTCCTAGCAAGTTCCCACTGAGACTTGCACCCTCTCCTCCCAGGTGTCTGCTGAGACCAGCACCCCTCCCTCTCAAGTGTCCCTTCACAGCTGCATCCATGCCTCCAAAGTGTCCGCCGAGATTTGCGTCCCTTCCCCTCAAGTGTCTGTTGAGACCTTCACCCCTTCCAACATCCGGCAAACAAACTTAACAAGAAGGATAGGTAGCCGAGCTCGGATTTCAAACGCCAGCCCTGCATCAAAAAATCTTCGTTCAAAACAGACCCGTTCCAAAGGCCACTCTCCGAATCAGAGAAACATCATAGACTCGTTCAGACGTGTTCAGTCCGACGACAGTCGAACAACACAGCCAGAAGGGGGCGTTCAGTGACTCGAAAAGCCCGTTCGAACAACAAATAGGGATTCAGCCGGGCCTTCAATGAAAACAGAAACTCCGTTTGAAATGTGTAAGAATAGTAGCTTTCTTTGTTCTTCTTTCGGTTCCACTGATTCGTCAAAGAACGTGAAATTTCTTAACTACAAACATTAATGGCTTGCTACCAAAGCTAGAAAATCCAGATATTACTAAATTAATTCTTTCTCATGATTTTTGTTTGCTTGACAGAAACGTTCGTGAGTACAAATTTTGAATCAAACATCTTGAGTGATTACTGTATATTTGTGTCAAAGGCAAAGAAATTATCCCATCATGGTAGGTACTCCGGTGGTGTAATGGTATTGGTTCATAAAAGATACGAGACTTACGTTGAGCAAATAATCCTTAATACTGAAAACATGATTGTGCTAAAAATAGACAAATCACTTTTTGGAACTTCTAAAGATATAATGTACATATCTAGCTACATTCCTCCCATAGATTCAGCATTTTGGCAAACTTCCCAAACTGGAAATGGTATAGAGTGTTTGGAAGAATCCTTGTCATACCTGCACAGTGAGTTCGATGATTTCTTTGTTTTACTGAATGGTGACTTGAATTCCAGAACTGCTTGTCAGAATTACTCCCAATTAGCAAGTGAATTCGAAGATATGTCTGTAAGCGTATCCTCTGAGTTTGCAAGAAAGTCGCAAGATGATGTTGTTAACACGTTTGGAGAACAATTGATTGACGTGTGCAATGTATATGATTGTATTATTATTAATGGATTATCTGAAGTTCTTTTGATAATAGTTTCACTATATCTCTAGCTCCGGAGCCAGTGTGGTAGATTATTTCATCATGTCGTGTGACATGTTTGTGTCTGAATGTAAATGTTCGCTTACTGTTGAAAATGTGATCGAATCAGACCACTTGCCTGTTACACTGAACGTTAACATCGATGATTCCTCAATTGAAACTGATGTGAGCACAAGGAAACAGAAATACAGTAAATTCTTTGATAAATACGTGTGGGAAAATGATAAAGAACATGAATATATAAAAGAGTTAAATAGTTGTAAAACTCAAAGAAAATTACAAGAGGCAACAGATGAAATAGATATAATGTAGAAATGCTCTCGCTACTTTTGTAGAGTGTTTGAAATCTGCAAGTTACTGTATGCATAAAAAATGCTATATTCACAAGAAAGTGAAGGACAATAGATGGTTTGATGAAGAATGTGCTCAAGCTAAAAAGGAAACTCGTCAAAAGCTCAAGATATTTAGATCAACTCGGAAAAAAGAAGAAAGGAAGGAATATGTACGATCAAGAAAGAAATACAAACACATGCTAAAAAGAAAGGCAAGAGCTTTTAAGCGCAAAAAAGACTGAACACTTGAAAACAACATTAAGAATTCCTCCGTGTTTTGGAAAGAGTTAAGAAACAATGGGCCACGGAGAACAAAGAAATATTAACAGTGATAACATTAATATTAATGAATGGTGTAGTCACTTTAAAAATGTGTTTAAAAGTCATGAAACTGAGGCTTATGAAAGCTATGTTATCGAGCTAGATATCACAGAGGATTTTGACCATATTCTTAATGAGGATATCAGGAAGGATGAAGTAGAGAGAGCCATCACTAAACTGAAAGCCAGGTAAATCATGTGGGATTGATGGTGTGTCCGCCGAGATGTTGAAAGCAGGAGCTCATAACGTCACCAAGTTCCTTGTTAAATTGTTCAATGTCTTGTTTAGTAAAGGTGTGTATCCAAAAGAATGCTAAAGCAATCATAATACCCATTCATAAAAAAGGAGATAGAAACCAAGCAAACAATTATAGAGTGTTTCACTTATTAGTGCAATCAGTAAATGTTATTCCTCAATTTTAAATGCAAGGTTATACAAATGGTTGGAAGAAAATAAAATGATTTCAGAGTCAAGCAGGATTTCGTAAGAATTACTCTACTGTGGATCAGATTTTCAATCTTCACTCTATTGTTCAGAAGTGTATGAGCAAAAAAGGCCAAAAATTAATGTTGCTTATGTTGACTTTCAAAAGGCCTTTGATTCTGTGCGCCACGACAAGCTTCTTGAATGTTTGAGGAATCAAGGTATCAGAGGAAAGTTTTTTAGTTCGTTACATGCTATGTATTCTTCCCTGTTATCGTGTGTCAGAGCTAACTTTGATTATTCTGAGTTTTTTTCAATCTCCAATTGGTGTCCGACAAGGTTGTGTATTAAGCCCTACCTTATTTTCAGTTTTCATAAATCAGTTAGCAGAGTACATGTCTGAAAGGGGAAGACACGGAGTCACTTGATGTCAGATATTATGGAACTGTTTATTCTACTTTTTGCCGACGAATGTGGTTTTAATTTCAACGACACCCATAGGTTTACAAAATCAATTGAACTGTTTAAAATCATGCTGCGACAATATGGCACTTAATGTAAACAAAGACAAACAAAAGTAATGGTATTTAGAAAAGGTGGTTTTCTGGCAAAACACGAGCAATGGTTTTATGATGGAGCACAACTAGAAGTTGTAAACAGTTACTGCTATCTGGGTTACAATTTTTCTACAAAACAGAGTCACAAAAAGGTACAGACCATTTAACAACCAAGGGGAAAAAAGCAGTTTTCTTTCTGAATAGAGCTTTCAACAAATACAAGGAAATGACTGCCAAAACATATTTTACGATATTTGATGCAAAAATAAGATCAATATTATTGTATTCGTCTGAAATATGGGAATATCAGAGACTCGATAGCTTAGAAAAGGTCCACCTAAATGGCTTGTAAAAGATTTTTAGGGTCCCTAGTCGAACACCAAAGAAGATGGTATATGGAGACTTAGGTAGATATCCTATATTTGTTACTTCCAATGTTAACTGTGTCAGATACTGGATACGCCTGTTGGATATGGAACAACACAGAATTCCCAAACAAGCTTACAGAATGCTTCTTCTCTTAGATACAGAGGGAAAAGACTGTTGTGTGAGTAAGATAAGACACATTTAATGTGAAACAGGATTCTCTTATGTATGGCTTTGCCAGTCGGTGGTAACGCCAGTGCATTTGTAAAAATATTTAGACAAAGACTCATTGATATGTTCATTCAAGAATGGTCGGGTACTATTCGAGATAAGGACAGGTATGAATCATACAGGTCTTTCAAAACTATCTTCGAAAAAGAAAAATACATTCGTTTATGGACACGTATTGTTTTAGAGTAGCTATGTCACAAATTCGATTCGGACACTTCCTCTAAATAATAATTTGCATAGATTTAGCAACTGTCCATCTGACCGAAACTGTGTGGTATGTGCTTCAAAAATTGAGGATGAAAATCACTTCATATTCGAATGTCCTTTATACACTGATCTCAGAAAGTTCTTACAACAAATCTCAGCAATGCCTTTGCAGTCGTTACTCCGAGCAGTGAGAAGGACAGATTGTCAATACCTAACCAAGTATAATTTTCCATGCTATTAATATGCGAAAACAGTTTCTCGAAGTTGACCACGTAAACGATAATAAATGAGTTGTGTGTATATTTGTTACTAATGGAGCTAGTAGTTTTTTTGCTTGATTTTTGTTTTTTGATCACCCCTGTCCCCCACGCCTCCATTCTCCTTTTCCATCTCCCCGCCACCCCTCTTTTTGTGTTTGTATTATGGCCTATGGCTGATGTACAATAAACACTCGGACTCTCTCTCTCTCTCTCTCTCTCTCTCTCTCTCTCTCTCTCTTCTCTCCTCTCTCTCTCTCTCTCTCTCTCTCTCCGCCCCCATCCCCCCCTCTCTCTCTCTCTCTCAAATATGTGAACAATGATAGTTTGCATATTAAGGCACGCTACCAAAGTATACTTACTTTATGCGCAAGCAATCACTTCCGTATGTACACACCTGAAAGGATATCCTTGTCCCAATTTCCCGTCTCCTTTTCCATCCCTCTACCCATGTACGTGAGCGCTTCTCACGTCACACTACCATCAACACCACCACCGCCCACCCACCCACCCACCCATCCATACACCCATCCACCCCTACCCACCCCCACTCACCCAGAAAAATATCATGTCATTATTGATTTTCTTATCTTTCCGGGATATAAGTTTACCATAGCTGATGTTGTAAGTAAGAGGGTTTCACCGTTAAAGATAACAAATGCATCAGTTCTAGGGTCTTTTATTAGAAATTATTTGCAATTTTGTAATGAGATTTCAATTGAAAATGATTGTAAGACCTCCATGCTGCCATAAATGGACTTTGAAACTGTTGTAAATTCCTGACAGGAAATCATGTTTTTGTACGCACACAAATTAACACCTATAAACCAGGAATGGTTTCAGAATATTACACAGATCCTTGAGTACAAATGTTATTTCAAAAGAAAAAGAAATTGTAAACAACGACAGTGCAGCCTTGGTGGTTTATACAAAGACAGTATTGACCACATGCTACGGAATTACACGAACATTCAAATGTTCTGGAATATGTTTCCTGCCTTGGTAAAAGAGGAATGTCTAAATCCCCGAGAGAAACACCTGGTAAGAGTCACACGTACCGTTTGTATTTATCTGACGATTGTTATTGATTAAGATTTTTTTTTTCTTCATCTTTATCAGGGTTCGCGATAACCGATAATTGCCGGTATTTTACCGTTGTAAACAGGAAATACCGAAACTTTTCGAAGCTGCCGGTACCACGGACCGATTCTGTTTGCCAGTGACCGATTAGATTTCCGTCTGAAAAAAAAGAAGTCTGACGTGACAATTTCGGAAAGGCACTAAAAATCATGCGCCTGTACCCACGCACCCACCCCTTCGCATCCCTTCCGACGAACTCTTGCAATCGCCCGACACCTCTTTGGCGCCAACCTCTTTAGCGTGCAGAACAGCAAGCTTTACTGTCAAAGAATAGAGCGTTGCGCTCTTCTCAGCACTACAGTGGCTTCATTTCACAATGACTAATCGGGCCTAGAGGGTCTATGACTATGAATTTGCGCGTTGCTTTGAGAGAGAGGAGTCCGAAAAAATGGCAGAAAAAAATCAGAAGTCACTTTTTTCTTTCTTAAAAACCATCAGCCCCCAAACAATCGGGAAGAAGAATGCGTGTGAAAGCTGTAGCACTAGTGCTAGTTTGGATGCTTTTCTGACTCAGCCTTGTACCAGTACTGCTGATACAGTGGATAGTAGTGCTTCATCAGCGGCTGAAAAAAGTGCGGCAAGCAGCAAACGTGGGAGGCGTGACAGCTTTCGCGAATCATGGAAACAAGATTTTGCATGGCTGCAAACAGACGAAAAAGAGACGATGTTCTGCTCAGAGTGCATCAAGACAAAACAGAAACAGGATTTACAGAGATCAAGAAACTTTCAGTATTCTGCCTTGACAGAACATGCCAAGTCTGTGTCACACAATGCTGCAGTGGCTACAACATCGAAACAGACGTCTGTGTTGCCTTTTTCTGAGGCAGCATTGCTTCAGAAATTGACAGTCTACAAGTTCAGCTTAGACAGTGTTGGCATTGGCGAAGGGAAACATCTCTACCAATACCTATGGTCTGCTGCTAGAGCTCCAGGAAATCAACGGAGTTCCTTCCTTGAAAAATGCCTCTACATACAGGCATCATAGTTCTGTGACACAGATGGAAGAATGTCTGGAGCAAGTGACCAAAGATGAAATGAAAGAAAAACTTCAAGGCAGTGAGTTTGTGGCATCGTCATTGATGAACATTAAACTGCACTATTGACAAGAAATTAATTGTATATGCACGCACAGTGTCTGAAACTGTATTGTTGATTCTTTGTTTCTGGAAACTACACCATCAGTAACGGACT
>CM031617.1:36012509-36015009 GCA_018398815.1 Conus ventricosus | reverse complement strand
ATTGTCAGTCACGTCAGTGCTGACAGCAGTTAAAATTGTACAGAACAGCCTGTACATGGATCTTTTAAGAGATGCAATCTCCAAGTGATTGACCAAACATTGTGTTGAACCCCAAAAGTGGAAGAAAACAAGCTAGTTGCAAAGCGAAGTGACCGCGGGCGGAAATTGAAATAAATATTAAAAGGTATTTGAAACAACCCGCCAATTAACATGGCCAAACAAATTACAAGACAAAACACGACTCGTTTCGACCTCTAAGGTCTTCTTCTGGCACGATACACGACACTCAGGACAAGGAACATGAAGAACGAGCCATCACTTCTCTTCTCATGTTTGGGAGAAAACACGTCCGGACGAACAATTTCCCCCATCATCAAAATAATGATTTCACAAAGATTAAACATTAGGAGGGGCTGTCTGCAGAAGAAAATAGGAGTGGAAAAGAGGACGCTAGAATACAGATATCAAATTCTTCACTAGCAGCACACAGGGACCATGACAACCTGCCATGAAAACAGACCCATGTGTATCGTCTGCGCCCAGAGGCCTGTCGTTTGGTGAATCATCAGTGGGACACGGCTGATTGTGGGGGCTGTCCTCCCCTGGCATCAAAGGGAAATGTACCACCTCTGTTTCTATGGTGTTCACACCACCAAGGGTTCAACACACAGAACCCAATGGCACCCGATGCAGCCAGAGAACGGCAGAGCAGCAAAAGGACAAGACAGCATTGACAGGAAACACGCTGCAGAACATCAAATCATTCTGTACATATAGTCAGTGTAGGAGGAATCATTGGGCAGTGCTTGAAGATCGCAGAGGGATAGACGTGAGTTTGAAAGGTGTCAACAGATAGATGGATCGATAGATAGATAGATAGATAGATAGATAGATAGATAGACAGACAGACAGACAGACAGACAGACAGATAGACAGATAGATAGATAGATAGATAGATAGATAGATAGATAGATAGATTTAAATTAGATTAGATTAGATAGATCAAATTAGATTAGATAGATAGATAGATAGATAGATAGATAGATAGATAGATCAAATTAGATTAGATTAGATAGATAGATAGATAGATAGATAGATAGATAGATAGATAGATAGATAGACAGATAGACAGATAGACAGTTATATAGACAGATAGATAGATAGATTTAAATTAGATTAGATTAGATAGATCAAATTAGATTGGATTAGATGGATGGATGGATGGATGGATGGATGGATGGATGGATGGATGGATGGATGGATGGATGGATGGATGGATGGATGGATGGATAGATAGATAGATAGATAGACGGACGGACGGACGAACGGACGGACGGACGGACGGACGGACAAAAGCGAGAGAATCTCCAAAGTACGGTTATGATACAGAAACACTTTACAACGTCTCCTGCCCCGCGTCTAAATACGTCTTCTTCTTCACCACAGAGAGATAACGACGACCACGACAACGACGGCGATGATGATGAAGGTGATGATGATGATGATGATAGTGGTGGTGGTGGTGGTGGTGGTGGTGCTGTGCTGCTGCTGCTGCTGCTGCTGCTGCTGCTGCTGCTGCTGATGATGATGATGATGATGATGATGATGATGTCCTGGAAATGGACAACACGTGAGTAGCTAGCTAAAAGTTAGAACATTTTCTAAACATTTGCGAATGTTCAGCATAGAAAGATGTTGTTCTAAACATTTGCGAATGTTCAGCATAGAAAGATGTTGTTCTAAACATTTGCGAATGTTCAGCATAGAAAGATGTTCTAAAGATTTGCGAATGTTCAGCATAGAAAGATGTTGTTCTAAACATTTGCGAATGTTCAGCAAGGAAAGATGTTGTTCTAAACATTTGCGAATGTTCAGCATAGAAAGATGTTGTTCTAAACATTTGCGAATGTTCAGCATAGAAAGATGTTGTTCTAATCATTTGCGAATGTTCAGCATAGAACGATGTTGTTCTAAACATTTGCGAATGTTCAGCATAGAAAGATGTTGTTCTAAACATTTGCGAATGTTTAGCATAGAAAGATGTTGTTCTAACATTTGCGAATTTATTTTCAGCATAGAAAGATGTTGTTCTAAAACATTTGCGAATGTTCAGCATAGAAAGATGTTGTTCTAAACATTTGCGAATGTTCAGCATAGAAAGATGTTGTTCTAAACATTTGCGAATTTTCAGCATAGAAAGGTGTTGTTCTAAACATTTGCGAATATTCAGCATAGAAAGATGTTGTTCTAAACATTTGCGAATGTTCAGCATAGAAAGATGTTCTAAACATTTGCGAATTTTCAGCATAGAAAGATGTTGTTCTAAACATTTGCGAATGTTCAGCATAGAAAGATGTTCTAAACATTTGCGAATGTTCAGCATAGAAAGATGTTGTTCTAAACATTTGCGAATGTTCAGCAAGGAAAGATGTTGTTCTAAACATTTGCGAATGTTCAGCATAGAAAGATGTTGTTCTAAACATTTGCGAATGTTCAGCAT
>CM031617.1:36005009-36007509 GCA_018398815.1 Conus ventricosus | reverse complement strand
AATAACTGCTTGGTCGCGGAGCCGCTGAGCTGTGATCGTCCTTTCCAGGGGAGGGCGGGGGGGGGGGGGGGGGTAGAGAAGCGTCACCACGCCCACCGACGACAGTTTCCCTCAACTGGCCGATACAGACGACAGTTTCCCTCAACTGGCCGATACAGACGACAGTTCCCATCAACTGGCCAATTCAGACGACAGTTCCCATCAACTGGCCGATACAGACGACAGTTCCCCTCAACTGACCAATACAGACGACAGTTTCCATCAAATGGCCGATACAGACGACAGTTCTCACCAACTGCCCAATACAGATGACCTTGACACGAGTTCACCCCGGACATGGACAAGGGGAGGCAATCCACATTCCAGGGTCTGGTGTAAAGCAACATATGCAGAGAGCCACTGGTTTAGATTTCATTATTTTATTTGCAAAATTTGACTTGTACAAATGTAAACTGCTAAATGTGCAACCATATTTTTAAACCTTTGTTCCATTATTGAAGGACAGACATGACTTAGAACATCACATGGTAATCATAAATAGAACTTGTACGCAGCTTGAACAAAAAATAAGTGGCTTTTGTACAATTCGATTTTCGAATAATTTGAAGTTTAGAGTTCAAAATAGAACGTGTACATTTCATCTGTAATAAATCAACTGCGTGTTTGTTTGTTGTTTTTTTTTGTTGTTTTTTTAAGATTGAATATTTGTATGTGTATGATTTATTGTCTGCATGAGTGTGTTAGTGAACTTGCCTACTCATCCCCTGCCCTTGTCCCCCCTCCGCCACCTCCCCCGCTCACTGCCCCCACCCCACCCCATCCCCACCCCTCCTTCATCCCCATTTGTTTTTGTGTGTATAGATACTTGATTTTTTTTTAAACCTATGGCTCTACATATAACTGGTTTGAAATGTATGTGTTTCGAAAATTATTTGACATTTAAAAAAGTTCATTTAAAAAAGTTCAAGGATGACCATGAGAGGAAACTGTGAGGGGCCACAGAATCAGAGACGTTTTGTTTTTGACAATCAGTGAAGACATCAATGATGTGGAGTTCTGGTTTAAGGCTATATGACAAGGCTGTACTCCACGTTTCCTTTCATAAATACAGTTTTCTTTCATACTATAGACCACCTTTAACCAGGCCTGACAGATACAGACACCTGCAGTGTTGGTCGGGAGATTTGAGCAACACTCTCAGAGAGGGCATCTCTTGAGTGGATGAAATTCGACGGTGTGGTTCTAATCTACCCTGTTGAATCCATGAACTAAATTCTGGATGAGAAATAGCCAGGGCAATAAAAATAAAAAATCAACAAAGAAATACTTGTGATGGGAATCGAACCCACAATCTCCCAACCCGCAAGCCCGGGACCCACAGCACAACGACAACTGGCATTTCCAAAAGTATGACTGGTCAGTGAGCAAACCCCTTCGGTTCTGCCGGTGGGACCCCCTTTTCCATCAAAATGACGCACAATGGCTTAATCTTTCCCCTGCCTTGCTGCTTTCAAGCCATGGTGTCCGTCTTTGTCATTGTCAGATACTAATTCCATTTCTCGTAGTTTACCGAAACTACGTGACATGTGAGATGCGCATGCCCAGGTCCGCCATATCGTGTATGCTTCCGGCCGCCATGCTGACGGTTTATTTTCCACGATTCTGCTAAAAAAGTTTTAGAATATCGTAATCATCGGGGGGGGGGGGGGGGGGGGGGGGGCATAGGTTGGTCAGTCCAGCTCAAACATAGTATTTTTTATCATTTATCATTGGTATATACATTGACACTGGTATTTTTCAGATTTACAGTGCCGAAACGCATACTTAAGAATACGATAAAGCCAGGTGCTGGCGTTGAGTGAAGAACAATGGAGGAAGATGCATTGCTCCGTGTGACGAACTCGAAATGAGTGAAAATGATAAAGAATCGTCCTCTCGACACGAGAGTGGGTAGAACAGAAGGACGAATTAACTCGACAATGTCACTTCTGATCAATGTGCAGGCTACCAAGCAAAATTGCACAACATGGCTCCTCGGATTTAAGCACGATAACGATACCGATACACGATATTTTATTTGTCCTCATAGAATACAAGGAAAATTTGTTTGTGGTGCCATTATCAAAATTCACATATTGCAACAACTTATAAACTAGTATATCATTAAAAAATATTCCACTCTTTGCACTGTGCTCAGTCATTCCTTGGTCAATTCATTTATCCATCTTGTGTCACTCTATATATATATAAATACTAACACATGCACACACACATCCTACCACCCTCTTCCCCATCCCCACCCCAGTTACACACACACACCACACCAATACAGAATCACACACACCACACCAATACAGAATCACACACACCACACCAATACAGAATCACACACACACACACCACACCAATACAGAATCTCACACACACACACCCGCCAAAACAGTGTCATACACACACACACCACACCACACACACACACACACACACACACACACACACA
>CM031617.1:35997509-36000009 GCA_018398815.1 Conus ventricosus | reverse complement strand
CGACACTTGAACACTATGGTACAATGCATCAGCTGTGGATGAGAACATTACGTGTGTGACCGTTTTTGATTACCTGCCACATGGGCAGCCACACTCGACTTCGGGGGGGGGGGGGGGTTGGAGACTGATAATGTTATGCTAGGAGCTTGTCACAAATGAAGACAATTCCCGCATACTATGCAGAGCTAACAACATTTTGATGTAGCCTTGGTGTTCCAGCCTATGTCAATTGGCCTGACACAGCCTTAAGCCAAGGTAGAAATTGTTTATCAAAACTCACACATAAATCATATCTAAGGGCCCTGCAGCGCAACCGTTAGAGAGTTCAGCTGTGGACATGACAGTACTGTTTCATTCAAATGTTGGATCGGAGTTTCGCGACGTCAAAACTCCTTTCTGTCCACCCAGCAGTGGACAGGTACCTCAGTCAGAACGGGGTAAGGGTAAGGCAACAGGAGATGTTTCGCCGTCCCTGATGTTGCGCCGTAAACACACCGTGAACCTGACAAACAGAACAGAAGAATCAGTGAACTTTACCAACAGAACAGAAGAATCTGTGAACTTTACCAACAGAACAGAACAATCAGTGAACTTTACCAACAGAACAGAACAATCCGTGAACTTTACCAACAGAACAGAAGAATCCGTGAACTTTACCAACAGAACAGAAGAATCCGTGAACTTTACCAACAGAACAAAACAATCAGTGAACTTGAGAAACAGAGCAGAAGAATCCGTGAACGTCACCAACAGAGCAGAAGAATCAGTGAACTTTACCAACAGAACAAAAGAATCCGTGAACTTTACCAACAGAACAGAACAATAAAAGAACTTTATCTACAGAACAAAAGAATCAGTGAACTTGAGAAACAGAGCAGAAGAATCCGTGAACGTCACCAACAGAGCAGAAGAATCCGTGAACGTCACCAACAGAACAGAAGAATCAGTGAACGTTACCAACAGAACAGAACAATCAGTGAACGTTACCAACAGAACAGACTCCAGATCCGGTTCAGCTGCTGTTCACAGGTCTCTCGGGGTGGCCTGGAGCCAGAGCATTCCAGAGCAGTCTCACACCTCAACTTTGTTCTCACACCGAAGGCTGTTATGACTGTTTTTCACGTACGCCAAATCTGCTGAAAGCTTCTGCTGCCAATGCAGAATATAACTATAAACTACCATTCTCACATGCCAAACGGACTTCTTGGATGACGCAGTCTGTGCTCTTCTTCCACGAATGTGATCACGCCTAAACAAAGGTGTTTCTTTTTCCTTTGCTTGCTTTTACGTATTGAATTTTTTTAAGCCCTTCAGCCGTTTAATTATAATTATTAGCAGTAGGGTACGACTGGACGTTCGTTCACAGAATTAGTGACCAACAAAGGAAGTGTTTGGATTTCAAACCTGTCGCTGACAGAGCAAACACTATAAGCTTCAGTTTCTGCTTGTATTGAATATTGTTTCGCATGTCCACCAAAGCACCAAACCAGTTTTTACTCAGTCTTTCCCGCCAGGTTTCTTATTCTTGCCAAATTTAGCATGCGGCGAATTTCAGAGAGTATTGGCGAATGGCCAGCGTTTGCTCGTGGCGCGAGAAACGAAGGCGATCTTGAATATAGCCACAAACACGCGCGCGCGTGCACACACACACACACACACACACGCACACGCACACACACACACGCACACACACACGCACACACACACACGCACACACACACACACACACACACAGAGGCGCACACACACACACACACACACACACACACACACACACACACACACAGGCACCATCTACCTATTGTCATTACATTTGAAACGATGAGACCTGAAACAAACAATGTAACACACGATAAAGTTCCAAAATATTGTTATAAATTTGCTAACTGGAATAAATTTTCATTCTTGTTAAGCTCATTTTATATTGATGAAGAACAAATTAGTAGTCAAGATGTAGAAACATTGTATGATCGATTTCAAAAGACTGTACTGTCTGCTGCTAGTGAATCAATTCCAACAGTAAAATCTGTAAAATCAAAGAAACATTTGGGTAATGTCTGGTGGAATGAGACTGTCAAGGGGCTAAAGAAGAGAAACAGAATAAAATAAAAAAATAAAAAGAGAAAAGATCCCAAGGAAAAAGTTAAAAAGCTTTGAGAAGAAAAGCAAGAAACGCACAAAACAAAGTAAATGCACAAGCAAAGCGGCAATATTGGTCTTCATTTTGTGAGAATGAGGTGTCAAATTTTAAAGATATGCAAAAAACTTGGACACATTTAAAAACAATGAAAAAATGGGGTTAATCTACCGCAGTGCCCTATCACTTTAAAAAATTCAGATTTTTCCATCAAATTTTGATAAAGCTGAAGCTTTTGCTGATCTATTTGCAAGAAACAGTAGCATTGACAACTTAACAACTAAATAAACACCGTGAAAATGAAGAAAAGAAAATATATATAATAGTCCACAGCCAGTAGAAGATCATTTTCTGAATACCTCA
>CM031617.1:35985009-35990009 GCA_018398815.1 Conus ventricosus | reverse complement strand
CATACAATTCTCCGTGAAAATAGAAAATCCTTTTCCTAGGCTGTATGCTTTTTGAACTTTTAAAGCCGGAATAACAAAACCTGAACCTGCACTTAACTGGCAAACGAACCATCCGTAAAAATTTTAAATGATTTGAATATTTGTTTTCTAAGTTTTCTCTCACTTAGAAGTTAAAATGTTAATGTTGTCATTTTTTTCCGGACATCAGTGTAATCTACATCAAAGATAGCTTGTCTATGTTCCCATGAGGCACCGGGGGAACAACAGGAGCAGTGAGAGTGAAGTGACGTCAATATTGCATTTTTCAAAAGAATCTTTCGTGTAATTTCGAACGGGACAAGGATAACCTAGCTGTTGAGCTCTTTTGGGATATTCAACATTTGAATCCATCAACACTTCGTTTTCGACTGAGTTAGGTACTGAAAGACTTCTTGCGACTATTTGGCTACAGCTAATCTACGTTGATCTGACAGTGATAGCAATTAATTTCTTTGTACACCTTCAATGTGCTTGTGTGCACTGGGACACCAAGCGCTAATTTGATAGCTTTGCTGTCTATACTTTGCAATTTTTTCAGTAGACTTTGAGGGCATGAAAAATAAACTTCTTGTCCGTACACTAGTTTTGATCTTATTAAGAATCAGCTAGGTGCAGGAGGGTTGTGTATCTTGAGCCCACGGTTGAATACAAATAATTTTCAATAAGTTTAAACGTTTCCTTGTTTTAGCTATCAAACTTTCAATGTAAAAAACGCCAGTTAAGTTTAGGGGTTAAATTCACACCCAGAAATTTTACGTTTTGTGAGTACTGCAATTCAGAACCATCAATTTGAAGCTTGGCAAATACATTGGATTGTCTCCATTATTGAAAAACATCAACTGTGTTTTTTCACCTGAGAGAATAAGCCCGTTGTTTTCCATAAAGTTGTTTAATTTATCTATCTCTAACTGATATATCTTCTGTATATGATTCGTAATTCTCTTGCCAGTACGCTTTCGGATATTGTATTTATCCACATAGCAATGTCATCAGCATATTGTACTAAACTCACACTTTTGATAATATCTTTGAAGATCATAAATAAGAATGTTAAACAACATGGGGGCTATAATAGAACCCTGTGAAATTCCGATATCAATGCTCTGAAAATGACGAGTAAACTTCCCTATTCTTGTACATATGGATCTCTGCGATGAAAAAAACTTTTGAAGTATTGAAACATCGTTCCATTAATTCCTATTTCTTTCAATTTATAAAGTAGTCTAGCGTGCCAGATACTATCATACGCTTTTCTGATATCAAAAAAGGTAGTAAGTGTACTTTTCCGTCTAGCAAACTGCTTTTTAATTTGACTGTTAAGTTTCACCAAATGATCTATTGTACATCGACCTTTGTGAAATCCCGCTTGATTCACTGGGATTATACTTTCTTTTTCACAAAAATATAAAAGACGTCTTTGTATAATCTTTTCTAACAACTTTCCAACGTGAAGGTTAGTGCTATTGGCCTGTAGCATCCAATGTCTGACCTGGGCTTACCTTGTTTTGGAACTGGGACTACAACAGATCTCTTCCAGACACTAGGAGAGTTCCATTAAACCAACATTTTTGGTAAAATGAATGCAGTAATCGTTTCCAATGTGAATGCAAGTGGTATAACATTTATAGATATACCATCTAGGCCACAGCACTTGAATTTGAAGAAAAGATTCTAACGTCTCCCAAAATCATCATATGTAATAGGAGCGTTTAAATAATGGAAATGATTTGGTGGCGGATCCTGATAGATAGTTCGTTTTTCTTCCTCCTCTCTAAAACACCTGATAGATGGACTAAGACTAGACAGCAAGTTATTTTCTGAAAATATTTTGACGAATGCCTCGCTTTCTCTGTGTGTGTGTGTGGGTGTGTTGTGTGTGCGTGCGTGCGTGCGTGCGTGCGTGCTGCGTGCGTGCGTGCGTGCGTGCGTGCGTGCGCGCGCGCGCGCGTGCGTGCCGCGCGCTCATCTTTCTTTATTCAGTTTTATTTTGGCCCACTTCTTTATGGCCAAGCCTAAACATATTAAAACATTGTTTCTCTCTCTCTCTCTCTCTCTCTCTCTCTCTCTCTCTCTCTCTCTCTCTCTCTCATCTCTCTCTCTCTCTCTCTCTCTCTTCCGTGCCACCGAGTGGAACTGACACACGCCGCTCATTCCAGACTCCAGTCTACAGATGAAGAATGACAGACCTGGATGTAACGTCAGCTCAGGAATACAATGACGTTTTGTCACTATGTTGCGTCTAACTGCGATTACATTTGTCATGATGTTTTCCTCTAACTGCAATGACATTTGTCACTAGGTTGCTACTAACTGCAATGACGTTTGTCACTTTGTTGCTTCTAACTGCAATGACATTTGTCACTATGTTGCTTCTGACTGCAATGACATTTGTCACTATGTTGCTACTGACTGCAAATGACATTGCACTATGTTGCTTCTACTGCAATGACATTTGTACTATGTTGCTTCTAACTGCAATGACGTTTGTCACTATGTTGCTTCTAAACTGCAGTGACATTTGTCACTTATGTTGCTTCTGACTGCAATGACATTTTCACTATGTGCTTGTAACTGCAGTGACATTTGTCACTATGTGCTTGGTAACCCAATACATTGTCACTATGTTGCTTCTAACGCAGTGACATTGTCACTATGTGCTTCTGACTCCAATGACATTTGTCACTATGTTGCTTCTAACTGCAGTGACATTTGTCACTATGTTGCTTGTAACTGCAGTGACATTGTCACTATGTTGCTTGTAACTCCAATGACATTTGTCACTATGTTGCTCCTAATTGCAATGACATTTGTCACTGTATTCTCTTTCTAGCTCCACTGCACACAGTGATTTTGTCTCTCAAATAGTCATTGTTAGTTTGTTTGATAATCAGTCAGTCTGGTTGGTTGGTTGGCAGGCTGGTTGGTTGCTTGCTTGTTTACTGAGAGTGAGTGAGTATAGCGAGTGAGTGAGTGAATGAGTGAGTGAGTGAATGATGTGAGTGAGTGGGTTGTTTGGTCGGCCGGTCGATCGGTTGGTTGGTTGGTTTGGTTGGTTGGTTGGCTGGCTGGTTGCTTGCTTGGCTAGTTGGTCTGTTTTGTCACTTCCTTAGTCAGTCGGTTAGTTGGTTAGGTAGGTAGGTAGGTAGGCAAATAGATTGGTGGTATACAGATAGATAGATAGGTGGTAAGTAACTAAGTCAGTTAGTCAGGTAGGTAGGTAGGCAAATAGATTGGTGGTAGACAGATAGATAGGTAGGTGGTAAGTAACTAAGTCAGTCAGTCAGGTAGGTAGGTAGGCAAATAGATTGGTGGTAGACAGATAGATAGGTAGGTGTAAGTAACTAAGTCAGTTAGTCAGGTAGGTAGGTAGGCAGATAGATAGGTTGGTGGTAGACAGATAGATAGGTAGGTGGTAAGTAACTAAGTCAGTCAGTCAGGTAGGTAGGTAGGCAAATAGATTGGTGGTAGACAGATAGATAGGTAGGTGGTAAGTAACTAAGTCAGTCAGTCAGGTAGGTAGGTAGGCAAATAGATTGGTGGTAGACAGATAGATAGGTAGGTGGTAAGTAACTAAGTCAGTCAGTCAGGTAGGAGGTAGGCAGATAGATAGGTTGGGTAGACAGATAGATAGGTAGGTGGTAAGTAACTAAGCCCAGTCAGTCAGGTAGGTAGGTAAGGCAGATAGATAGGTTGGTGGTAGACAGATAGATAGGTAGGTGGTAAGTAACTAAGTCAGTCAGTCAGGTAGTAGGTAGGCAGATAGATAGGTTGGTGGTAGACAGATAGATAGGTAGGTGGTAAGTAACTAAGTCATCAGTCAGGTAGGTAGGTAGGCAAATAGATTGGTGGTAGACAGATAGATAGGTAGGTGGTAAGTAACTAAGTCAGTCAGTCAGGTGGGTAGGTAGGTAGGTAGGTAGGTAGGTAGGTAGGTAGGTAGGTAGGTAGGTAGGTAGGTAGGTAGGTAGGCAGTTCGTTTATATTTGTTCGTTCATTCGTTTGCTCGTCAGACATTACCTGAACACGTTAGCTGGTCAGCCGTCTCTCCATCAGTAAGTTGGGTGAGACAGTGTGTGTATTAATCTCTCTCTTGGAACGTTTGGCTACTTAATCAATTGCTTCTTGTCTACGGTTGTACATAGGGCATTGACTAGTCAGTCAATCATTAGTCAGTTAACAGTCAGTCTGCAGTCATACAGTAAACTGATCAGTTAACAGGCAGACAGACAGAGTGGCACAAAGACAGCAGTCCCTCAGAAAAATCGATATTCAGAATGTAGCAAGGCATGACATGTGTTATCTCTGTTTAAACTCAAGCCTAACGGAACAGCTGGTGAATGATAAATACCAGCAGAAAATGGGTTTTACAAACGTGTACGCTTTGCGGCAGATGAAATGGGGGGAAAAAGTAGTCATACATAAATACATCTCTCTCTCTCTCTCTCTCTCTCTCTCTCTCTCTCTCTCTCTCACACACAACACACACACACACACACACACACACACACACACGCACGCACGCACGCACGCACACACACACACACACACACACACACACACACACACACACACAACACACACACAACACAACACAACACGCGCGCGCGCGCGCGCAAAGCACGCACGCACGCACGCACAACACACACACACTTACACACACACACCCTATGTACACACACATAAACGCCCACGGTTGTGCGCTAGCAAAGTACAAAAAACATGAACACAGAAACATCGCCATGCTTAATAACATAATAACACGAGCTCGCAAGCGCGCGAGCAAACACACGCCCTCGGGAGCGTGTGCTTACCCTTCTAGAAACCCCTTTGTTGTCAGATAACCCTTAGTTTGTTTTGTACTGACAACACACACAACACACACACACACACACACACCACACACACACACACACACACACACACACATATATATAGATATATATTTTTATATATATAAAATA
>CM031617.1:35903744-35976244 GCA_018398815.1 Conus ventricosus | reverse complement strand
CGGGGGTTTCCTCCCCAATGGGTCCCTCTTCTGGATTTGGGTGGGGGCACCTCTCTTCCAGAGGGGGCTGCCCGTAGAGGAGTACTGTGCTGGGCTGGACTGGTCTTGGCTGGGGGAGCTTCCGGGTCATCCAGGGTTTCTGCGTAGGAGGCCACCGCAATTTTTCGATAACCACAGATTTTGGGAGCCCAGGCGGGATACTGTGCCTTCTTTTTTTCGGGTCGGGATCCAGACGGCCTCACCAGGTGAAGGTTTTCGGGGGGACACCCGGTTTTTCTGTCGTATGGGTTTTGCATCTTCTCATGACCTCCCCCTCTTTTTTCCCCGTCATGAAATCTGGGGTCTGGGAAAGAGGGGGTTTGGGGAGGGCATGGCTCGGTTTTTGGGTCTGCTCCCATGTTTAAAAACTGGCGGGGGAAAAACCTTGGGGTAATGGGGTATTCCTACACATTGGGAGCCAAAGGGTATTCATCTTGGTTTTCTTGATGAGACCTTTGAGGGTTTTAAAAGGGCACGTTCAACCTCTCCATTAGACGGGGGATAGTGGGGGATGATGGACGGGTCGAATCCCCAGGACGTCAAAGGATTTTGAAGTCTTCTGCAGTGAACTGCGGCCCATTGTCTGCACACAATGTCTGGGTCCGTGGCGACTGAAGATTTTTTTTCATTTTTGCTGTTGTTTCTGCGTTGTGACTCTCGGAAACCAGGGCCATTTCGATGTCCTGAGTGTAGTCAATGGAAAGCAGAAAGAGCTTGCCGTTGTACGGGAAAAAATCTCAGCAATCCGGGCCAAAGGGTTCCCCCGGGAAATGGAGTCCCCTTCAAAGGTTCCACCCAGCCTTTCGATCTTGGTCCCAATCTGGACAGGTCTTCACCATCTGTCACATTTTGGAGGGGCCAGGCCACCACACTGATTTGCAGCATTTCCTTTGTTTTTTTTGACTCCATGATGCCCACATGGAGGTGCCGAAGGACATCTTGCGCACTGTTTGGGGATACGAGCCTTTTCCCTCGGAGTGGAGACCCTTTAAATTTACAACATGTGCCCTCCCATTAAAGTAGGTTTGAGAGGACGATTTGGGGTGTCTTATCGGGCCCGGCCAGTCTAACATGATCTGCCCACACCAGAATCGTCCTTCTTAGCTCTGACCTGTTTTTCCCAGCTTCTGTCCTGACTGGCAGGGTCACAAGCACAAATTACGTTGCCTCTACAGGCCCGTCGGGTTTGTTGTCCTTAGTGTTGTCTTTGGCAAAGGAGCCTTGACAAGGCATCTGCAGTAGAAGCTCCTTCCCCGGGGGACAGAGATCCGAAGGAAAACCCATCATCCATTCGAAACCTGGATGCGAATGGGCAGTTCTCAATAAACTTGGAAGAGAACAAGGTACCAAGGGCTTGTGGTCCCCCGTAACTGGGAAAACATCCCAAATGAGCAGTCAGACCGTGTTCAAGACTCCAAAATCGCCAATGCCCCTTTTTGATCTGGGCATACCGCGCTCTGGGGCCGTAATGAGGATTTCATGGGCGCGGATGAAGCATGCCATTGTCCTGGCACGGAGAAGGACAGCCCCCATCCGTAGCTGCTTGAGCAGCTGAAACTCGTCTCACGCTCTGGTTTATAGAGCAAGAGTCACTGTGACGCAGATCTTGCTTCGGGTTTTGAAGGGTTTTTTTTGCTGACGTCCCAAGTCCATGCTGCATCTTTCAGAGTAAGTCTCTCAGGGCTTTGGTTTTTTCCACCAGGTTGGGGACAAACCATGATTGGTTACCCCCCAAATCTTCCGGGGATTTCGTCTTTTCCGGTTTCCCTTTAATCAAACGTTGCCCGGCTTTTGCTGGGTCCCTCTTTACCCCTCTCATCGATCACTTTTCCAAGTATTCGAGGCGGGGGATGGAAAATTTTAAAATTTTTCCAATTGAGGGTTCCCGCTTTGTGACAATCGGAAAAAACTTCCTCAGCTTTTCATCATGGGCTACTTTTCTTTGCCAAAGACAAGGATTCTCTAGGGGACACAGAACCTCCCTCAAGCCCTTTAAGAATTTGGGCCATTTTTTTTTTGAAAAATTCTGGCCTGAAAAAGCCGTAGGGAAGGGTTTTTAACCGTAGCGCCCAAAGGGGGTAAAGAAAGTTGTAAGCTTTGAGCTCTCTTCGTCCATTTGATTTTGGGAAACCCTGAAATTTTCATCAATTTGGAGAAAACTTTTTCAAGAGCATTTTTTCAGCTTTCCTCAACCGAAGGCAGGGGTAATTTCTCTTTTCACACTTGTGTTCACTTCGCAGGGCCACGCTGATTCTGACGTCTCCTTTTCTTTTGGGGCGACAACGATGGGGCACACCATCTGTTGGGCCTACTGTTCAAAGACATTGCGCTGACCCTCCGTCCAAAAAATGCTTCCATTTCCCCCAACAGAGGGATGGGGAAATCTTCTTGGGGACGTCTACAAAATTTTGGCTTGCCCTTGAGCTCAATAGGTTCATTTCGAGTTCACCCATCTTTCCCCAAAAAAGTTGTGGTATTTTATCTTCACTCTTCTTTGGACCAGAAACTTCGGGGGAGGGGCCCATTCCCCCTTTGGGGTGTCTGGCTTGCTTGCTTGGGATAGTGCTCGCACGCACAGTGAATGCACCAGGGAATTTCATGATCAGTCCCCAGTTTTTGGATTGCAGGGATACCAAGCAGTAATTTGAGCTTTTGGGCCCAAGTAAACTTCCACTTTTTTGGGGCTTCCCGTGAAAAGCTTTATGAAGGGAAACCCTTGATCTCAAATGCGGGCCCCCCAGGGCCAAGGAGCGACGGCGGGAGTGTAATTTCCCATATGCTGGGTTTTAAGATTGGGCTGGATCACAGAAACTTGGGGTCCTGTGTCGATACACAGGTGAGTTCCCGAGATCCATCTTCAGTCGATGTGCCACCTGGATTGATGTGTCCCTTTGCCGTACACCCCCCAACAAAGAGTTTTCGACTTTCTGGTTTTTTTTCTTGTACCTCTCTGACGCCAAGGAACTTCTGCAACAATGCGAAGTGTCCCCTTTTTTTGCATTTTCTGCAGTGAGTTTTTGCAGCGGCATTTTTTTTGCCTATAGGGGCGTCGGTTGCAGTAACCACATGTATTGGGGCTTCACTGACCCTCCATTGGATACTGCCCGTTTGATTGTGGCCGTTTTTGGCGACAATGAAACCTTTCGCCTTTTTTTTTTGCAGCCTGCGGCGTCCACTTTGCCGCTTCGTGTTTGCCAGTTCTTTTTTCTCGTTTTCCATAAAAAAATTCAACTGTTTTTTTTGAGGGTGAGTCCACTCCCACGCATACAGCTTCATCTTTTGCAAAGTCGTCATGGCAAAGAATACCAATTTGTCTCAACCATCGGTCGACGTTTTCAAATTTTCATGCACTACTTTTTTTTTTTTTCAGTGCTAGCCTGCATCGAATGTCTGGGGGCGGGTTTTTCACCAGATTAACCAGAAAAATTTCCCCAGCACAATTGGGGGTCGCGACTTAAAAAATTCTCGTACTTACGCAGGACGGTTGCGTATCATTTTGGTCTCGCTGGGGGCCTTTCGTCAGCATTTTCAGGGTTTTTCTCTGCTGGGAGGGGCAAAATTCGAATGATTTCGATGCCCTTTATCGCCGATGTGTTTAGGAAATCCTACCTTGAGACGTTGGCTTTTTGTTGCGCCCTAGCCTAAGAAAAAGTTAACTTCATCTTCCCACTTGCTCCTTCAGCAACTGGGGGTTTCTGCTGTGACACGAGCGGATCGGTTTCCTTACGATGACAGCTCTGCCCGGTCGGGGTTTTTTTCCACCTCTACACTTCTGACACCCCTGAAAAAATATCCCACACCCAAAAAGGCAAAGGCGGTCTTGATTCCCAAAAATTGGACTTTTTTTTGCTAAGTACACGAAGATACAGATGGGTCGCCGCCCCATGCAACCAACGGTATACCCTTTCCGTACAGTCCATGCTTTAAAAAACAACACTACATAACCTCGTGTACTTGTTTGAAAGAAAATTTGATTGAGGGAAGGAATGAAAGTTGGGTAACGAATAAGAGGGTAACTCTTGCTCCCCAAAAAGCCACTTACATGCCCAACTCCAAACATTGTTCTTCGACACCAAATCGCCCAGCAAAGTGCCAAAACAGAAAAAACTAAAGACACCCCAGAAAAGGAATTTATATACCGCTCCTGGGGCATGCAACTACAACAACAGCTGGAAAAAATAAACACAAACTAAAATTTTTTCAAACGGCAAGCTTTTTTTTTTTCCCTTTAAATCTCCCCAGAGAGAGAAGAGGAAGAGGAAGAAGAGAGAGAAGAGAGAGGAGAGAGAGAGAGGGGGGGAGGGAGGGGGGGAGGGAAGAGAAGAGAGAGAGAGAGGAGAAAAGAGAGAGAGAGAGAGAGAAACACAGGGAATCCGGGTTTTATTGGGAATAAGAAAGCTTCATTTGGCATGGTGCGCAGACGTAAATAAGAGTAGGGAGGGGGACTTTGCCCGTGAGAGAGAATTACCCCAAAACGATTTCTGCTTACAACACCAAATGCCAACAAAATGCCAAACACAGGGCAAACAAGGAGAAAAACCCCCCCAAAGGGGTGTTCCAGGCTTGTTCAAAAAACCCTTTACCTAAATTACCACCAACAAAAACTGGAAAATGAACAAAACAAATTAACATATGTTCAAGACTGGTGCAACCATTTTATGTTTAAATAGGGCTAACAAAACAATCGACAAACTGAAAGAAAGATAAATTCCCAGTTTGTTTGGTATAAAAAAGGAAACTTTAAATGAGGAAAGATAGAAAAAAAACAAAAAAAAAATAGGCAGGGGACCCCTGTTCCCCTAATGAGACAAACCACAAGGTAAAACCAACCCGCTTATACGAAACCAAACTGCATTTGCTCAAAAGCCACAAAGAGCACACAGAACAAACAAGGAGACTTCCCCGCAAAAGGAATTTCCAAGCTTATTCATATACACTGTAACTGATACATGTACATGGCAACAACAGCTGGAGAAACGAACGAACACAAATCTAAGTCTGGCACAACAATTTTCTTCTTGAATATAGTCAAGCAAACAAACGGACAAACAAACTTAATGCTGGTAATCTCGGTTTGATTGGTATGAAATAAACTCAAATGTGGCAGAGAATACTAAACAATATATAGCGAAGAAGTAGGATAACTCGTGCTCCTGTGGTGTGATAATTTACACGCCAATAACTCCAGACAATTGCTGCTTACAACACTGAATCTTCAAGCAGAAATGGCAACACAGAACACACAGAGCCAACAAGGAGACATCAATACAAAAGGAAAGTTCCAAGCTGGCTCAAATACCATGTACGCGCTGCACGTACACACCAAGAAGAACTGGAGCAACATTTACACACACACACGCACGCACGCACGCAGACACACACAGTATGTGTGTGTATGTGTGTGTGTGTGTGTGTGTGTATGAGGAAGGGAACTTTTATGTGCAAGTCACGTCACATGTAAGTCAATGGTTACTTCGTGAGTAGAAAGGTATGTTGTTGTTTTTCCTTTATGTGCTGGTGTGTACAGCACGCAGCTATGAGTGCAATGAAAAGCGATTTTGCTTTATTCTGAAATTGCTGGAGGTGTTTTTTCTTTGGGCAAGGGGAGAAATTCAACGGCGTTTTCTTATCATCTACACCTAATACAATTTTTTTCTGAACATTCTTCAATTGCAACATCAATTTTTCAATTTGATAGAATAACAAGTCATGCTTTTTGTTTTTGATGTAACTATATTTAAGGTATGCATTGTTTTAGGGTGCTTAAATATCAAGGATGAATATTATTTTGTTTGAGGCTAAAGTGCTCGACGTCGGAAAATTCTATGCAGACAACCAAAGTGGTATGATCCAGTAGACCCGATCTGCGATTTTCTACGGACGTAAGACAATATGCAACATAAGTAACTCCTTAATGCATGCGTCTAAGTCTAAGATGTAAATATAGGCAGTTGAGACTGTGAATGTTTAAGGATATTTTACGTCGGAACTTGTTGCTTCAGCTTACGGGTCACGTTGCAAATCGGGTTACCTCCCCTCGATGATTCATTATTACAACATTAGACTGAATGAAGCATCATGATCAACCAAGCTAAAGTTTCCGAATAGGATTGATAATTAGACTACAGGCTTCAGATTTGGCTAGGTAATGCAAAAGGATAAGCAATATGCGTGCGCGCGTGTGTGTGTGTGTGTGTGTGTGTGTGTGTGTGTGTGTGTGTGTGTGTACAAGGACATGCATCCAATGTTCCATCATCATCGCATTTGTTTTGTTTTGTTTTGGCTTGTTTTTTGGATGGGTCACTGGGTGGTACTGGTAGGAACGAGTATGGGGTTAGAGGAGTTGAGAGCATTCAGTGAACGAGTGATACATTGATATATGTTGATGCCAGTGCTGAATCCATATTTTTTCCTGCAAGAGATGATACTCTGTTGACTGATAGAACCTCAACTTATAAGTATTAGTCTCAGCCCATCAACAGATTATCATCTAGAGCTTAGGGGAAGGTGGGGACTGAGATATGACCACAGCAACAAGTTCTTGACACTGATGTCATGTGAATTTACTTTGTTAATGGACTGACCATGTTAAGAGTTGTTGTCAAAAGTGCTGAAGTCACAGAATGCTACTTCTGCCATGCCTTTATGCATCTAGTTAAAGATATTGTGAGCACTATCTTCATTTGTATAGCTAAGAGTCTTGAAGGAAAGATTGAAGCCTTAAATTTAATCTATCGTATAGCTGTGTGTTTGTAAGTTTGTTTTCATATTTTCATCATGTAAATGTAATACAAGAAAGGAAATAAATGTCTGTGTTATGCTTGTATCACTCTGTGTTATTGTGTGTGTGTGTGTGTGTGTGTGTGTGTGTGTGTGTGTGTGTGTGGAGATTGAACAGGGGTGAGAGAGGGGGGAGGAGTTTGGAGGGGATATGTTATAAATTTCTGTATGTAAATCATAACTGCTTTGGTTTTACTGATTATATTTTATAAATTTCTGTATGTAAGTCATAACTGCTTTGGTTTTACTGATTATGTTGTATGAACACAGCTTTATAGGGATATTTAACTCATCTGTGTTGAGATTTTCTAAGCTCTTGATGCGCGACACCCATCAAGGGCTTTGGTGCTGTCAGGGATAATTTATATCACCCATGTATACAGCCTGTGTTCAGAAATTGGGGGAACCACCCTTCTCAATATGTAGGTTAAAACTAAATTTAAAGAATTATTTGAATCTGTCCTCTGAACTGAAGAACCCTTCCTGTGACTATAATTTTCACCCAAGATTTTAAAGAAATTGAAAGACTGTCCCAATTCTATTCCACCCTTAGGAGTACATTCTTCTCCATTTAACTGTGTAAAATGCTAGTAACACTGATCTCGGAGTTATTTGTGATTTTTCAGTATTTCCAGACAATCCATTGTGGTCTTTTTTGCCATAGAAATAAAGATTCACGTTGATCTTGCTCCTTTTCAGAAGGGCCAGCTCACACGAGACTTTTTTTTATGAACTTGTCCAGAATATTCATGTTTCCAAAGAATATTTAAGACAGTTCCAACTTCAGGTCTGAGAAGCTGTTGCTTCTGCTGCTTACTGTTTAACTGGTTCTGGTCAGGAATGTTAAAAACATGTTCCCTGTGATGGTTCCATATACACTGCAGAACTCGGCGTGGTCTTGGCATTTCAAGATGGACTGTCAGTTTGGAAAAGAGGAGTTCCATAATTTTCAGATCTCTTAAGTTTTGCCTATACAACCGACTTAGTGCCACTTGTACAGATGTTTAACTTTGAGCCATCCCCTCTGTGCTCCTGTGGAGAAGCAAACCAAACATGGACCACATTCTCCAAGAATACGGGTCTTTCCAGCAGCTGAGAGAAGAGACATCGCTAGTGCCCATCGCTCTACAAGAGAAGTTGTGCAGGTCTGCGAAGGCTGTCAGGAGGAGGATCACCCATTTTGTTCCAAAGACTGGTCTTCATGCCAGAGGGCATAAGAAAAGAATAAGGACTATCTAGTGTCTGAGGGTTGAGGATTTCAACCTCCTGCCGTCCCTCCTCCTCCCCTGCCCCCCTCCTCTGCCCCCCACCCTCCCTCCCTCCCAAAGTACTGATATTGGTTGTCTTTCAACGGGATGACATTCATGGGCAAAACCAATCTGTCAAAACTTGTGGTGTGATCTTGCATCATATCTTTCACAATACTCCAAACCTGTCTGTGTGACTATAATAGGCTACACTATGAAAGGAAAAAAAAAGACTATGGTATAACTTATTTATTTAGTAAACCAACCAACCCCCCCCCCCCCCCCCCCCCCAACAAAAAAAAAATTAAAGAGAGCTTTTTATGAAGACTATGTGTTTCAACTATGATGGTCACCTTTAGGCTAAACACTAGAAGGCAATGCCTGTTTGTGTTAACGTATGAATTTCAGTTCATAACTATAGATCCAATGATGTTCAACAGCAGCACTAATACCACCGTATTTTATGTTGTTTTCAGGAAAGATGGCGGCACCAACTCCAATCAAAGTGGGCACACGTGTGGAGGTGGTGGGCAAAGGGGTCATTGGAACTGTGGCCTACCTTGGACAGACTGTCTTCTCTTCAGGTCAGTAACAACTAGCAAGCATAGAGCTTCATACAAACTTTTATCATGCAGGTAAGACTGTGAACTGAAGTCTTGTGTGCAGCATGCACAGAGTACTGAGAAAAGAAATCCATGGCAATGAGATAATAAAATTCTGTTGAAATGTTAAGTATGGTAAAAACTTTGCCTGCATTCAGTCTTTCAAGCCAGTTTCGTTACAGTTGGTAAACAATTTTTATAAATATTTCTTGCTGAATAGTGACAGAAACACAAAGTTGATGAAGGTAAAAATGGATGGCACTATACTGGGTTTGTGTCTGTATGCTCTCCCTGGAAAGAGCAGCCCAAACATGTTCGTGTGTGTGTGTGTGTGTGTGTATGGGTGCCGTGTGTGTGTTTAAGTGTGTGTGTGTGTTGTGTGTTATGTGTGTGTTGTAGTGTGTGTGTGTGTTGTGTTGTGTGTAAATGAAAATGGGAAGTGACAAATGGGAAAGTGTCAGGAAGAGTCATGGATTTGTTAAGCACAACTTTGCACGCTCATTGTGAAGGAACCTGGGGATGGTCTAACAGATGATCGACAATTATTGTTCATAGCAATGACCACAACTGTCACCAACTAAGGTTGTTTGGCAGATGACTGTGTATTCAGTTTAAAATATGCAAATGTCTGCATTTTATTGAGCTTCATGGTCATGTGGTGGTCATGTGTGGTGTGTGTGGTGTGTGTGTGTGTGTGTGTGTGTGTGTGTGATGATATAGTACGTATGCATATAATTATCCTGGAATATGCATATGCGCATGTGCATTGTTATATACGATGTATATAACGATGAGTTTATTATAACCATGTTTCTTGTGGAATATGTGTGTGTGTGTGTGAGAGAGAGAGAGACACACACACAATGCTGTCTTTGCTTGATGTCTGTGGACTATTGGATTTTATGTTTGCATTATATTGATAAATAGATAGGAGAGGTGTGTGTGTGTGAGAGAGAGAGTGTGTGTGTGTGTGTGTGTGTGTGTGTGTGTGTGCGTGTGTGTGTGTACACATGTGCTTACCTACATGCATGTCTGTGGGTAATCCTGCAGGTAAATGGATTGGTGTGATCCTGGATGAGTCCAAAGGGAAGAACAATGGCACCGTTCAGGGCAAAACCTACTTCACTTGCGCTGACAACCATGGCATCTTTGTGCGCCAGTCACAGGTACTGCTGGGAGCTGAAGTCAGCAGATTTTGTCAAACTATTTGTTAAAATTCAATTTTTTTTTTATTTAATTTGGAATTACAGTCACCAGTGCAGTTTTAACAACCAACCAGTGATCATGGTGCATTGGTAGCATTGTCGGCTGATCATGGGTTTCATCCCATCCCACAGAGGCAGTTACTTGAAGCATTTAGCAGAGTTACCTAGCTCTTGCCACAGCTGTGGCTCAAATAGCAACACTGAACCATGAAGTTGAGTTTTAACCAGGTAAAGGAGGTATCGCTGAGAGTGTTGCTCAGAACATCTACCAACACTACAGGTGTCTGTATCTCTCAGGCCTGGTTGATGACCGGAAGCCTGTGCCTACCATGTAATCTTGGACCAGAATGGCATCCTATAGCATCATCTTTATTAATACTCATTCTCGTACATTAACATGCACACACACACAAAAAATAAATTTCAAGTTTTGTGCTTCCTCAAGCCTCGCACTTGTACCTAATTTCCTCCTCATGCTCACGACAATAAGTTTGTTTTAAGTCATCATGTGTTAGCAAGTTTATAAAGGTCTATCACGGGACGAATGTTGTGGTGCCCTCTAAAGGAGAATGCTTACACATTACTCACACTGGCTCTTTGATTAAGCAATTATTTTCATCACTAGGGGCATTGTAGGGGGTTGTCCTGCGTATAAATGGACCAGAACAGGTAACACTGATCACCACCGAAATAACCTGGGCTGTGTTATGTCTGCTGTGCTAAGACACAGGCATTAAATGGCTCTGTATGAACTGCCAGTACTGGTACGACCACTGGAAGAACCTGGTTGTGACTGTGGCCAGAAAGAGTGGTGAGGGACTAATGCCTCTGAGAGGGCATGGAAGAGAAGACAACCCTTCCCCCAGAAAAAATAACTCCAACACCATCACTTCTTATCGGCAGCATGAACTTTTGTTGATCTACCCACGTTTCAGATCTGCCCCACAGCAAGATGTGTTCATCTCCTTTTCAAGAAAACTAGAGGGGTTTCATACCTCCAGCGAAAATTTAGAGAAGAGAGAATTAAACTGAAATCCAGTATCCTCTTCCAAATGCCAGAAGTCCCGCTTGCTTTGCTATCATAGACAGTTCTGCTCTCAGTTGAGTAAGCTTTTAAAAGAAATGTACTCTCATAATACTGGACACCCTCATTTAGTGCTAAGGAGCCAAGGCTGAAGTGTGTTTATTGGGCAGAGTTTTGTGTTGGTTAATGACTCATTGACTGACAGTTTTACGGCTTGCTGGGGAGGGGGGGTGTGGGGAGAGGATTTCAAATTGTGTGAATCTGATTGAGTTGACGAAATTTTGCTCAAAATGTATTCCTTCACAAGCAATTATCAGTATATAAGGAGACCTCCCTTTCATGAGTTTTCTCTACATCTTTTTTTTTGGTTTGTTTTAAAGGGTACAATACCCAAATTCTATGTGACCTAAAACATTGTCCATTACTGTTGATTTGTCTGCAGGAAGTTGTAAAGAATAGGCCTGCTGTTTCTGAAGGTTTCTATTATATAGTTAAGAGGGCCTTCACATACAGCAGTTTTACTTTTTCTGGCTGGATAGCACGTATCAAGCCAGTCAGGAGTATGGTGCGCATAGTCTGCTGGGTTATGGTCAACTTTTGTAGGTCAGCGCCCACTTATGAACTGAGGAGAGAGAGATCATACAAAACTGTACCATGTGAGATGGACCTGGGATCTTTCCACTGGTAGATAGGTGCATTACCCACTCCACTACTTATGATTTTGAGATGGACATTGCAACCCTTCCAGTAGTCGTATTGTGATTTTTGTTTTGTTTTGTTTTAATTTTGTAACCCATTTAGTGAACACACACACACACACACACACACACACACACACACACACACACACACACACACACTTACAATGCTAAGTGTATCATTTGTTGTTGAAACTGTCAACAGATTACAGCTCTTGAAGACCAGAGTGGCAGCCCTCCTGCAGCGGCAGGTGCAGCAGCGGTATCCCCAGCACCGTCAACAACATCCGCCAGCACCAACCCCAACAGGCGCTCCGGCATCCGACCTCCTTCATTATACATGTCTAAAAGTAAGCATGAGTCACTCTGTGCCTTTTGTGCATTTGGTTGTTGCTGTCCTAATGTCAGGGCTGCCTTCTTTGCATGACTGTCGGTCATTTCAGCTCCCCATGTAGAGCCACACCCAGGGTAATATGTGACAATGAATACCAGCAGTCTATGGGCGACTATCAAACAGTCGTCTATCAGAGACATTGTTCTGCAGCTGCATCTGTTGGACGGTGACCAGTGGCGCCTGTTCTGATTTAACATGTGCAGCATAGCACCTATAAGGCGGCTGTATAGAAACTATTGTTGCAAGCAATGATGGGTATGGGTGCGGCTGTATAGGGAAGGAGTAGTGTGGGAATAGTGTCATTGTGAGGGCATGGAAGACCAGAGCCAAGAAACAGAAAAGAATTATTATAAGTGAACAGTTGTAATGATGCTTTGTCACAAGCCACACTGAATGAGTACTCCCATAAGGAGAGGGGACCGTTGTCGTGAAGCTTCTTCTTCATCTTCTTCTTCCTACAACTCAGACAGGAAACCCCAGAGACACTGACAAAGGCTGCTGTGCGGCAGAGGCCCTCCAGAGATCCATTGAGCTTCTCCCTCGTTGATGCGTCAGCAGGCCAGGTCTCTGCTGTTAGCTTTTTATGTGTTGGGCAGCCCTGCAGGAAGTGTTCCACAGTCATTGGGGTCTGCATCGCATTGACACCCTGAAGATTCGCCAATGTGGAATTTTGTGAACATGGTGTTGCTTCAACAACTGTTCTTATGAAGTGGCTGACACCAAAGTCTGGAACTGACTCACCAAAGCCCTGCAGTGAAGTTTGAAACTGTCGTCACGGTGAGAGCAGGGTATGAAGGGCCACAAGTTTTTAGTGTTGAAAATTAAGAGTGAGGACTATGACGTGGGAGAGGGGGCTCATTCTGGATGGCCAGTCTCAGTGGGTGTGTTCTGGCGTTTGCCCCTCTTCAGGATGCATGTCCAGACAGGAGCCTTTGGTTTGTGCTTGTGTGTTAGAGGAAGGGGTTGGAGAGGGAGAAGGTAAGTGGCTTGAAGGCAAGAGGTGTGTGTGTGTGTGTGTGTGTGTGTGTGTGTGTGTGTGTGTGTGTGTGTGTAAGTGTGAGTGTGTGTGTGTAAGTGTGTGTGTGTAAGTGTGTGTGTGTTTGTGCAACATGACATTGAAACTAGCAGTAAATGTTTTTTCTACAAATTTTATAAATCTGATTTTAAGGAGGAGAAATATATTTCTAGCTTACCAGATATTCATGTTTACCCTCTTATCAAATTTAGATTCTGATCATAAATTACCAAGTGAAGTAGATTGTTGATTTGCTATTCCAAAAGAAGAAAGGTTATGTAATAAATGTGACATGTCTGCAATAGGTGATTAATTTCATTTTGTCATGGAATGTTCATCATGCATTACTTTGCACAACATGTATTTGCCAAAAAGATTTCTTTTCCCAAAATCTATAATTTTTGTCAAATGATGTCTTCTACTAATCGAAAACAAATGCTCCTATTGTCAAAGTATGTTAGATTATCTCAAGTGTTGTAAATTGTTGTTTTATGTCAGCATTGAGTTGCAATTTATGTTTTATTTTGGCTTGTTTGTTTTCCTTTTTCCTGTTATTGCTTTAAACTCACCCTTCCTCCATACCCCAAAAGGGGCGAAAGGAATAAATATTGTTCTTGTTCTTGTTCTTTGAAGGCATATGAGGTAGACAGTTACAAAAGAAAGCTGGTGTCCTCTGTTTTGTGTGTGTACGTGCGTGCAAGCAGCCCGTGTATTTATAATGTATGTTTATATATTTGAAAATTGAGTACTAACAGCAATTTGTTTTATTTCTTTGTTTCTTCGTTCACAGTGTTGTCATCTGCAGTTATACAATTGTTGTCATTTTATGACACGACACAGACATGTTGTTCCAGTTAACAAAAAAAAACTGTCTCACATACTATATGATTGCTAGTTTAGCAATCATATAGTATGTGAGACAGTTTTTTTTCTGGATAGAATTTCATGCAATTTAGCAACAGCTCCTAACTGGAAGACCACACTTCTCATGATCTCTGAGATTTCACTCTGAAATTTTAGAAGGAGACATGCTAGTCTCTGGACGGGGTTTTTTGTTTTGTTTAGTTCTTTGTTATACATGTGCAGAAGTAACACACACATTGTTAATGAACAGGTGATTTTTTTTTTTAATTTGTTCTGAATTATTATGGAAACATCTGTCATGCACTACTCTGAAAATGAGTACATCTGCATTAAAGGTTGAACTGAAAAAAAAAAGCTGTGTACCAGAATTTCTACTTATGAGTGTATAAAACAGCTGCACTCACAAACACAGAGAAAGTCCTTAGCTGGCAGCCTCATTTTCTTCTGCACATAGCTGTGTACCAGAATTTCTACTTATGAATGTATAAAACAGCTGCACTCACAAACACAGAGAAAGTCCTTAGCTGGCAGCCTCATTTTCTTCTGCACATAGCTGTGTACCAGAATTTCTACTTATGAATGTATAAAACAGCTGCACTCACAAACACAGAGAAAGTCCTTAGCTGGCAGCCTCATTTTCTTCTGCACATAGGCACTGAGAGCCTTGAAGGCACCTCCTCGGGAGGAGATGCCCCATCAGCAAGTGCCTCCCGACTACCACGCAGCAAAGAAACCACTCCAGATGGGGAGAAGAAGACCGTGCCGACCCCCAAATCCTCAGGTCTGCCCAAACCAGCATCCGCTGCTGCTGCTGCCACCACGGCACCAGCAGAAGCGAAGGGAGACAAGCCCGGTGCTCTCGCCCCCAAAGTGTCACCATCTGTGTCTTCAGAGAAGTTGACAGGTGCTGGCGGTACTCCTTCGTCAGCCGCGAAATCTCCAAGGCGCCCATCCGAGCAGGTTAGATAAGCTTTGGTTGTGAAATGTATTTTATGTCAGTGTGTTTGAGTGTGTGCATGTACGTATGTGCTTATGCATAAACATCTTGTCAATAAAAGCTGTGTTTTTACTTCAATAAATACATTTATACAGTGCAGCAGAGATGTTTTTGGTAGCTTTCAGGGGTGTCATTCACCAATTGTCATTTTTGGATTTAGGTTTGTCATTTAGTCAAAAAAAATGTGAATGACCAGTGAGTGATGTTTTCACCTTGTAGAAGGCTGAAAGCATTATCATATACTCAGTAATATAAGACATCAGGTGTTTAACACACTGTGCTATTTCAGGGGTTTTTTTCCTTTCATTTTGTGTTTGAATACATTGTCAGGGGGGAAAGTTACCGCTCGGAAATCGGAAAATCCTTATTTTGGAAATTTACAAATCGGAATTTCCTTAATTTCGAATTTTTTTATTTTTATTCCGTTCCCTTTTCCGACCAGCAACTCCACTACCGAATCAAAGTTTCGACTTCGCGCCGTTCCGTATTATCCGATCGACCGACCGGAAGTTGGTTTCCGTTTTGTTTTCGCCAGTGCCTGTGACCACCACACGTGTTCCTTCGCCTGTTTCTTCTATGTGTTGGATGCTTTCGCGGAAAAATCGCGATGCCTTACATAAATGAAGGCGACAAGCGAGCCAGTGAAGTGGATAGCGGCGTAAAAAACAAATGGAGGTGGAATTGGCTGGACGAGAGAGGCCCAAACAAAGACGGCGAAATCGGCAAAGGGGAGGAACATCGTGTGTGGTGTCGGAAAACGGAAAGGCCGGAGAGTGTTTTTGCGTCGCGTGCGGGAAGGTTATCAAATACAGCAGCACTGGAAAAAGGCTGCTTTTAGACCATTCCAAGCATCCCCATTATATCCTCGGGATGTTGCACTTGAAAAAGACAGTCTCTGAAACCCCTGGCATAATGTGGTCCAATATTCATGGGAAGTGTCTCCCTCGTGTCCCTGAGACAGGATGGGGACCAAACCACTTTGTGGTTTGTCTGCCGAAGCAGGTACCTAAGGTCAACCTTGAGAGAAAAGGAATCTGTAAAAAAAAAATCAGTCACAAAAGAGTCTGATATAAGAAGTTTCTTTTCCAAAAAACGTAGCAAAACTGAATAATGTTGTGCAGATGCTTTATTATTCATAATGTTTGTCAGCTAAGCCACAAAGCATCTTTATTAATTGATAGTAGTAGTAGTAGTAGTGTAGGGACGTAATCAATACATAGGCCGTTAAGCCTTTCAATGTCCCCTCGTGTTATTTTACTTTTATGACAGGGTTGAAAATGCATGCAATATAAATTTTCCTTCTTATTCATCAAAGCTTCTAAACTGTACTTTAAATTTCAAGTCTTCATCCAGCAAATTCTTAAAAACATTAGTATTTTTAGCAAATTTAAGTGCAGTTGTCAAACTGTTCCCGTTAGTAATAACTCTGTTACTGAACTTGAATCTCCCCATGTTAGTATGAAACTGCTTAACAAAAATTTTGCCTTCCGAATTTCTTGTTCTGTTTTAACAGCCTCAAAAAAGTAGTCCCACTGTATGTCCGTTTGCTGGTGAAATATTTTGAACACTTCAATCAAATCCCCTCTAATACGTCTACCTTTTAAAGAGTGCAAATTTAAGTAATTTAATCTATCTGTATAAGACATGTTTGTACATTCTTGCAAGATTTTAGTAGCTCTTCTCTGTACTCTTTCAATTGCTATTGACTGTCTTTTCAAGTGTGGGTACCAAATTATATTGCCATATTCAAGATGCGGTCTAACCATAGCTTTATATAACTTTAAAAACGTTTCTTTATTTAGGTAAATAAAAGTTCTTTTTATTAATCCAATCATTTGGTTTGCTTTATTTATACATTTTTGAATGTGAATATCAAAGAGTAAATCTTTATCAAAGATTACCCCCAGATCCTTTTCTTCCTCACATTTCTGTACCAGCCTATTTCCACCATCTATTTTCATGTTGTATTCATGTTCAGGATTGTTTTTGCCAACATGCAAAACTTTACATTTTTCAACATTATAATATAGATTCCACTTGTCTGACCAGTTTTGGAGGCAATTTAAATTTTCTTGCAGACTATTATAGTTATCTGATTTGTCATATATTTTTGTATCATCAGCAAAAATTTTACAAAAACTATTTACCTCATCTGGAAGGTCATTTATAAAAATAGTAAACAGTACAGGTCCTAAAATGCTCCCTTGGGGAATACCACTCATAACATCTTTCTCTGTCGACATACAGTTACCCACTCTACTCTTTGTTTTCTATTTGACAAAAAGTCTCTAATCCAGTTTAGCAACTTACATTGATGCATTTCTTGATTAATTATTCTGTATTTTGACTTTCATTTAAGTTAAAGTTCTAGCTCTGAGACTTTTTTTTAATTATGACTTTCATTCAAGTTAAAGTTCAAGCTCTGAGTCTGAGATTGGAATGAATGGACAAGTAGCCAAACCTTCACAGGTCACAAATGCTGTATCTGCTCAGGTACAAGTTATAATTATAATTTGTTACTGTATGTGAACATGTATTAAAAATCAAGCTACTTTTGTTACTGATCATTGATGTATGCTTTTAGTTAAGAAACTGTACTCTAAAGAGTTGGATCTTGGTGTGTTCTATAATCATATACTGTAGATGTCTAGTTTTATGTGGAGATATATCTCAAGTGATCATTTGTGCATGAACTCATAGCATGTAAATCATTAAATTTTTTTTTTATATTTTTTTTTAAATATTAATTTTGTCATATTTTTATGAATAAATGATTTGGTAATACTAATAGAAAGGTTATTTGTATATTGCTGAAAGTTTTGTATGAGAATGAAAAGGGAGGAGAAAGTGATTCACATGTCTCAATCCGTATACATCTTGTAAATTTTATTCTACAGAGAAATCAAATTAATCAGTCAACTCTGTGGAATCACATTTATAGGCTGTGTGATGATTAAAATTTAAGTGAATATTGGTTATGTCATCCATGTTGGATCAGTGTGTGTGTGTGTGTGGTGTGTGTGTGACTGTTGACTCGAGTGTAAGGGTTTATTGGTGTTAATAATGCAGTATTGAAATTATGGAAATATGGAAATCTTAAGACTTACTGTATGGTCAAGTGAAGTTAACCTTTTACCTAAAATAATTGGTACTCATATTATTGGTATTTTTTAGCTGGAAATAGCATGAAATTGCTCCAAATGGTAGTACAATTTTAAAATTTGCTTCAGCTTTGCGCCCTCTGAACCCCCACAAGGGGGCGCTGCCCCTTGACCCCGCCAGGGGGCCTCTGCGGCCCCCCTGGACCCCCGGCATACATTTTCCTTATTTTCAGGATTCCCAACTTTTCCCCCTGCATTGTGATCCTGTTTCCCACAACAAAAGTCTTGTGCGAGGCCTAGCATATGTCAGAAAATATCTAACACTTCTCAGTTCTAATCACATGGATAACAGGAAAGAGCTTTTAGAACACTCTACTCCCGTCTCTGTCTCCTGATTCCATCTCCATATCTGCGTTGGTGTTCTCACTGGTGATGAATACAGGACACATGGATCATCAGCTTTTGGGAGGTAGGGGCCTGTCAATGAAAAGCAAGGCAAGCAAAACTAAAGGGGCCTGTCAATGAAAAGCAAGGCAAGCAAAACTAAATTGAATGTGGACGAGAAATTATGTAAAGAACTGTGGGTGAGAAAGCTGAAAAGTAAGCAAAAAAAGAACACCTGAATAAGACTAAGAGTCGAAACGCGTTGTGTTTTGTTTTGTGATGTGTTTGTGATACATTTTTCAGCAGAGCCTTAGAAATAACTTTAGATAAAAAAAAAACACACACTCACCTAAAAACGCAGCTGCCTTACCAATCAGATCCAAAAGTAGTGTGTATTTTCAGATGGGCGAGAGCAGCAGCCTGTCGACATCAATCGACGAGAAGCTGGCGGCGGTGCACCAACAGCAGGAGAAGGAGGGGCTGCAGGCGGAGATCAAGGACCTGAAGGAGAAGCTGGAGACCCTGATGATGCGCCGCACCGAGGATAAGGCCAAGCTGAAGGAGATGGAGAAGATGAAGATCCAGCTGCAGCAGGTGAGAATAGATATTCCAGTCAGCAGGTGAGGTTGACGGTCAGGCAATGGTAGATATTCTGGTCAGCAGGTGAGGCTGATGGTCAGGTGATGGTAGATATTGTGGTCAGCAGGTGAGGTTGAAGTCAGGTGAGGGTAGATATTCTGGTCAGCAGGTGAGCCTGATGGTCAGGTGAGGGTAGATAAGTCTGGTCAACAGGTGAGGTGGATAGTCAGGTAAAGGTAGATATTATGGTCAGCAGGTAAGATTGGTGGTCAGCTAAGGGTAAATATTGTGGTCAGCAGGTGAGGTTGATGGTCAGGTGAGGGTAGAAATTCTGGTCGGCAGATGAGGGTGGTGGTCAGGTGAGGGTAGATATTCTGGTCAGCAGGTGAGGTTGATGGTCAGGCAAAGGTAGATGCTCTGGTCAGCAGGTAAGGCTGGTGGTCAAGGCAAGATTGGATATTCTGGTTAGCAGGTGAGGCTGGTGGTCAGGTGAGGGTAGATATTCTGGTCAGCAGATGAGGCTGGTGGTCAGGTCAGGGTAGATGTTCTGGTCAGCAAGTGAGGTGGATAGTCAGGTAAAGGTAGATATTCTGGTCAGCTGGTGGTCAGGTGAGGGTAGGTAGTTTGGTCAGCAGATGAGGCTGATGGTCAAGGTGAGTGTTGATATTCTGGTCAGCAGGTGAGCTGGATGGTCAGGCAAGGGTAGATGTTCTGGTGTAATCCTAATGCCCACTTCAGGTGAGTGTTCTTACTCCATGAGACCAACACCACATAAAAATGAGTCGCAAAAATGCCGGGTTTTGTAGCATTGGGTCCGTAGAGGCTTGAACTGTCAGCACAAAAAATTTTTAGCTTAATACCTCACCAAAAGAGTCGTTCAGGCATCCTATGATACACATCAACAGAACACTGTACAGTGCTTTTTCCAGCACTCCAGACATGAAGTATCTTTAATCCAGTATGATTGACTGGAAAGGAGTGAAGAAACATTGACGGCTTCCTATGAATGACCAGAGCTGATACGACAACAGGACTGGTATGGCTGTGTAGTAGGAGCAAAAAATGAGTGGCACAGGTTTCACAGAGGGCATGAAAGAAAAGTCGATCAGAAAATGAAATAAATTGAATTTATAATCAATAAGACTCAGCCCAACACAACTTCTGAAGGTCTGGGTATGTGTCATCAACCACAAGACCAAACTGAAAGAGAAGGAGAAGATAAAAATTCAACTGTTTAAGATAAGGGAGGGGGGGAAAATACCTGTTTACCATGACATTCAGTATTGGAGAGCAAACGCTTCAGGTTCTCGGCATCTCATGCAAGGAACATGAGACAAGTCACCGATACCAAGCAGCAAGTTGGTCGTCTCACTGGCGGATAAAACCTGCTCCAAACAGTTCTCAAGCTTGCGTGGTATCTCCCCATGACTCCCTGTCCAGTGTCATAGAGGGTGGATGCAGACTGAAGAAACCTCGGATGAAGAACACAAAGGACTGGAGCGGTTCCAGCGCTTGTACCCCGTTTGAAGGATTAAGTCAGAAGAATGCAGAAAAGTCAGGGGTTGAACCCTGGTGCTGTACTGTGCTGTGTTGTACTGGAATGTGTTGTGTTGTACAGAAATGTAATGTGTAGTGTTTTACTGAAATGTTCTGTGTTATGTTGTACTGAAATGTACTGTGTTTAGAGGTACTGAAACATGCCATGCTGTGTTGTTTTATGAAAATGTACTGCATTGTGTTTTCCTGCTCTGAAATATACTGTGAGATGTTGTTTTATACTGAGATGTACTTTATAGTAAGGAAATTACAGTATATTGCAATGTGCTGTGCTGTATTGTGCTGTACTGAAATGTGTTGCAATGAAATGTATTGAAAAAGTGCTGTCATTTATTTTTGTCCTTGTTTGTTTTTTTGTTTACTTGTCAGCCTTCGTATTTTGTGTCTGCATACTGTTTTGTTACCTTGTGGTCACTTTATCCACTTGTTGGCACTCTGTGTACATGTGTGTGTGCGCGCTTGTGTGGGTAAAAGTGTGAGTCTGTGTGTGTGTGTGTGTGTGTGCGCGTGCGCATAAGAGAGAATCAGAGCACTGTGGTATATGACAGAGAAAGAGAGAGAGAGATCTTGTGTACATGTTTATTACAAAAAGTGCAAGCATTTTTATGTGTTTCAGTGAAAAGGGAGATTCTACTTGACATTTCTTTTGCATGTATTCAAACAGGGGGCAAAAAACATGAACTGATGTTGATGATTGTGTTGCTCAGCTTCAAGAGTACAAGTCCAGGATGCAGGAGACCCATGCCGACTTACAGAGACAGCTGCAGGCCTCTAAAAAGGTATGCTGTGATGGGCTGGAGTTTCTGTTGGGTGATTTAGTGGGTTTGTGGGTTTGGAAGTGGTTTGTGCTCTTGATTTTTGTAACATCACTGCTTTGGACTGTTTTTGGGTTGTTGTTTTTTTGTTTGTTTGTTTGTTTGTTCTTGTTTTTTGTTGTTTTTTTTTGGGTTTTTTTTCTGCCATTAGTGAATGGTTGGGCTGTTTGTAAATTGGGTCATAGTGTATTAGTTATTTTTAAATGACCCTGGTTTTTTTATCCCCTTTCGTTTATAAAAAAAATAAGTACAAATGCAAAAGCATTAGTTATCATCTTTGAATGTCTGTATCTGTTCACAGTGATCATTTTTTGTTGAAAATCTATGGTTCAAATGGCCCACTGTGACTAACTTCTATGGGCCATTTCCAAATTTTATGGGTCATTCTGTCAGGAATTAATAACTTCCTCTTTTTAGGAGGCATGGTGTTTTCTTCTTCAGACAGGAAAATAGCGACGCGCACACAACTTTTCGTGTGTGAAAAGCGCTCCAAAACGAGGCTCTGGAGTAGACGAAAGATTGCTTCTGATTGGGCAGACCAGACTGCCTGATTGTAGTCTCGTCCAATAACATTTTACGTCACATTAGCTGTCGCTGGGTAGCAGACGAATTTTGTTGGGGAGTCTACAGACTGTGAGCGCACAGCACTCTGTGTCGAAACTTTATAACGATGCGCCGATCGGCGCACAGCTTAAGATTTTTATGGGTCTTTTTTTTTTTATTTATGCGCCAATGGCGCAAGGTGCGGACATAAAATGATCACTGTGTTCATGATGTTGGTGCCATGAGGAGCTGATTGTGGAACGATAATCGGTCAGATCTCGCTCGCCGCACTAAGCAGTGAAACACTTTGACTCAAAAGACTTTTGCTGCGAAGAGGAACCTCTGTTTGCTTGGACCTAGATGAATTTTGCGTTGCTTTTGTCATACTAGTTCTGGAATTCTTTTTCTTTTTTTAATGAGAGGGAAAGAGAAGGAGGCTATCTTTTTTTTATGCATGTAACACCTGGACAGGGATTTATGTTCAGCTGATTGCGGAGATAAAACCCAACATCTTCACACACAGAAGATGGTGAATACACCCCAGTGGCACTACCTGTCTCCTCATACCCATTGTCAGGCTCATGGCTTGGCATGAATCCTGAATCACATAGTTTGAGTAGAGGTGCATCTCATTTTGTCACAAACCCAACAGCAGCTTATTTAGTATTTCAGGCGTGTCTTGTCAGGTTATTCTGCTCTGCTGATCCATGCTTACTGCACTGCTTCCTTCAAGAACAAGGAAAATCAAGTTGACGTGGAATGAAGAAGAAAAAAGTTTGTTGGGGCACTGCAAAATACCCATCATCAAAAAAGGAATGGAAGTAGCATTGATTTGAGGTCTGGAAATCGTAAATGACTTTCTGTATATCTTTTCTCAGTATGCGTGACCCAAATTAATTTCTATTCCAACAGTAGTAAATGATTTGGAAGGGGTAGGGGTGGGGTCAAGAAAGATTTTTTGATGCCAACCAAGTGTTTAGCAAGGTAGGCAATTCACTCAGGGCCCTTTCAAATTGAGCTGAGTAAAACCGTCCAAACAGTTCTAAAAAGCTTTGCGGGTTTCCCCCCATGACCCCCTGTCCATGTCATAGAGGGGGGATGCAGCTGAAGAAACCCGGATGAAAACAAAAAGGGACTGGAGCGGTTCCGCCTTTTTTCCCCTGTTTGAAGGATTAAGTCAGAAGAATGCAGAAAAGTCAGGGGTTGCCCCCTGGTGCTGACGTGCTGTTTTGTCGGGAAATGTGTTGTGTTTACAAAAGAAATGTGTATGTTTTACTGAAAGTTTTTGTTTTGTTGATGAAATTACTGGTTTAGAGGTATGAAACATGCCAGCTGTGTTGTTTTTAAAAAGTATGCTTTGTTTTTTCTGCTCTAAAATTACTGTGAGATGTTTTTTTTATACTGAATGTACTTTAAGAAAGGAAATTACGTTTTTTGCAATGTGCGTGCTGTATTGGTGAAAGAAATGTGTTGCAAAAAATGTATTAAAAAAGTGCGTATTTATTTTTGTCCTTGTTTGTTTTTTTGTTTTTTCACCCTTTCGTTTTTTGTGTCGCTACGTTTTGTTCCCTTTGTGGTCATTTTTTCCCACTTGTTGGCATCTGTTACATGTGTTGGCGCTTGGGGGGTAAAAGTGTGAGCTTTTGTGTGGTGGTGTTCCCCGGTGGCATAAAGAGAATCAGAGCCTGTGGTATATGACAGAGAAAGAAGAGAGAGATCTTGTGTAATGTTTATTACAAAAAGTAAGCTTTTTTATTTTTTCATGAAAAGGGAGTTCTACTTGACTTTTCTTTTGCATGATTAAAAACGGGGGGCAAAAAACATGAACTGATGTTGATGATTGTTTTGCTCAGTTTAAAGAGTAAAAGTCCAGGATGCGGGAGACCCATGCGACTTACAGGACAGTGCGGGGCCTCAAAAAGGTATGCTGTGATGGGCTGGGTTTCTGTGGGTGTTTTAGTGGGTTTGGGTTTTGGAAAGGTTTTTTTCCGATTTTTGAAACATCACTTTTTGGGATTTTTTTGGGGTTGTTGTTTTTTTGTTTTTTTTGTTTGTTTGTTCTTGTTTTTTGTTGTTTTTTTTTGGGTTTTTTTTTTCTGCCTTAGTGAATGGTTGGGCTGTTTGTAAAGGGGGTCATGTGTATTATTATTTTTAAAATGACCCTGGTTTTTTTATCCCCTTTCTTTTATAAAAAAAAATAAGTAAAAGCAAAAGCATTAGTTAAATTTTTAATGTTGTACTTTCACAGTGATCATTTTTTGGAAAAATTTTGTTCAAAAGGCCCCCTTTACTAATTCTATGGGCCTTTTTCCAAAATTTTTGGGTCATTCGTCAAATTTAATAACTTCCCCTTTTTGGAGGATGGTGTTTTCTTCTTCCAAACAGGAAAAAAGCAGCGCACACAACTTTTCGTGGTGAAAAGCGCTCCAAAAAAGAGGCCCCTGGGGTAGACGAAAAATTGCTTCTGATTGGGGGAACCCGACTGCCTATTGTAGTCTCGTCAATAACTTTTTGTCCATTCTTTCCTGGGGAGCAGCGAATTTTTGTTGGGGGTCTACAGACGTGAGCGCACAGCCTTGTTCGAAATTTATAACGTTTCCCGATCGGCGCACAGCTTAAGATTTTTATGGGTCTTTTTTTTTTATTTTTTCGCCAATGGCGCAAGGTGCGGACATAAAATGATCACTGTGTTCATGATGTTGGTGCCATGAGGAGCTGATTGTGGAACGATAATCGGTCAGATCTCGCTCGCCGCACTAAGCAGTGAAACACTTTGACTCAAAAGACTTTTGCTGCGAAGAGGAACCTCTGTTTGCTTGGACCTAGATGAATTTTGCGTTGCTTTTGTCATACTAGTTCTGGAATTCTTTTTCTTTTTTTAATGAGAGGGAAAGAGAAGGAGGCTATCTTTTTTTTTATGCATGTAACACCTGGACAGGGATTTATGTTCAGCTGATTGCGGAGATAAAACCCAACATCTTCACACACAGAAGATGGTGAATACACCCCAGTGGCACTACCTGTCTCCTCATACCCATTGTCAGGCTCATGGCTTGGCATGAATCCTGAATCACATAGTTTGAGTAGAGGTGCATCTCATTTTGTCACAAACCCAACAGCAGCTTATTTAGTATTTCAGGCGTGTCTTGTCAGGTTATTCTGCTCTGCTGATCCATGCTTACTGCACTGCTTCCTTCAAGAACAAGGAAAATCAAGTTGACGTGGAATGAAGAAGGAAAAAAGTTTGTTGGGGCACTGCAAAATACCCATCATCAAAAAAGGAATGGAAGTAGCATTGATTTGAGGTCTGGAAATCGTAAATGACTTTCTGTATATCTTTTCTCAGTATGCGTGACCCAAATTAATTTCTATTCCAACAGTAGTAAATGATTTGGAAGGGGTAGGGGTGGGGTCAAGAAAGATTTTTTGATGCCAACCAAGTGTTTAGCAAGGTAGGGAATTCACTCAGGGCCCTTTCAAATTGAGCTGAAGTAATAGGGATGTTTTCAAGAATTTTTTAGGCTGATCTGTTCAACCATACAATTCAAGCGCAAGCTTTATACTTGCAATGGAATAATTGTAGAGATGACTGAGTATCGGTGCACTTAAAAGGCCGAGCATTTTGATGTTGCTGTGGATGAGCTGATTAAAACTTTCCTTCCAACCAAACTGTATATTACATAGCGATTTGGACTCTACTGACTCTGACAAACTGACTGACTGCGGTTTTAGTTATGATTCAGTCCAAAGGGATTTTAATTTTGTGCCGGCTGACGCTTTGGGGAAGACCAAAATAAGCTTTTCTACATCCCTGACTTTCTCTTTTGGTTTGCCACATTTCAGACTTTATATTAAAAAAAAAAGAATGTTCTGGGGCTTGTTCAGCACATTCTGTTGGCCCTTTAGACAATGCACTATGATTGGTGATGTTTGTCGACAAAAGTGTCCATTACTCTATTTAGTTTGGATGTAAGTGTGGAAACACAATGGAAAAGTTTGCACTGTGACAGCAGTAATGTGAGGTTCATGCCTGATTCATCGTGAGTGGTTGATATGTTCTCCATAGTCGGCCAACACAAACATTGACTGCCAACACACAAAAAACGTATTCACATTGCAGAGGAGTGTCATATTTTGTAACCAGTTCTGCTGTGCAGTGGATGGCCAACCTGATGGTGACCCAGAACGTGTGTGTGGTTTTCAGAAAGAAGATGACTTACGACAGGAGTTTGATCAGTACAAAGACGAGATGGCAGACGTCTCTGAGTCCATGGAGATGGCAGCGCTGGACAAAGAAATGGCTGAAGAAAAGGTCAGTGAAGCTGAGAGTGTTACAGCTTCTGCTTCCATTGTGCATGAAGTGTAGTGAAACAGCACTGAGGTTGACATATGACATGCCTTGTTTGTATTAAATGAGAACTGGTCAGCTTCCAATATTTTCATGGTAAAAGCTTTTTTTTTTTTACCGATCTGTTCCAGCGCTTCTCAGTTTGCGCGATGTGAGATTGAAGGTTGAAAGGAATTCACATAAAGAACAAGGCAACTGGATCTTATCACACTGACAGTAAATTTTGTTCACTACTCAGGCATGTAGTCAAGTTGCTTGTACACACATTATGCAGTGGCATTTTATCATCAGACGATAAGCGATGCAACAAAACAAATCTGAAATAGTCACTGGTCTCAATGTGTTGTGCTTTTTGTGTAGTTTACTTTATCCAGAAACACACTGTGGTATGACTAGGGCCTTAGTGTTCCATGTTTGTCATGCCCACAGGCAGAGAGCTTGCAGCAGGAACTGGAATCCAGCAAGGAGAAGCTGGAAGAAATGACTCTGGAACTGGAACTGTTACGTGGAGAGATCAGTGAGAAAGGTGTGTAGAGAGAAAGATTTCTGAAATACATTCTGTGCTGTGTGTGTGTGAGTGTGTGTGTGTGTGTGTGTGTGTGTGTGTGTGTGTGTGTGTGTGTGTGAGAGAGAGAGAGAGAGAGTGTATGTAAGTGTATGTGTGTAAGTGTGTGTAAGTATGTGTGGTGTGTGTGTGTGTATGTGTGTGTGTGAGTGTGTGTGTGTGTGTGTGTGTGTGTGTGTGTGTGTGTGTGTGTGTGTGTTTTGCAGCTCCTTCATCCTTCAGGAAAAAAAAAAGTAGTTTATCCCTTTTTCACAAATTGTTTGAAGCTATTATACTAATGCATTATTAGTGATACAAGTATGTGAGAAGGAATCTTGAAATCCCACAAGTGACTCCAGCAAACACACACACGCACGCGCGCGCGCACACACACACACACACACACAACATTTCTCTCTCTCTCTCTCTCTCTCTCTCTCTCTCTCTCTCTCTCTCTCTCTCTCTCTCTCTCTCTCTCTCTCACACACACACACACACACACACACACACACACACTTACACACACACTTACACACACACTTTCACACTCACACTTACACACACACACTTACACACACACACACAAAAGTGCATGAAGATTGGACATCAGCCCATCAATCCTTTATATTTTGGTTCTAACAACATGCTCATTATAACAGTTTTTTTATGTGTGTGTGAGTTTGCTTTCATTTTATGAAGATGAAATGGTGCTTCTTGTCTGACATCAATGTGCATTTATTCATCTTGCTGAAACGCTGGCATCACTGAAACGAGTGTTGTGATACAGGGTCTGACGGTGTGGCAGCCACCTTTGAGATGAAACAGCTGGAGCAGCAGAACGAGAGAATGAAGGAAGGGCTTGTCAAGTAGGTGTCATGTGTGCACATGCAAGCACGCGTGTATGAAACAACCCATAGATGCAGATACCATTATCATTACCCAGAACTGACACTTTAAACTTTCACTTCAAGTATCTGTCTCAAATTCAACTTGCATTTTTTGGATACTCTTGGAATTGCTTCCCTTATGCATTCCGGTTTCTCCCACCCATTCCTGACACTGTACCCTTTACACAGTCTTCTAACTGCGGCCCGTATATAATCTCCAAACTCCAGTTCCAAAATATTCCCCTTTCTGCTTTCCTCATACATATTCCCAAATGTATTTTCTATACGTTCCCCCTACCTACATCTGCTATGCATTCTCCTAACTGCATCCCATGTAGATTCCCTAATTGCATCCCTTATACATTCCTGACACAGCATTCCAAACACATTCAGGGCTTAAAATCCTCCTCGGATCCGAGAAATTCCTCGGGAAGCCAAAAAATTCCTCGGGGAAAAAAAATCGATTTCCTCGGGGGAAAGAAACCCGATCTAAAACGCCCCAAACGCGTCCGCATTCGCATATGGTTCTGATTCGTATTCGGTTCAAAGTCGCAAACAGCCATTTCGCACCGGTAGCTTTAGGCGCCTAATCTATCAAGATGGCGACTGTGAGAATCATCGAACGTGGAGAGAAGTTTGACGAAAGCGGGATCGAAAACAAATGGAGGTGGGAGTGGACTTTAAAGTCCGTGAAAGTGAGGTCAGATCCCGATGAATTCGAGCGGATCGGTCAACATATTCGAAAGGTTGACGTGCCAGGCAGTGCAAGATGTGTACTGTGCACCACAGACATCGTCTACACTTTCCGCGGGATCGTCGCACTGAAAGAGCATCTTGTCACAAAGAGACACCGCGATCGCTGTGCTGCTGTGCAAGGCACTTCTGGACTTCCAGAAAAGGCCATTGATCCCACCCGTAGTTCAAGTGCAGGACCTACAGACTTGGATCGATCTTTAACACTTGAAGCTGAACATAGGGAGAATCGGTCTTCAAGCAATGTGCCTTCTGCAGTCAGCATCCGTACTACAGAAGTAATTGAAATTGAAATGCCTTCATCACCCAAGAAGAAGAAGCAGAGCACCCTGTCATGCTTCTTCCGACCCCATCCTAAAGATTAAATGGGCAGCTTTCCCCTGCAGACAAGGGGAAGGGGAAGGGAAAGAATATTTCTGCAGCTTGGCTGTGCTTGTCGTAAGAGGCGACAGAACCAGCTCCTCTCAGATTGCTTAGTTCCACATTCCAAATGTGAGTTTTGAATTTTGATAACTGTGTCTCCACCAATAACCATTTTGTTTTGTCTTGATAACCTGTTGGTCTTTTTTATGCTCTTTTCACATGAAATGTGTTGATATAAATATCATTTTAGATTTAGATGTTTAAGACCTTTGTCTTGTCTTTGACAGTGGATTGAATATCTGTATGGATGTACCTTTTCTGCATTAAATCTTGCACTTTTTCTGTGCAATTTTTTTCCCAAAAATAGGGCTCAGAATGAGCCAGAGTGCACAGATTTTGTTCTAGATTTTCAAAATTTTCTGGTGGGGCATGCCCCCGGACCCCCCTAGCAGGGCGTGCCTGCTTCGCAGGCACACATTCGTGGCTTCGCCACTTCAGAAATTTTCCTCTGATTTTTGGATAGACCATTTTAAGCCCTGACATTCCCCTGACTGCATTCCCTATGCATTCCTTGAACTGTATCCTTTATACATTTTTCTGATTGCATTCCCTAAACATTTTTTCCTAACTGCATCCCATATACAGTTCTAAACTGCATGCCTTGTATGATCTCTTATACATTCTCCTAGCTACATCCTTTAAACATTCTCTTAAAATGCATTCCTTGCACATTCCACAGCTGCCTTCCTTAAAACATTCTCGTAACTGTATTCGATGTACATTTCCCTAACTCTTGACTTCCCATAAGAAACAGTGTGTTCTCAGTCCTCTAGCCCATAAGGATTGGCTAGAAATGAGCTAAAAATGAGTATGGTCATTAAAATAATTATATCTTTCTTGTTTGTTGATTGACTGCTTTGAAATTTGGAAGTTTTATGGAAGTGATGTTATTTTTTATACTGAAGTGGTCAAATGTACCCACAAAAAAAATTTGAATGTCGGTATGGTAATTAATTACAGAATAATTAAAAAATGTCAGGTGTGTTCAATAAAGGTTGGAAAAATCAATGTGTGGTGTGTTTGTTAGTAAAACAATGGAGACAGACAGTCACACACATGACCATAGAAACAATACAAGTCAAAGAAAAATGTTAACTGACCTTTATGTAGTCTTGTAATGACGTAATATACAGGTAAGAATCCAAGCACAGAAAATATTTGCACAGTTCCTTGTACAGTATTTTGCACAGTTCTGTTCACAAAGTCACAGTATAACCACAGAAATAAAGTCACATGTGGTCAATGTTCATGTTCTGCACACAAGGAGTAGGATGATGAGCTTCATATTGCGTAATGACAGCGTACACAGTTAAGCACAGGTGGCGAATCTTCATCTGAAATTTCCGATTGTACGTCAGGCAATCACTGGTGTGAACTGAACTAACTCCAGTTCTCACACACACATCACTCTGCTGATCATCTCCAAGCCCTAGCGCATGCTGGTTGCACAAATCTTCGATAAATTCATTGAAAACATCATTGTCGATATGTTTGAAAGACGCCATCTTGACCAGAAAATCTTGGAAAACAACCTTCGTGAAAAAACTTCTTCAAAATTGCAATGTAAACAGCTAGGCTGAAAACCGCGGGCAGAAGGCGGAAGGCGAACGCTTTCCGGATGTCGTTAAACCTTCCTCTCTGCATTAGAGAGTTCTCGCTTCCTTAACAACGGCTCCAAATAAGGCATGTCGGTTGTTGCGGTGTGGTGCGGTTTGGGACTGTGCGGCAGTTGCGGAACGGTGCGGTATGGGAAGTCCAGAGTTAATTGCATCCCTTGTACATTCTCTTCCTGCATTCCATATGCATTTCCCTCATTCCGTCCCATATAAAATCACCCATCTGCATTCCTTAATCATTCTCCTAACTGCATTCCATGTACATTTCCCCGGTTCATCCTTTGTGCTTACTGCATTTTACATACACTTCCCAAACTCCATCACATGTACATTCCCCTAACTACATTCCTGATACATTTTACTTGCGCCATTCCTCATACATTCCGCTCATTGCATGTCTGATACGTTTCCCTTAATGTTTCCCTTAGACATATCCCTGACTGCTTCCCAAATGTATTGTCCTAAGATTATATCCCTGACTGCTACCCAAATGTATTGTCCTAAGATTATATCCATGACTGCTTCCCAAATGTATTGTCCTAAGATTATATCCATGACTGCTTCCCAAATGTATTGTCCTAAGATTATATCCCTGCTTCCCTAATGTATTGTCCTAAGATTATATCTCTAACTGCTTCCCTACAGCCCGATGTGGCCCTTTGCGGTCGGCTGGGCTATAAGCAACATTATCTTATCCAAACTGCTTCCCTAATGTATTGTCCTAAGATTATATCCCTGACTGCTTCCTGAATGTATTGTCCTAAGATTATATCCCTGACTGCTTCCCTAATGTATTGTCCTAAGATTATATCCCTGACTGCTTCCCTAATGTATTGTCCTAAGATTATATCCCTGACTGCTTCCCTAATGTATTGTCCAAAGATTATATCCCTGACTGCATCCCTATTGTATTATCCTTAGGTATTTCCCTAACTGCTTCCCCAGTGTATTGTCCTGACTGCTTCTTACATTGGCGTAAGTGTTGCCTTAATGTATGTCCTGAGTATCTCCTTAACTGCTTCCCAACTGTATTGTCCTAAGGTATCTCCTTAACTGCTTCCCTAATGTATTGTCTTAAGGTATCTCCTTAACTGCTTCCCTAATGTATTGTCTTAAGGTATTTCCATAACTGCTTCCCTAATGTATTGTGTTAAGGTATCTCGCTAACTGCTTCCCTAATGTATTGTCTTAAGGTATCTCCTTAACTGCTTCCCTAATGTATTGTCTTAAGGTATTTACCTAACTGCTTCCCTAATGTATTGTCTTAAGGTATCTCCTTAACTGCTTCCCCAATGTGTTGTCTTAATTAAGTATCTCCTTAACTGCTTCCCTAATGTATTGTCCAGAGGTATCTCCTTAACTGCTTCCCCAATGTATTGTCCAGAGGTATCTCCTTTACTGCTTCCCTAATGTTTGTCTTAAGGTATCTCCTTAACTGCTTCCCTAATGTATTGTCCAGAGGTATCTCCTTAACTGCTTCCCTAATGTATTGTCCAGAGGTATCTCCTTAACTGCTTCCCTAATGTATTGTCCAGAGGTATCTCCTTAACGGCTTCCCCAATGTGTTGTCTCGACTGCCTCTTCTTACCTTGGCCTAACTGCTTGCTGGCTGTCTCAGGATGCGTGACCTGCTGACAACGGAGAAGCAGGAGCGGCAGCAGCTGGAGAAGCGCAGCGACAAGCAGCAGACGGAAATCGCCAGTCTGCAGCGGGATAAGGAGCGCTCTTCTTCACAGGTCACCGACCTCCAGAATGAAGTTATCGAACTGAAAGAGCAAGTGAGGACTTTTTTTTTTTTTTTTTCTTCTTTTTTTTTTGTGGTTACATTGTAGTTACATTTACTGAAGTGACAAAACGAATTGTAGTTGAATTACAGGGTTTTGCTTGTATAGTCTCAAACTTTTGCTCTGTGTGTGTGTGTGTGTGTGTGTGTGTGTGTGTGTGTGTGTGTGCTTAGAATAATCTCAAGACAGTTGCTGGGAGTATTATCTACTTCTTATTTTTAACACATTGTCATAAGGTAGGTAAATATTACATGGAACAATTCTTTGGAATTTGTTTATAGCAAACCTTGAACAAGCGTATCTGAACCAGTCGCGTAGTGCTTGTACAAGGAAAAACCGTTTGCTATGGTGGCACTGGTGTTGTGTTTCAGGTGGACGCGGCCTTGGGGGCAGAGGAAATGGTGGAGAAGCTGACAGAGCGGTACTTGAAGCTGGAGGAAAAAATTGAGGCCTTAGAGGAGGAAAAGAATGACCTGGTAAGTGTGATGGAGGTGTTGGTTTTGAGCGTTAATGACGTGAGGGTTTGGGATTCACATGGAAAAGAACCACTTGATAATGACGTGGAGTTGTCAGTTGTGGGGTTAGACGATAATCAGAAATGTCATCTCACTCACGAAGTCATCATCTTCAAAAGGCATGGCACTAGCTAGAGATTGGTTTTGTAGGAAACAAAAGTCATGCACCCTGGTTTTTTTAGGTGCCTTTTCTACAGAACAGATCTGATGAATACAACAACAAAAAATCAAGAAGTACATGCTTCATTTCAGAGAACACTACAGCTGAAAACTTAGAAAATTTAACATGACCTGAAAGTAGCAGTCACCACGAAATATTTCGTGCTTGCTGAGCTGAGTATAATAGATTTCTAGTGTGAGAGCCTGATTATTAAGTAGGTCACTGATTTCATGAGAGGGTGCCTTCAGTGTGTTTTATCAGCCCAGTTGTTGCTGTTACAAGACTAAGAAGTGAACTTCTGTCACATGACACACGTGTCAAAATGTCTGTCAGACTTGAAGGGTGAATGGTGTTGCAGGAAGCCTTGAATGAAATGAATGAGGAGCTGCAGGAAAATGCCAGAGAAACCGAGCTGGAACTAAGAGAGGAGAGAGACAATGCTTTAGTTCGCCTCAGTGAGGTATGTATAGTTACTGCCTCTGTGTTTGTGTTTGTGTGTATGTGCGTGCGCGCCCAGTTAAAATCCTGTGTTTTGATTTTCCAACCCTACCTCCAGTTCGAACCTTGGATGGATGTAAAATTATTTCACGTTGTATGAAAGATTTGATGTTTAGGATTTCCTGGTGTTTCACATCACTTGAAAATTTTTACGTTTAAAACATGGTCCGGTGCTTGACATCATTTATTATAGGTGATGTTTAGGGTGATATAATGCTTAAAATCACAGAAAATGGCAACAGGTTTCTTCCATGTAAGTACTAAGTTTTGGATGGGTGAAACATTGATGCTGTTCCAATATGGTCTCAGTCCCCCAGTAGCTCTCAGTAACTTGAGATGTTCTTTACTGTGATTGTTCCCCAGGACCCCCTCCCTTTAAAATTTTGTTTTCCCACAACACTCTTGTCCTTTGTCTGCACAACACTTGCCTCTCAACAAAGATCCACTGCCCTTGAAGATCCCTTTGTTGAGGATTTCTGTTGAGCTTTGTTGAGAGGTCCTACTGTGTTTTATCATGTTCTGTCCCATTTTGGGTGACGGTAGTGTTGCTTCTTCACTCCATTTTCATGCTGTCAGTTTTGTGTATAGGATGATGACAGTGTGTGTTATTTCAGGTAGTGTTGCCACTTTACCCATTTCCACACTGTCAAATTTGTGAATGGGATGATGACAGCTATTTCAGGTAGCGTTGCCACTTCACCCCATTTTGACACTGTCAAGTTTGTGAATGGGGTGGTGACAGTTATTTTAGGTAGTTTTACCACTTAACCCATCTTTGCACTATCAAGTCTGACTTAACCCATCTTTGCACTATCAAGTCTGGTGTTGCTGGGTATCGCAAATGTCATTGTGGTTTTTTTTTTCAAGCAGATTCTTCATCTAATTCATCCACACATATTTTCATTTCATGTTTCTAAGTTACAGCTAACTGGTTGATATGAGTCGCTGTCAGCTCTTCACAGGATTGAATTGGTTGGGGAAGGAGTACAGGCAAAGGGGAGGGGGGGTGGGGGGCGGGGGGGGGGGGGGGGATGTAATGATGCAATTGTAATTTTATTGACAGGTAAAGTCTGTTTTCTTTTGGTATAAGGTATAAAACTGACAGATCCACTTGCTGGAATCTTTTTGGTCATGTATACTCATCTTGTTTGCCATTTTGTTTGTTTGTTTTTTGTTTGTTGTTGGTTTGGGTTTTTTTGTTGTTTTTTTTGTTGTTTTTGTTTTCGTTACTTTAGAGTTTCTTTTTCCAAATTCTATTGCAGGCGACATTCGATAATTCACTTTTACCTGTTTGCTGTCTAGTTGTGTGTGGAGTGACCAATAGTAAACAAATTGAGGTGTGTGACCGACAGGCGCAGAGGAAAGTGGACGCCATGCAGGAGACAGTGGCTGACTATGAGACCACCCTCAACAAGTTCCGTGGACTGGTCGCCCAGCTGCAGGTACATCAAGACAACATGATGGCCATAGGCCAGTAACCTACAGCTGTAGGCCGTACTGAGATATTCAGGATCCTAGATCTCTGGAAATCTTTTAGATTTGTGTGGACGGCAGTTCTGTGTCGATAGGTATGAAATTTGATTTGAGGTAAATTCTGTTTGCTATGGTTGGGTGTCGCATTGACAAATCCATTTTTGCCTGAATCTTTGATCATGTTTATTTCGTGATTCTCTGTGTCAGTCTCTCTCTCTCTCTCTCTCTCTCTCTCTCTCTCTCTCTCTCTCTCTCTCCTCGCTCTCTCTCTCTCCCTCGCTCTCTCTCTCTCAGGCTGTTAACACACTTGTCAGGAGCAATGGCTGAAACATGTCGGCATAACGTAGTTCTCACAATGAATTTCCATGAGTATGATGTGCTAGATTTAAATACAGCTTACAGCATTACTTTGATCAGAGTGCTTGTCTTTTTATGCTGAAGGAAAGGTGAAAAACTCTTTTTGGTGTCACTAAGGGGATCTCCTTTGTGGCGGCCAATGCAGCCATATCGGTTAACCCCAAGAACCACTAGGGCGCTCGGCCCTCCTCCGATTCCTTTAAATTCTGCTATGGTCTGACATGGTACAGTATATGACGCCAAAATGGGGAGTTTGTGTTATACTCCCTGTTTGGCTAGTATACTTACCATGTCAGACTCTAATGCCCTCTCTACCTTCCCCGATAGCGCCAAGGTTCTCGGGGTTACCTTGCGCACAGGCCTCGCTGAATGAGGTATAGGAAGCTGACACCGGCTTCTTCCGGGGGCGGAAGTGGGGTGGGAGTCACGTGACTGTCTTATGACTGCATTGGCCACAAAAAATTTCAGCCTGACAGAGCTGGCTAACTGCCGTTGAATGCTATGGTCTGACATGGTAAGTATATTAGCCAAACAGGGAGTATAACACAAACTACCCATATTCCACCCCCTTTGCTGTCAGTGTGGCAGCTTCTCCTTGTTCTGAAAGTTGTGTTCGTCGACCCAGTTGTGTATGTTTTAGGTTTATATTGATGGTTTCCCCGGGAGCATCAGATCATTTAGACAGGGATCAGCAAGGTGCTACTGACATGTTTGCGAGCTCTGCATGCCCGTCATTGTGCAGGCTGGATGTGGCTTTTTAAGGCATGGCAGGAATGAGCGGCATGGGGGTAATACTGCTGAGAGCAAAGATGTTGTTGTTGTTGTCGTACCCTGGCTAAAAGACTCCAGGGATCGTCTGAACAGCTGAAGCACTTGAACACTATGGTACAAATGCATCAGCTAGGGATGAGAATATTACGTGTGTGACTGTTTTTGATTACCCTGCCACATGGGCAGCCACACTCCGACTTTGAGGGATTTTGGAGACTGATAATGTTATGCTAGGAGCTTGTCACGACTGAAGACAGTCCCTGCATAAATATGCAGAGCTTAACAACAGAGGCGGACAGAAAAATAGAACTTTTTCCTGCTTGGAATAGCTATTTTTTTCTTTAATGATATACATATAGAGAGAGAGAGAGAGAGAGAGAGAGAGAAATATTAGCTGTCTTCGGTATATGAGTCCTATCTCCATCCTGCTTGTTGCAGTACCTCCATAGGGAGAGAAAAGTGATGATTGCAGGATGAATTTGTGTGGAGAGGGCAGTAACCCAGCTCTGACAGGGAAGGTAACTCTGGTCAGCCTGATTCACCGTCTTTCTATTTTACTGCTCAGGGATCCATGGTCTCATTAGCTTGAGAGGGTGGTGGTGGTGGTGGTAATGGTTTGGGAAGGGGGGGGGGGGGTACTCCAGCAGGAGACTGTAACATTCAGTCAAAAGGTTAGCAAGTGAAGACAGTTGGCAAGTTCCGATGGGGGGTTGGTGGTAGTATGGGGGTTTTTGCGTGTGAGTAACGTTTCCAACGCTTGTGTGCAGGAAGCCAACAAAGAACTGCGCAGCAAACAGTTGGAATCTGAAACAAAGGCAGAGACGCCGAGCATCGAACTGTTCGATTTCAAGGCCAAGTTCGCTGAGACTAAAGCTTTTGCTAAGGTGGGTCATCAGGCATCGGCCTCTCTCTGTCTCCGTCTCTTTCTCTGTTTCTGTCTCTTTCTGTGCGTCTGCCTCTCTCTCTCTCTCTCTCTCTCTCTCTCTCTCTCTCTCTCTCTCTCTCTCTCTCCCCCGTTCCTCCCCATCCTCCCCTCCCTGCCCCCTCCTCCCCATCCCCTACTTGTCACCCCCTGCTCACACTCTCTCGTTTTATGACAAATCTTTCCATATGCTAGCTGCAGTAGAGCTAGCATCTTCTCTCAGGGGGCAGAACAAAGAAGAGGGAGGTAAGAAATTGGTTTGCCGGCTACCACCATTGCTCTCCCCCTCTAGTTACAAACACATCAGGTCATTCTAGAGCTGCTTTGAACTGGCCCTAATGGTCACTGGGCTATACGTAGTAACAATGACATGACTTTGTGCTCCTTGAAGTTGGATGAATGGTGTAGCATGTGGCATCATTAAAGACAGAAAGCAGCCCACATGTTTCATACTGGCATGGTGTCTGTGGTTGGCTGTATTTGCACATAGCCATGTAGGATCCACAGTTCAGGGGTTTTTGGAACCAAATGGATATGAACCTCGTGTTTCTCTGTGTGAGTGTGCATGTGTGTGTGTGTGTGTGTGTGTGTGTGTGTGTGTGTGTGTGTGTGCATGTGTGTGTGTGTGTGTGTGTGGTTTGTATGTGTATGAGCGAGAGTGTATGTGTGTGTGGTCTGTGTGTGTGTGTGAGCGAGAGTGTGTGTGTGTGTATGTTTGTGTGTGTGCATGTATATGTGTGCATGTGTTCGTGTCGTTGCTATATATTGTATATATATGTGTGTGTGCGCACAATCTTTATTAACACGTGTATCTATGTGCAGACCATTGACATGGAGCTTCGGAAACTGGAAGTGCTTCAGGCCACATCCCACGTGAAGATGCTTCTCTCCTTCATGCCTGATACTTTCCTTGGGAGGGGAGGTAAGAGGAGAGCCTTGTCTGCTGGCACTGTGCCAGTGTGAGTCTAGATGTGGCTGTGGATTGGGGGAAAGATGGTTGGAGGGGGGGTGGGGAGGGGAGATGTGAAGAGGAAAGGGTGAGAATGAGTGTCATAGCTTTACTGAAAAGATGTGGAGTACAAGGCAAAAGAAAAAATAACAACGGCAAAAACAGAAAGAAAAATAAAAATGGATTGGATTACTGCTGCTGGAAAATGTGGGGATAATGTTTTATGTATGCCTGTACCTTTTCGCTGCAGGTACTGGATATCATTGCTTATGTCTTAATTGCACATAAATTTTTCAAAAAGTAAACACACATACACACACACACACATACACACACACACACACACACACACACACACACACACACACACACACACATTCAACTCACACACTCGCACACACACACACACACACACACACACACTCACACACAGACACATACACACACACACACACACACACACACACACACACACACACACACACAGAGCATGACTGAACATATGACTAAGGACTGGTGTTGTCAATTGTCTCTCCACAAGATGTCTCAAAGACTTTTGGATAATTCTTCACATTTTGCAGGGAAGTTGGTTGGCTCAGATTCTACAAGGGAGGTAATACTGCTGTCTAGCCGCAGAGCTGATGAATTTTCACAGGTAGACAGTTGGATGTTGCAGGAGCGGTGTTAGAGAACACGCAGCACGCATTCCATCCATGTGCATTAGTTTGTTGTTGTTGTTCTGTCTCATTTTCTGTGCCTTCCCTGCTGTTGCCCCCCCCCCCCCCCCCCCCCCACGCCACTCACCCCCCATCCCTCACCCTCACTCCCTCCAGAGGCGTTAGCACAAAGCCACTCATTCCTGCTGCTCCCTACATAGCACACCCAGGTTGATACTGCGGCAGCCTCAGCACTGCAGTCCGCAGGAAGCCAGTCGTCAAGAGGCAGTCTATCAGAGGAGACCTGCATTCGTGCTAGGTCACTCAGACAATGCTAAGCTGTTGACTGGGCTACCAGCAACCTGAATTGCAATTGTGTGACGTTCAGTGGTGCCTGTTCTAACTGTGCATACATAGGTCACCACTTACTAAGCTTTCTGCTGTTATCAGTGATTGTTTATTTGTGAAGCCTGAACACGGTGACAGCCCTGATATGGCCCTTTGCGGTCAGCTGGGCTACAAGCAACACTATCTCTCTCTCTCACTTGTGGAACCAGCATGCATTAGTGACCCCTTCCTGAGGGGCCATCACATCCTTCAGACGAAATTGTGAGTGTGAACTGACAAATACTACAAGTTTGGCACACCGTCACCACAGGCATGGACAAAAGAGATGAAAGGAGACAGAAACGGAGGTCACCACAAGAGCACGGCAAGGCAGGCTGCAGAATGCGGACTTTTCTTAACTGATGGAGAATGAGGGCGGGACAAAGATGATGTTGTGGGGTTCCTGGGAGACTGTGAAAGACCTGTACTCTTCCTTTCATAATAGTGTCAGTTTCATCAAGGAGGTGTCACTGCATGCTGACTAGTCCATATACACTGCACCACATCCGCTAAGTTTTGAAACCATACCGTGTATGATTTAAAACTGATGGATAAATAAGTTAATGATTTAGATGAGAGGATTTAAGAAGAGGGCGTCATGGCTACGACGTAGCAGATGTCAGACCTAGGCATTAGCCCAACGCGTGGTCAGACCCTTTATGTTATGACGTGGTTGTACTGTGTAGTGTGTATGTGAAATGGGTTAAATGGTGCATTGACTGTGGCAGGTGACCATGATGCTGTGTCGGTGCTGCTGATGGTGCCAAGAATCATCAACAAAGCAGAACTCCTGGCATCCCAGGTCAAGGAGAAGGTTGGTGAACCCTGATCGTTGGGTCGCATGAGCGATGACTTACTGCTGTTTGGGACATGCTTGTTTCTTGTGGTTTATCGCCGAGTTTTGTAGGGTTTTAATAATTGGTCCCATTTTTTATTGGGAAGTTTTGTTAGATTTTTAGTTATCGGTCTGACTTGAGTGTGTTTTTCTTCAATGTTTTTGTGTCCATTTCTTTAATGAATATTTCCACAATGTTTTGTTTCAATGTCTGCTGTGCTGATGCTAACTACCCGTGACTTGATGACTGATGGAAATGTTGATGATCAAGATACTTTTTATGCCTATTGTGCGTTGGAGTGCTGTGATAATATCCATGCCTTCGAAGGTAATGCCTTAGAGAGGATCTTGTGTGTGTGTGTTTCTGCGTGCGTGTTTGTGTGTGTGTGTGTGTGTGTCTGTCTGTCTGCATGTGCACATGTGTGTGTGTGTATGTTTGTGTGTGTGTGTGTGTGTTTGTGTGCGTGTGTGTGTATGTGTGAGTGTTTGTGTGCATGTGTATGTGCGTGTGTGTGTGTGTGCGCGCGCGCGTGTGTGTGTGCTGTCAGTTTGAGGTGGTGGAGAAGCTGGAGAAGGACCATGTGCTGAAGGGTTCCAGAGCGGAGCAGTGCAGCTTTGCCAACCACCTGGTGCTACAGCTGGCCTCCCTGCAGGCCTCCATGCACCAGTATGAAAGGTGAGGGCACCAGGACCTCTGGATAGAGAGAAAGGGGAAGATGCCTCGCTTGTTTCTGTGAGAGAGAGAGAGATGAAAGTAGAGAGGGGGAAGGATTGTATTTGTCTACGTATTGAGGTGAGGGTGTTGGGAACTCTGGTTGAAGAGAAGGGGAGGATCGCTTGATTTCCGTGAGAGAGAGATACAGATACAAATACAGATTATTTATTGATTACTGGCCGTGGCTCCTTATGAAGGGGGTGGGTTAAACATAGACAAACACGATCGCATATACATATTGAACAAAATGAAAACAGTGCATTATCAAGAAGACGCTATGCTCCGGTGTTTCAAAGCTTTGTGTAAGTACAAGGTCAACTTTTTAACAACATTCTCTTTAGCACGAGTCATGAGTAAGATGAGTCTGAACACAGATGTGAGAGAGCGAGAGGGAAGTAGAGAGGGGGCATGAGTGTATTTGTCTAAGTATTGAGGGTGAGGGGTTAAGTATGAACCAGTTTACCCTGATTCTTGGAGTGAAAGACAGTACTGTTACATTTTGAACCAAATTCTGACCAGTGCGTGTTTATAGTCCAGAGCGCCCTGTAAAAGGTTATATCCTTTATCATACCCACCTGCGTATGCCAAGTTGAACCTATGACCCACCGTCATGATCATCATCAGTGGCTACACAGAACAAAGAATCCTGCACATCAGTTCAATTCTCATTCCACGTGTGCCAGGTTCATGTAAGGTCACCACATGTGCATGTCCTAAAGTATAAAATATGTTATAGTGCACACCTGTTGTCTTATATTCCAGATTACCTTGAAATAGATACTCCAAAGCACTTTGAAATAGATTTGTTCTTAAAAATGAAAAGGTGTGTTCCATATTCCGAAGTACTGTAAATTATATTCTAAAAGATGAAAGGGTGCGTTCTACATTTCAGAGAATCTTGAAATAGATTTATTCTTAAATTTGAAAGAATGCACCTTAAACTCCAAATCACCTTGAGACAGACTTATTCTTACAATGAAAAGATGCACCCTTAATTCCAAAGCGGTATTTATGTGTGTATATGTGTGTTTTCTAATTATGTCACGATGTGACAGCATTGATCACTTTTAAGTTAAGATAAGCAAAGAAGAAAAATGTGAAGAAGAATGTGGGAAACATGTTTTAATTAAGGCCTAGCTAAAAGACGTGTAAATAAAGGAATGTGTCAGAATAAATCCGACTTTTCTATCACCCTGTGCATCAGTGGAGTGGAGATGAACATCTTAGATGCACCCGTTTTCAATAATCCCTGGAGGGTTTATGAAGAAGTGTAATCCAATGTGTCTAGTGCCCTCAACAACTGTGGAGTAGACCTGTTCCTGAAGGTGGGCACGCTGCTGCCAGAGATGTCTGCGCATGAGAAGACCCTAGACCACTACATCGAAATGCTCCGCAAGGACCAGGTGAGATGCTGACGCTGGTCTACTTCTCTGGGGTCTTCTCTGGCCAGTTAATCTCAGTTACACCTCTGGCTGTTGTCTTCATTTGTGTGGTGTGGAGCTGGGAGTGTAGGTGGTGCTGAGTCTGCTAACTCTACCAAATGTTGCTGGAATTTCCTTAAGTCTGCTAACTCTACCAAATGTTGCTGGAATTTCCTTATCGTAAAACCTTTCCTGAAACCCCGAGTTGGTGGAGGCATCTAGAATGTCAAAATGTTGTTTGCAAAGAAATGTGTGCTTTATGCGGCGTTTTTGAAAGGACTGATGAAATATTGCAGGGAAAAAAGTCAAAGTGATATTCCATGATTGTCACTTTCATGCAAAAGAAAATACATATTCTTTTTAAGCTGTGCACTGATCAATGAAGTTGTAGTGTGTTGAAAATTCTTTTGGCTCAAAGCCAAACTGCCCCCTATGTCCCCAGGTTCCTGAATTTTAACTGCAGAGGGTTAGCAGTTATTGTAGAGTGTGCGTATTTATTCTCCTGATTAAAGCAGAAACATCAGCAAAGAGTAATTGAAAACTGATTCGTGCTCTACTTAAGAGTTCTGTTGATTTTCATCCACTCACTATTTTCATCAAACCTGTTGTTCGTGTTCTGGGCAAAATTGTGTTGAGGGTTTGTGTGTGGCTATGAGCTTTTTCAAGGGCATGGTTAATCACCCTGAAGAACCAGAGGGCCAGTGCTTTTTTTAGACAAATGAAATTCCATTGAACAGAAGAAGGTATGACACAAACAAACTGAAATTTGCTTTGACAAGCCTTGTCTACACACATTCGGCAAGAATGAAGGATACCGTCTTTACTTCTGCAGCGCTTGGTAACATGAAAGGGAGAGAACCACATGCTGTTCTTTCTTTGTGTGTTGTCACATCTTGTCCTGTTGCATCAGTCTTCCATCCCATCAGTTTGTCAGGTTCATGGAAGTCCATGCAGTACCTTTGAAAATGGTGAAGACTGATGATCTCCAGGATCAGTGTTAGGAGCTGGCATGCCTGTTCCCTAACCTCTGTAAGAAGTCATGCGTGGCAGAAATCACATCGTCCATGTCTGCTTTATGGAGGAAACGGAAACAATAACAGTTAGCGTATGTTTTGCCTAAAACCAGAGTGTGGCATCTTGAACGGCATCATAGACATTGTCAGCCTTGAAAAAAGTTTACTGGTGACTCAAAATGAAAAGTTTGTCATTCAGAACATGACCTTTCGTGACTAGGTATTCTGATCTCAGTGCAGGATCTGTTAACGAGACGACAACATGAAAATGTGACGTCTGTTCATGCTGTGTGCCATAAAATGTATGTGGAAAGAATGCATATAATCTACCTTGTCTTGTTTTTGTCAGTTCTTGAAAGACAGCTCCTCCACCCCCACCTTTACTTTTTTTTGTTTTTTGTTTCTTTTGTTTCCTTTTTTTTTTGTAAAGGTGGTTTTGGGGGTGGGGGGGGGGGGTGTTCTTCCTTTTTCTCGAGCTCTCACACACCATGCAAGTCTGTATGTTGTATTGCTACTAATGGACATTTTCTTGCTGACTTTTTGTTGTTGTTGCTGTTCTCCGACCTTCAATTTTTTTCACATCTTTTTTCTATACTTTTCGTGGGTCCTCCATCCTCCCATTTTTTTTCCTTTTTTTTTTTTTTGTTTTTGTTTTTTAAATATCAACTCTAATTCACCCTGTAAATCTGTATGTTGTTTTACCAATGGACATTCTCATGTGAACTTCAGTATTTTAGCGTTTGATACATAGCATCTGGGTTTATTGATGTGCTAATGTTTGGTGTACTGACACATTCATTCTCTTTGTTGCAACATTTGAAAGACAGTTGTGACTTTTTTTTCATCCCATTCTATTTTTTCCCTCTTGATACCTAAGGGAGCAAAGCAGTCCAGCCATGGAAGCAAGCAGTGCCTCAGTTTGCCTCACCAGTCACAGAAAGCGTTTAAAGAAACTGCTGTAAATACTTAACGGAAATAAACCAGAGCAGGAGATGCATATGGGAACGGCCAGTAGTTGTAAACTTTTATGAGCTGAAAGAAACTTCTGTGTGTTGCTGACACCTTTTCGAACATATCTTTTCTGTACAAGCTCCTGGAGAAGATGTGTGCTAAGGTGATTTGACTTTTTAGTTATCAATTCATTGCTTATTGCATTTAGGATGATCAGACATACACACAGATATGTTCTTGAGTGTACAGTCACACACACACACACTCACACACACACATACGTGCATGAACGCACACACACACATACACGCATGAACGCACGCACACACAAATGCACGCGCACATGTACACACACACGCACACACACACACACACACTACACACACACACTCACACACATACACTCACACACACATACTCGCACACACACACACACACACACACACACTCACACACTCAAACACTCACACACATACACTCACACACACATACTCACACACACACATACTCACACACACACACACACACACACACACACACACACACTCACACACATACACTCACACACACACACACACACACACACACACACACACACACACACACACATGGATACACTGACATGGAAAAATACAGTATTTTCAACACATTATCGTTGGCATTACAGTTGGACGAGACTGTCTCTTTGGAAATGCTGAACAAGTCCATTGCCTTCTTCCAGGTATGTGCAGTTGTGATGCATGGTGTGTATGTGAATGTGAGTGTGTGTGTGTGTGTGCATGTGTAAGTGAGTGAGTGTGTGTATGTGAGTGTGTCTGTGTGTGTGTATGTAAGTGTGTGTGCGTGAGTGAGTGTGTGTGTGTGTGAGTGTGTGTGTGTATTGGTGTGTGTACATGTGTATGTGTATTTATTTGTGTAGGTATGCATTTAAGTTTTCTGTTTTCAATTTCCTGATAAGCGTCCACTCTGCAGATCCATTCTTGCAACATTCCCTGTATGACAGTTCAGTAATGTTTGAAATCTTGTGCAGTTGGATCATCATTATATGTCTCATTTCAGTGGATGAAAGTGCTTAATGTTTATTACAAATCACATGTGATTTTATGGTGCCAAGTGCTTATTATCTGCAATCACGAAAGGAAATCTTGAATGAGGTAGGGAATAGTAAACAGTAAATAACGAACAAGGGGATGTCTCCTTGTTTATTCGGCGTGTTCTGTGTTGGCATTTCTGCGAGGTGATTTGGTGTCGTAATCAGCTTTCGTTTGAGTTATGGGCATGTAATTATTTCATTGTGATAGGAAGAGTTATCATACTTGTTTGTTACATCTGCAGTCATGTCTTAGTGTGTGTAGCACTCTTTTCATGTGTTCCTTACTCCCATTCTCCTCTCTCTTTGATTACGGCCTCAGACAAGCTGATGCAATGCAGCTGTATATATTAGTGTACACACTCACTGACAGTCCCTTGAGGTGACTGTAACTGTCACACTATTCATTCATTCACTCAAAGTATACCTGCAAACTTTTCATTGAATTCGACTCAGACTTCATCTGCCAACTCAAGGACAGTCGTGTTCACCTAACCCAAGAGTGGATCAGCCAAAATATAATGGATCAACCAAAATGTTGGTTATCAAGAATGGACTGATCGGCTCTACCAGCAATAGCTGACTGATCTAAAATTTGGTTTACCCAAAAATTCTGCTAACCAAACAAGAAAGTTACAGGTGTGTCATTTTTCTCATTTTCTTTGGCTGGAAGTCGCCGACTACTTTTGGCAGATTTTACTTAGGTGACCTGACTGAAGACGTGGAAGCTCTGGACTGTCTAGGGGATATTATGGTTACCCAGACTGCAACATGTCCACACTGGTTCGGTCTACTTCATCTGCCTGCCCCAGCCCTGATGTGGCCCTTTGCGGTCGGCTGGGCTATAAGCAACATTATCTTATCTTATCTGCCTGCCCACCCAATACTTCACCCTCTGTTCTTTGTTCAAGTTGCCTTCAGTACTATTTGATTTATATGCAAAAAATTTTTCTTTCTAGTTTTGGGATGCCAGAGTTTTTACTAGGTGGCGCTGTTAGTCCTCCCTTATGGGGCTTCTCCTTTTCATTATCCTGCCAATGTTTTTATCTTTTCTGGGTTTTGCATGCTTATTGCCGATTTGAGCTTTTGAGGGAGAGCTCAGACTCTGTATTTTGCCTCTAGACTATTGAGAGAGACCTTTCTTATAGGCCTTTTTAGCCTGTGGCGCTGAGTTCTTGGCCAGGAACTGTGCAGAGATATTCTCATGTAGATAGTAAGAAGGAAAAAATGTCAAGGGAGCATTCTCTCATCGTCGTTTTCAGTGTTCAGGCATTTGTTTGGACAGGCAGGTTTGAGGAAAAGAAATTTTAATACTGAAAGTAGTTTTATGATACACTTCCTGTCCAGACACTAGCACATCTTCCCATTTCCCTGATTAGTAGGGAAAGGTGCGAAAATGACCTAGTTTTAATATGGCACAGTCTTAGGAACTCACAAAGGGCAATCACTCTGGTTGGCCTGTCTGGCATTGAGGTGAAATTAACTCCATGCTCTCCAAATTTTATAGTATGGGGGATCCTGATGATATGGCGTTGTTCCACGCCAAGTGAGGTTAAGACATTTGTGTAGATAGGCAACTATATGGTAAAAATTAGGTTTAGTCGTAAAATTGCTTATCATCTAAAGTGTGGATTTTAATTTTTCTAATTGTGCAGCAACTGTACACGGTTCACCTAGCCAACGAACGTGTGGACTGCACCAACCTCATGTGTGACGCAGTGCGCAGTGTTCTGAGCGCCTGTGACTGCATCAACATCGACATCAGCCGCCTGAAGATCCTCCTCATGGTGCGTCAGACTCGGTGACATGGCTTGAAGCAGCAGCAGTGGTGGGCAGTTCATCAAACATGACATGGTCATTGTAAAGTAGTCAGAAGCATTTTCCTTGTGCATATGGGGATATGATAAAAAGTCTGAAGTCTGAAGTCATAATATAAAACCACCTAAATGGTTGTCCTCTAGAGCTAACGAGTAACTTTGGATTATGGAAATGATCAAAATTGGAGTTTTTGGTAGATTTTTGCTTCTGGAGTCATGCTTCTTTACAATACAACATTGGAAGCATATACTTTATACAGACTGCATGGAAAAGAAAGTATTCTTCCCTTTTAGGCACCGTATTATTCGAATCTCCACTGGTTTCGGTACAGGGGGGGTTTCCCTCGGAGTTAACATTGGTTCTGACTCCATTTCCCATACAGTGTTTCGAATGAGACTATAAACTGAGGTTCCATGTGTGAACGCACACATAACGTCTTGCACACACATAAAATCCCAACTTTCGGAAGAGAAGGCCAGTTTGGCCATTGGTATGGATGACATGTTGCACATAGCATGCACCTTCCCTAAAGTTGGAGTATGGCTGCCTTAATGGTGGGATAAAAAACGGTCATAGACACAAAACTCCACTCCCTTTGTTTGGTAGATGGGATTAATCCTTGCCTGTCTATACAGGGAGTGTCCGCAGGAGTATCAGCCTGCGTAAAAAGCACAGTATGGGGAAGCTTTAAACGTACTTTGCTTGAGAGAAAAAAAAACAGTAGCTCTGACTTTGTTTTCTTTGTGCATAGTTAGTGATGAAATGGGGATCAACAATAGTGAGTTCATAGATGGCAGGAATTACTACACAATGTGGGCAGTAGATAGATGGTGAGAATCATGAAACATGCTGTGACATGAGTTGATGGAATTTCCACAGAAAATGTGGGCATGGCATCAAATGCAGATCTTTGATTTCAAGGGAGCAGCTTGGTAAAAATTAGTGGAGGATTTAGATCATTTATTTGGGGGGCTGTCTTTATCAAGGAATGGAAGTTTGATTCACGTCTTCTATGTTGTTGTTGTTGTTCAGACCGGGGAGGAGCAAAGCGAGTTCTCCATCCTGATGAGAGACTTGGAGACCTGCAACAACGATACCGTGTATGTGCCAGAAAGGTATGTAGATAACACACATTTCCCTCTCATTTGCGTTTATGTCCATTAGTCTTTGGTCTTTAGTAACTTGCATGCCAAGGATTGCATACATGGATTTTATAACAGGACTTGGTTTTTCTTTCTTTCCATGATTTGTGTCCCTCACTGAGCTTCTGTACTGTTGAGAAGACATGTTTACCAAAGAAAAAAATTATCTGAAAAAGATCTAGAATATAGTATTGTAACATTATGTTGGCGACACTTAACTGCTTGTAGTAGTCCGCAAGTAGTAATTCTGTAAATATAGGAAAAGACATACGAAAGAGGGTGAATGCTGCAAGTAGCTTGACTGGGGGTTCGATGAGACTGAATGCTTGTTGTTAATTGGTTTACTAATTGTGAGTTTGGCGTCATATACTGTACCATGTCAGACAATAGCATTCACGGCAGTTAGTCTGCTCTGCCAGGCCGAAGTTTTTGTGTGGCTAATTGTGAGTTTTCCAATGGCTTGGTTGATATGCTGGTTTCTGAAGATGGGGGTGGTTGTATGTTTCAGGTCAAGCGCCGATTGCCTCAGGAGGGATCTGCAATGGCCACGCCTCTCAAGTTTTTGAAAGAGGTGGAACATTTGTGTGTTTGGAAAGTGTACTGACCGCAGATTTAGTTATTGCTATGTTAATTTTGACACAGTTTCGCTACATTTGTTAAACCAGAAGAAATTTCTAGCATTCTAGTGCAGGACATAGTTAATAACATGTCATTGAAAAGACATTAGTCTTACATGAGTAAAAAAAAAAGAAAAAGAAAAAGAAATACAGCCGTAAAAATACCGGTTTGTCATGAACTAATTGTTATGTGTTTGCAAGCTTTCTCTTATTTTTTGACAGTTTTATATGTGACAAACGCCTTTGGAAGATACTATCAGCCTAAACAAATCGACCACTCAAAGTCTTTATATTATCTTTTTTTTTTTCTTGTATCAATCATGGCAATCTTGCACTGAAATTGAGAAGATAAATGATTGCTCATTCCTCGTTTTCATTGTTCAGAACGTTGTTTATCTTCCCTGAAGAAGACCTAAGAGGTCGAAACGCGTCATGTTTTGTCTTGTAATTCGTTTCTTCCCTGTTATCTGGCAGACTTAGGTTAAATCTCGTTCAAAATTTTTTATCAATGACAGAACCAGTAAATAATGTTTATTTTTCTTTTAGACATGTGCAGCAGACGTGTGATGGGGTGGTGTATTTGCAGACCCAGGATCTTCTGGTGGACTGCTGCGCCAGTGTGACGCGTGTCGTCCTCACCCTGCAGGCCGTGGCCCAGGGAGCCATGAACCAGGCCTCCATCATGACAGGTAGGTTCTTCCATACACGCTGCCTCTTTTCCCCTCTTTTGCAGCGTATTGGTGGCCATACTTTACGATGGGTTTTGACACTGTAGATGGTCTGGAAGTGTGGGGCAAAAGAGTAAGTCTGCTGTGGTTTGGTATTACTGGTTTTGTTGGTTGGAATTTCAAGGGGGTTTTTTTCTGTTTGTTTGTTTTTCAGTTCTACATAAGTTGGTTTTTTTCGTTGTGGCTGTGGTTAGATTTATCAACCTGTTACAGTTTGGGTGAGCAGATTACAGTTTTCACAGAACGTGGGTGATATTGAATGTTCTTTGAGAATTTATCTGGAAAGAAAAGGGGGTTCAGTTTCACAGACTGATATGTATATGTTTCTTTTTGTGTTAATATTGTCAACTTTTAAAGATATTGTCGTGGGTGTATATATATAGGGTATATATATATATATCTATAATCAAAGTGTACATTCAGTGGGTGCCGTATTGTACACATATAACTTGTTGTTGTCCTCAGATAAGTGTATTATCATGATGTTTGTTGTGTTCACTGAATAGTCAGATTACACTTTGTAGCAACTGTGTTCTGTATTGCAATTTCCAGTCTCCATAAGATGCAGTGGTGATCTGGCATTCCATAGTTTGTTAAAAGCATGCTCTGTTATTTCTTTTAGTCCAAACTGTTTAAAACTCTTTCTTTTAGTCCAAATTATTGAAAGCACTTCTTTATCATGCAATAAAACATTATAAAGGAATTGTTGGGGGGAAAAAAGGAAGAGACCCACATCAGTTAAATAACTTTTTTCTAATATAATCTTTTTTTTTTCTCAGCAGTTAAATCATACTTTTTATTCACTACCTGTCTGTATCAGCTCATACAGTTGATACTTGACAGCATATTGTACCGTAGTTTGACAACCTTTTCCACGCTTTCTCTTTGCTTTAGGTAAACATCCAAAATACATTCATGAAACGCAATTCAAGCTTGAGCCTGGATCTTTGATCTACTGTTGCATCGTTAGTCTTTGACAGGAGTCGGTATATCCAGGCCTTGTGTGTGTTATAGCCTTTTTCCAGGCTGCCTGATCTTCCATCCTGATGGACAGCCACACCTCTCTTAAATTTAAAACATGTAAAAGAACCCACTCCAAGGTCTGGGAAGCATCCACCACATAAGCTTTTACCAGGAGTGAGCAGCCAGTTTCTTTCAGCTGGCAAATGGTGATTGCAGATCTCTCCTCCATGGGAATTCGATGCTTGACATTTGTCGTTTCTCTCTTTCTTTTTCATGATGGTCACATGTACACTACTCACACACATTCAAAGTATTTCATTTTGATTTGTAAGCAAGTGATATTCTGTGAGTAATATTGTGCTTCGTGGGCCAGAAGTTATGGTATTTGTGAACAGGTGAATTTTTACAGCAAAATCTCTGTCTCGGTGTTTCGCTCATTCCTCTGACTCATTCTGTCTGTCACTTTGTCTGTCCGTCTGTCTCTCTCACATTTTCTCACTTCCCCTCTCTCTCTCTCTCTCTCTCTCTCTCTCTCTCTCTCTCTCTCTCTCTCTCTCTCTGTCTCTATCTCTCTCTCTTTCTTTTTCTCTCATTCTTTCTCTTTTTCCCACTCCCCCCTCCCCTCTGAGCTGTCATGTTCATTTCTTTTGTGACTGTTGATAATCTGATCAATGTTGTTTCCATGTTTTAGGAGGGAAGCTTGTTGAGTTGGAAAATTTAAAGGGTAAACTGCTTGTCTGTGGCTTGCTGTAGTCTTGACATGTAGCGTGCAACAGAACACCGTCACTAGATGTTTTCATCCTCTCCTACCTGGGTTTTTTTTCATATTTCTTCATGATCATTACTTGACCAACATAGCTGAGTGTTAACTGCATTTCAGTGCCACTCGGTACAACCTTAGTGGATGGAATGCTGCCTTGGATGTTTTCAGTTGAATTTTGAATCCTTTTTTTTTCTCTTTATTTTCTGTGTGATAGTTTTCAATTGCTTTTGATAGTGTTTTTTTTAACTGCTTTGGGAGGGTTAGTGTGTACTTGAAAAGAAATGAAGGACCCTTATACATTTGCTTATAAATTCATATTTGCTCTTAGTAGCATGCTTATTTGTGTGGCTTCGCAGTGTATGGCAGGAAAAAGGATGATGCTGGCACGTGGAAATCATGATTATGGTAGTGGGGGGGGGGGGGGGAACTTCGTCTCATGGCAAGATTTGAATTGCACACAAAATCGATTTTAATTTTTAAGTGATAGCAGACAGATATGTTTTACAGTTGCATTTACTGGACAGTTGAGTTTTCCGATGAATGCGCATATTTTGTGCTAATTTTGATTTCATTCAAACAGTTGGATTTGGGGGAAAAGATACCAACTTTTTTTTTAAGCGTATGAAATAGAAAGTGGTCCATATTTTCTTTTAAGTAATCTTCCCTCTTTAGAGCACAGATAGTCATGAAATCCATCCATCTGCATTGTCAAAGTTTTGGTGATGGCCAGGCAAAGTGAGCATTGTGAGGAACACAGACAGACATCACCGTGTTTTCCGTTCATCAAAATGTTCACATGGACTAATGAAGTGTGACTTGTAAACTGTGCATCTGCCAGACAGTTCTAATGAGAGTATCACAGAACCTTGGCACACAGTCTCACATGGGGTTCCTCCCCCTCCACCTTCCTGTCTCTGTCCCCCTTTCCACTACACCTTAGATGAGTGTATAGGTGTTATTTTTGCACTGCAGCGCAACAAAAGAGACAGGCAGGGAAATCCTGCGCCAGCAAGCAAGAGCAGGTGTCCCACATTGCTTGTTCACACTGTCACTGTACATTCTGTGCACACGTCGGCTTGATCAGCCACCTGCATATCCACAAATCATCTCACCCCCCCTCAACCCCAAGGTGACTGAAGTGTTTCTCATCAGTTGGGTGGACGAACAACAACAACAGGTGTTATCTTCGGGGGACGAGACCGTTGACAGTGGTCCTGCAAGCTGTGTGAACCCAGTGCATGTAGAAGAACCCTGGGCAGCAAGCTTGTCTGGTGTGGAATTCTGCTGAAATACCAGCCAGAAGAAATGTATGCTGCAGATGTAGATACTAAATAAGAAAAGAACAGGAGAAAGCAGGTGATACTGCAGCATTGAGTAAGCATTAGCATCAGTCCGGTCACAGACCTAATAGGTAAAGAAAAAGAAAGAGAGAAGCTTGCACAGTTGCAGTTGATATTTTGTAAATGTAGTTTCAATACTTTTATACGACTAATACAAAGGGACCACACTGTTCCTTACGCAGTGAAGAGGTCCATTTAAGAGCATGCAAGAGGGATAAGGAATTCAAAGAAATATGCTAACCCTGTGAATGGTTGGCATTTGTGGTCAAATATTAGTAGTTTACAGTCTGCATTTAAACGACAGTGCTGCTATGTTGGCATTGTCACCTGCTTTGGAAATGCAGTGATTGTAAGCTGCTTATGGCCTTGGTACCTTGACAATATTTTATCTTTTCCTTTTTTTTGTGTGTGGATTTAGCATCCCTTGTTTTCACGTCATTGATTGATAAGACCACTGTCAAAATGGTCCAAATACCATGTGTCTCCGTGAAATTTAACAAACAAAATCTCAGCAGTGTTGCAAAATTTTACATGTTATCATACTTAAAAGACAAAATGTTTGCAGTGGTTGTGTTTCTCCAGAAAGTTATACTTGAAATAACTCGTGACGATTAACGAAAATGTCGGGATCATAGGAATGACAGTGAAGATACCGGATCATTGTGAACGATCATATTAAATAAACAAGAAATTGTGGAAGGATTGTGCTTCTGTGGATAAAAGCTGTTTTTAACGTTTCGTCCTGAAGGGATTTCCTCTGTGGATAAAAGGTGTTTACAACGCTTCATCCTTTAGGGATTTCCTCAGTGGCCGGATGAGGTGTCAGTGTTGTGACAGGAAAGTAATACAGTACATTGTCTCACAATAGAAACGTACTGCAGTGCACACAGGGTATGCAAATTCAAGAGAGTCTTCAAACCGTTTGCTTTTTTGCATGCTTTCTTCTTTTTGTTGATTCTTGTTCTTCACCATACTCTTCATCTTCTTGTTTTTGGTTGGGTTTGTTTTTTTTCTTCTTCTTTTCACCCTCAGTGTTTTATTAACATTCCATTATTCATTCAGGTTTTATGACCTTGTTTCGGAATTCTTTCAGCTCTGACAGCGTAGCCCCCCTGCAGATCGATGTCTTAGCTCGCAGGTAGAAAGCGACTTTCACACTGGATTCATCTTATAGAAGTAACGGTGTTACGGTGCAGGGAGTATCATGATAACACGCAGACATGTCAGCACTGCTGTTCTCTTGCATGTGGCAGGAAAATGCATGCCTGTCTGTGTAATCAACCGATTTTTAAACTATTGCGTACTCTGAAATATATACCATTATATATATACATTATTTTTTGTACACCCTGTATCTTTGCATCCTTCATCTGACTCTTTTGCCCCCATGTAAATTTTGGTGTGTTCATAATGACATCTTGTGCATCTTCCCCATTTTTTTTCTAGTTTATGCATCTATTTCAAAAATGGTATGTTTGGTGCATGGAGAATGATGGTAAGAAAGTACATCTTGCATTGTCCTAGGCAGCTCATTAGCAGCCAACACCCAGAAAAAAATGCCTGAGATGAAGCTTTTTCCTGGATTAAGTGGAGTGTGGCTCATGGTTTGTTTGCAATTCCTAAAACCAAGTTAGGTGACGGGAAACAATTATTCTGACCTGTACTAACCTGTACATAAAAAAAGCTGGCAGTCGGGGAATTAACTGGATGGTTCTAGCCAATATGGAGCATGATAATATGCAAAGATAATGGAGTTGGGAGCTCTAACTTGCAGAAATACAAGACCCAGACTAACTTGTTGTGTGTATATGTGTGTTTGATCGGCATTCAGGACATTCGGCTGTACTGTAAACAACACACTGTGATGTAATGTGCATCGTACATTCCCTTCTCCTCCGTTCCCTTGCATGAGAAAGGTATCAGTGTGATTGTCCTCTCCCCAACAAAATTATAGAGGATATATGAATTTTTTTGGTTTGGTTTTAATTCTTGAACATTATTATCCAGAATGAGTAACACAATTTGATGTCAACATTATGACCAAAAAGATAGCATGAAATAAGGTTTATTATGATAGAAAATAAACGGTAGAAATTTTATCTAGATGGGCCATCTTCATGTATGAAGTTAATATCCAGTAAGAGCAGTGTATATGATTATGTTGTAAATGAACAGCATAGCATTATCATCCAGAAAGAACGCCACAATATTTGAGTCGGTTTTCACTTGCAGCCACCTCACTTTGAAACTAACTACAGTCTTGACATCCAGATTATCCAGGAGAAGCTCAATAACCATAATTAGCAACACATTATTAAGCAGAATCTGAACTCTCTGACCTACAACACCTTGGGGAGAATATGTGCCTAAAAGACGGGCCACCACACCCACATGAAGACACCTTCTGGCTAATTCTCAGCCTAGTCTCACTGACTGAAGACTCCGTTGTTGTTATTGTCCAGAATGAGCAGCCTGTGATACAGGATGAAGAAGCACATGAGAGTTATTCTCCATGATAAGCGTCACTGTGTTATTATCCACCATCAGCGGCGTGTTATCCATAACAACAAACCAGTTTTATTTACAAGTTTGATCAACGTGATCTCCATGATCAGCAAAATAATAATATCCAGAATCCCCAGTTTTCGGTTAATGAGAATGATGTACAAAATATTTTCATCTAAAATGAGCAGAACATTGTTATTGTCAAGAGTGGGTAACACAGTGTTGATATCCAGAATGAGTTAACACCGTTATCCTCAATTCACTTCACAGTATTATCATGCAGAATGAGGAACCAGTAATATGAAGCAGAGTGACCAGCATGATGTAATATTACCGTTGCTGCCGTGTTTAGCACACACACACACACACACACGCACACGCACACACGCACACACACTGTGGGTTATACTATAATGAAAAGGTTGATGTTCTGGCAAAGAGAGGAGCAAAACGATCATCAGATTCGCATTTTTTGAACTTCTCTATGTCAATGCAAGAGTGCTATACTTTGGCAGAGAAAGTACAATTTTCTAATTTTCATTTGATAGAAAGAGAAACTGGGTGTTTTGGTTTACACGATGAAATGAGAAGTATTCATGAAATGTTAAGTAAGTATGATCAAAACATTTATCGTAGACGACAGATAAGTTCCTTGATCTATAGATGGAAATTGGATTGTTTTAAAACAAAGTATGTCAAAAATATACATTGTATATGTGGTCATAGCATATCAACTGATCACATTCTTTTGTGTAACTTAATGAAAAAATTCATTCCAAATACGTCTGTACAGCCTAGTCAAAATGTTTTCCGGTCACTGTCAGCAAGTGAAACGTATCTTTTCTTTTTGCACTTAGCTAAAAGTCCAATTGGCAAATATTTATAACATATAACAGTCAGTGGTGCGATGAGACAGAAGAGTTACATGTTTCGAGGTTTTTTTGTGTGTTTTTGTTTTTTCTTTTTTTTGTTTTTTTGTTTTTTTTGTTTTTCAGTCTTTGATTAAGTGGATTTTCTACTTTTGTGTTATTGCTGTAGATAAGTTAGTTATTGTACCTCATAGTGTTAACCGTTTTTTACCCCTCCCCCTCCCTCCCCCGCCCCCCTCCCCTTTTTTTCCGTCTAATATCACGTAATGTGGAAAGACGTAAAACAGAACAACAACAACGCACACACACGTGTGAATGTGATTATCAAAAATGAACAAACTATATAATGTATAGCTCTTGCTGTTACAGAAAATTACCAACACAGTATAACAAACAGATCTTTTCTGTCTTCTGTTTATCTCATGTCTTCCTTGTAGATTGCATTAATACTGATAATGTTTGTTTATTTTTTTCAAGCTGTATTCTTCTTCTTATCATCAGTGAATGGCACGGCACGGCCGATTCGGTTGTCTGTTTGTATTTCCAGCATTGAAACTTTCTTTCCTTTTCTGTACTTTTAGTCACATTTCTACCTTGTGTATGATATTGTATAAAACAGATGTAAGCCAAGAGGGGATGAATGCTCAGCCATATGATCATAAAAGCCAAGTGTGCTTCTTGTATAGCGATACTTTTGCGAGTTATACTTGATAGGAACAGCTTGACTACTTTTGCAAATTAAACTTGATAGAAACAGGTTGAGTACTTTTGCAAATTATACTTGATAGAAACAGGTTGACTACTTTTGCAAATTATACTTGATAGAAACAGGTGGACTACTTTTGCAAGTTATACTTGATGGAAACAGTTGACTACTTTTGCAAGTTATACTTGATAGAAACAGGTTGACTACTTTTGCAAATTATACTTGATAGAAACAGGTGGACTACTTTTGCAAGTTATACTTGATAGAAACAGTTGACTACTTTTGCAAGTTATACTTGATAGAAACAGGTTGACTACTTTTGCAAATTATACTTGATAGAAACAGGTTGACTACTTTTGCAAGTTATACTTGATAGAATAGGTTGACTACTTTTGCAAGTTATACTTGATAGGTGGGAACAGATTGACTACTGAACAGGATGTTATAAATAGGATGTGGTTGACTGATGAAAATTTCACTTGTTTGAGATAACGAAATAATGTTATTTTTGTAGAGCATAGTATTCACTTGTTCACTTTTATTCAAAATACGAGGGTCGGGAGAACCCAATTGATTACATTTGATTTCAGACTTGTTTTAAATCTTTTCTTTTTTGTTTCTGCAAAAATCAATAGAACGATATGGTTACAGCATTTCAGAGTGGTCTTAAATATGAAGTTGATTGACTGTTGTGCAGAAAGTTGAGTTCAGGTCTGTGTAATTAATTTGTCGTGAAGTATTTTGGTTTTACATATGCCAGATGCATGTAATTAGCCAGATGTATGTTATTACATCAGTTTATAAGTTATTTTGTATGGACAAGATTTATATAACTTCATCAGTGTAAGAGATAATGTTGCTTATAGCCCAGCCGACCGCAAAGGGCCGCATCAGGGCTGTCTTCATCAGTGTATAAAGGAAGAAGATTATAATATGTGGTGTAGTTTCTGTGTCATTGATTAGCAAAAAAATGTTTTTTAATTCAAGTAATTGAATTTTTGTGTGTGAAGTTTCTTTAGAGTAATGAAAGAGTTGTATATATTATGGGAAGAAAGAGGCATATATAATGCCACCCACATTCCTGTTTTCTAATTTGGTCGTTAGGAAGCATCAAACAGGAAGAAGGGGTTGAACATAACTGGTATGTATAAGTACGACATTAGTTGGTCAGATAAAGATGTTGCTTAGGAAAATTGGCTTGTGTGTTTTGTAAAAATGCAACTTTTGACAACATAAATAACAGTTACTGGTATGTATAAGTACGACATTAGTTGGTCAGAAAAAGATGTTGCTTAGGAAAATTGGCTTGTGTGTTTTGTAAAAATGCAAATTTTGTCAACATAAATAAAGTGGCAAAGATTTTTTTTTTTACCCCGTAACCTATGAGCAGCATGTGTGTGCAGACAAGGAAGGTCTGTTGGCGCGCAAGATGGAAGAACTGGCCTATGAAGCTGTCAACAAGGTGTACGCTAAAGAAGATTCCGGACCGTACGAGTGCCTCAGGTACATTTGCAAGTTCAAGCATGGAGGGGAATAGGTTGATGATTGAACTGTTAGTGATAATGTGTAATGATGATGGTAGTTTGGCTGTCGACTGTTTTCGCCAGGATTGTGACCAGGATGATGAAACTGTTGATTAAACTGTTAGTGGTAATGTGTAACGATGATGGTGGTTGGCCGTCGACTGTTTTTACCAGGATTGTGACCAGGACGATTAAACTGTTCATTAAACTGTTAGTGGTAATGTGTAACGATGATGGTGTTTGGCTGTCAACTGTTTTTACCAGGACTGTGACCAGGACAATTAAACTGTTGATTAAACTGTTAGTGGTAATGGGTAGCGATGATGGTGGTTGACTGTAGACTGTTTTTACCAGGACTGTGACCAGGACGATTAAACTGTTGATTAAACTGTTAGTGGTAATGTGTAACGATGATGGTGTTTGGCCGTCGACTGTTTTTACCAGGACTGTGACCAGGATGATTAAACTGTTGATTAAACTGTTAGTGGTAATGGGTAGCGATGATGGTGGTTGACTGTAGACTGTTTTTACCAGGACTGTGACCAGGACGATTAAACTGTTGATTAAACTGTTAGTGGTAATGTGTAACGATGATGGTGTTTGGCCGTCGACTGTTTTTACCAGGACTGTGACCAGGACGATTAAACTGTTGATTAAACTGTTAGTGGTAATGTGTAACGATGATGGTGTTTGGCCGTCGACTGTTTTTACCAGGACTGTGACCAGGACGATTAAACTGTTGATTAAACTGTTAGTGGTAATGTGTAACGATGATGGTGTTTGGCCGTCGACTGTTTTTACCAGGATTGTGACCAGGACGATTAAAGTGTTGATTAAACTGTTAGTGGTAATGTGTAACGATGATGGTGGTTGACTGAAGACTGTTTTTACCAGGATAGGTCATGTATGAAGAATGACCTGTGTTCACTGTATCCTGTGTGTCCAGGTTGTCCTTCGGCACGGTGGTAGGCACCATGAACAAACTGGCCAACGCCATGGAGAACGGAGAGTTTGACTTTGACGGCACTCATGACAAGAAAGTAAGAAAGACAGGAGCTTGCTTTCTTCATGTCGATCAGCTGTTAGAAGGTGTATGACCAGAATAACTTTTCTTTCTTTTTTTGTACTCAGTGGTCTGTTACTAGTCCAGTGCAGTGTGGCCCCATCTCTCTTGTCTTTGTCTAGTTATCGAGTGCGTGCTGTGAGTGAGGTTAGAATCATTTTTAGTTGTGTTTCGGGTAATTTGTATGGTTTCTGTGTATGTGTATGTGTGTGTGTGTGTGTGTTGTTCGTGATTACTTCAATTTAATGTTTCTTCATTATAAATGATAATAGACAGATAAAAAGCAAGGGGAAGATGTGTATATGTATCTGTCTATGTCTGTGTGCTCTGTGTATATGCATGCAGTGTGTGTGAGGCAGGGGTGGGAAGGGTGGGGGAGGATTACAAGTTACATGTAATTGACATAGTCTTACATCTTAAGCCCTCTCTGCATCTGTAAAGTGGGAAGTATGTGTGTATGTGAATTTGTTTTTGTGTGTGAGTTGGTGCTTGAGCAAATAGGTATCAATTGTTGGGGAGGACTTTTTCTTTTCCAGTTTAGGTTTAAACCCTAGGATCTCTTGCTTCCTTGGTAAGTGTTGAAACCTCTTGTCCCCCAGCCCCCCTTGGCCCTCCCTTCTCTGGCATGCAGTTTGTTGTTACCTTTCCGTTTATGGTACAATCACCTCAGATAGTGGCAGTTTATTATCACAATTCAATTCATTGTCCTCCTACGAAAGGAAAACTACCTTGCAGTGATCGTAAAACATTCAACAATAGTAGAAAGCATTCATATGTAAAATATAAAATGTTAATGATATTAATACACACACTGACACCCATAGTCACGCCACACAAACCACAGCTCCTACATGCACACACACTAAAGAACCACACACACATGCATGTATGGATGCACACACACGTGTACCCATGCACACACACACATAAACGCACGCACGCACGCATGCACACACACACGCGCGCGCGCGCACGCACGCACGCACACTGCTTTCACATGCACTCACTTTGTACACGTACCTGCTGCTGTGAAATGTTCAGACACGTGTGCTGTGACCACTTGTAACGGCTGACTATGACCTGTGTGTCAGACCCTGGCCCCGGTACGTCTGCGGGCGGAGGCAATGCGCAGTCATTTTGGTGACGTGGAGCTGATGAAGAACAAGCTGGACATGAAGGAGGAAGAAATCAAGGAGATCAAGAGGCTCATGAAGATCAAGGTGAGTACACAGGAAGACTCTCTGAGGTCAAGGTCAAGAGACAGAAGCCCCACGAAGATCAGGGACAGTGCTAAACACAGCTGTGACAGGCGGCAACTGGATGTACCTCTGCTAAGCACTGCTTACTGAACAGTTGACGCCAGTGTTTTGAATGCATGCTTTTTTCTTTCTTTCTTTCTTTCTTTTTTTTTTTTTCAGTGTTGTTTGGAAAATAAATCTCATTCACACCATCTCACAATTTACCTTCCACTGGCACCAGAGCTATGGTCGAGTTCTCGTGTGTGACTTCAGTTTTGCTCGGTTCATGAACAGAGTTACTGAACAAATTAATGACAGACACCACAGGAACAACAGAAATGCCCACTGTGGGGTGTATGCACATCAGCTTGCTCTGCCATAGAGTGGACGTTTACTTCGCTCCATACCCATGCAGTTACTGTTGATAAAGAGCAGTCTTACTGGAGGAGTGGGAGGTGGCAGAGGAAGCAGGGGGATGTGTGTGTTGTTTATCACAAGAGGCATTGTTCAGCTCCGCAGGCAGTGCTCCTTTTGATTCACAATCCACGGATCTCGGCATAAGCCAGGGATGTGATTGTATAAGGGTGGGTTGTAGTAGTAACCCGGCGTAGAAGTGATACCAGTGAGTGAAGCTCAGAATGTCAGATGACAGTCTGTGACAGGGTGGAACAAACGATGACACCTGATGATGCTGTTTCAGCAAGAGGAGATCAGCGAACAGCAGGTGCGTGTGGGCCTGATCGAGAGGAAGCTGGAGAACGCCAACAAAGAGTCCGACGAGCGGGTGGACAGAATACAGCGGAAACTGGACGAAGCCAACGTGCAGTTCAAGAAAAAAGAGAAGTGAGCATTTACAAGATGTTTTTCTGAATGCTTGTGCCTGTTCTGTGTGTTGCAGAGTTTGAGAGACAGAGAGAGAGAGAGAGAATGTGTGTTTGTATGTGATTGGGGGGGGGGGGGGAAGAAAGGGTTACAGGTGACATGATGATAGCTGTCTTCCCATCAACAAACATCGATGAACAATCCTTCAAATGTGAGTGAAACACTGTGCAGAACAATGAGACGTGGATCCAGAATGACAACACAGACAGCATTTTTGTTTTGTCAGGGAGTTTGAGGAGACGTATGACACCCTGCAGGGCGAAATGACAACCTGGAGCAGGAGAAGACGGAGCTGAAAGAGCGGCTCCGGGTGCTGTCGAAGAAGACCCTGCTGGAGGGCCTGACACGCCAGTCCTCTGGACACGCAGGTCAGAACACCCCACGCCATGCGGTAACACACAATCAGGGAGGATGTTGTTGTTGTTCTTGTCGTACCCTGGCTAAAAGACTCCAGGGATCATCCAAACAGCCAAAGTACTTGAACACTATGGCACTAATGCATCAGCTGGGGATGAGAATATTATGTGTATGACCGTTTTTGATTACCCCGCCACATGGGCAGCCACACTCCGACTTCGGGGGAATCAGGGAGGATAAAAGGCAAACATTGCAAGCATCCCACTGCAGAAAGTGTGCAGCCAAGGAAGTTTTGTTCTACCCCATATGTAATTCCTAAAAAAAGAAAAAAAAACATCTGTTCTCTCAACATCTTGCTTGAAATGCTTCGCAAGTTTCTTTTTATCTTTAGATCACATGGTGGAGTTTGTTCTTAATAAGACCAGCTCCCTGCGCACTGAGTGATTGTGACTGTAGGTGAGTGGCTGAAGAACATGTTAATTGATTGGAGGAAGTTCACATCTGGCTTCTCTGTTGTTGAGTTTTGGTTCTTTGTAACAGATTTACAGTCATTCATTTGATTTTCCTTGGCTGTCTTCTACACTCGTGTGTGCCCTCATTTTCCAGTGATACACTCATTCACCCTGGCAGTCATGTTTTTTTAAGAAGTGCTGTCACTGAACAGAGATGGCAACACTTACAAAGAAGGATGGCTAATAGGGTTTTCTCACTTTTTCACCATATTCAACAGTAATCCGCAATTTTTTTCCCTCTGACCCTTAAACTTAGTTACATTTGTGTAATTGCAAGATGGTAATATGTATTCACAATGAAGTTATCAAAGTCCGCTGTTATGTGAGGAAAAAAAGCTTGTAACAAAATCCTGCAAGTCTGAATCGCGCTAAATTTTGTATTGAAACTGAAGTAGTTGATGTAGTTTGCTGTGCAAGCTTCTGTGTGTTGTTGTTATTTATAACTGATTATTATGGTCACTCAGAAATTCTGGAATCCATCCATAATCATGGAAACCAGCTCCCCACTTCTCACACACAGCCACTGAAGTTTGAAACGAGAACAACTATCTGGATCTTTACAGACTGCACTGGGTTTTTTTAGCCATTGTTATCCATGTAGTGGCATCCAGGTCTCTAAACTGTCAACAGTCAGGTGGACAGTCCTTAACACGGTCGCCCATACTCATAGTCGCACTCGATGAGCTGAAAAATGTTTGTGCCTCAAATAGAAGCTCTGTGCAAAGGGTGGTTACTTTCGCTTTAGTAGCATGCTTCAGACTACATGTTCTAAGTCTGATGGACAAGATAAAGACAGCTGTGCTCATCAGATCCCTCATGTTGAAATAGATGGGGAAGGGAGCAGCAGCTACTGAATGAAACATAAGTACCTACACATTCACAACTTCTTCTGATGGACTGGGGAGTGGGGGGGGAGATGATGGGATGAGAAGGGGCAGGGGGAGGTGACCAGGAGGAATTGGAAAGGAGGAGGCTATGTGGATGAGATTAAGATGCAAAGTATGGGTCAGTACCTCTGTGTTTCAGTGTGTGTGTGTGTGTGTGTGTGTGTGTGTGTGTGTGTGTGTGTGTGTGTGTGTGAAATGAGCAAGCCAATGCAGAAAGAGCGAGTAAATGAGCGAAGAAAGCAGGCGAGATACAAACCGTACTCTGTTGTACTTTCAAGAGAATAGCTTTTCACAGAACATGTGGATAATGGATATGATATTGATTACATTTATGCCCATGTAGGTCCATCCAGTAGTCCAGTGGGCAGTATCACGGGCAGTACGTCCAGTCTGACTGATGCTCCACACCTGGTGCAGCAGGTCAGCTAACATCACCTGAAAAACAAGTGTTGGGTTTTTTTTTGTTTTGTTGTTGTTGTTTTTTTCCCTTATGTTTATCTGCCATGCTCTCTGTCTTTCAATGTTGCTCTTTCTGTCTGGTGTACTACTGTCTTTTCTCACTTTTTTGCATGCTTGTTGTGCCTTTTTGTCTTTGTCTCCTGTCTTTTTATTTATTTACTACTGTTTCTTTCCTCTCTCTGTTTGTGTTGTTGTGTTCCTGTCTGTCTTTTTCTGTCCTTTCTATGCTGTTTTTGTGTCTGCGTGTGGTTGTGCACCGGACCAGCCGACCCCGGTCCTGTTGTGATAGGATTTGAAACACACTTTTCTGATGCATCACAGAGTGAAGAAATGTGAAAAAGTGCTTTTGTCATGGTGTGTATGTTTAGGCACTGGGAGTGTACATGTGTAAGACAGTTGGAATCAATAGTGTGAGAGTGATTCAGCTGTGTCTGTGGCTTTGACAGTCTGAATGTGCTGAATTGATGTCCTGGTCTATATTGAAACCTCGCTGTTTGTGTTTATGAATGACAAGGTTTAATTAAACCCCAGTTTTAAGGCATTGAAAAATCCAAGAGACTAAGACTTTGGGTAATGGAGGGGGAAGGGGGGGCTAGAAAAATCCTTGAAATCTGTTGTCACTGCTGGCTGTGTTGGTTATTATAATGAGGAGAAGAGGAAAGTGGAAATGTGTGGTCATCATTGTCTGTGCTGTTATTATTTACAAAACGGGAGAAATGAAATATGTTGTCACAATTAACGGCATTATCATTACTGTAAAGAGAAGCAAAAAAATGAAAAGTTGTGGTCACCATTGACTGTGCAGTTATAACTGTAAGGAAAAGCAGGAAAAAATGAAAGTTCACTTTTGACTGAATTATTACCATAGAAAGGAGAACCAGGACAATACATTGAAAGTAATGACAGAGATGACTCAGATTGACTGGCATTCAGTATATTTATTTTTTTGCTCTCAGGTGTCATATTCCACAATGACTTTTTAGTCAAATTAGTTTTGTGACATGTTTCCGCATATGTGCCATGTTGCACTTCAGTGATTCTGTCAGTTTTACAGTTCATTAAAACTTTAAAACCGTTGACTAAGTCTTTCACATTTTGGCTGATAAACAGGTGTGAAGGCTGTCTGAAGACAGTCTAGAAAGTAATTTGTACAGGTGCTGATGCTTCTTCTGCTTAAATGCATTTTTCACTTTTTTTTTTTCCTTTATAGATGGAGTCTCTCAAAGAAGCTTTGACCTATGTCAAACGTGAAAATGTGCGTCTGAAAGGTGAAAAGATGAAGGTAAGTGTACTTACACTCTCTGTGAAAAGTTGTGTTGATTATGTCTGTTGATGTATTTGTTAGAGGTTGTTATGTACTACCTTGAGAAGAAGAGGGTTGATAAGTTAACAGACATCTGTGAAGCCTGAAAGGAGAAGGGGGGGGGGGGGGGAGCATGTGAGTGTATCGGAATGTGGTGTCTTTGTTTTTGTATTTGCATGTACAAAAAAAAAAATTCTTCATAACGTTGGGTTAATTAAAAAATTGTATGCTTATTATGGAGAAATAAAAAATGTTTAACAAAAAAAAAAAAAAAAAAGAGAAGAGGGTAGTCATGACAGCAGGGCTAGAAACACCCACCCGTCTGATTGTCCGTGACAACTAAACCTTCTGGTGGACAAGTGGAAATTCTCTGTCCATTTGTCTGTCAGACAACCAATTTTTGATTGTGTCAGTGAAAGGGTGGTTGAGAGGTAAACCAGTGCAAACTGATTGTGCTTCCCTCTTTCCCATTTCATTTTCACACCTCCACTACCAAGACTTCTCTGATTCACGCTTGCACGCACACACACATGCATACACACACACAGACAACACACACACAGACACTGACACACACACACACAGACACACACACACACACACACACACACACACTGACACACACACACACACACACATATGTCAGTCCATCATATTTACATTAAATCATTTCTGCAATTCTAGCGTGTGCCCAGTTTACTGTTATCCATGCTCTCTCTCTCTCTCTCTCTGCCTCTCTCTCTTTCTCTCTCTCTCTCCCTCTCTCTCTCTCTCTCTCTCTCTCTCTCTCTCTCTCTCTCTCCCTTTACACATGCTTTCAAGTGTAGATATAATACGCACTCTCTTAACTGTGACTACTATACACTACGCTACTCATAAACAGAGTTGTCTGAAATGGAAGTGAAAAGGGTGGCCTTTTAAGAAAATTTCAGGAATAAGAACACACAATCAACAGGCCCAGCTGCCCTCATTCCAAACGTTTTCCTCTAAGAAGCGACATCAGCAGTGGACATTTTGGTGTCAACAGCGCCAGTTGTCCACCCTGCCTCCACTGCGACTGCCGCTGAAGCCGACAGGCCTGGGCAGCAGCACGGGGCACGTGGGACTGTCGGAGCTGCCCGACACCACGCTGGGGAAACTGGAGCTGAACACGCTGGCCGGTAAAACAGGGAAACTCTTGATGGTGAGTGGCCAGGACTTGCAGGCAGCAGAGTGTGAGGAGATGAATTGTGTGTAAGGGTACACAGCTGGGCTTTGCAGAGCTGCCAACCATCCCACTTTCTGAGGAATTTATTACGCTCAAATGCACGTCAGTCTGCTTGACGTCATAAAATTCTGCTCACAAAAAAAGCAACAACAAAAAGTTCATTTAGGAGACAGAGCATCTTACGAAAAACTGTTCGAAAGGTTAAATGAATTTGAAAGTATATCTGGCTTAAAATTAAATTTTGACAAAACTACAAATGTTTGGCTAGGAAACAGGAAAAATTCAGCAGAAAAATATTTATACCACAAACATATGCAATGGAATCCCCCAAAATTTAAAATTCTGGGAATCTGGTTTGCAAACGAGATAACAAATTTAACCGAGATTAATGTAAAAGATAAATTTGTTGAAGTTAAGACTTTGTTTAAAATTTGGGCAAAAAGAACATGTACTCCTTTGGGTAGGGTTGCGGTACTTAAGTCTTTGATTCTTTCAAAATTAATCTTCTTATGGATTCTGCTCCCTAACCCACCGGAAAATGAGTTGAAACAACTGCAAAAAATGTGCTTCGAATTTGTGTGGGATGGCAAAACAGACAAAATAAGGAGACAATATTCAGTACAAAATGTTGAGCAAGGAGGAATAGGAATACCTGACATACAAGCCTTTGTGCATGCACTGAAGTTGTCATGGTTGAGAAGGCTGCTTTCAGGAACTTCAAAATGGAGACACATACTCGAAACATTGTGCCCAGAAATAAACTATATACGCTGTTACGGGTCTAAAATGTTTATAAAGAGTAAATGCAACTACTTCTGGAAAGATGTATTTTTAGCCTACGAAAAACTCACCAGCCACATACATTTAGATAACGAAGAGGAAATTTTATCAGAACCTATTTTTCACAACATAAAATTTAAAATCAACAATAATGATTTCTGTTTCACAAAATGGACTGCCAAGAATGTGTTCTTAGTAAAAGATATTGTTGGTAATAATGGAAGCTTTTTGAATCATGATGAATTTTGCCAGAAATGGAATTTGAGAGTGAATTACTTACACTATCTAAGTTCCATTCAAGCGATAAAAGAATATATCAGAAAAAGAAATATAACTGTTCAAAACAATGATAGTAACCAGGATCCAAAAGCAATTAAAACGATAAGCAGCGTTACAAAAGGCTCAAAACCATATTATAACATACTGGTTGGAAACACACTTGTCGGTAATATCAAACCACTCATTAATTGGCAAAGAAAGTTAAATTCTGTGGTAGACTGGCAAGTCGTTCTAAGATTGATTAGTAAAATAAAAGAAGTAAAATTGAAATGGTTCCAGATTAGAATTTGCTACAGAATATTGGTTACAAATAATATATTAAAGAAAATGGGCCTAGTCGTGAACGATAAATGTAGTTTTTGTAATGACGAATTAGATTCGATCTATCACTATCTCTGGAACTGTGACTTCGTACACAACTTTTGGATGGAATTAGAAATATATATGAAAAGAAAATGTCATGTTTGTGAAAGACTATCCTTTAACGTTCAATTAATTTTGTTTGGAACAGACGGAAAAACCAAAATCGATGAAATTCTGTATATTATTATCTTATGGGCAAAATTCTTTATCTACAAATGTAGGATTAATAAAATTAGACCAACCATGACAGCTTTTTATAGAGAACTCAAATACAACTATCGCACCGAAAAATATAAGTATAGTCTAGAAATGCGCCATTCTGAGTTTGAAAAAAAATGGATACTGTATTCAGTGTTACTTAATGATTAAGTGTTCCTTGATGATACGTTTTTTTTTACTCGATGCTATAGTGTGCCTGTTTTTGTCATACAGGACTAGATAAACAACCCAGCCCTGAAAACATTACCTCTGCTACATGAACAAAAACAAGGGCCCTTAGATGGAAACTATTACTCCATTCAAATCACTTTTACCTAACAGATATTCTCTTTCACTGTTTTACTACTGTAATATGTGCCACATAACAAAACATGAATGTTAGCTTTATTAGTAGTACAGGATAATTGAAATTATGGGGATTTGGGTTGGAGGTGGAAAATGAAAGAGGAGTTGTTGTTTTTTTTTACGTATGTACAGACATAGAAAAATAAATGTGTGTGTGTGTGCGCGCGCGCGTGTGTGTGTGTGTGTGTGTGTGTGTGTGTGTGTGTGTGTGTGTGTGGTTCGGTGAGGGAGGGGGGTGTTAGCTGAGAAGGAAGGGAATCCTTTTTCCTATTAATTTTTCCTTTGTTCTTTTGTTACGATTTATATTGTTTACCATTTCCCACTGAAAATGAACGTTGGCATTCTATTTTTGTTTTTCTTTTCACGCGAGTTGAATTGTGCGATGTTAAAGAAGAGAAGGGAAAAGGGGGGGAGGGGTGGGGGTAGAGAGGAAAAAAAAAGAAGAAAAAAAGAGAGAACTAAAAGTATGCTGATAAATTATTGAAAAGTTGGTGGATGCGTGTGGGAGGGTGGTGCTCTCTAAGGGGTTTTCTCTCCGTTTTTGTTCCCTCAATCTTAGTTATTTATGATTATGAGTTTATTATATAATTGATATGTTTATGTTACTGTTTGCATATAACCTTTCTGCGCACTGTCCACTTTCTGCGCTCCTGTCAGCTCTAACTTTACTTGATTAAAAAAAAAAAAAAAAAGTTCATTTATTTGCAGAGTTTGCACATCTGCCATTCGTATAGCCAAAAGAGCTGTTTGGAAACTTACTTCCAGTTCAGCTTCTTCCGCTGCCATCATATTGAAAGGACCTGCTGGAGTGATTAACCCTGAGGCAGAAAAGAAGAAAAAGAAATTAGAAGTGCAGATTCAGGTTGCTTTGTGATGTCATGATGGCAGTGCTGCTGATCCCAGTCAGCAATTCTGCTGGTGAAAATGTTCAGCCTTGTCAGGAAGAAACTTACAGATTTTCGTCCTTCCTTGGGTCAAAACACTGCAGAGGCGCTGATGATTCTGAAGTGCAAGAATGAACCAAGTTATAAGATGAAGTGTTGTGACAGTGTGGTTCAAAAATGTAAAAGAGCAACAATGTATTGGCTGAGACAGTGATTCCATAAAAGCACCTGACAAAAGGAAAGGAAATAAATGCCATTATTTTGTTTGGGGTGTGGTTGCATTTGCCTTCCTATCAACAGTCAGAAATTCCTCTCAATTTTCAAAAAATGTTCCTCTCAAGTCTCTCCAGAGGTTGGCAGCTCTGGCTTAGTCATTGCTGCTCTCTCAGGATTATGTTGCTCTGCCAAGAAACATCTTCAACCAGTCGCTGTGGTTTGTGAAATCTGTATAGAAATGGTTAAAAAAAAAAGTACAAGTTGCTCTCTTGGGCATTTTGATAAAGTAAATATTGTTAAAGTTTGAGTCATGTGTAGTTTATATGCTTTGGTTGCTCAGTGGAGGTCTGTTGAGTTCTGTAAGTATGTCGTGAATGTTATGCCATGAGATGATGATGATAAGTCTAGTTTCAGAATGTCATCATTAAGTTAATGTACCTACACATGGATCACAGAATTGTACATACGGCACTGAGCAATCCTGGGGTTTTTTTTAAATGTATAAATGAATCCTTCAACAACCACTGATTCTTGATGAAGATTCCAGCTATCACCAGATGCTTTCTGCTTGACATTTGACTTTCTTTGCTGTCTGTCTCAGAATTATTCCTTCAGTGACAAGAAATGTGACACAGAAAAAGCAAACAAACAAACAAACAAAAATAAACCCCTGATGTTTCAAGTTGTTTTGTACGATGATGAAAACAAGTAGATGAAGAGAAAAAGATCAGTTTTCTCCCCATGACTGTATGCAGGAGGCCAACAAGCTGAGTGCCTGTCCTAGAGTGGTGGACATCACCAAGAGAACGCCAGGTAAGGTCCATTGAGCCGTAGCCTCAGCCACACATCGACACCTTTCAAAAGTCACGTCCAACAACCCTTGATGACTGGGTCTGTAAAGGGAGGGAACCTTCCTGGGGAGCTCCAGTCCAAGACAACAGTATTGCAGAGAACCAAGTTTTTAAAGGAAAACGCAAGTCTTTGTAGGCAGAGTCTTTACTGGGAAGTTATTCTGGTTATAGGTGAAGACAAAGATGTTTCCAAAAACACATCCTTGGAGGGAGTCTTTATCACATGGTAAATCTGGTATAGGCAACAAAGATGAAAGCTTTTTCAGAAAAAAAAGAGTCCTTAGATACAGTGTGTCTTTTCGGGAGGTAAAAGTCAAACTTTTTCAAAAGTTCTTAGAAACAGTGTGTCTTTTCGGGAGGTAAAAGTCTTCTAATGGAGGGATTCTACAATGGGAGGTAAATCTCATAGGCTGAAATATTCCAGAAAAATAATCGATTCTTGCCTGTTCCAACAAGTGCCTTTTCCTGCATAGCAAGGACATCAACCTAGAAATAAGAATGCCCATCACAAGTTTGGGAGACAAGGGAAAGAACATGTATTTAATAAAAGGTAGAGATTTTAATGGTTGGATAAAGACAAAAATGTTCCAGGCAAAAAGAGAATCCTTTGAGTTAGTGAGAACATCTCATTCGAAGGTTTCACAGTATGTATAGAGTTGCTGTATGAGGAGGAAAAATTGTTAGATATCACAGGGCTGTCCGTATTCATTGACAAAGGTACAGGTGACCCGTAAGAGGCTGCTTTTTGAAAAGCAGTTAGTAATAAGGACGACCCAGCAGAGTGATGGTAAATGATGACATTGATGGTGACAGTGGTGGGGGTAGTAGTGGTGGTGATGGTGATGATGTTGGTAGCGATGTTGATAGTAACTATGATGAGGACAGCGACCTGTATGATGACAATATTGATGATAACAGCTGAAGCAGCTAACAGCAGTTGGTTATCAGAACCACTCTGTAGTAAGATGATGATGTCATTGATGATGATGATGATGTCATTGATGATGATGATGTCATTGATGATGATGTCATTGATGATGATGATGTCATTGATGATGATGGTATCTTTGATTTCAGTCTTGAGAAGTGGTAGTACCCAAATCTGACCTTAGGTACAGTGATGAGTCTCCTCGATGATGAGCTTGATGACAGGAATGATAATGGCTTTGGTTCTAGTCAAGGTTTTGCTTCAGTGTAGTAGTAGCCGCCCAGGTTGACTTTATGTACAATGGTGATGCTAACAGACTGGCTAACGATGATGCCTGTAATGATGATGATGACTGTCCAGGCAACGCCCCAGTGACGGACAGCAGGAGTCCCACACAGCAGCTGGTGACCAGGACGGCTCAGCTGGCCACCCTGGACAGACAGGCCACTGAGGTGACAGTCTGTCACTGAGAGGGGAATGTGTAGACATGCCCTTGGTGGAGTTGAGATTGGAGGGTGTTATCTGTGTGTGTGTGTGTCACTGAGTGGGCAATGTGTAGACATGCCCTTGGTGGAGTTGAGATTGGAGCGTGTTATCTGTGTGTGTGTGTGTGTGTGTGTGTGTGTGTGTCACTGAGTGGGCAATGTGTAGACATGCCCTTGGTGGAGTTGAGATTGGAGGGTGTTATCTGTGTGTGTGTGTGTGTGTGTGTGTGTGTTGTGTGTGTGTCACTGAGTGGGCAATGTGTAGACATGCCCTTGGTGGAGTTGAGATTGGAGGGTGTTATCTGTGTGTGTGCGTGTGTCACTGAGTGGGGAATGTGTAGACATGCCCTTGGTGGAGTTGAGATTGAGGGTGTTATCTGTGTGTGTGTGTGTGTGTGTGTGTGTGTGTGTCACTGAGTGGGCAATGTGTAGACATGCCCTTGGTGGAGTTGAGATTGGAAGGTGTTATCTGTGTGTGTGTGTGTGTGTGTGTGTGTGTCACTGAGTGGGCAATGTGTAGACATGCCCTTGGTGGAGTTGAGATTGGAGGGTGTTATCTGTGTGTGTGTGTGTGTGTGTGTGTGTGTGTGTGTCACTGAGTGGGCAATGTGTAGACATGCCCTTGGTGGAGTTGAGATTGGAGGGTGTTATCTGTGTGGTGTGTGTGTGTGTGTGTGGTGTGTCTGTCACTGAGTGGGCAAAGTGTAGACATGCCTTGGTGGAGTTGAGATTGGAGGGTGTTATCTGTGTGTGTGTGTGTGTGTGTGTGTGTGTGTCTGTCTGTCACTGAGTGGGCAATGTGTAGACATGCCCTTGGTGGAGTTGAGATTGGAGGGTGTTATCTCTGTGTGTGTGTGTGTGTGTGTGTGTGTGTGTGTGTGTCTGTCTGTCACTGAGTGGGCAATGTGTAGACATGCCCTTGGTGGAGTTGAGATTGGAGGGTGTTATCTGAGTGTGTGTGTGTGTGTGTGTGTGTGTGTGTGTCACTGAGTGGGCAATGTGTAGACATGCCCTTGGTGGAGTTGAGATTGGAGGGTGTTATCTGTGTGTGTGTGTGTGTGTGTGTGTGTGTGTCACTGAGTGGGCAATGTGTAGACATGCCCTTGGTGGAGTTGAGATTGGAGGGTGTTATCTGTGTGTGTGTGTGTGTGTGTGTGTGTGTGTGTCACTGAGTGGGCAATGTGTAGACATGCCCTTGGTGGAGTTGAGATTGGAGCGTGTTATCTGTGTGTGTGTGTGTGTGTCACTGAGTGGGCAATGTGTAGACATGCCCTTGGTGGAGTTGAGATTGGAGGGTGTTATCTCTGTGTGTGTGTGTGTGTGTGTCACTGAGTGGGCAATGTGTAGACATGCCCT
>CM031617.1:35891244-35898744 GCA_018398815.1 Conus ventricosus | reverse complement strand
GTGTGTGTGTGTGGTCGCTGAGAGGGGAATGTGTAGAGACATGCCCTTGGTGGAGTTGAGATTGGAGGGTGTTATCTGTGTGTGTGTGTGTGTTGTCACTGAGTGGGCAATGTGTAGACATGCCCTTGGTGGAGTTGAGATTGGAGGGTGTTATCTGTGTGTGTGTGTGTGTGTGTGTGTGTGTGTGTGTGTGTGTGTGTCACTGAGAGGGGAATGTGTAGACATGCCCTTGGTGGAGTTGAGATTGGAGCATGTTATCTCTGTGTGTGTGTGTGTGTGTGTGTGTCACTGAGTGGGGAATGTGTAGAGACATGCCCTTGGTGGAGTTGAGATTGGAGGGTGTTATCTCTCTCTGTGTGTGTGTGTGTGTGTGTCACTGAGAGGGGAATGTGTAGACATGCCCTTGGTGGAGTTGAGATTGGAGCATGTTATCTCTGTGTGTTTGTGTGTGTGTGTCACTGAGTGGGGAATGTGTAGAGACATGCCCTTGGTGGAGTTGAGATTGGAGGGTGTTATCTGTGTGTGTGTGTGTGTGTGTGTGTGTGTGTGTGTGTGTGTGTGTGTGTCACTGAGAGGGGAATGTGTAGACTGCCTTGGTGGAGTTGAGATTGGGCATGTTATCTGGTGGTGTGTGTGTGTGTCACTGAGAGGGGAATGTGTAGAGACATGCCCCTTGGTGGAGTTGAGATTGGAACATGTTATCTCTGTGTGTGTGTGTGTGTGTGTGTGTGTGTGTGTGTGTGTGTGTGACTGAGAGGGGAATGTGTAGACATGCCCTTGGTGGAGTTGAGATTGGAGCATGTTATCTCTGTGTGTGTGTGTGTGTGTGTGTGTCACTGAGAGGGGAATGTGTAGAGACATGCCCTTGGTGGAGTTGAGATTGGAGCATGTTATCTGTGTGTGGTGTGTGTGTGTGTGTGTGTGTGGTGTGTGTGTGTGTGTCACTGAGGGGAATGTGTAGAGACATGCCCTTAGTGGAGTTGAGATTGGAGCATGTTATCTGTGTGTGTGTGTGTGTGTGTGTGTGTGTGTGTGTGTGTTCACTGGGTGGGGAATGTGTTAAGACATGGCCTTGGTGGGTTCAGATTGGAAGATGTTATCTGTGTGGGTGTGTGTGTATGTGTCATTGTGTGGGAATGTGTAGAGACATGCCCTTGGTGGAATTGAGATTGGAGCATGTTATCTGTGTGTGTGTGTGTGTGTGTGTGTGTGTGTGTGTGTGTGTGTGTGTGACTGGGTGGGGAATGTGTAGAGGCATGCCCTTGGTGGAATTGAGATTGGAGGATGTTATCTGTGTGTGGTGTGTGTGTGTGTGTGTTGTGTGTGTGCGTGTGACTGGGTGGGGAATGTGTAGAGACATGCCCTTGGTGGAGTTGAGATTGGAGGATGTTATCTGTGTGGGTGTGTGTGTGTATGTGTCATTGTGGGGGAATGTGTAGAGACATGCCCTTGGTGGAGTTGAGATTGGAGGATGTTATCTGTGTGTGTGTGGTGTGGTGTGTGTGTGTCACTGGGTGGGGAATGTGTAGAGACATGCCCTTGATGGAGTTGAGATTGAGCATGTTATCTGTGTGTGTGTGTGTCACTGGGTGGGGATGTGTAGAGACATGCCTTGGTGGAATTGAGATTGGAGGATGTTATCTGTGTGTGTGTGTGTGGTGTGTGTGTGTGTGTGTGTGTGTGTGTGTGTCACTGGGTGGGGAATGTGTAGAGACATGCCCTTGGTGGAATTGAGATTGGAGATGTTATCTGTGTGTGTGTGTCACTGGTGGGGAGTGTGTAGACATGCCCTTGGTGGAATTGAGATTGGAGGATGTTATCTGTGTGTGTGTGTGTGTGTGTGTGTGTGTGTGTGTGTGTGTGTCACTGGGTGGGGAATGTGTAGAGACATGCCCTTGGTGGAATTGAGATTGGCGATGTTATCTGTGTGTGTGTGTCACTGGGTGGGGTGTGTGTGGAGACATGCCCTTGGTAGAGTGGAGATTTGAGAATGTTTGTTTATCTGAGTGAGTGTGTGTGTGTGTTGGGGGGGGGTGCTGTACAGATATATGCACTTGGTGGGGTCAAGACTTAAGAACGTGTATTATCTCCGTATGTGTCTGTCTGTCTGTCTGTCTGTCTGTCTCTGGGTGGACGCTGTATAGACAAGCACTTGGTGGAGTTGAGATTTGAGAGTTTGTTATCTGTATGTGTGTGTGAGTATGGTGTGTGTGTGTGTGTGAGAGAGAGAGAGAGAGAAAGTATATGAATGTGAAAAGAGGTTTCCATATGAGTGAGTCGGACAATTACTGTTTTTACGTGTACAGGGTCAATCAGATTCTTAAAACAAGAAAGTATCATGATCAGTTTGGGGCTTGGGGGGCCGGAATAGCTCAGTTGGTAGAGTGCCGGACTCGTGATCCTGGGGTTGCGGGTTCGAATTTCGGTACAGGGGGATTTTTCCCACGGAGTTAACATTGGTTCTGACTCCATTCCCAACAGTCCTTCGAATGAGACTATAAACCGAGATTCCATGTGTGAACGCACGCACAACATTTTGCACACAACGTAAAATCCCATCACCAACTTTCATAAGAGAAAGCCAGTTTGGCGTTGGTATGGATGACACGTTACACATAGCATGCACCTTCCCCGAAGATGGAGTGTGGCTGCCTTAATGGCGGGATACACACAAAACTCCACTGCCTGTCTATACAGGCAGTGTCCGCAGGAGTATCAGCCTGCATACGCAGAAAGAAAGAAAGCAAGAAGGTTTGGGGCTTGGAATACAACATACGTGGATCTTCAAACAGGCCAGCCACTAACAAAGACCATTGAAAGGACTCGACAGCAAAGCAAGGTGTCTGCAAGTGCTTGGTTTGATAGACCCCTGTGGACAGCTGCTACCCAGACTGTAACGCATCAGGGAGGGGAGGTGTTTAGAGGGGGGGGGGGGGTGCATGTGTTTGTGTGTGCGTATGTTTTCTTTTTTTGATCTTGAAGGTAACAACTTTGAAAGGGTCCTGCATAGTGAGCTTGGCTGAACTGAAACTGTGATCTGTAAGAAACAGAAACGTATGCTTTGGCTCACCCCTTGTACAAGACCTCTGTGAATAAGGGCACTGACCTGTGTGTGTCTTGTCTGTGTGTGTGAACAGCTCCAGGTTCAGGTCACAACCCTGCTGGCCGCCAATCGAACAGGGGGACAGGTGCGCACCGACTTCTCCACCTTCCCCACACCGCAGTTTGCAAAGGTCAGTTGTTTCGCTTGTTCACCTGACTTCCACAGACTTGTTTACCCTTAAGCTGCTATTGGTGTATTTCTCGGTTGAAATGAGCATATTTTCCTAAAAATGTGTGCGCACATCTTCCAGATTTGTGAATTTTTGTAAAAGCAGACATGCTCGCTCACGCAAGCTTCTGGACTTGGCCGTGATTGTCCTCAGTAAGAAACTTATCAGAACAGGCTCTTTCGATTCGATTTTGTGCGAGTTGTTACTCTTTGGTTGTAGTGCTCAAACACAATTGTTATACACCGCAAGTGCAACTACCACTCAAGAAATGTGTCTCAAGATCCCCCCCCCCCCCCCCCCCCCCCCCCCCCCCCCCCCGACATATTTTTCCTGGTTCATCATATTCATCATATTTTCGCCTAACATGTGTACAGGATACGGTGAAGTCGTATGTAAACAGATCTGCTGCCAAGAAGACATCCAAATAAACATGTTCAAGCACAATAATTTTTAGTTTGGAAGGAAACCCATTTTGTTGTTGTACCTCTGTTACATTACTAGTCAGAGCCAGCTTGTACGTTGATTTCAAAACTGTGAGGTGGATCTTTGTTGTGTTTTACAGGGCTTTGTCTTTTGGGTGAGTGTTTAGCAAAAATCTCCAAGTCCATGGCTATGGCAGCATTCTGTGAAAGGCATGGGTGTGGGCTAGTTCTTGGGGACTGTTGGAGGATTGAATGATGGAGCCTTTGGAGGAGAACGCTCGCTCACGCTGGCTTCTCGACTTGATAGTCATTGTCGTCAGTAGGACACTTATCAGAACAGGCACTGTCAAACACACTGGAGTGATCGAGCAGCAGTGCAGTGTCTTCTCTGGTAGGTTGACTCAGGCTGACTAGTGATGATTGCTTTATTTGGACTGCTGGAGCTCATGCTACAACAGACCTGGAAAATGTTATGTACGGGGAAACTGGATTAAATGACATGAGAATGATGCCACAAAGGGGAAAATGCAAGATGGGATAGCAAACAAGTTAGAAACTAAAAGAAGTAATGCGAGTTTGAGGCATCGTCTTGGTGAAATATTGACTCAAAACTAAAAGGGGGATTGATAGTCACGGGCACGTATGAATAGCGTCCAACAGTGCCTGGTAGGAGGGCACAATTTTGTGTTTAGGAGTGGTCTTATATTAAGTATTTGCTAAATCTCTTGCATGCTGTTTTCCTTGTATTCCAGTCCGTTAGCTAGAAGATTGAAAAAATAATTAAGGTAACAATACTTTGATACAGAGATTCCTCTCTGTTTGTGTGCTGTAGTTTGTTACGGGCCAGCTTATATAACAAAGGATTAATGCTTGCTGAAAATAATAGTGTATGGTCTATATTGGTGAGCATGGAACACATCCTTGCGTTTATGACATAATTAACTTGGTACAGTACAAATCGTTCAGAGATTGAGAACTGTTTCAGAGGCTTCATATCACTGGATGGACGAACAATGGTGTGATTTCAGATGTTGTACGAAAAGAGCGGCGAGAGCCTTAAAGTAGGCCGCGTACGTGTTCCTTGCCAAGGTGGGAAAGGGGAGACCATTCCCGTGAACATCCAGCCAGACCAGCTTCATACAATACACGCTCGTTTCCTCAGCTAAATGATGTGTTGAGCAATTGTGGGATAGGGGGTACCTCACATATGTATCTTTTTTTTATGATCTCTTATTGGTTCAGGTCAGTTCATGTCTGTTACCCTTTTTTTCTTTTAAATGGGAAAGTGCAATTTCTCTTCAACATTCATTTACAACTTTTTGTAAAAGAGAAGTTTCAGTTCGGGGGTTTTCTTCTTTTTTTTTTCAGATTGTTCATAGAATATTTCAGCTTGCTAGTTAAATGCAAGTTGTTTACCTGATTAAGGAATTAAGCAGTAGTAGGTGATAGTATGCATATGCTTTAGAAAAGTTCTTAACATTTTGCAAATGTTGAATTTTATCACCAGTACAGTGTGCTGGTGACTATAGAAAGCAGGTCACTTTACTCCCGTGATGAAACAAGTATATACCCATTATGTTTCACTAGTGCTGCTTACAATACCCGTTCACCTAGTGCACACACAGACACGAGGGCACACTGAATAGAACTTTGCTTGTTCTGTGTGCATTGTGTCTGCATGTGGTAGATGAATTGATACCGCAAACAGTATTTATTTGGAAATAAAGCACGAAATGTTTCAACATGGGAGCAACAGTTTCTTTCGTCATTAGTCATATACTCTTTACACTTCCAACTCACTTAAGATTTCCTTTCATATTATTTGGTATTTTCTCATTTTTTATAGCTTACATTTTTTAATTGCTATTTATTGCCAATTGATTTGCGATTTATAATGATGGTTTTGTTCTTTGACAAAATAATGTACAATTGCGATAGGTCTTCCAGATATTGAAATCGCTTTTCTTTCTTTTTTTCAGTATCAGATTTGTAGAAATTGCAATGATTTATAGCAGATCTCAACAAGAGTTCGAAATGTTATGGAAGAGATTATACAGTCTCAAAAAATGTATTGTGGAAACCCATGGCAGAAACTAGATGCCAGCACTGTTTTATAAATGATTATGTACCACAACTGTATTAAATACCCCTCCCCATACCCTCTGTCCCTCCACCTTCACAAGCATCTGACTATATCTCTTTGTTGCCATAGATACTCCTTCCTGCTAACGTTTTGTGACACTCGATTTAAGGAATACAGCATTGGAGATTGACCATAATTCTTTTTTTTTTTTCAAAAGCATTAAATCTGACAAGAGTATTGGCGCCATTTCAGTTTTGCTGTGGGTTTTCTGATTTACTCTACCTGTAGAATAGTAAGTTCGGTTGCTCAGTAAAATGATTATATATTTTTTAAGATTTTCTTTATACTTTGACATTGTTTTGATTTGCACAAGATTGTGGTTGTGTTGTGTTACTATTGCATATATGATTTTGAAGTGTTTGAGAAAGCTTTTTTTTGTTTTGTAATTTGGTGTTAATGTTTCAGATTTCCTCTGTGATTTTTAGAAGTAAACAATTCCTGTTTGGGTGTAGGGCTGCTTGTCTTGAACTTAGTAGAGATTGTTAGTGGCTTGTTAAATCTAAAGTGCACAAGGTAAACAAGGTTATGGGATTGTCAACTACTGTGTAGTTACAACAGAATTTTTGTCAAGGGAAATTCTCAACAAAATGAGAATGATCAAGGAAAGTGTTTGTTTCATACCACGTGACAGTATATATTTTTTTTGTTTATGAATTTCTCTAGCCAACAGTGGACATGCCTTACCTTGAGGGAATACATTGCTAACATGATGCCTCGAATTTAATTATCCTGATGAACGAGAGATTGAGGATTCCCTGTGAGTTGAATCAGGTAGGGGTCTTTTGAAGTATCATTACACCAATCAACAGACTAGAAAACAATAACAAACACAAACTTGCACACCTATCATTGTGAATCTGCAGCTGGAAGGAAGGGAAAACGAAGGTGATGAATATCATATAAATATGAGAAGAAAAAAAAGAAATATGAAGAAATGGACTGTAGGTTTGATAAGGTAGTGCATACATAAAAAGTGTTGTGAATGCGTTTTATGCCTCAGCATTTTAGTGTTGAATCAGTCCAGTTCAAAACATCTTCCACAACAGCATTTTCCTATTAAAAGGAAACAATTCCTTCTCTTTCTACATTGTTCTGTGTTACTTGTTGAGGATACAGTTCATTTTCTAGTTCACACATCATTCTGCTATGGATCATAGTTCAGAAACAGAAATTATGAAATATTCCCTCCGCCACACTGACCAAAAGAGAGTTGACGTTATATTATAAAGAATACTTATACAGCGCCTATTCTCGGCTAGAGACCAAGCTCTAAGCGCTTTACAATCCACACTCGTTTACGCAATGATTGACATGATTGAGTGTTAAGTTTTTAAAGAGAGTTCTTCCTAGTAATTAAAAGTAGTATTTGCTGGAAAGAAACTGGTCATGACTCCATTGCTGGGACTTCGGCGACATTCTGTGTGATGTCCGTCGAGCCTATTTTTTTATGCAGACTGTAAGGTTGTGGTTTTGGAGATCATGGTGTTTTGATTGTGCAGGATTATGCACAGACTACTATCAGCTTTATTAAGTACTGCTCTTTGTATTATCAGCTTTTGAAGTACTGCTCTTTTTTTTTAATGTTACCTTTTTCTATGTTACCTTGAAAGTCGTATTGGTTTGCTCTTGCTTTTAATTGTTTTTCACCTTCAACAAAACCGAA
>CM031617.1:35830398-35891144 GCA_018398815.1 Conus ventricosus | reverse complement strand
CATGCACATACTCAAAAGGCAGACAGTTAAACACAGCCTGCTTCAGTAACATAAACATATGTATGAACGACACTGGCGGTTTGGGACAACTGATGTGAAGAATTCTCTACATGATTGAAACTATACAGCTGTGCTTTATTCACCACCATTTGCCCAAGAGTCACTCAGACCTGTTTTACCCCCAACGCTGCTATTGGTGTATTTCTCCACTAACACGAGAAACTGTTCACTTCTTCCAAATGTTCTAATCTTGGTAAACGCAGGGGGCCCTAACCATTGTTCCATCATCCTGACGCGAGTTCGCGCCCACTATTTTGCGCGAGTTGTCTTTCTTTGACTGTAGCGCTCAAACACAGTGGTTATACACTGCAAGTGCAACTACCGCTCAAAACTTGGTCTCCAGACTTTTTTGACGTGGTTTTTTTTCCGGTTTGTCATATCGTGTGTTTCGCCAAACACGTGTACGAAATAACGGCGAAATGTATAGGTAAACAGATCTGGTTACTGGAGGGGAACCAAACTGCTGTGCAGAAAACTGGCATGACTACAGATCGCTGGCATGGGTGGAAGCAGGAAATGTTTGTAATACTGAAAAGTTTTGTGGCCGGGGTCCAGGGCCCCTGGTGGGATGCAGGGGCGACGCCCTGCTGGTGAAGCCCCCCCCCCCCCCCCCCCCCCCCCCCCCCCCCCAAGACACTGACGAAAACTTAACATTTAAGAACAGTTTACATGCGTTCTCCTTTGATAGAAACCCTGAATTATATCATTTTCAATGCTAGCACAGGAAAAAAGAAAAAAAAAAAATCGCCAAAACACCAATACGGAAATCCGTATAATATGAACTGACTCCCACCCATGTGCTTGTATTGTCAAAGATGAAAGCAGCAACAAGCAAACCAAACTGCAGACTAGGCATAAATGTGTTGCTGACCCAGTGTGAGTCGGGCAATTGAGCGATCACAGAGACATGAGGAATGTCGCATGGTTTGCTGGCCTGGGCCGACAGCTTGGTGTGAGCACGTCTCGCATGCATCAAACATAGAAGTACAAAGGGGGAATCAATGAAAAATATGATCCAGTGACTGCACTGTGACATTGTTTACCTGGGACTATGTGAATCAGATCTGACCAACTAATGTGGAGGTGCAGTGTGTGTGGTGTGTGTGTGTGCATGTGAGGCTACATTTGCTAAGCTATGCCGCTTAAAATATCTCTGAGACAGTTTGTGAGCGAAAAGCACTGTGAAACAACTTTGCTGCACTGGATGCAAAAAAAAAAAAAGGGGGGGGGAATAATACGAACAGAATGTTTGAATGGTTATATACCCTAAGAATGTCAGAAAACTGAATCATCAAATGCTGCAACACACACACACACACACACACACACACATATATATAATATATATATATCCATCTGTTTTCTTGCCTTTATAAACCACAAACATACTCTATGTCAGAAAATGAGTATACGCTAAAATGTCAAATTTCCTTATACTTGAGTCTGTATCAGCGTTTGACCCTGGATTCTTCTCCTTTTTGCAGATGATCACTCCAAAGCCGCTCTGACATGTTATCATTGTCTCCTATTTCATTTTACTAGAATCAAAAAAAAAAACACACACCAATGGATTCACACAGACAGAACATTTACTCCTCATTCTGACCCTCATACAGATGTACAGAGAATTCTTACACCAGTCTCCGCTGCATTACCTGGATGTATTTTGGGTTTTCATTGTTTCTTGACAAACTGATGACCTAACTCCAGGTAATTCCGTACAAACAGTGTATACACACCTACACGCACTAAGCACACATACACACATCCACACACTGACATTATGCTCTCAATTACTCACACCCACACCCACACACACACATGCACACACGCACAAACTAATCCCTAACAAACGTTATGACGGGATAAGTTTGGCTTTGCCCTTCAGAAAAACGAACATTGGCAGTTTGCTGAGCTTCTTATTGAACTTGGAAACCACTTTCTTCCTCTGGCTTGCCGCCTCCGTAGGATGCATATTCTGCTAAAAAACCTGTCGGCAATAACAATAACAATACACAAAATACTCGAGTTAGGGCTATGTGCATCATTATCCTTATTCAAAATGTTAAAACATCTTATCTTCTGTTTGAAAGCCCTAAGAAACCTACAATAGCAAGATTTCCGGTATACACATAGAATTCATGACATCAATGGTACTACACAAGCATGCACATAAATGCATCAAAAATGCATATACATACACATGTGCGCACGCACACACACACACACGCACATACACCTATATGAAGTGTGATAATCTAAAAATGTTTTAAGTCAGCAAAACTTTGCTCAGCAAAGATCTTCCTTCTGAATGGGAAAAGCTCACTGTTACCCCCTAATACAGTCTGCCCCTTGTTTCCTGTTAGGTCTATCTTTTTCTGCAACCTCTTTACAGATGTCATTCTTTCCTGTATCTTCTTTACAGAGTTTACACAGACGTTTTACAGCAATTACATTTTTCTAGTCCCATACATCAACCTTCTCTGAAGTGAGATTTTTTTTTAGATGAGATTTTTTTTTTCCATCTCAAACCTCTTTACATAAATTACCTTTTTTCTGTATTCTCTTTCCAAATATTACAAAGTTTATGGCAAACTAATATTATCTTCTTCCATGGCTTGCTCACATAAATTGCCCTTTTCTGCAGGTTCTTTACAGAGTTTATGCACCTTACATTGAATTTTTTTTTTTTTGCCCTTTCTTTCTTTACAGATAGATACAAGACCTTCATCCTTGACACAGATTTTTTTCCACAGCCTCCCACAGATTTTCTTTATGTACAGTCCCTTCACAGTGACTGCCTTCTCCTACTGCCTCCTGGTGGAGACTGGTTATCCTTTCAAACAGCCACTGCCGCCTTGGCTTAAGGCTGTGTCTGACCAGTTGACACAGGCTAGACCACGAAGGCTACTTCAAAATGTTGTTATGCTCTGCCCATTATGCGGGGATTGGCTTCAGTTGTGACAAGCTCCTAGCAAAACGTTATCAGTCCCAAAATCCCCCGAAGTTTGGAGTGTGGCTGCCCACGTGGTGAGGTAATCAAAAAAGGTCACACACATGATGTTCTTTGTACCATAGTGTTCAAGTACTTCGGCTGTTTGGATGATCCCTGGAGTCTTTTGGCCAGGGTACGACGGACAACAACAACAAACAACAGCCACTTACACACACTACCCTTTCATGCAGCCTCTTTAGACCTTAAGCCCTTCTGTAAAAGGATTTCATTCTTCTACACGCTTTTCATGGAAATGACCTTTTTTTTTTATAGCTTATTTACACAGTTTTTACGCAGCTCCTTTACAGACACTATTTTTTCCTGCAGCCTCTGTACAGGTACCACCCTTTTGTATAGCTCTCTTACAGAGTTCACGCACCTGCTTTACACACCTTTTCTTCTGTGGTCCCCTTCCCAGACATTACCCTTTTCTGCAGTCTTTTAACATCTTCATTACCTTTTCTAAAATTAAAAAAAGTCTATTTGCAGGCATTGCCCTTTAATGCAGCTTCTATACACAGATTCCCAGTTTCTGCTTGCTCTTTTTAAAACTTTTTCTGCAATCTTTTTACAGAATTTCTGCAAGCTCCTTACATTCTTTTTTTTTTTTTTCCTGCCTCTTTGAGACATTATCTCTTTCTGCAACATTTTCACAGAGTTTATGCAGCCTCTTAACATGGATAAGCTTTTTCTGGTTTTCTTTAAAAATATTACCTTTTTCTGCAGCTTTTTTTTTTTATGATACTGCCTTTTTTCTGCAACCTCTTCACAGAGTTTGTGCAATCTGTGAAGGGAGATTACCCTTTTCTGCAACCTCTTCACAGTCTGTGCAGCCTGTGAAGGGAGATTACCTTCTTCTACAACCTCTTCACAGAATTAGTGCAGCTTCTCAAGGGAGATTACCCATTAATTTCTGCAACCTCTTCACAGAGTTTGTACATCCTCTCAAGGGAGATTACCTTTTTCTACAGCATCTTCACAGAGTTAGTGCAGCCTCTAAAGGGAGATTACCTTCTTCTGCAGCCTTTTCACAGAGATCTCCTCTTTGGCTTGAAGGACGGCCATGATAGTATGTCCCCAGTCAAATTTGCCCTTCTTTTCTGACGTCAGTGTGGTGTCCTGGGGATCGTCGTCATCGCCGTTCTCCTCGACCTCTGCTACAGCCACTGCAACGCCGTTCTCTCCTGAAAAACAGCAGGTATGATAAACAGGTCAGGCTTTACTGTGCTGTGAATCTCTTCTGCTTCTCCGTGTTGTTCTTGCCATAGAATGAGTTTCTTCATTCTTTTATAAATTCATTAATGAGCTTTTTCTTCAGTTGAATGTTTTGGTCGGCCAGATGAATCTGATTTCATGGCCTATGGATCACTTTGTGTGAATAAACTGGTTGCATTATGACAGCAAATAGGCTGTTTTCTTACAGCAAATGGGTAACCTCAGAGTAACTGATAAAAAAAAGTAAAAAACTGCCACACACTGTGCCATCAAAGCTGTTGTCATAACAAGGTAATGCGAGAAGCAGATATTCTAGCAACATTTTCCAAGTTTGTCTGGTCAAAACAAGAAAACATCATAGACAATACAAACAATCAGGTAAAAAAAAAATTCTTTCAATGAGAACAATGGTGAATGGGGAGAAAGGAAAGCCGATATGTCAGAAATTGTGATCATACACACGTGATGTGACAGGAAATTAGCATCTGAATGATAAGATTTTCTATTCGATGGCTGGATTTCATAACCACAAAGATGGGTGCATATAAATACAATTAACTCTAAATGTTATGTGAGCACAGCTTGAGTGTGCGTGGTGCAGAATGAAAATGGATTCTGTGTATGTGTGTTGTTTCTTCATACACATTTTTACAAAGTGCATATGACAATTATATTTTAATGGATATCAGCGGTTTCTCCTCTGAGAAGTCTTTTCCTCCCCGATACTTCACTCAAAACACAGCTTTCCCACAGTGAAACTACACATTAAAGTGTGAAGAAAACTGGCAGTAATGTTTCACTCAGAAGAATACACACCTTTCCTCTTCTTCTTCTTTGGCTGGCTTACTGCTTCACATGAATTCTGTTCTTCCTCTTCTTCCTCCTCCTCTCTCTTCCTTCTCTTTCCCTTCTTCTTCTTTCCACTGTCCTCCTCCGCAACATCAGCAGTCTGCTTGTCCTTCTTCTCCGCCTTGTGCGCCTTCTTTTTTCGGTTTTCCTTACGGTCTCTCTTACTCAACTTTCTTTCTGACTCGGCATCGTCAGGATCTGCACTTTCTACTGTGTTGTTCTGCTTGGTGGTCTCGATGGAAGATGTGTTTGATTCTCCTTCACTGGCTGTGGTGGTGCTGCTGCTGCCATTCTGCAAGTTCGAAAACACACAGGAGAAATTAAACCCTCATCATGTATACATAACACTACACTGCCTTGTATGACAGCACACAAACACATGCTCATGGTTTCTAACACACACCAGCATTGTCTTTGAGTTGGTTGCAGATTTAATCCCCATCAATACAAACTATTTGCTGCGGGACTGTTCAGCTGTGACTGGCCATACTCAGACTGTGTCTTCAAGGAGGAAGACCAAGATTCTTCCTCACACATCTCATCCACTTCACAGACAGTGTTTAACAGTCATACTCCTATAGCTAACCCACAAAAAAATGTTACATTCTGCTTAGATCTGGTTGACATCTGAACATGCCAGAAAACCTGGTGCCCTGTTGGACCATTCAATCTCAAATCACCATCCTCAATCACAGTAGTCCCCCAATTCATTAGCCATTTATATTGGGAATCCATGACAGAAAATTGGTCTTTCACATGAGCGTGCAAGCACACGTGCGCACACACACACACACACACACATATAGCACATATACAGTACTAAGACATTAAATACAAAGCTAGCTCACACACACACACACACACACGCATGCACGCATCACACACACACACACACACACACACACACACACACATACACACCGAGACAGGAAATACACACACACGCGTGAGTGCACACACATACAGACATATACACACACACACTCTAAGATGAGATGGTTATTCAATATGATGTTAGGTATTCATATGATGTTGGCAGTCTTTGTGTGATTATATGTACACACTGACACCTGCACACACACAAACACGCACTCACACACACACATATGTAAACACATACATTCTCTTTCTCTCCCTGCCCCCCCCCCCCCCCCCCCCCCCCCCCCCCCCTTCTCTCTCTCTCTCATCTAATATCACATAATTTGTGAAAAGACATAACTCTCTCATCTAATATCGCATAATTTTGTGAAAATACATAAAATGAAAGTACCACTGCCGCTGCTGCTGCTACTACTACTATTACTTCTACTACTACTACCACCACCACCACCACCACCACCACCACCACTACTATTACTACTACCACCACCACCACCACCACCACCACCACCACCACCATCACCTCCACCACCACCACCACTGCTACTACTACTACTACTACTACACACACAAATAGAGAGAAAAATATCTGCCAGTTGTTCCTACCTGCTGTTGACCTTCAGCCATCAACAGGTCCCACACCTGGTCGGTCAAGCCTTTGTTCATCACACGCAGACTGCATTTCAGGAAATTCTGTCACAATCACATTATCAAAATTCATTCATTATCTGTGTCACTTCTTTCCCTTGAAAGACTCCAGTGAATCATCTGGTTATGTGTAGTCCATCTCTTGTTTACTTAAACTGAGCTGAGTACAGTCTTCAATGCAGTTCTGTCAAAGGTTTTACTAAAAATGTGAACAACAGTGTGACATGGTTTCTTTATTACCAGGCTGTGGGCATTTTTGTTTTGTCAAACACTGTTCCAGACATTTCACCATCAACAAACTTCTTGTTCCTCTATATCCAAAAGAAATGAAAGATTTAAAACTATTCCTCCTTCATTGCAAATTATATCCAAAAAAAAAAAAAAAAAAAAAAGAGTGAGAACATGGATTCGTGCATATCTGGTCCAGCCCATTCAAACTGAGTCACATCAAGAGCATGAATGTTGACTTTGCAACTAGCCGATGCCTGCCAACATTAACAACTTGCAAACATTTTCAAATGTTCATTTTCTTTCATACTGCTTTTCTGAGTTCTCATGACAACTCATGAAAACAAAGGCCTTTCACATCATAATACTCCACTGTTCCCGTAAATGAGTCATCACAATGATGCCCGAGACAGCAATGGACCAATTTATTTGTGACAGTATTCTTTTGATTCATCATTTTCTTGTAGGTTACACATTAAGAGAAAGTTGCCAGGTTTCCACAGACAATGACAAAGGAACTACAACTCCCTAGCAACAGTCAACATAGCACCATGGCTGCTATGAATTTTTGGAACATTTCATTTGCAGTGATCAGACTTGAACATACAGAACAAAGTGTTATGGGTCTCACTTCAAACTTGGCCTTTTTCCGTGGAACATTTGGAAAGTCTTCCAGTCGTTGCAGCAAATTTTTCAGCTGTGGATTGGCTGGCGCCTTCTGTATTGCCGACTGCACTTTCTGGAATGATGAAGACAGAATCTGAAATGGACTCCTCACAAAGACATTAATAAAGATAGAAAACAAAATTCCACCAATAAAGAAAAACCAAAGCTGCGAATGCGAGACAAAATAACAACACATTATTAAAGAAACAATAAAAGACACTCAAGACCGAACAAAACAAAAAAGGCAATATACAAGCAATACCACCAATGCAATAAAATTCAATTTAAAATATACAGGCCGGCAATATAATTCTCTATGAAATGAAATGCAACAAACTTGCAGGCAGTACAATGCACTAACAAACAGCAGATGCAATGCACAGACCCAATCATTCTAACAGTAAAAAAAATTAAGAGAAATGTGTCTTTGTCTGCTACAGCTGTAAACCCAAAGAGGTGTCCAGAGACTGAAGTGCGATACACAATTTGCTCAATACGAAACAACCATGGCGAGATGAAATAGTTTGACGGAAGGCACAGAGGGGAGGGTAGAGGGATTCTGGGAGTGTAAATTGTCACTTGAGGGCAGGAGGAGGATGGGAGACTAGGGGCAAGCGAGCTGGAGGAATAGCAGACTTTTAATAAGTTACCATCATCACCGATCTTTTACTTCTAACTTTTGACAAGTAAGAAAGTCAGTTTTACATTTTCCACTGTTGCTCAGGTTTCAGACTCAGCTAAACTGAATCTTGCAGTACTAAAACACGTGTTAAACTAGCCTGACCAGTTCTTTCTTTTAATTTTTTTCTATTCAAAAACTTTCAGAATACAGATTCAGCAGATACAATAATTTTTGCTTTCAATGATTTAGGTTAAATCTGCAGAAATGTTGTCCCAAGTGGTCAATTTTAATGCCTGAATACACTGCATTGCAATCCAACGAAAATTTCCAACAGCACTGCAAATTGCAATATGACATGACATACCAAATAGTTACAGACTCATATGTTCCCTCTCATTAACAGCCTCAAAAAATTTTGCTGATTAAGAAAATAAAGAAAGGAAATAATTTTTTCTGTGTGAAAAGGTAAAAGACTGTGTTTAATCAACTTTTTTTTTATTATGAAATTTAAATAAAGAATTTTAAAGCAACAGATGCATTATAAAGAAACAAAGAAGGCAAGAAAGAAAGAAATATGCGAATTAAAACACTGTACAATCCAGAAACACAGCCAGAAACAAAATCCTAGATGATCACAGCTATTTCTGCTGTCGTCTGTTCAAAGTTCTTTCTATTTAATGTTGGTTTTAGTGTATGAAGCTTATGACAACCCACCTCTATCCATTGTCCCTGTTTGACCTCTCCCTTGTTAGCTTTGGCGACAAAGTTTTTCCCTGAATATTTCTCCTCTTCACTGACACATTTTGTATGTGTCTGGTAGCTATCACCCCTGCAACATACCAATCAAATGCAAAGTCTTAATCACTCTTGTTCAAATCACACAGAAAAATATTAATCATCCCTGTTACTTTAAATTGTTACCTCCTCCAAAGATATTTCACCCCTGTCTGTTGGTTTTCTCGTCTTTTAGCAGGATTACACAAAAAATGAAAAAATTCATTTCAACCAAACTTGTATTTAAAAAAAACATAATGTGGTCCATGCATGAACTCTAAAATCTGGAGGCTGATTAGTGCGTGGATTCTCATTTTAAGGCAGATTAATTATCATTCAGCATGATCACACACACACACACACACACACACACACACACACACACACACACACACACACACACACACAAAACACACACTCACACACAGTTCAAGAGAAGTAACTCCTTCAGTCCAAATCCACCAACCTGGTATGAAAAAAGTGGATCCAAGTTTTGTTCACATTACTGATAAGAATTTTTTTTATATTATTAGTATTACAAACTGTCCACTGAACATGAACACTTCGAAGATACTGAACAAACTCCATCCATGAAGTAATGTATTCTCACAGAACACAGTGACTGATTTACGGACAGAAATTCTTACAACTGCACAGCACACTCAGCACTTGCAAAAAAAAACATATAAAGTCAACTAAAGTGTTAGTCTGGTCATAGCAATGATTAAAATCAAGTTCAACGCAAGAATCCTGATTTCCCACCAAACAAAAAGTTCAATCAGTATACAATACCGGTGGCCAATCATTCTGTCAATATTCCATCATCTGAACTGGTATAACACCAGTATATATATACCAGTAAATGTGAACCGTAAAATTCAATACTTTCCAGTGATATAAACTGAACATTTTCATATGTTCTAGTGATAAAAAGTATAAGGAGAGCAACTCCTGTAAGAAGAAAAGATAAAGATAAAACTCAAAGGTGCCAGTGGGACTTAGAGAAGTACTGTCCTCAACTGTCAAAACAACTGACTGGGAGCACTCCTGCTCCACCCACGGAAATTTGTGACTTTATGCTCTTACTTTCCCAAGCAGAAAATAATTTTCACTCGCGAACGGACTCAAAGTGAAAGGTGAATCCCAGATCTGTTTGACCTTAATGGAATCTGACTGTGCTCTCCTGGGTGCCTTTCTGCTTCCTTCTGCTTCAGTGGTTGAAACATCATCTGAATGCCATTCAGTATTTGTGAACATGGTTATGTGTCACAGTAGCTTTTTTGAAAATTTTATCCAATGGTCTATTACATTATACCAAGTCATGATTTTTCAAAACTTTAACCTGTGTAGCTCAACAAAAAAATTATTTTTTTAATCACTAGTCACCATGGCGTGGTTTTCTCTTGTTTTCTCTTGATTTTCCAGTCACAGATTTCAGTTGTTTTTTTTTTGTTGTTGTTGTAATAATGCAATTACATACACAACAAAACCACATATGAACAATCAGACACTGCGGAATGGACAGCAAGTGTCCACTGTGGACAGTGTGTATAATTTTTAACTACCAAGCTGCCAGCTAACAACAAAAATCTGGCAAGTCATAAACAGTTTCTAAAGAAAGAATTGTCCCAAAACTAAAGCTGAAAAACAGTTGACGACAGCAGAGAAAGTCTATCCTTTTCATAATTTGAGTCGGAGAGAGTCGCAGAAATGAGGAAGTTATAACCATAGCACTTTAAGAAAGCGGTTGAGTCGTTAGTGCTGAAAATGAGAGAGCCCCTCGGCACCCTCCGGGTTCAAATCTTACCAAAATTCCTTCCCGCAATCTATGCAAGAAAGAAATTCACATCGACGACATTTAGTCATATAATGTTTTTCGACTTGATTCTTCTTCAGGGATTCATTGCATGCGTTGCAGGTGAAAAATACCATTTTGTTTGGCTCTGAAACAAAACTGTTGTTTAAAGATAACAGTATTGAGTACACGTGTTGAGAAACCGGAAATAGGAAATGGGGGAAAGCCACATGCGCACAGCTAAGATTTATCTCCCCTTGGTCAAATATGGTTGCATAGTAGCGTCAAAGTGATTGAAGCCTATTCGGTAGCGTCTCAAGGCATCGTGGAATGCAGAACTTTGTGATCCAAATAAAATGGAAAAATATTCAGAGTAAAACAGTTGTGACTCTCAGGGATAACAGCACACCACTATTTTGTTTGTTTATTTCTTAAAGATTTTATCAGTATTCCTCAGACAGAGAAAACGGCTATCATTGGCTTGAGAAGCTAACATGTTTCCATAGTAAACCTAGAAGGTCTTTGCCATACTTCATAGGTTTCAGAGAGTGATTGCAAGCGGAGGTCAAAAGACGACAACAGTTGTTGAAGCACTTAGCAGCCAGATGAACTAAACAAACACAGAAATAACGAGCTGCGACCTATTGGTCTTCTTCAGCCAAAACAAAACAAAAACAAACAAAACACGGAACTCATTGATTCCCAATGCTGTTAATGAAAGATTCATCATATTTATATTCAAGAATTGTCTTTTTCATTCTATCTTCCTATTTCCCTCCATCCCTCTTCCCAGCCCTCTTAAGTGATTATTTTCTTCGTAATCTAGAACTCGTTCACCCACACCAGCTTGCTTTTCGCTACTACGTGTTTAAGTTCTGTTGTTTGTCTGTCTGTTTTTGTTCATTTGTCTTGGCTGAAGAACACTAACCAATTGAGACTCGTCTGTCTGTCTGTCTGTCTGGGTGTTTGTTGTTGTTGTTGTTGTTGTTGTTGTTGTTGTTGTTGTTGTTGTGTTTGTGTGTGTGTGTGTGTGTGTGTGTGTGTGTGTGTGTGTGTGTGTGTGTGTGTGTGTGTGTGTGTGTGTGTTGTTGTTGTTGTTGTTGTTCTTCTTCTTCTTCTTCTTCTTCTTCTTCTTCTTCTTCTTCTTCTTCTTCTTCTTCTTCTTCTTCAGTTTAACGTCCTTCCACTAAAAGTGATTCAGACAATATTATAGTACGTGTAGAGTGAGCTTGATGTAAAGAATGAGAGAGATGCATTTTTTTAGGGAGTGTAAGGAAGTGTAAGTTTTAAAGTAGTACGTAAAGAATGTAATCATAACCCTCCACCCCATCCTATTCATCAGAACTTAAACTTTAATTAAAATTGTAACTGTAACAATCGTAAATGCTAAAGATAAATATTAAGTGAACAGCCTAATAAACATTTAGAAATAGATTCAATAGTAGCAAAATTGTTTAATATACTAGATAGTGATAAAGGAGTCGATCCATCAACAAAACCCTGAATACTTGATTTATTAAAAAGCTCTTTTGTTTTGGGACAATGAATCAGTTAATGATTGACACTTATAGAATCCCCACACATACATTTAAATTAATATCTTTGCAACATTTTGTTTTAAACGAGTCTGTCTGTCTGTCCGTGATAGTCTAGTGGTTAGGACCTCGCGTTGTGTGTGTGTGTGTGTGTGTGTGTGTGTGTTTCGTTGTCCTGCCTGAAGAAGACCAATGGATTGGGGGCTCGTTGTCTCAATGTTTGTTTTGGTCCGAGATCCACAAGTCTGTTTGCTGATGACACTGCAATCATCCACAAGTCTGTTTGCTGATCACACTGCAATCTGCAGAACAGTGTCATCTGAGCGAGACCAGGATAAGCCGCAACAAGACCCCAGCGGCTTTCTGAACGGGAAGAGGGCTGGACATGGTCTTCCATCCCGGAAAATGCACTCTCCCTGTCTCCAGGAGATCCCGTGGACTATAACTACCAGCTGCATGGCCACAAATCGAAGCCGTACAGAGGAAGAGCAGTTCGCTTCATTCGTAACCACTACCACAAGACTTCTAGTGTCAACAATAAGCTGACCAGACCTGGATGTCCCGCCGATCAGCGGTGCAGGCAGACAAGAAGACTGTCCTGTTCAAGATCAGAACAACATCATCCAAGCCTGTCCCAGCCACAGTCAGTTCCAAAGCACCAAAGGAAAGGTCACAACTAAACGGTACCTCTGTCTGCAGTATTGCGCACAGTATTTGCAGAGCTCTCTCTTTCCAAAGACTATCGGAGTATGGAACGATCTGCCGGCGCGGACACTTGGTGCCACCACTTTTGATGCTCACGAGTCGAGAGTGAAGAAATAAACCTGCTTTTTTTTTTTTAATTCAAAGACAGATTGTCTGGATTAACGGTATTCGGTAGCATGCTGAAACCCTGGAATGGACCCTAGCTCACCCTCTCTCTCTCTCTCTCTCTCCTCTCTCTCTCTCTCTCTCTCTCCTCTCTCTCTCTCTCTCTCGTGTGTGTGTGTGTGTGTGTGTGTGTGTGTGTGTGTGTGTGTGTGGGCGTGTGTGTGTGTGTGTGTGTGTGTGTGTGTGGGCGTGTGTGTGTGTGTGCTTGTGTGTGTGGGGGGGGGAGGGGTGTGTGTGTGGGGGGGGGGGGTGCGTACTGTTCTGAGTCCCAACGTGTACAGTATCATCAAAGCTCAAACCATTGTGAAATGCACTCTACCATGAGGCCTGGATCCAAACCTTCACAGATGGGCAAGCAACAAACCCTGTGTTGGATGGAGGAGCGGAAATGTAAATCAGGTGGACAATCAGCAGTTGACAGCGTCACTTACAGACTAGGCACTAGAAGTTCAGGCCCTCACGCTACCTACCTCCGTGATATTGGATTCAGACGACAGTCACAACCAGGTTTTCTTCCTCGCAGATGCATAGTGAGTCCTGAAGACGATTAAGAGAGTCGCATCTAGCAGGCAAGCTGCCCTGCAATGAGTGCCTGTCCTCTGTGGTCTTTCGGGCAATGAAATTGCAGATCATCTCACATAATTAGAAACAAAAGAACAACAGTGTTAGCTTTAAAAAGAGAACAGGTGTCGGCTAACGACAGCTTTATGATCAGAGTTATGAATTTTAAAATGTTCGCATGAGGTTATTAAAGATGAGGTATTTCTCTGAAAATCTGCAACAAGCTCTTCCGAGAGTTTCTTCCCACTGTTTGGGAAACAGCTTTGAAAATCATCTGTATTTCTCTCCAAGCATGCTCCAAGCATGGTGATGACTTGGATGCCGACGAAGAAAGAAAATCGACATTAGATTACAAGCGTATGCAACAACATAATGGCATTTTGGGCTGTCATCTTATTTGTTATGCTTACCTTCCGCCTTTTCTGTTGCACCAGTCTTGTTTGTTATGTTATATTTAGCTGTAGCTGATACCTTCCGCCTCATCTCAAAGGGAAGCATAAATCATCAGAGAGAGAGAGAGAGAGAGAGAGAGAGAGAGAGTTCTTTATTCACTTGGAAATTAAATAAGCACTGACACGCCTTTTTTCAGCCAGTCCTCGCCCTGAGCAGAAACATTAAATCGGTCGTACAATGATTATAGAATATCAAGAGAGAGAGAGAGAGAGAGGGGGGGCACATAGAAGGTAGGTTGATGGGCCAATCGGTGCTTTGAGCGAGTGGTTATGATCATAGATCTGGATTTTGGCTGGGTGTATGATTATTGAGTTTGAATTACGACAGACTGACACTTCATTTACTTTCCTGGACAGATTTTTTTCTATTGTTTGTAGATCATTACCATTTGTTTGAAATGACGAGTCTTCTTCTTCTTCTTCTTCTTCTTCCTAAAATACTGGTTCACTCAAAAACGAGTAGGTCACCAGCGCGCATGTTAAAAAGTAAAATAAAATAACATGAAATAAAGCGCGACTCAGTCTGTTGGCCCTGGAGCAAAATTCGGCAACAAGGGGTCGCACAAGATAATCAAAAAGTTAAAAGCAATGGCCAGATTCAGGCCCAGGTAACCATAAAATATCTGGGAAGTTAAAATAGAAAATCGTCAATATGCAGATCTCAAAACTGTCGAATCAATTTGCTTTTTAAATGAGACTGCATTTGTGGCAATCTTGATGGCACCCGGCAGTGAGTTCCATAGCCGTACAGTGCTAGGATAAAATGAATGTAAATGGCTGTCAATATTTGATGCAGGTATGGTATAACATTGACCGCCACTCCTGGTGCTACTTTTATTCAATACTAGTTGTTCCATTGGAATATCAATCAGTTTAGCTCTGCCTTTGAAGAAGGTATTAAGTTTGATAAAAGCTCTTCTCTCTTCTAAGGTTTCCATTCTAATTTCCTCATGTTCTTCCTAGTATTCCCCCTCTCTCTGATATGGTTCCCTGTTACGAACCGTGCTGCTCTCTTCTGAATCTTTTCAAGGTTATCAATGTCCTTTAGTTGGTAAGGATCCCAGACTGAGCAACCATATTCCAGTACTGGTCTAACCAGTGTTTTGTAGCAGTCATCTTTAACCTTTTTGGGGCAGTCGTTGATATTCCTGTATAAGAAAGCTTGCTTTCTTACATACTAAATTGTAATGTTCTTTCCATTTGAGACGACTATCTATAATCACGCCTAAATATTTTGCAGCATTGGTTTCTTTAAGAATAGTATTATGAATAGAATATTCTGATCTAGCTGGTAAGCGTTTATTACATATATGCAACACTTGCCACTTCTGGGGATGAAATTCCATTTTCCAAGTTTTTTCCCACTCTTGTAAACCGTTTAGATCTTCTTGTAGAATGCGTGTATCATTCTTGCTTCTGATTGTTTTATACACTAAGCTGTCATCTGCAAAAAGCCTTATAGTAGTTCCAGGAGAGAGATGTCTACTTATGTCATTTATATAAATTAAGAAAAACAAGGGGCCCAGAACAGCTCCCTGTGGTACCCCTGACAAGACTGGTTTACAATGGGATGACGATCCTTCCACAACAATTTTCTGCGTTCTCCCAACGAGGAATGATCTAGCCCATTTTAGCAAAGAACCGCCAATGCCGATGTGTTCTAATTTAAGCAGCAGGCCCTCATGGTCAACCTTATCAAAGACTTTTGAAAAGTCTAATAAATTGCATCTATTTGTTGTCTGTTGTTAAGACAATTATTAAAATCATTGAGAGTTGTTATAAGTTGAGTCTCACAACTCCTTCGCTGTCTAAAACCATGCTGGGCGTTATCTATCTAAGAAGTCATATTTGTCAAGATGGTCCATTATGCTACTATATATTGTGTGTTCAAGTAGTTTTGCTGATATGGATGTAAGAGATACAGGTCTATAATTCTCTGCTTTTGTTTTGTCGCCCTTTTTGAATAAAGGAACAATGCTTGCATCTCACCACTCATCAGGTATTACTCCCTGGTCTAGTGAAGCTTGGTAAAGTAGTTGGTATACCTCAGTCAATTCAATGGCACATAATTTTAAGAGCTCGCCAGGAACGCCATCAGGACCAGTAGCTTTGTTTTCATTGATGTTGGTCAGTAACTTAAATACTCTGCTTTGCTTACTTTGATGTTTTGCATTTCAGGGAGTTTATCATCATCCTTTAGTCTAATGTTAATTAAAGGCTTGTAATTTGAGAAAACCGAACAAAACTGCTTGTTTAGTAAATTTGCTTTCCCTTCAGGGTTCTGTATTAGATTATTCTGGTTGTTTCTCAGGTCTGGAATCCAATGTTGTCCTGTCTCTTACTCCTTATGTAAGACCATAATTTCTTGTTTTGATGATCACCTTCTGAAATCATCGAATTAACATAATTGGAGTGAGCAAGCCTACATTCTCTCTGACCTTCTCTTAATATGTTTATACCTAATCAGTAATCTTCTGAATTAGGGTGTAGTTTCAATTTCTTAAAGAACCGATGTTTCCTTCTCAACAAACGTTTGGTTTTTGTATTAATCCATGGCTGGTGGTTCTTGCTTGAAGTAATTTTAGTAGGTATGTTGTCATCATAAAAAATTCCAAGTTAGTTTTTATACACTTCCTAAGGTCATTGACATTATCTTTAACACTTGAGACCTAAAAAAAAGACAAGAATCTGTCGCGTCTGACAAATCTGAGAGAGAGAGAGAGAGGAGAGAGAGAGAGAGAGAGAGAGAGAGAGAGAGAGGGGGGGGGATACAGAGCAAAGAGAGAGGGAGACAAGCAAAAGAGAGGGAGACAGACTAGCAGGCAGACGGAAAATGAACGGATAGGAAAAAGACGACATAGTACATTGAAGGATATTGTTGAGGCTGGAACTTAAATAATTCAAATACAACCACAAATGTAAATTTTGAAAGAGAGAGAGAGAGAGAGAGAGAGAGAGAGAGAGAGAGAGAGAGAGAGAGTGAGGGGTGTGTGTGTGAAAGTGAAGGCGGTGCATTGCTTGCATTCTGATGATCACGTGACCACCGAAGAATGCAGCTCATTTTGCGCTGTTCTCTTTTCCTCCCTTGTAAATGATTGCCACTGACTAAGTATTGTTGTACACAAGTCCAGCATGACCACTTGCAATTCACTTAACTTACAACAAATATATAAAGGATTCTGCGTTCATAATTATAAAAACAGAAAACTCATGTTCAAGGCATTGTTTTCTTTTCTAAAAATTTAATGCAAAGTGGGCGTAAAGTTATCAATCACAATACCGGAAGTATTAGTAATTTTTCAGGTGAGGCAGACGAGAGACACCGACAGCGGACGTAATCTCCTTATACTGCCAAGTGCATTGTTTTGAATGGTATGTAGGTAGATCTAATCACTCTGTACTTGAAATCAGAATAATTTGTAATTTATTTTTACGTAATTATAGCACTTTCAGTTCAAATTAGTTACACAGAGAGACCTCATCTGCATTCTGATCGTTTGTATCATCTTTGACAGGGGTGAACAGCATTTCTTTTCGATTCTCAGAAAGACTGTGATTTTAAAACTCGAATCTGTTCAGAGTTGTACCAGTATATATGATAGGCATTAGTTATATTCATGTTTGAAATAGAGTAATGAATTTCGTTCACAGTAGTGACATCAACAACCCCACTCACAGTTGTATTTGAGAATAGCCTTCAAAAATCAAAAGCTATGGACGGGCGAGTACTAGGGTTCTGACCAGGAAAAACCCACCAAGTTTACGAGAAGAAAGTGATGCCTCAGATTCAGACTCACTAATGAACGGAATAATCCAAACATCTTGAATTATAGACAGCTTGTTCTCAGTATCAGTAACAAGTTTCAGATCATTTGATTATAATTTATTTTCCAATGTTTTGGTGTATGTGTGCATGCATGTTTGTGTTTCTTCTCTCAGTGCGTGTGTGTGTGTGCACATATGCCTGCATGCACTGGTATGTATGTGTGCACATGTGTAGATGTGATAAAGTACAAAACCTGTATGAAAACTTATGATAAAGATGTTTTTGTGTATGCATTATAATTCAGATGAAGATTGTTTGTGGTTTGCAGGGAAAATGTCGACTGGGGCAGTGTTGAAGATAAAATGGGATCCAAAGAATCTAGAAATCCGTACAAAATCGGTGGAAAAGACGCTGGAACCGCTTGTTACTCAGGTAAATTTGAAAGCAATTCAAAGTTCTGAATGTACACCCTTGATATGGCATGTATTATTGGCTTGGCTCATGTAAGCAACATGAATTGAATCGTATATTTGTTTTATTCTTCTTAAATCATACTCATACTTTGCACAATGTTAACTTGTTCTACTTGTATGGATTTTAGTTCCGTAGAAATAGAAGAAAAACTTGGGTGGTACCGCAGTGGCCCAGGTCACTGATCTGATAGTAAAACTGATCTGATAGTAAAACTTTCTTTGCTCTGTTACAAGGCATTGGATGGCCTCGCTCCATCTTACCTCTCTAAACTTCTGTCGACCTATACTCCTTCCAGACAGCTTCGCTCTTCCTCTGACACTCGCATTATGCAGATCCCTCGTTTTCGGGCCAGAACACTTGGTGAACGTTCTTTTACTTTTCAGGCTCCTTCCTGCTGGAACAATCTCCCTTCTGCACTCCGAAACTCAAACAGTCTTTCTTCTTTCAAGTCCTCCCTCAAAACAACTCTCTTCAAAACATAATTTTTCTGCTCCTTCGCTGGTGTGTGGGTGTGTGCGTGTGTGTGTGTGTGTGTTTGTGTGTGTGTGTGTGTGTTTGTGTGTGTGTGTGTGTGTGTGTGTGTGTGTGTGTGTGTGTGTGTGTTAGGGCTTATTGCTGTAAGCGCTTAGGGCTTTTGTTTAAGATTAAGCGCACTAAATGTTCCTTATTATTATTATTATTATTATTAATCATTCATGGTTATGCTGGATAAATAAGGCTTGCTTTTTGGTCCTTCCTCATGAGTTGACATCAGATGACTTTATTTCAGACGTTTTTCTGTTATGTTAGTTCTTGTACGAGGTAACTATTTGATGAATGTGGTACGTCTTATTGTATTAATGACAAAATGTAAGTTATGTAGTTAGTCTGCGGGCTTGCTTAATGCATAGGTGTAAAAAATGATGTGCTTGATTACCAGCAAGTGCGACACGTAAAAAAGTGGAGTATTTCAAGTGTGATCATCACTTGACATGTGATGCATGCTGAAAATGAAACTTTGCTAATGCAGTGTTTTCAATTTTCAGGTAACAACACTTGTGAACCAGAATGGCCCATCGAATAAAAAGAAGGGGCGTTCCAAGAAGGCCCATGTGTTAAGTGCTGCGGTGCAGAAAGCTACCGAGAACTTTATTATCCAAGGAGAGCAGATTGCTCAGGAAAATCCAGAAGTTAAGATAGATATGATGGCTGCTATTGATGAAGTGAAAACAACTGGTAAGTTCTAATGGATTGTATATTTGTCTGTCAGTGTTACTGTGCATGTATGTTAAAGTAAAATATTGGTTGTGTGTTAGTGTGTGTGTGTAAGAGAGAGAGACAGATTGAGAACATTGATACGATTAAGAAAGAATTTTGTTTGTAAAGGATTGTCCTGTGAGCTGTGTGTGTTTACATGAGATAAAGGGGTTCTGGAAGTGTTTTGTTTTATCCAGCAACAAAATGGACAAGTTGAAAATGTTCTGTCAAGGCAGATGTGTAACTTTCATGTGTCAAAAGTTTTTTTGTAGTTCTGTGTGTGCTACTATAACCTAGCACTGCAGTGTTCGCCAGTTGCAGCACATTACTAGATTAACGACATGAACTCGGGCTGCCTAGTAAAGTGTGTGAAGAACTTTTGATGCTCGAAAATGCTTGTGATTTTAGTGGAAGGATCATTCAGTTATTGTACTAGGAATTTGCAGACTGAACCCAACACTGACTACCCTGCACTGTCAGTCAGCAGCTAGAGTCAGAACCAGTCTAGAGAAAAAACCCAGTGACAGTATTATAAGTACTGTTTCAGTTAGGTGCTAGGATAATCAACATATTTGATTGGGGGCCTTTAATAGAAAAAGACGCTAAAAGAGGGCCCCAAGACACGTGTAGAATTTATCTCTGAGATCTATCTGTTAAAGTTTACAGAAGACTCCAACGTGAGTTGTACATTTTCCACACTGCCAGAGTCTGGTTTTGCTCGTTTGTTGAAGAGGAAAGTAATTTGTTGTCGTGTTCTTAGCAGAATCAGATCTAAGACTGCAAAGATTCACTTATGGCCAACTGCAGTATTGCCTTTTACAGAATGAAGAGTGGGCATCATTGACCAGTGTCAGAACAAAAAATGTATGACGTATGCATAATGTGATGTAGTGTTTTAATTTAAAAGCTGCCACACAAAGTCTATTTGAAATTTGATTTGACCATATTGCACTCTCTACTTTTATTAATTAATAATCAAAACCTGAACTAATTAGTAATAAATGTATACATTTTTTTCATTCTGACTCAACTTCTGTTCTTATTTGGTTACCTGTCCCATTAAAATAAATCAGTCCTTTGGAGTAGTGGCTTAAAAAAAAGTTTTAGCGTTTTGCTTTTGTAAATGGTATTTTACTGGCAATTAACAGTGTACATGGTCGCTGTCATTACATGTTTCTGCTTTCCTTTTGCCTCTAAGTCGTAGATTTACCTGTGACATATAACCAGAACTTTGCCAATTCATTGGAAGGTAGCATGAGCCCTGTTTACATCAGTTACATTTTAGAGGATCTTCCTCACAATGAGGTGTCTGTATAGATACAGAGCTCTGTCATCAACTCCAAGTTCTTGACTTCAGCACATTATTGCAGCATAAGGCACCTGACTGTACTATCCCTCCCTCTCTCTCTCTCTCTCTCTCTCTCTCTCTCTCTCTCTCTCTCTCTCTCTCTCTCTCTCTTCTCTCTCTGAATACAAAATGTTATCCATCATTAAAGTGCATGGCATCGATTATTTTCCATCAGGCTAGTCTTTTAGCTGCTAAATCTTGAGAATTTTTCGTTTTCGGAATCTCTGCTATATATTTGTATGTTTTCAGGGGAAACCATGAATGATGCTTCCATAGAGTTTGCAGCTGATCCATGTTCATCAGTGAAGCGTGGCGCCATGGTCAGGGCGGCAAGAGCATTGCTGTCGGCTGTGACACGTCTCTTGATCTTAGCAGATATGGTGGATGTCTTCCTGCTGCTCAACAAGGGACATTCTGTGAGTGCTCCTCTGCTATTTTTTTCACTTCGTCTGTTGCCATGGATTTTCTCATCTCATTTGATTTTGCTTGTTTAACTTTTTAATGTTTTTCTCCCTGTGTATCATTTGTGTGTACATATATATGTGAGTGTGCATGCGTGTGTTTGTGCTGTAAGTTTTTTGTTGTGGTAGGAATCGGTTTTGTATTCTTGACCATATTTATGTCTCCTTGAGTTTGATTTTTTTAATAATGCATATAATCTGATATGAGACTGAGAGAATGCAGAAAGATATAACGTGGTCTTGGGATGTGTTTATAAACTGAAGGTGTGGATGATTCTGCATTCTCTGTCTCATATCTGATTATATGCATTTTTAAAAAAATCAAACTCAAGGAGACATAGATATGGTCAAGAATACATAGTATTCGGTTTTGTATTCTTGACCATATTTATCTCTCCTTGAGTTTGATTTTTTTTTTCAATTGCATATAAACTGATATGAGACTGAGAGAATGCAGAAAGATGCAATGTGGTCTTGGGATCTGTTTATAAACTGGAGGACAGGATGATGTATTTTTTGTGTCATGTTAGGGAGAATGTGACCCCATGGAGCTGCTGGCTCTCTCAGTATAAATTTATGTGTCCCTGCCTTCTGAAAATTCTGGGATGTGTCTTTCTCATCACTTTCTTTGACTGCTTTTTTTTTCTTTCTTTCTTTATTGTGTTTCACTGTTTTTCTGCATTTGTGGTCCATTTCCTTCTACCTTGTCTTCCTGAAGCTTTCTGCTCTTTTTTGTTGTTGTTACAAATTAGGACAAGACAGGTCTTTTGTTGTGATCTGGTGACCAGGCACTGAGACGGCACTCATTGTCCTGAATACACAGTAACTGTCCTTTCAGCAGGTCTGCTTGCCCAAATGGTCTTTTAAAAAAAAATATATGTGTCTATGTCACTGTTTTGTGCTATAGTTTTGTTTTTTTTAAAACAAATTCTCAAACTATTTCAGCTTTTCAACTACCAGCCTTAAACCTAAAATTCACATAACCACCAAGTTAAAAAATTTTAGTGCAAAACAAATTTATGAAATTGGAAAACTGTTTGCTTGCATGTTTGTTTTAGATTATCGTACAAGTGTAAATCCGACCAAATTTCATATAGAATGAAAAGTTCAGTAGTGGATTTAGTTGACTGTGCTTGTGTCTGTGTGTTTCTGATATTCATAATAACTGACCATTGTTTTTGCTTACCTTCAGTGAGAAAATCTAGAATTGATACATAAGATTCCCCAAGATCATGGTCATCTCATGCATGTCCTCTGAAGTTTTGAAGAATTAAACATACCTGTACAGTCGACATGACTTTTTGAGCTAGTGTTATTGATCAGCAACACCTGGACTGGTAAACTGCGCGCTGGTGACCTACTCATTTTTGAGTGCACCAGCTTTTAATGAAGAAGAAGAAGAAGAAGAAACAAGTTGTCTTCAGTTGTGCTAGATGAACATATCCCAGTTACCGTCACTCATTGTCACACTCAACATCAGCTGGAAAAGAACACACTTTTGAGGCACAAATGGAACCACTTTGCAAATCATAGACTCATTTTTGCTTTAGAAGATAATGCCATATGCTGTTTCTTGACAAGTCTTCCCAGATAGTTTGGAGGGATAAAAAAAGCAGATTGGCTATTCAAGTAAAAAAGATGAACATATGGAATAGGTTGGAATGGAAGTTGACAGTTTAATCACTTTTAACACAGCAAACCACTTTCAAATCAAACTCTTTCCACAATCTACTAGGACAAAACTGTCAAGTTTTCAGATGTTCTGAAAGGAACTTGGCACATGTTTAAAAGGCTTTCCCCTAGAAGCAATCTGTAGGCTATCACAAAGGACAGTGGCTGTTGAATCAAAGTCTGCTTTAATCTTGAATTTGATCCTTTTCAACATCTCACTCTGTTTTTGTTCTTGCATGAATTTATGAAAAAAATGTAATTTCCATTGGAATTCATGAAGGATGGCTTTGCATCACAAATGAAATTGGATGGTGTGTCTGAGGTGTGACTATTTTGTGAGTGTGTCAGTGGTCTAAAAAATTTTTTTTTTGCTGTAGCTAAACTGTGTGTGTAAAACTGATAGGTGGAGGATGACCTTCAGGGAGTAATGAACGCCACAAGTCAGCAGGGTCTGATGGACAGCTTCAGAACTCTGGGCAAGAGCATTGGAGAACTGGAAGAGATGGCTGCCAAGAGACAGGCGGTGAGTCTGTTTTACTCCATTTGTTAAACATGTAGTCATGTTTTTTTTTGTTTTGTTTTTTGTAGGCTGAATTGCATATTAGGATTTCAAGGCCTTTAGTTCCATCAGAGTTTGTAGCAGCATGGTTAAGTTTGACTTGATTTATTATGTCATATTTGATGTTGTTGAAATGTGTGAATATAAAAAGAAATACCATTTTCAAAACAATGATGTAGGTAAATCTTAAATAAATGTTAGCGAACCGCCCAGAGAACGTGGACAAACGAGTCACAAGACAAAACACAACGCGTTTCGACCTCTTAGGTCTTCCTCGGGTGAGACATAAACGAATAAAACAATGAAAATTCACTTAGCTTTGATCGCTTCAGATCGCTTAGGGTTCAGCGCAAGGAAGAAGGCGTTGAATGAGGCTGTTTCCCTTCCAACAGCCTCGTTCTCATTCAACGCCTTCTTCCTTGCACTGAACCCTAAGCGATCTGAAGCGATCAAAGCTAAGTGAATTTTCGTTGTTTTATTCGTTTATGTCTCACCCGAGGAAGACCTAAGAGGTCAAAACGCATTGTGTTTTGTCTTGTGACTCATTTGTCCACGTTCTCTGGGCGGTTCGCTAACATTTATTTAAGATTTGTTTAGATTTCCGCCTGCAGTTGTCTCGCTTTGCAATGATGTAGGTAGTTAAGTCTCTTAAGTTTGCATGATTAGGATATGAAACATGCAATGTAAGTTTTGTGGCTTTCTTAGCAAATATGTATCTGGGAAGGGTGGAGGAAGCTGGTTGCGAAGTCTTCTGTGGCACTCCAGTGGTCTTCAAGATTCCGACATAGGTGATAGGTGATATGGTGCTTGTTTCGTTTTTTCTTAATTTGGGGTTGTTGTTTTTTTTGGTTTATTCTTAATATATTTCTGGAGAGAAAGAGAGTGTGGTGGACGATAGTGTATTATTTGCGGACTATGGCTAGAGTTGTGATGGTGGGCGCAGGATCTGAAGGACCCACGACGGCGTGATGAACTGGCAGCGGCTCGGGCCATGCTGAAGAAGAACACCATGATGCTGCTCACCACGTCAAAGGTCAGAGGCTTTCTCATGGCCTGGGATTGGCTGTTTCATTTGGTTTATCATCTCTTTACTGGTTTCTTGTTTGGTCAATTCATTTGCTGTATTTTTATTTTTATAGGTTTGAGGAATAATGATGGCTAGACAATGGTAATGAAAAATGCAAAAAATGAAATAAACTTAAAAACAAAGAAGGATGCATAGGCTTTGGCACACATATTCTTAATTGACAATCTCTCCTTTAACCACCACCACAACCAACACCTCCCCCCCTCCTCACCCATTGTTCCACTCCCAACTCCCCCCCCCCCCCCCCCACCACACCCTCACCTCCACACCCTTTTGTGTTCCCCCTTTCTCACTCTACATTACAGAAAAACCAACATAGACAACATTTGTTACTGTTTTGTATGTATATTTAGAGTTGATATATGTGTATGTGTCCATTACTTGAAGCTTTTGTGTGTATGTAAGTACATGTATATTGCTCTGCATTTTTTTCCTGTCATTATTGTTTCTTGAAAGAGACCAAGACTCTGAGTATATTTGATTAAATTTGAATATGCTTTTGAACGTGCATTCTTCATAATTAGTTTATGAAAGAGATACAGCAGACATTTTTTCTTTTCCCTAGGCTTACGTTCGCCATCCAGAGCTAGCTGCTGCCAAGGCCAACAGAGACTACGCCTACAAACAGCTGTGTGAAGCTATCAATATCATCTCCGCTGCAGTGCAGGCCGCCGGTGCGTCTGACGCCCACCCCTATGAGGGGCCAGGAGAACTGGCGTCTGCCCTGGATGAATTGGATGTGAGTATCCATTGGTCGTATTTTGCACACATTGCAGTGTTCTGTCATGTTCACTCGCGCGCGCGTGCACGCATGCACACACACACACACACACACACACACACACACACACACACACACACACTTACACATGCACACACACACATACCAAACACACACACACACACACACACGCCAACACACACATACACTTACAGACGCGCGCGCACACACATACGCGCGCGCACACACACACACACACACACACACACAGATGCGCACACGCACACACACACACACACACACACTCACACACACACACACACACACTCACTCATACGCACATGCCAACACAAACACACACGCACATTGATTTAACACAGATTTTTACTCTTTTAGTTGCTTCCTATGGAACATTTAGTTATTGAATGCAAGAATGTTATAATCATTTCTGATTGTGAAGTTGGGTGCTTGTTAGAAACAGCAGAATAAGAAGACTTCTTTTGGCGATAAGAAGGAAGTATTGGCATAATGTACCAATGCACAAGCATGAAAACTTCAGAATAAATCTGTAGAGATTCAAAGACTTTGATTCAGTCGTGGAAAGTTGAAAGGGTGCAGTCAGACACGCTACCCTACAATCAGTATGATTTTAAGACACTGATCGTGGACACAAAGGTTTTAATTGTGCAGCAAAAAATCATCATGGACCCGCTGGCATACAACGAGATCCGCACTCGTCCCTCACTGGAAGAGCGCCTGGAGAGCATCATCAGTGGGGCCGCTTTGATGGCTGACTCGTCCTGCACGAGGGACGACCGCCGTGAACGTATCGTGCAGGAGTGCAACGCAGTGCGGCAAGCTTTGCAGGATCTGCTGTCAGAGTATGAAAAGAATGTAAGTGGACTGTTGGTGTTGAAGGGTTTTTGTGTTGAGGTGCTTGCGTGTAGATGTATGTGTGTGTGAAAAGCACATTAATTTGTATATGTGTTCATGAATCTTTTGTTTTAATATCAGAAGGCAGCTTTTGGTCCTACAAATTTCATTAAAATAATCTTGAAACTAGCCTGTCAAGTGCTATTTGTGCAAGCTGTTGCTATGTATGTATTATTATTTCTTGAACGGCTGCATCTGTATGGTCAGAACATGTAGAGTTTATGCCGTAGAAAGGATATTTTTGAAAGTATTTTCATCTGTTCTCCATTCTTCATAAGCAGATTTCTTTAGATAGTACTGGATATGCTGGAAACACAGGGCAGTTATGGACTGTACCATTGACATCAAAACAAAAAAAGAAAAGAAAAAAAAAAAAGAGGGATAAAAGTGAAAGAACAAGAACCTTGTTTTCGGTTTTACAGATAAGAGTATCCTTTTAAAAATCCTGCTGTGACGCTCCTGGTTTTGCCTTCCCCTTGCACAGCCTGCTGTGGAGAATTAAGACTATGAATCTCTTCAGGAATGTTTCAGGTCACCATGATAAACTTGAAAAACTAAATAGAAAATGGTCTGAAAAGCTGAAGTGAATATTTTGTGCTTTTTCGATCATGTAGTTTAATGGTATACCTGTTATAAAATAGTTGTACATTTGAACATTTTGATATCATGAGTGAATTCAAAGACAATTTGAAAAATGCCACGAGATTAATTGTGTACTGTTTACTTGCTTTCATCCCATTTTATATTCAGTTTGGTGTCCATCACACTTGAGGCAACCTGTTTGTTTCCTTTATCTTGGTGGTATTTGTGGCATGTTTAAGATGAAAATGCAATGGTGGCCCTGAATAAGTGCTACTATGTATTTGCACATTTCTTCCTTTGTTGTTGATGTGTGCACATGTCAGGTAAACAGGCTTGGTACTTCTGTTCTTTGAAAAGCTTTCTGATTTGTTCTTTGTGCATTTTATTTATTTGCTGAAGCGTAGAGCAAGCAGCACCGGTTTGAAGTTGCATTCTTTTGTCTCGCTCTGAAAAAGTTTACAGTACATGCGTATTACTTGTTTTGTCAGTTTAAAGTATCAAACATCTGAGATGCTTTGAGTGTTGTGGAAAGATTGGTGCAGGGACACCATGAATTGGATGTCTTGAGTGTGTCAGGGAGATAATGTCAAAGAAAATGAATGTCTTGACTGTTTGGGTGACCAGTGCAGGAAGCCGAGGTGTAAAAATAAAGCAACTCAGGTAATCTGCCTGCTGGTCTGCATGACTGACTGCCTCTGCACTCCACTTGGGGAGTGTCTTAACGGAATGAGTGGATCGTTTTTCTTTGAAATGGATCATCTCTTGCCCATTTTTGTCCACTTACCAGTGAAATGGTGGAGATAATGCATGTGATGATTTTGAAGACTTCTGTGATGCTTTATTTGGTGGTGATATTGTCGTTATTATGCTGTCTTTGCTTTTCATAGTTTGTTGTCTTTGGCAGTGACGTCTGTGTTGTTGGTACACAGGAGAAGTTGTGTTGTAACTGCATATTGTAATTGTGTGTTATTCACGGAGGCTGTGTTGTGCTTATACAATTTGTCATAATGATGAGATTTGCATTCCCGGTGTACATACCTATTGACTGGATTGCTTGCCATTTGCATGGCTGTTATTGATGTTGTTGATAGTAGAAGAAGGAAATAGGGATGGGGAGGGAAGGATTACTACAACATGAAATTTGGGTGGGATAGCTAGCTTCTCGTCTTGTGCAAGGCCATGAAAGGGATTCTGCTGATACAGTTTATCTCATCTTGTTCATGGCCTTGATACAGATATTGTTGATACAGTTTATCTTGTCTTGTTCAAGGTCTTGATACAGATACAGTTGATACAGTTTATCTCATCTTGTTCAAGGTCTTGATACAGATACTGTTGATACAGTTTATCTTGTCTTGTTCAAGGCCTTGATACAGATACTGTTGATACAGTTTATCTCGTCTTGTGCAAGGCCATGATACGGATTCTGCTGATACAGTTTATCTCATCTTGTTCATGGTCTTGATACAGATACTGTTGATACAGTTTATCTCATCTTATTCAAGGCCTTGATGCAGATACTGCTGATACAGTTTATCTCATCTTGGTCAAGGTCTTGATGCAGATACTGCTGATACAGTTTATCTCATCTTGTTATAAGGCCTTGATACAGATACTGCTGATACAGTTTATCTCATCTTGTTACAAGGTCTTGATACAGATACTGCTGGTACAGTTTATCTCATCTTGTTATAAGCACTTGATACAGATACTGCTGATACAGTTTATCTCATCTTGTTACAAGGCCTTGATACAGATACTGCTGGTACAGTTTATCTCATCTTGTTATAAGCACTTGATACAGATACTGCTGATACAGTTTATCTCATCTTGGTCAAGGCCTTGATGCAGATACTGCTGATACAGTTTATCTCATCTTGGTCAAGGTCTTGATACAGATACTGCTGATACAGTTTATCTCATCTTGGTCAAGGTCTTGATACAGATACTGTTGATACAGTTTATCTCATCTTGGTCAAGGCCTTGATACAGATACTGCTGATATAGTTTATCTCATCTTGGTCAAGGTCTTGATACAGATACTGCTGATACAGTTGGCATCACAAGTGAACCAGCTAATCAGCAAGATGTTTTTTCCTTTTTCAAGCAAGTGAAGAGGTTGCTGGGTGTTACATAGAATACCATGTCAGACTCTTGCAAACTCTGTTTGGCCGATGTTTGTGGTTAGTACGGCAGTAAGTCGCCCTCCAGACAATCGTGTTTCCAGTCTGCAGCACAGGATGGAATGAAGTGTGTATGAACTGACTTATTTCTTGTTTGGAATAAAGTCTTCATCAATAACATGGCGGTCAGTTGTTTGGTTTAGACTAAGGCGCAAATATGGGGAGCCACAACAGAGCAGGTAAAGAAGGCAAGCACACAAGCAATCTCTACAAAAAAACAGAAGTATAGGCGAGACAGAGCAAAAACCTGTCCTTGTTAGGCAGGAGGCCGAGGTTGAATGAGGAACAGGAAGTTTACACCGGTTTCTTCCCTGGCGGAAGTAGTGTGGACGTCACGTGATGGTCTTATTACTGCATTAGCCACAAAAAATCTCGGCCTGCAGAGCTAACTGCCGTGGAATGCTATGGTCTGACATGGTAAAGTATATGACGCCAAATGGATTGTCGGTGGGTCAAATGGTTTGGTTCACGGTTCACGGTAAAGTGCAGTCGGATTGGTAGCACATTCTGAATGAATCTTTTCACATTAAACTCGGACCAGTTGCAGCATTAATTGCAGAAAAAGATGTTATTAGCTGAAATATTAGTACTGCAGTTTTCATGTAATGTTAGTACTGCAGTTTTCATATGATTTGTACATCTGTGAAGCTCCACCCATTCAGAGTTTGGAATGTGTGAAATGCTGTGGCAGTAAGTGAGGTAAAAAGGCTGTTATGCTTAAAATTACAGTCAGTTGTAGAATCATTGGATGTGCTGTACTTTTAAGGATCTGTTGGATGTGTTGATCAAGAATGAGACATCGAAATACTTTGGATGTGTTGATCATGAATGAGATATCAAAATTTCAAAGAATGACAAGATGTCATCGTTTAAGGTACTCCTTCTTCGTGTACTTACCAAACAATTTGGTTTTATATTGTTGTTCACAGAATGGTGTGCGTTTTTAAACAAAATTTCATTTTATTTATGCAGGTACATTCACTTGAACTTCTTTCAGTTTTAGTAGCACGTGTATTTGATTTTGTTTACTTTTTTTCATTTTGTTTTGTAGATATTCGGATGTTTACGAATTTAAAACAAAAGTGCATTTGATCAGCATGTGCATGACTGATTTTATGTTGTGTGAGCATGGCAAGGATCTTTGGAAAGATGAGAAAAAAAAGCATATTCAAAGATCAGAGAAATGGTAAAATTTAGAGATTCAGACTTTTTTTGTTGTTGTTTTTGTGTGTGTTTTGATTAGAAGAAAATGAAGTATTTAGGATCAGAAGAAAGTAAGTAAAATGGCAAGCGCTACACAAGTTAATGAACAAAACTTTTTTTTGTTTGTGTGTTTGTGTGTGTTCCGTGATTTCTTTCTCTTTTTGATGAATTGTTGAGTTTTGACTTTTACCTTTTTTGTTTCCTTCTCAACACTGAAGGGTTGAGCTTTTGTTTACTTGGGTTTGCTTTTTTAAGAATGAAAATGGAGAATTAAGAGGTTCCTGTGGCATCATTGGGTTCATGTAACTTGACAGAATTTTTGGGGGGCTAGAACAGGGGGGCTAGAACAGGGAGTGGAAGAAGTGGGGCAAAAGGTTAAAGGGTGGGGGTGGGGGTGTTGTGAATGAAATGAATATTTCGTGATGTTTCTATACACGTTGAATCCATCAGAATAGGGAAAAAGTATTAAAAGCTGTGTAATTTCTGAGCTTCAAGTCTAACAATCTTTGTATGTTTTTTTTTGTATGTTTTTTTTTTTCTTTTTTTTTCCAGTAATACTTATGTTTAAATCTTTTGCTTGTATTACATTGGGAGATGTTGAATTTAGGATATGCTATGGGTTTCTGAATCAGTTATACAGTGTAATACATTCGGAGAATGTTGAACATTGGATGTCTTGTGGATTTTATGAATCAGTTATACAAAGGTGTGATCATGACCTGACCATTGTTTTGATTTTACATAAGCTATCTCTCATTGTTAGAAGGGAATGACTGCTGGAAAAAAAAATGTTCCTGCGACTAATCTTTTTTTAAAAATTCATTCTGAAAGTGTTGTGTGTTCTTTTTTCCATCGTCCACTTTGTTTGCATTGTTCGTTTTTTGTTTTAGTCTGGTAATGATAACATATTTTGAAAAGTCATGCATGCAAGGTATACATTTTGAAGGAGGAAGTGAGCGATGCATTGCTGTGTTGTTAATCTTTTTGGAGGGGATTGGAATTGGAGCAGTAAGTCTGTAGTCCCATTTTGTACAAAATGGGCTTGTAAGTTGTTAGTATTTGGAAAAGTCATCATGCTTTTTGTTAAAAAAAAATTCTTTGTTTTTGTTGGCATGACTTCTTTTTTTTTCTTTCCTTTTTTTCTAGAGAAATATCTGTTATTGAAATTTTATTAGAATATTACCAAGGTGATATTATATTGAAAGGTGTTTAACATATAGGCTGTAATCATTTTTCAGATGACAAATATAATTAGCTATTTGACAACATGTTTCACTTTAGCCTTACTTTTTATGTAAATAGTGAAAATATGAAAAATGTTTATTAAGTGGCTAAAATTCAAAGTAAACATGACAATAATGGAAACTAAGTCTTGTCTGTTTGTAGAGATCCTATTTTTTTGTGTGTTATCCTTACATTTTGGTAAAATTAATGCCCAGCTTTTCTTTTTGCTGCATATTGATTCACAATGCCCAGTTTTTGTGTCGGGCATATTTGAAATAATGAAGAATCAGACAGGCAAAAACCGGGTGAGTGGATGTTCAACAAAGTTACAGACAGCAAGTTGGAGACTTGTTGGTCATGTGAGAAAGGATAATAGAGAATGTAGCCTGAAAGGAAATAGAGTTTGAGAAAGATGAAACATAAACTTGGTATAAGATACTTACCATGTCAAACTATGACAAGTGTTGACCTGTCTGTTTACTCTGGTCATATATTGAGGCTAAGAAATTTTAAAGACACACCCTATATACTCAAACAGCCTTCTCAGCCAGTCAGCATTTTTACTACTCTTTTAAATGTAAAAGTTTATTCTTCAGTACAAGGTTGGGAATAAATCCTCCAAACTCATCCCAATTCAGACATTTTGATGCTGGATTTTGAATAGAACATGATTACAACAGTTTACTGATAATGAAATAAAACTTATGCCTGAAAATATGTCATATTTCAAAATGTGGCAATTGCCATTACGTTGGTAGAGAAGTACATAGAATCTTATCACCAAAAAAATGTTTGTGGTTGCTGAAACGATAACAGTTGAAAAATTGCAAGAGCATGGTACCGAATGTAAAGATTCCATTTCAAGATGGTGAACTGGTAAGAGTCAATTACGAAAGAATGTCATTTTGAATAGAACTTGATTCAAAATGTATATCTCCCTATTGTGCAGAGTTAGTGTGAAGAAACTTGTGATATGAACAAAATTGAAAACGCAAGAAACAATACCGTTTCATACTGCTGGTCAGTTTTACGTGTGACTAAGCCCTCTGGTTGTTGTGGATGCAGGCTGGTCGGCGCGAGCCCAGCGAGAACTTGGAGAAAGCCATTGACAACATGAACAAGAAGACCCGGGACCTGAGGCGACAGGTGGGTTCCAAAGACATAGTTAAACTTTAATTTTGAGACTTGTATTCTTTCGTTTCCTTCTTGAGGATTCACAATGGTAGGATGTAGCTTCGTTCATGAAGACTATCGTGACAAAGATATATGTTTATTGTGAAACAAAGAAGAAATTGTGTGAAAGTGTAGGAATGAGGAAAAGTGCCGGGAGGCTAGATGTGTGTGTTCCATTTGTCAGATGTGACTGAGGAAAGCATAAACAATAATACTTTTTCAGGAACTGTTGTTGTTGTTGTTGTCGTACCCTGGCTAAAAGACTCCAGGGATCATCCAAACAGCTGAAGTACTTGAACACTATGGTACAAATGCATCACCTGGGGATGAGAACATTACGTGTGTGACCGTTTTTGATTACCCCGCCACATGGGCAGCCACACTCCGACTTCGGGGGATTTCAGGAACTGTATCAGCAAACAAAAGAATTGAGTTTTGTCTTGCAGTAGCAAAAATGGGAAAAGGTGTTCATATGAAAAATAATGCTAATATTACAAAAGCTTGGATAGTGGTGGTTTTGGTTTTTTTTCTGTCCGCATGTTTTTCTTTCTTCTGTGTTTTTTTTTACTTCTAGAATTGTTTGCAATTTTGGCATAGAAATCCCAGTTTCACAAAAGTCACAGACATACAGATAGTGCTCTGCAGTCATTGTACGGTCAGTGTTGACTGAATGAGATTACTTCCTATCATGGGCATCTGGTCAGTGACTATGCCCATTTTCAGGTAAAGCCACATCATCCCATGCCTGTCAGTGTGTTCAGTACAGTGGTATGGTGTTAACCTCAATGGGAAAACCCAAATCATTCATGTCTCTATGCAAAATGCAAAGAGTTGGCATCAAAATTGAGCCAGAATTTGCTGATTAATTGCATCAAATACCCTGTGAGGCAGTTGCGGGGAAGGAAGTTAGTATAATCATGTGACCTGCTAAACTAGTAATTTAGCAAGGACCCCTGAACTTGCCATATGTATAGAAGAATACATGATTTGATTTGACACTGTTTTGTGTATGTACTCTCTAACGTTACATTCTATGTACCTTCATAACCTTTAAGGAGTAGCACATTACATGTCGTCATTACTTTAAAGGAATAATAAATGAAAAATGCTCCTAATTGATTGGATACATGGGTGCATGTTCATGGTAATTATTCAATTTGATATCTAGCCATACACCCACATATTATGCATGCATGTTTACAACACACACACACACGCGCGCACACACACACACACACACACACCACACACACACACACACACACACACACACACACACACACACACACAAATAATGCATGCAAGTTTACAACACACACACACACACACACACACACACACACACACACACACACACACACACACACACACACACACTTCACTCACTACCATCCTGCATGTGGAATGTGACAGTTGCGGAAGGCAGTGGTGGACCACGTGTCCGACACATTCCTGGAGACCAACGTGCCCCTGCTGGTGCTGATCGAGGCAGCCAAGGCTGGCGACGAGAGAGGGGTAGAGGAGTATGCCCAAGTGTTCACAGAGCATGCCAACAAACTGGTGGAGGTTAGTGCTTCCTGTTGTACAGCGGTTGCAAGAGGGCTTGCTTGGTCATTTTCAACATAATTCAGTGATCAACAATAATATCAACATAAAAACCCATGTGGCAGGTGTGTTTTTTTTTCTAATTTGTTTTACCTGGAAGAACCACAGTAATTTTTTTTTGTCTAAGCTCCGTAACTTTGAAGAATTTAAGTGAGGGAAGGAAGTTTGAGGTGAATTGAGAAATAAAGCTCAGAAGAATTTGAGTTTTGTTATCACCTGTGCTTACATCGTTACTGTGATATAATTGATTGTGTGTTTACTAGTGAAACGAAAGTTGGCTACTAGAAGGGTTGATCGGCTGCTTTGTTTTGAAATTGTTTGGTAATGAATATTCATTTGCCTTTTTCTCATCCCAGCTTGTAGTAGTGGATGTTTCAGCTGTGCCCATAGTTTATAATAAGAATAGTGGATATGTTTGTGTGTACTCTGATGTTTTCCGATAGTAATCAGGATTTCTGTTGTGCCTGTGCTACTTATATATTCATTTAGCATGGTGTATAGAAATGTATAGAAATGTAAGTCTTCTTTTTATGGTCAAATTAAGTTGTACAGAATTCAGTTGTATAGAATAGCGGTTTATCAAATTTGGCTGAAATGTAGCTGGTTAAATTCCTTTTGTCACTCTTTACTTCAGTATAACCAGTTTGTATATGTGCATTATGTATCCACATTTTAGTATGTGCATTATGCATTGACATTAAACTAATTTGTTACCATGTTTGTCTAGGTGGCCAATTTGGCATGTTCCATGTCAAGCAACGAGGACGGGGTGAAGTTGGTGAGAATGGCTGCCGCTGAGATTGACGCACTGTGCCCACAGGTAAATGTTCACTCTGTCTTTGTCACACACGGTCACCTGTTTTTTCTTCCATTGATTTTCTTTTTCTTACTGTCCTGGACTAACTGAGGTGAACAGTGGTTCTTGAAATGTAATATGTGTGATCAACATGGTGTTTGTGTGTGCATCATTACTTTTGGATACTTTTGTTTGTGTGATTCTGAATGTATAGTCAGTTTAATTGGTCTATGTGCACTGCTGGTGGGAATTGCTTGGTAGTTTTAACTTGGGGTTATGTACCTTTGTCTTGCTTTTGGAGCTAAAGTTACATACCTTGTGGTGGCTGAGAGCAACATGTACCGATAATAGAACAAATCTCACATATGACAACCGATGCAACATTGTGCGTTACAGTTATAGACTTCACTGGCTTTTTGTGAATGGATGCATACCGTGTTCGGCCCCAGTTGTTCCTGTCTACAGTCTGATCCAACACATGACTGCACCAGTGAAGTCCCAGATTTTCATGTCTACAGTGCTTTGCTACACAGTTGTTCCTGTGCACAACCGCTGACAGCTGTTTCTGACTACAGTGCGGTTGTCACTTTGCGTTGGTCGTATAGTTCACCATGCAAAATTCTTTGCAAGCTGTGATATGTTTCCCAGCACTGTTTGGCTGAAAATTTATGCCTAATAGAGTACTATACTCTGCAGACGTTGTAGGTTTCTGATTTATTACTCACCGCTACTTCAGCTTTTTTTCTATTTCTATAGCCAAAGCGTAAAAAAAGATGCTTTCAAAAAATCTCAGCCTGGCAGAGCTGACTAACTGCCGTGGAATGCTATGGTCTGACATGGTAAGTATACTAGCCAAACAGGGAGTATAATACAAACTCCCCATTTTTGTCAGGTTTTTACAACTGCCTTCCCCATTACCTGTTTCAGAATTGACAGTGCTCAGTCATATTTCTGACTTCATTTCGATTTCATGCCCATGGGGTCTTGATGCGCATAGTGGGTGTAATTTTGAGTTGTGCTGGTATTCAGGTGGTGAACGCTGCCAGGGTACTGGCTGCGCGCCCGCGGTCCAAGGCCGCCCAGGAGAACATGGACATCTTCAAGGAGGCGTGGGAGAAACAGGTGCGACTGCTGACTGAGTCTGTGGATGACATCACCACCATCCATGACTTCCTGGCCGTGTCAGGTTAGTCGTTGTGTTGCAGTTGCTTTGATTATATGAGGACATTATCATTGTTATTATAGCATTCATATGCCGAATCATTTGAATCCCCTAGGTGCTTACAGCAGACAAGAACACGTGTCAAATTGCAAGCCAGATGATTTAGAGTAAAAGGCAATACACAAGAAACGCACCCCACAGTTTCAAGCTTGTTCTACATCCACATGTACCCCCACCTATGCTGTTTCTGTATGCCGTTTGTGTCGAAGCTAATAGACACTAAGATTTAGGGACATTAGTAGAATTATAATGCAGTTGGTACTGAAGATATGAAAAGTTCGCAAACAGACTGGTATGTCCGTTGTTGAAGTAGTTTGGGTTACGTTCTGCTTATAAGGGGGGACAACTGCCTGGAGAATCTGGCTCCTGTTTGCTTTGAAAAAGTGCAAGCCCATTTGCACAAGATAATTTAGTTTGTTCATTGTTTTCATTTTTTTTTCTAGTTTTATTTGTGATACATTTTTGTCTTTTGAGTTTTAAAAGATATAATGATGAACTTTAAGTCAGCACTTGTGTTTTTTGGTTGTTGTTTGAATAAAGTAACTGTATTTAATATATTTGTTCAGTAGCTTTATTCAAGATTATATGCGCAAAAAATGAAATACAGTGAACTCCGGATATAGTGAAGTCCCTGGGGACCAGAAATTCCTATCACTACATCCGGATTATCACTATATACATCGCTACTCCGGTTGTAATGATGTTTTTCGAGGTCTTATCACTACGTCCGGCACATCGGTTGTAGTAATATTTTTCAAGGTTTTATCGCTACATCCGGCACAATGGGTAAATCAGACCTGCCTACCCTTCCGTAATCGTCCGTAATTTTACGGAAATTAACCCCCCATTACGGAGGTACGATTTTCCGTGCGAAATTACGGAAAAGAAAATTGAAAAACTACGCAAATTTCAGACTCGAAAAATTGTCGACTGCTAGACCTTTCCGAGACCGCAGAGTAACTTCCCTTGACTCAAGCCGAAACCACAGATAGTTCGGAACTTGCGATTGGTCAATGTGGTGCTGTGGGCCAACACGACACGCCATCACATCTGTGCGCCCCATTCGAAGCTTTTTGTTCAGCCATTGTAAGACAAAGTTTCAACCGATTTTTTGCCGGCGATTGTGAAAATGGCGGAGAAATCTTCTAAACGTTTGCATGAAACCGATGACGAGGGTTCGAAAACCACTGTGCCACAACGGAAGAAGGCGAAGAAGCAAGTGTTCCGAAGTAAATACACGCGGACTTGGCCTTGTCATGGACCTGGATTTGTATACTCATTTCTGCTCGGTGTGCAATTCAGACTTCTCCATCGGACATGGGGGAGCAAATGACTGCAAGCGCCATATCTCGGGGAAAATGCACAAAGAGACAGCTGCGAGTGCCTCCAGTCAGAAGATCACATCGTTGTTTACGAAATCCAGCGAGAGCAGCCGTCAGACCCACACACGGAAGATCACCAACGCAGAAAGACTGTTGTGTGAGCTGATCTGCGAAAACAACTTGTCCCTGAGCTGTGCTGACAAGATAGTGGCGAAAATGAAAAGGTCCTTTTCATTTTCGCCACTATCTTGTCAGCACAGCTCAGGGACACACACACACACACACAATATTTTTTTTTTTTTTTTTTTGGGGGGGGGGGGGGGGGGGTTGTACATTAGGTTCTTCATCAGTGGTGTCATCTGTGGTGACTGCTGTGTAAGTTACAAACTGTCAAGTATAACCTTTGAATTGACCTGAAACTCCTGTCCTGAGTCCGTCATCTGCCATCATCCCAAGGTATTTTAATTCTGCTTTGTTGTTTTTGTTCCTTTTTTACTGTTTATATTTTTTGTTAAAATGTTAAAAATGTAGTTGGAGTTTTGTACACATTATTTGTTCAATGTTAAAAATGTAGTTGGAGTTTTGTACACATTATTTGTTCAAAAACGCCGTGTATTACGCGTCCGTGGAATTACTGAAGGAAATGCAAAATTACTGAAAATCTCTGTGGTTATTACTGATGAGCACAACATGAGGTAGGCAGGTCTGGTAAATCCACAAGGCAGTAATAAGGAGATTTTGGAAACTAGATTCATTTCGTTTTGTGACGTTTTTTGCTGTCTTTGTCAGGCTTGCGAGTGTTCTTCTGTGACGCTAACTAACCATACGATGACGTAGCAAAATCGTGATAAAAGGAAACATGAATGAAACGAATTTTGTTTCCAAAATCTCTATTTTTTTCCTCTCTTCCTTTATGCTCTAAGATCAAAAGATTAGGTGGCGTATTGTCTTTTTCATGCTAGCTTGTTTGTTTATTGGTGCGTCTGATGTCAATTTTACCATGCTTTTAACGTTGGGGTTGGGGTTCGATCCCAGGCGTAGTCGTTGCCAAAACTTAAATCAGCAATCCAACAGTTTCCTGTCAGGCGGATTGATCGGCCGGTGTCAGTATCCTGTGTTGTTTAAATTAATGTACCCCGTCCTAATATTTAATTGTTCAACCAAAGGAGCCTTAACAATCTCTGTGTGTGTGTGTGTGTGTGTGTGTGAGAGAGAGAGAGAGAGAGAGAGAGAGAGAGAGAGGGGGGGAGAAGTGGGGGAGGAAATGGCAGAGAGAGAGAGAGAGAGAGAGAGAGAGAGAGAGATGGGGAGGGGCTACTGTTTGGGAGGTAGAAATAAGGGTTAAAAGCAAAATCGTCAGATGTTATAAAGTAAACTGTAGTCTTTAATCAGCGTGAAATGAAAAAGAAGTACAAGTAAATACTGTTTAACACAAACAATATCCATTCCTTTGGATTAAAATTTCAAACATCAGCTAACAAAAACAATATGTAACCATTCAATTTTTTATGATAAAGAAAGTAATGTCCAAAATAATATTGATTTAAATGGATAAAAACACTGAGATGTCTATTAATTGATTCAAACAATTTCAATTTTCAATGGATGAAATGATATTCAACAAAAAATAATTTGCTGTTAAGCTAGAATAACGCTTTTTAATGTTCTACAAGCTGTGTAGGCACGTTCATTAAAAAAGTAAGGAAATCTTAAAATGAGATACATATTTGCCAACAAATTTTGAAAGTCAAGTCTGTACTGAATTCAGACCTTAATTCTCATTAAGTCTGTAAGTCAACAACAAATCACACACGCACGTGAACGTAAACACACACACACACACACACACACACACACACACACACACACACTCATGCACAAAAATCAACTAGACATGTGAATTTGCATAAAAACACAAGTGTTAAAAAAATCAAACAAAAATGCTCAGTTATGTCAATACGGACTAGATTAAGGAAGATTAGAAAAAAGAAGTTTTGGAAAATCAGAGTGTTTAAGTATGTTTTTCATGAATTGAAATCAGTATGTGCGTGTACGAGTCTGCACATAAGAAGAAAAGCACATATATTATGCGCGAGTAAATACATGTATCGAGTCTGAAGAGTATTGTTTTTGGTCGAAGTGTTTGAGACAAAAGCAATGCTACCAATGTGCAAATTGAGCAGCAAACAATAATAATACATTGTGTAACGGCATCTTATTGATTAATTCCAGTCAATGTGTCTGAGCTTAACGAACGCTGACAACGCGCTCAAAGTGGCCACATATGTTTCTCAAATAAATGTTTTCCTGGCTGAACTGAATTGAAGGAATCGAGAAGAGAGGCAGGTGCTGGATCCATTCCCTCCTGGCCTCATTCACAGATGTGTACACGACAATACTTGTCTGGAGAAGTGTTGCTGCAGCATAAATCTCTGCATCAGTTCCCCAAGTGCGCAACGGAAGGGTATGCTCCAGAATGTAATCGCCAATGTCTCTTCCTACGTACCCTTCAAAGGTGCTTTGATTTTGAAGCATAATGTCAACAATTTTCGCCCTGAATTGCTCGTGATAGTTTTGTGTGCCTAAAACTTCTAAGCTGAGGGCTCTATATAAGCAATTTCCATCGCCAACGACAGTGTTTACTTGAAACGGTTCACCCAAATGTCCCATTTGCTTGACGTTCAGGCAACGGCAAAGGATCAGGCAAGCCCAGTTGCCTGGCTTGTTCTCTACGCCAGCACGATCCAGTTGGGGTAAAACTTAGCTGACGTCCTGGTTCGTAGCCTTGAACTTTTAAGTCCCAACTTATATCATTAACATTATCATTCCGGCAATAAACATTCACTGGCGTAGGGTTTTGGAGATCTGACATCAAATTCAAACTGTCCCCTGGCTTTTGTGGCCTCATCTCTGCCTTTTCTGATTTCCTTTCCAATTCGATCCCTCCCACGTGTGACCATCTCTGACCCGATCTCTGTCCTCTCTGACTAGATCCCTGTCCTTTCTGACTAGATCCCTGTCCTGTCTGACCAGATCCCTGTCCTCTCTGACTAGATCCCTGTCCTGTCTGACCAGATCCCTGTCCTGTCTGACTAGATCCCTGTCCTGTCTGACTAGATCCCTGTCCTGTCTGACCAGATCCTGTCCTGTCTGACCAGATCCCTGTCCTGTCTGACTAGATCCCTGACCTGTCTGACTAGATCCCTGTCCTGTCTGACTAGATCCCTGTCCTGTCTGACCAGATCCCTGTCCTGTCTGACTAGATCCCTGTCCTGTCTGACCAGATCCCTGTCCTCTCTCTTGCCCAATCCCTGAACTTTCTGACCAGATTCCTGAATCTGACCTGATCCCTGATCTTTCTGATTTCATATCTGACCCTATTTCTACCCCTGTCGTCCTGTCTTGTTCCCAGTCATTTTTTTTCGAATGAACACCTCGTTTGTTTCTCTTGGCTAGAAAAGAAATCTGTAACTTTCGTTTGAACTCCGAAGTTTCTCAGCATAAAGTTCTGCAGAAGGACTTTAAATCTGTCAAAGCTTTCTCTGACATTCACATCATGCTCTCCTTGCATCAAATACAAATCAAGTTTCCATACAGCAGACATTGCCTCGAACGTTGATACGGCTAAGGATGGGCCTCCACAATCATCCAAGTCTGACTCTGAGTTAGGTTCTTAGTCTGGAGTTGATATACTCCCAGTTTCTGAAGACGGTGGGGCACATGAAGCGACGTCATCGTCACATGAGCAGCAGTCCTCCAGACAGACACCAAAGTCCTTGTAAAAGCCTCGAAAGTATTGGCTCGATGGATGACGTCAGCAGCCGGGACTCCTTGCATTCCCTGTCTGAGTTTGGCCGAGTCGTCAGCATCCTTGGGCAAAACAAATCCTGCGTGACGAAAACTGTTTCTAATGGTAGATTGCAGTGACTTGATCCCCTGACGCTTTCAGATTCTGCAAGGCATCCAACAGGTTGATCTGGAAGTCACTCTCCGAAGACTCTGCATGTCCAATCAGCCTGGTCAGCAAGCGAGTTCTGGTGAACAAAATTGTTGCAAAAGAAATCAGTTCATGTTGATTTACCACATGAAACATGCACAAACGGCTTAACTACCCACCCTGCCACAGTATACTAACACCGAGCTAAGCAGCCCTAACACTATTTAAGGCTTCAAGGCAAGGGATCGAACCCCGACTTCTCAGTCTCAGGGCATATGTCTTTACCTCAAAGCCCCTGAGACTAGTAAAAGATATCATCTGTAATGAGCCCATTATACATGTAAGCCCTGAGACTAGTAAAAAGATATCATCTGTAATGAGCCCATTATACATGTAAGTATCAAAGACTAGAGACTGCCTTCTCCTCCCCTTTCCTTTCCTCCTCCTGTGTGAAGCCTAACAAGGATATTTTGGGTTGCGATTTGCGGTCTACGAATGAAGAGAAACATTTTGCTGCCAAATGAAGAGAGGCATTTTTAGCCCGTAAAGCTGCAACACAAATAAAGCGAGTTTATCATGTTGGCATGTCGGGGAACTAACAGAAAGTGCCTCTCCTGCTCCTGCTGCTACGTGAACCTTTGAACCGGTAACGAATGATTAAAAAAGCATACAGTACACACTTGACCACTCGTCCCAACCATTCACAGTATATTATAAATTAATGTGTGTGTGTGTGTGTGTGTGTGTGTGTGTGTGTGTGTTTTGTGTGTGAATGTGTGTGTGTGTGTGTGTGTGTGTGTGTGTGTGTGTGTGTGTGTGTGTGTGTGTGTGTGTGTGAGAGAGAGAGAGAGAGAGAGAGAGAGAGAGAGAGAATGTTTTAGAATGTAATCGTACAGGAACTATTAAATGGCCCACCTGTAAAAGAACTTCAAATTCTTGATTATTCCTGTGTCCAGAGGTTGCAGTTTAGACGTGGCATTCGATGGAAGAAACAGCAGCTTGGTTGCTCTTAGGCCATCCACTTTGACGTGAGCTGTGCAATTGTCCAGTACCAGAAGCACCTTTCTGTTCATATTGTCCATGGAACGGTCAAAGTCTCTCAGCCATTTCTCAAATACATCCATGGTCATCCATGCTTTAGGGCTTGCTTCATAAGTCACAGGCAAGTACTTTATCCCTTTAAAGCAGCGTGGGCTACGGAATTTCCCAATGACCAGCAGACGACGTTTTTCAGTTCCTGTCATATTGCAACACATCGCTACTGTGAGTCGGTCTTTAGATAATTTCCGCCATGGCATTTTTCTGCTCTGAATGCAAGCGTGCGTCTGGCAGCATGCGCCAAAACAGTCCACTTTCATCCATGTTGAAAATGTCATTTTCATCATACTCGTTTAGAGTAGGTAAAAGGACATCACTGACCCAACAATCTGTAGCACACTCATCAACACTGCTTCTCTCGCCGCTTACTTTTCTGAATGTAATGTCGTGTCGAGCAGTGAAGCGCCGAACCCAACCTTCAGAACATGTCCAGTCACACAAGCCCATATCCTTAGCGAACTCCTCCGCTTTCAATCTCAACACAGGGCCAGAGACAGGCATGTTGTTGGCCCTTGCCTTTTTAAACCAACTCAACAGCGCATTGTCTACTTTCGGCTCGTGTGGGAGTCTTTCACGCTTCCTCTTTGCATTAACCTCACCGCCATAGAATTTTTCTTTCAACTTTTCACTATTTTTCACAATGGAGCTGACTGTTGCCTGAGAAACATTGTACTGAGAAGCAACATCCACCTGTTTCGGTTTTTTGGTTTCAATGTCTTTCAATAAATCAATTTTGCGTTTTAAAGAAAGCACATTGCGTTTCGCCATTTTGGGAGAAGGGAGATTACTCTTAAAAAATATCACTACAACCGGAGCCCGGCTTGCCCGGGACTTGAAAATGACGTCACTACAACAGGAGATATTGATACATCCGGATTTTAAAATATCACTACAACCGGCTAAAATTAACAAAAAATATGAACAGTTGGGACCGGGACCCAAAACTTGCTTCAGTACAGCCGATTTATCAGTACATACGGCGTTCACTACATCCGGAGTTCACTGTATATAGGGAATGCCTAGAGGTAGCGATAGGTGGTGGGGGTTGGGGTCAGGGTAGAAGAGTTAGAAGGGTAATAGTTCGCTAAACAGGAAACCTCAGGAAAAGAATCCGTCTTTCCTTGTTGCGTCATGTTATTTGCTTAGTAAGGTTTCAGTTATCAATGCACATACCTGTATTAATGTCAGGTTTAAGTTCAAATGGATCCTTATGTTAGTAACAGTTGACATATGTGTTCACAGAGAACCACATCCTGGAGGATGTGAACAAATGTGTCATTGCTCTGCAAGAGAGTGATGCTGACACATTAGACCGCACAGCTGGGGCTATTCGGGGCCGATCAGCACGTGTGTGCAATGTGGTGACTGCAGAAATGGACAACTTTGAACCAGGGCGCTACACCGAACGTGTAATGGAGGCGGTCTCCATGCTTCGAGATCAAAGTACGAACCAGACGTGAACCCTATTTTCGTTGCTGTTGTTGTTTTCTTCCTTAAAACAGAAGAGCATTCAGATTTTGAAAATTTGGTTTTTGTTTTTTTCTTTATTTCTTTTCTTACACATTTCTCTGTTTCTTTTCGTCTTTTTTTTCGTGTTTTTTTTTATGCAGCCTATATGATATACCTGTATTGCCAGACTCGGTGCTTGAGGAATTGTGCATTTCAAGCACATGGTGTGTTATGAATATGTGCTGAAGAGTACATGTATATTGGTGTGCTTCTTTTTATTTAATCAAAACTTTAGCCAGTCATACATGACAAATGTATTTCTTTCTCTTGGGTCTCTGTCTGCACATACCAACTCTTTTGCTCACTCTTGCAAACATGCACGCACACAGACGCACAATCACACACACTATCTCTCTGCCTTTCACTGTCAGGAGTCTGCATACTTGGATTTAATTTGGTTTGAATCCTATGATTGCAGTCATGCCCAACTTTGCGGAGAAAGTGGAGGTGGCCGTGGACGCCCTGAACTCCAGCCCTCAGCTGGATGTGGATGAGAACGAGTTCATCGAAGCCAGTCGTCTTGTGTATGACGGTGTGCGAGACATCCGTCAGGCTGTGCTGCTGAATGGGGTGAGTTGTGTCCTCTTGGGTGGAGAGTTAACCCTTCGTTGTTGGAGGTTCTTGGTCGCATCACTGTATGCAGGTTTGATAGACAGTATTGTCTGTACTTTATTAGATGTATAGTTATTTAAATCAGGCTGTGTTGTCCCATGTGACCGATGTCTAACAACCTGTGGGTTTCAGGGGTCTGTTAATGCATGTTTGCTCCTCCTCTTACAGGTATTGTTTGAAAGGGGAGGGAGGGTGAAGAGGGGAGGCAAATAGTTGGTGGTGTCCTGTGTATGTTGGATCAGAAGGGATACCACTTAACACCATCACGGTGATTCTGTAGTAGTGTCCCCTGGTGGGTTGCCCAATGACAGCCTGCTATTGACTGCTGTCTGAGGGCTGCTGGTGCTGAGTCTGCTACTGGACGGGCCTTGGGTGGCTGAGATTGAATGAGCTGTTCAAAGAGCTTGGGGGGATGTAGAGAACAACAAAAAAATAGTGAATTGATCCATCTGCCCCATCTTGTTGTGAAGGTGTGAATAGCCTGTCATGGATGATCATGCTGTTCATTTGTTTGAGTTCTTTGTTGCACCTGTTCAGTATTAATGTCAGGCTGCTAACAGTCGAGGGGTTGCTGAAAAGTAAATGGACTTGCCATTACTGACAAGCAGTAATGTTGTGCTCCAGAGTCTACATGTATGAGTTGCATATGTGGTCAGGATGCTGTTACTTGTGGTGCTGCTCCTTCAGGCATATACACTCACATGTTGTACAGTGCTTTGTACTTGAACCAAAAATTACTTTCAGTACAATGTGTGTCATTCTGTTATGGGTTGTTCCACTGACCTTTTCATTGATTGAAGAAATCAAATTGGTCTCATAAGTTGTTAGTGTTGACTTGCAGAATAGTCAACTTGTTTGTCCCATTATGGTATCGCATACTGCACCTTGCCAGTGACTAGTTTGCTAGTTATAAGTTTCATCTGTCAAGAATGTTATTGTTTACAGTTTTCAACCCTGATCGCTGCCCCTGTACCCTGCCTTTCAGTCAGTGATGTGAACACTTTAAATCAGTGTGTGACTTTGTGTGAATGTATATCAGCCCTCATTGAATGGAAATTGTCATGTGTTTCAGGTTGATGTGGATGACTCTGACAGTGAAGTGGAACTTGAAGACGAGTATGAAGCCTACAGTGAGTATTTGGTTCAGTTTACTTTCCAGCCTATTGCTTTTTTTTTTTTATAATAAATTCTTTCTAAGTTTTTGTCATTCAGATGTGTGATGTCAGATGTGTAATCTTCTAAACTGGTTTCACTCTGTTACCTCTCCCTTCAGTTACTGACATACATACTATATTCTGGTTTGCGACAGTTCTGCTACTGATGGGCTGTTGGATATGGCTACCAACAATTCACATCACCATTTAACATCTCATAGTTACGACCATGTGTAGCACATTAAGGGTCTTGTCATCATCTTTTCCTGCATATATTTCCTGGTCATTTTTATTTTATTAACATATTCCCTTCTGTTTATCTATTCATTCATTGTTTGAAATGATTCATCTAGACGTCTGAATGAGACTGATTAACAAAGTAGTCATCTGTCTTGGGTGATTGAAATTTTCGGAAGACAGTGATGTGTAGTGTCCTGAAATAGCCATGTAAGTAGGGAAAAGAACATAAAAATCAATTACTCTCTCAGGCGTTATGGTCGCTGGAGGGGAAAAACTCACCCTGAAAACAAATGGGAACATTTTTTTTGGCCACTACACCTTCAGGAAGTCAGTAGCCATGATTACAACGACAAAAAGGGAAATTTTTGTTTGCGCATGATCTGCAAGTACACATTTTGTAATTCTGTATCAGTCATGGTGGCACTTATGATGTAAGTGTGCGAACATGCATACATACACATCTGCACAGCATCAGACACATAAAAATACAGTTTGTTCAGCAACATTTTTTAAAGTTTCGGTTCCTGACTTTTGTATCATCTGTTCTTGATGGAAACATTATGGGGTTGGCTTGTATGTGAAGAGAAGTACATTTAGGGGACATAACACTTTATTTTGGAGCCCATACATTTTCAGCCAGCGTGGCAGATGCAGATGAGTATGGCAAGAGTGACCGTGCCATGATGAGACAGCTGCCTGAGGAAGAGAAGGAGAAGATTCAGGCCCAGGTCAGTGTGCAGGGAGAATGTGTGTGTGGGGGGGGGGGGGGGGGGGGGGGGGGGGGGGGGGGTTATACAGATTTCCTGTCACTGGGAAAGATTTGGGAGAGGTGAGGTCTTTGTCAGGGTGTTAAAAGTTTATGAATTTTGACAAGTCCAGTGTCACAGGATGTTCTAAAAGCCATTAAAATGTACAAGTGAAGCTTTCTATTACAGCCCAACTGACCGCATAAGGTCTATTCAGGGCTGTTACATGGTTGAAAAATTAATAATCTTGTCATTAAACACAGGCACGCACGCACACACGCACACACACACACACACGCACACGTACACGCACACACACACACACAGAGTTGTCTACACCAGTTCGTAGCATGATTGCTAAGCTGTTGCATCCCTTTGTGAACTAAAACTAGGCTGGGCTGGATTGGTGCAGAGGGAAGAGAATAGTATATGCTTTGCTGTAAATATCCTTGGTATTCTTTCTCCATTTCCAATTTCAGAAACTGAGATTGTTAGAGAAAAGCCATAGAAATGCATTTGGGGGAAAAGTTTGGGTATTTGAAAAGGAAAATCTTGGAGAAACTGCGTTCAGAAAATACATGTAGATAACACTAGCACCTTACATAAATTACAACATTGGTCTCCACCCACTGATTACAGCTTGATCTTGTTCAGAAAACACCTCACGAAATATATTATGCACGCGTGTGCTTTTCGCCGGCAGTGATATCTTATCACTGTAAGATGTGTTATTAATCCAGTGGAATCTGTTTGTGTATGTTTGTATATATGTGTCTGTGACTGTGTGTGTGATAGCATCTGCACCTGAATCTGTGCTGGGATTGTTCACTGGTTTTGTTTTCTGTTAATGCAGAATGTTTTTGAGATGACATTCCCCAGAATGCATTCTACATAAACTGCGGGTATTCTGTGGAGATGCTTGATGTTTTTTTAATTGTGGGTATCTTGTGTGGAAAGGTGAACGAGATGACTGAGTGGTAGCTCTGGGTTCTCATTCTGGGGAATGCGGTTCAAATCTGCAACCCTCAGAATCTAACGCCTGATCGATAAAACGTGACGCAGATTTTTGTCTGATCTTAAATACAGCATGTAAGTGTGCTGACCTGCCATGGCCGAACCCAGCTCATATGTACATATATGCAAGCAGAAGATCAAATACAGGAGTTCTTTGTTGGTTTTTTTAAAAAACCATCTCATCTTCCATGCAACCTTGGTGGCATTGCACCCAAATTGCTCACCCTGGACTCTATCCAAAACCACATCCTGGCGTTTCCTGTCACTGTCCCAATTTTTCCATTTGAGCCCATAACAAACTCAGCTCTGGGTAAGAGATGGTCAGGACATAACATTCCCACAATTTAGATGGCTCTGATGGTAATCAAACACGACCTCCTAGCCAGGAATCTGCAATGCTAATCACTTTGCCATGACAGCTGGTAACAGTCCAGTGCTTTGTGGCAACATTCAGTGGACTTTGGAACTACAATAGTTCTGAGCAAGCAGGCACCACAATTTTTGTAGAGATAATGGAAACACCGACCAAGTATTCCCCATTTCCTACTGAAATGCAGTGCTGAACACTTTGCGATAACTGCAGCATTGTTGTTCATATGTGTGTTGCACCACCCTGCAGCTTGTTTATGGTGATATAATCTATGATAACAGAGGTTTTGGTATGTTGTTCGTTTGTGATCTCCAGCTGAACACTTGGAGGGTCTTCTGATTTAGGCATCGTGGCAAATGCATGTCAGGCCTTTGAGTGCACTTCATGGGATGACAGGGGTGCTTTATATGGCTGGTTTCAATCACTTCCATGATGTAGGAAAAATGTTTTATCCAAACTGAAGAGTCAGGTTGTTAATGTAGGCATGTTAGTAGTTGGAAAAACTGATTGACCCTTTGGGGTTGGCTGGGCTGTAAGCAACATTACCTTACCTAGTTGGAAAAACTGACTTCAGTGGGGAAGTTGTTGTCACTGTTCAGGTGGAGATGTTCCGCATGGAGAAGGAGAAGCTGGACATGGAGGTGGCCAAGTGGGATGACAGCGGCAACGACATCATCGTTATGGCCAAGCAGATGTGCATGATCATGATGGAGATGACTGACTTTACCCGGTTAGAGAATGTGAAAAATTGTGTGTGTGGGAACGTATGACTAATTGTATATGCATGTGTATGTGTGTATGGAAGTGTATGTGTGGGTGTGAGCTCATATATTCTGAAAAAGAAAACACCTCTCTTTAGTATCTTTTAATCTCAATAAGCCGTGTATGATTTGTGTCGTATTTTGTTTTTCTTATATCATTCAGCTCTGTCAACAGTGTAGTACCCAGGTGTTTTTCATTTGCCTTTCTGTTTTGTCACCGATGTTTTTTCGCAAGTTATGCAACTGACTGTTGCTCTGTTAGTTGATGGAACAGAATCCTTCAACTGAACAACATTGTCAAGCTTGCCAGTTTATGCGGTTCTATAGATTTATGCTGGTTGTTATGCTGATCCAGTTCTCCTGACCCCCCCCCCCCCCCTCCAGGGCAAGAGAAATGGACAGAAAAAGGGAATGTGGGGGAAGGGGGGGGGGAGGCAGGAATATTAGATTTTCTGTTGTGTTGTCTTCAGCTAACTGGCATGCTGGTTGGTTATTATGAAATGATGGGGCTGACAGTGTTTGCCTGACCCTCTGTGCAGAGGACCGAGGCCCATGGAAGTGCACAATGGATGTGATCAATCGCCGAAGAGGTTTGGAAAGTGGCCGAACCTGAAGCTGGAAATCGCTTTGAGAGCAGGTTTTGAATGTTTTGTGAATTGTTAAGGTGTTGTGAAAGAATTGTGTTGTCGACCCTGCTAAAGCTTTAGGTTGTGATGATCGATGACATGAAATGCTTGAAACTTTAAATTAGGCACAAATGATGAAGTGAGAGAACTTATCTGTTAGGTTACGTTTTGATTATCGACATGGCTAGAACAAGACATCAGACATTCACTTGTAACTTCGGGGACTTGAGGTAGAGGCATGAGGAGCTCTGATAGCTTTCTAGAGCTTGTCAGGACTGAAGACAATCCCAATAACATGCAGGCTACAACTTTTGATGTAGCCTTGGTGTTCTGGCTTTCAATTCTTGACAATGCTTAAGCCAAGGCGTTGAACAAGGAGTGTAAAGTTATGCATTCGTACGTCATCATATACATACATGCTAGCTTTTATATAGGTTGTGATGTTGATCGATACATGATAAATGTCCTAAAGCTGTTTCAAAAATTAGAAAAATGATGAAGTAGAAAAGTAACTGTAGTCTTCATGAAGAGTTTCATGCTGCATGTGCTGAAGATGACATTTTCTTTCATTTAAAAGAACAAGAGACAATACATGACGGTAGTTTTTACACTGTATGGTATGGACTGTCCAGTGTCCAGACTCGCAGTCGAAGAAAGATCTAGAGGCCTACCTGCAGCGCATTGCTCTGTACTGCCACCAGCTCAACATCACCAGCAAGGTCAAGGCTGACGTACAGAGTGTCAGCGGAGAACTCATCGTGTCAGGGGTCAGTCAGTTTACATTATTAATGACTTTGCTTTTACGGTTTCCAGCCTTCTTGAAATATATGAGAATAGCTACTGGCTTAAAAAGGTTTCATTTATTTTTTTTTATTGATTTTTTTTTTTTAATCCACAGCAGTGTCTTGGTACTTAAGAATGATAAAATTTGTTGGCTGGGAACATCTCATTTGATCTGCATGTATGCAGAAAGTAATCTGTTGACTGTCACCTCAGTTCAAAGTGCCTCTGAAAAAGCAAACTGTTGGGGATAGAAATGGGGGGATATGATCGCAAAGAAGGGAAGCTGTTTGGGGATAGAACTCGAGGGATATGATCGCAAAGAAGGGAAGCTGTTTGGGGATAGAACTCGAGGGATATGATTGCAAAGAAGGGAAGCTGTTTGGGGATAGAAATGGAGGGATATGATTGCAAAGAAGGGAAGCTGTTTGGTCTAGCCAACAAGTACCTCTGAAAAAGCAAACTGTTTGAGACCACAAAGAAGGAAAGTTGTTTGGTCCATCAAACTGTTATTGGTGAAAATGTTATCAGAACCTGACACCTTTCTTTTTCTTCTTTTTTCTTTTTTTTTCAAAAGTTAATGTTGTTGTTGATCCAACATTTTGAAGAACAGGTGTGACAGATGTGGTGAAGGTGTGTGTGTTTTGTTGTGCAGTTGGACAGCGCCACGTCACTGATCCACTCGGCTAAGAACTTGATGAACGCTGTGGTGCTGACGGTCAAGGCCTGCTATGTTGCCTCAACCAAGGTCTGTGGAGTATGCTTCCTGTCTCTTACACCTTTAAGACTCGTTATGTCTTTCTGGCATGCTACTGCTCCCTTTGTACTCCAGATTCTTCACACCTGTCTGATTCTTTACACATCCTACCTGATTCTTCACATCTTCCTGTCTCTAACACCTTTAAGACTCGTTATGCCTTTCTGGCAAGTTACTGCTCCCTTTGTACTCCAGATTCTTCACACCTGTCTGATTCTTTACACCATCCTACCTGATCCTTCACATCTTCCTGACTCTTTACACCTTGTTGGTGCTTTTACACCATCCTGACTCTTTACACCTGTCTGATTCTTTACACCATCCTACCTGACCTTTCACATCTTCATGCCTCTTTACACCTTTTTGGTGCTCTTTCGCCGTCCTGACTGTTTACACCTGTCTGATTCCTTACACTGTTTTGATTCTGTGGACCTTTTTGACTCTTTACACTTTGGTTCTTTTTGCCCACTTGACTCTTTATAACTTACTCCCTATGCCTTCCTGACTATATCTTTCTGACTGTTTACAATTTTCTCACATTATTCCTTTCTGTCTGTTTATATTGTTCTGACTCTTGATGCCTACCTGATTCTCCATGCCTTTCCAGCTCTTGATGCATTTCTGACCTACATGCCTTTCTCTTTTTGAACTTCTTATGCCATTCTTACTCTAGACGTCTGTCTTATTTTTAACTATCAACCCATTCAGTCTCTGTCTCCTGATAAATTTCTCACTCATGGTGCCTTTCTGACATTTGTACCTCTCTGACACCTGCTTTTTTTTGGTGACTGACACCTTTTTGAATCTTGATCCTTTCCGGATTCTTAATACCGTAACGACTCTTGATGCCTTATGCTTGACATCTTTCTTGATCTTAACACATGATGAGACTTAAATACCTTTCATAATCTTGATGCCATGCTGAATCAGGACTTCTTTCTAACTTTTCAAACCTTTCTGACAATTGAAATCTTTTTGGTTCTTGATTTTTTTCTGAATCTGGTTTCCTGTCTGTCTCTTTACGGTTTGTCATTTTCTTGACTGGATTTTTGTTTGTTTGTTTGTTTTGGTCAGTTACCGAACAAAATGATGGTTTTGTTCTGGAATTGAAAAAAGAAAAACCTTGCTAGCTATGTTATCAGGTTTATTAATACTTTTTGTTATTTTTTGTTTTCAGTACAAGAAAGGAAATGCAAAGGTAAGTCACTTTTTTTTTTAAACTGAATATGCAAAACAACATGCTGAATCAGTTTGTTGTTGTGGTCTGCATCATCAGGGAAGATGGGTGCACACAAGGACGCTCCACCCTTCTCCAAACAAAAGTGGAAACAAACCCATTCTTCCATTATGAATTATATTGTGTGGCTGGATGTCTTAAATAAATTGTTATGAAGTTGATATTGTGACCTTTCATCTATCAGGTAGTAGTCTTTCATTTTGCATGAAATGGATTTAGGATTTCTTACAACTAAAATTTTGAGGGCTGTTCGACATAGAATGTAATGTTGCACAGAGAAACCTAATAGAGTGGTTTTACAAATCACTTAGGTCTTGTTCTTTCTTCTGTTTCTTTGATAGTTGTGTGTGTGTGCGTGCGTGTTTGAATACTTGCTGCTTTGCTTTTAAAAAAAGTTAATGTTTGGTTGGAGAAAGAATTGATGTTATTCAAAACTGAAAACAATACTATAGTAATAGTTTGGTGATTGGGGGATGCAAGAGATGAACCTTGCCAGTAGAGAGGGGCAGCATCCTTCAGGAGAGGTTGAACAATGGACTTTCAATGCATAGCCTTCCTTCAGCACTGTGAGTGGCTGATGATTGTGGTGGAGAGTGCGGAACTCCAGAATCTGTGGTGACAGTTTACTATTGCATGGAAAAAGAAAAGGTCTGGACTCGGGGGGATGAAGACAGAACAAATGATCACCTATCTGAGCATGGCTGAGGGTGGGTGTGGGGAGGGAAAAAAGTGATTGGTACAGCTTGAAAAGACAACCCCACGACCTAATAGACCTACAACAAAACATTACTGTGAAGAAGTATGTTTCTTCACAATTCTTTGTAGGCTAGTGGGTTTTTCTTGTGTGTGTGGGTTTTTTGTTTGTTTTGTTTTGTTCTGGCCATTGAATAAGCTGACTCTGGGGTAAATCCCAACTGACTGCCTGCAGAAACCGGTGGTCCTGTGGAAGATGAAGGCTCCAGCCAAGAAGCCCCTGGTGCGGCGCGAGGACCAGAACGAGCTGAACGCCAAGGTGCGCAAAGGGGCCATGCGCTCGCACATCGAACCTCTCAAAGCCCTCAGCGAATTCCAGGAGGTCAGCCCAGACAGCTTCTGCTGAGCGGCGGTGTGTGGGACAGGGTGTTTCCCTTGACCGTGTGCGCGTGACTGTTATGAATGCTGCCACTGTGGAAGAGCGATTCTGGACTGGGTTGCACCATCTCGCCGTTTTGGATCAGTGTGAGGTTTCTACGTCATTCCGTTACAGCCATTCACATACTCTGCTAGATCTGTGGACGGTTTGGTTTGATCTGAACAGGAGTTTCATGGAGTGGTTTGTTTTTTGTTTTTATTAAGGGTTTAATTTTGCAGACTAGTATGAAGGTTATTGGCCTATCTCAGAAGACGTGACATGACATCTGTGCGACAATTGTTCCATTGTTCTTGGATGGATCTGACATTATTAATTTTGGGTCACCGGCCATTTGAAGGAAATTGTTAAATGCTTTTTTTTTTCTTCTGTAATATTTGGTCCATATTACAATCACATTTGTAGGAAACAACAATGAAAGATGTGCAACAATCTGATCATTTATATTGACAGATAATCAGGAGCGAGCTAGAAACAGACAAAAAAAAAGCATGGTTTATTTATTTTGATTCCAGAAAGGCGGATGGTCTGTATGGTTCTATCATTACATGGATTTTGTTTTGTTCTTCACTGCCGTTACCTCCATCAGCATTGTATGTTTATGAGAAGAGGAAATTCATTACACCTGGTGCACAATTGTAATAAATTTACAATTGATAACATGATGACAGTGTCAGAACTTCGACATTTCGTTGGTCAGTTGTGAGGTTTTGTTTATTCAGCAATGATCAGTAAAAATTTTCTTCTTCGTGGTTAACCATCCATGATGAATGTTGAATCTCGTTTTGCAGAAAGGGAGCAATACTTGTACACTTTATGCATCAGCCCATAGCTGTATATATATATAGAGAGAGATATATATCCATAAGCCCCCACCTCATTTCCCCCTCCCCAGTCTCTCCAACCCAAAAAGAACAAGAAACAAAACTGGCCAAAAGGAATCATCTTGTTAAATGTAGCACATAGATAATCGAAGAGAGAACTCTGTGTGTAAGAAAAATGTTGATCACATTGGAAATTTTGTTCTACAGGTGAATGAAGGGATAAGTCTTTCTGCAGAGAGGGGGGGGAGGGGGGTGGTGGCTGTTTTCTGCAGTTTGGTGTGTGTGTGTGCATGCTTGGGCATGGGTAGGTGACACTGAGAGAGAGGAAGGAACAAGGTTCATTGAAAGTCCACCCATGCACACTGTGATCAGCAGGCACAGGGAGTTCTGTCATAAGGTCTTTTCCCTTCGTTGTTCTGATCAGAAACAATTTATAACCTACCCCCCCCCCCAAAAAAAAACAAACAACAACAACAACAACGAAGGTGATTGTCATTCTGGTTTGTTTGTTTTTTTATATCTATGTCTACACACGCCACTTTTTGAGAAAGCTCATTTTTTAATAGAAGTGTTAAATATATTTCATCATTTACTCGATTTTCCAGCCTGAAAGTTTACCAAGAAGATAATATTTTGAAAGCAAAAGTTGACAGAAGTGTGACATTTCAAAGGAAGAAAAGCGCCTGATTCGGTGTGGTTCTTTGATTTTGTTGCGTGCTTATGACAGGACATGAAGCAGGAATGCGGACAGCCAGAATTGTTCAACGCCTGATTCCCTTTTGATGTCCTCTTTATCCACTTATGGACCTTTGCACTGCCCATCCAAATTGAACGATAAATAAGAAAGGAAAGTCTTGCTTCCGTGGTAGTACAGTTATTGTCCAAACCAACGCTGCTGGCAGGAGCAGTACAGGAACCCATGATCACATAGTTGTTTCGCTGGAGAGAAAACTTGGATTGCTTATTGACTATTTGTTGCTTATGTTTCCCTATCACATTGACGATTTCCTTTCATCCAAAATTAGTTCATGGTGATTGTCCCTGTGACCATGGAGGTTTTTATTTCCAGTTGTTTTGAGGATATTGGTGTTGCGCTCGTTCACTTGCCTAGTCCTGTATCAAGAACTTGACTTAAGTACACAGGTGCCGGCATGAGATAGAGGTCTTATACTTAACAATGTATTGGATGAACTGATTTGAAACATGCCAGAGCTTGAAAAGTGTTTTTAAGTTTCAAGTATTTTCAAGTACATTAGTCAATAATACATTGCATTTTTATGTAAGATCAAATATGGCTACAAGAAAGGTTGTGATAATAACAATTTGCTTTGTACAAACTGTATATAATACATATTTACTTTGTTCCTGTTTTTTTTTAAACTAGTGGTTATCTTCCTTTAAGTGTGCTTCATGCGTTGTGCCAGTTTCTGTCCTGTGCATCTATATTTGTGATATTGACCTGTTGTTTGTTGTTTTGTTCAAATGTTGTGAATCTGCTATTCTTGTCTTATTGAAAAGAGTCTTATATTCATGCTGTTTAGAATCATTTGTGTGTTATGTTCATGCTTGTGAATATATAATCTTATTTGACCTGAAGGTATTTTTCCTTGCCATTTCTTGCTGACCGCAATTAACCGGATTACGAAAATAGCAACATGTTGATAAATTGCAGGTCTACAATGAAGATGGTCTAGGAAATACAAATGCTAAAAACATGCAGATTTTCAGTTCGTTTCTGATTAGATGTTTCTTTGGTTAACTACATTTGCTAAAATGTAAATGAAAGTGTGGTAGATAAATCAGTCCGAGATGTTAAGTGACACTGAAAGATACCATACGAAAGGTTGGTAGAAAAACGTAGTTGGAATATCGTTATTAGTTGACACCTACTTCAACCTTACGGTTTGCAGGTGTTTTTTGGATACCAGTCACAACCCTCAGTTAAATAGTTTTCACTCATTTCAAGAAAAATACCATGGGGAACAGAGAAATTATAATGAGAGAAAGGGCAGGAATGGTGAAATGCCAGTGGTGAGCGTAGCATCGTTCAACCTCCACAGACCAGAGCTGTGTGTGAAGTCATGGGACAAATGAAGTTAACATATATATATATATATATATATATATATATATATATATGTGCATAAATCAGAGCAATTGTCCACTCATAAAGGATCTTCTGCAAGTTCCAGGAGATGAAGAACTGAAATATTGTCCTGGACATAATGGGGTGTGTCAGATGGCCAGTTTTCAGAAGCATGGAAAAGGCTTGCCAATAAAATCACAGTTTGTGACAGAATGACGCCTAGTTAAAACAGTTTATAAATCTATTATCATCAGGTTGTGTTCACAATTTACCAAAATCTGTTTTGTATTCAGAATTTTATCTTTATTTATGTGCTCTTTATTTACATATCTTGAATGAACAACATTTTTGTTAATCAAGTCTTTGACACTTTTGTGGTTATTAGTTTTGTACATCATTTTTTTTCCCTTGGTTGTGGTTTTTTTGAGGCGTAGAGCTATTTGCTTTCATCATGTCCCTAGTGTGTAGTGTATAGTGATGTCCCACCTGATTGTTATAATCCATAGCAGTCATTGACAAGAATTGAGTCTTCTCAATAAAATGGCAAAACATGCTCTGGGTCAATGTTGTATGTGTGTATGTATGTATGTGTGTGTGTGTGGTTGTGTGTGAATGTATGCTTGTGTGTTTATGTATGTATGCGTGTGTATGTGTGTGTGTGTGCACTTTATTGCAATCTTTTCCTAAACACAGTATAATGGATTTCACTTAACATGAGTTTAAAAGCACATGTAGTGCTTATCAGTATTCGTACTGAAGAAAGTGTTGAGAAGTGAACTAGAGTTCGAACAAGTGATGCATGAATGATAAGGCAAACGCAGAATATCCGCAACAGTCATGAAGTTAAAATCTTCATCTTAAGTTCACAGCAAAATTAAAGTCGGTCGCCAAACTGTCGGTGACAGATATGTGAACAGTGTAATGTTTTCTTTATTCATGACTGCTTGTACGAATTATCTCTATTGTAGAGTCAACAATTCTAGCAAGTAATATCAAATCAGCATTGACAGCAATCACCTACTGAGATGCACAAGAAAGTTTTCACGTCGTAAACTGGATAATCTGGGATCATATACGACAAAGGCATACCCAGTTCAATCACAAAATGCAGCCGTAGTGAAAGGAGCTAATCAAAAATGAGAAGAATTTTATGAAGGCTGTTGAGTAACATTTGTGGAAAAAAAAATTTGTTGCCAAAATGCAACAAAACTGGGACTTTAATCGTCATGTTGTCTAAACAGATTGATCATAAGTTATTTTGCGTGTCTTGGACATGAAAATTTACTTGTCATATGTTAATTTCAATTGAGGTGACAGCAGGCAGAAATTGAATTAAACTTTGACAAAATATTAATGTGTTGCCAAAAGAAAGAAACAAATTATAAGACAAACATGACACGTTTTGACCTCTTTGGTCTTCTTTAGACGGAACAAGATGACATTCAAGACAATGAAAATGAAGCATGAACAGTCACTTTTCTCCTTCAAGTGGGCACAACATGCTTGCTTGCTTCATTTGTGACACAGTAATTTTTCTTTTAATATTACTTGTCATATATAAACATTTGAGTTCAAACCATCATGTTAACCAACAGGATGTAAACATACATCACTGATTGAAGGAATTCAGCCATTGGAAATACATTCTCTGCCCCACATGTTGCCTCACCTTCCCTTTCACATTCCCCAGGCGTACCTCTTCAACTGTCCTAAAAAATGAAAAACAAAGGAAGGAAAAAAAACTCCCCCCCCCCCCCCCCCACACACACACACACACACACACACACACACACACACACACACAAAAAGAGCACATTGAATGTTGAACAAGAATAAGGAAAGAAGGAATTGATCACAATAAGCTAGGGGGAAAAAAGCATGTGATAGGACAGATGGCACGGAATTTTGCTATTTTTCTTTCCTGAAGTTTCTGAGGCGGGAGGAGGGGGCATGCTTCCAGACCACCGAAAACTGTAGAGAGGCTTGTTTCCTCTACAACATTTGAGTGTCCTTTTGTTTTTTTAAAGGGGACTATTGGAGACAGTCTAGCCCCCACTCTGATGGATCGGCTTCATTTTCCAACCATTGCTGTATGTGGCGATATATCGTGAGTGAATGCTGACGGACAGCTGCTGTGGTGCCATCTGGAACACACTCTTTGTTGATCCCTTAACGTTCTTTCTCTGGAACAACTCCAGTTTGAAGCCGTCTACACTACTGGTTGAAGCATGGGCACCATACAGAGGCACCAGACATTCTTCAGCTTTTGCAATGATGTCTGTGCCCTTTTCTAGGATGTTGAAGATTCTCACAGTCTGTGCGAGTCATTCATTTGATTTGCAAAATTTTAATCCTTTCTTTTTTCTTTGCATGTACACTGCTGAAGTGGTGTCACAACCACTGGATAGTTTCACCATAGCGCCATACCACTCCAATTTTGTGCAGAACATTTGAGAGGTCCTTGTGACCAGATTTTCGATGCAAGTACACTACAATACTTAACAGCATTGGTGAGACATTGGGCCTTGGGCAGACTGCTGTGACAATAGCATGCTGAATAATTACAGCTACTGACTTTCTGTGTGCATTTTTGTTCCTGCCTTTATGTGACTGAATGACACCATCAGCAAAGCATTTCAGCGTTTCTGGAACCATCTCACCAGCTTCACTTTCAAAGATTTTGCTGCTGGATGGGTATCACCATCAAAGATGTATGACCTGACACCCTTTCAGACTATTGCTGCTGCTGTCTCAGCTGTCTGTTTTCATTCAGTCCCTACGTCCCATGCTTTGTCTGTGTACCACGTGTCATGAATGATCTTCTGTGTAGTGTCTTGAAAACACACCGCTCCATGCTTTCGTGGTAATTCATAATGGCGTTATCTTCAAATACTGCCCGATGCTTTTCTTGCAAACCCTTCCTGATACATGCCTGATTGCATTTTGTTCTGCCATGTCTTCAAGCTCGGAAATAGAATATTGACATTCATCATTCTCATACAAAAACGGACAAAGCTTGTGAAAGGCATCCTGCTTTTCTTTATCCTTTGGAGGACCTTACCATTTTCCAGGTATCCTCTGAGCGAAGTGTGTTGCAGAGCACCTGTCTGTGATATTTTGGTTTGTCAACAAGAAGATTAGTGACACTGCTAGCTGTAGTTATATAGCAACATCACCCCCCCCCCCCCCCCCCCCCCCCCTTCACCATTCGGGGCTCTGGGCAATCGTTTTATCTCTCATTTGACTTTGTTCTGACTTCACAGATTTCTCTCTGTAATCTGGGATCTTTGTTCTGTTCAACTCTTAAGCTGACTCGTACACCACAGAAGAAGCAAGTAGTTTTGAATTAAAATTTCACACTGTAGAGCGAAGACTTTATGTTTCTAATTTTTTGGTTTGTGCTGCAATTTTTTTCTTTCAAATTTTTGTTTCAAAATAACTTCTTTCCAAAAGTATGTATGCTGAACGATCGACAAGCCGTCTGTGAGCTCGGCATGTAGCCCATCTCTTTATTCTGAACTGTTCTGAACAACGGTTTGAAGCCCTCTTGAAACAACATTTGTTGGTCCGTTACACTGCTCCAAACCTTCGCCGCAAAACAAGTACATTTCTTCCATTTATAACAACTCCATTAACAGGCAAAAGCAACACAACTGTATGCTACAAACAGACTTCTGGGTTGTTTTTGTTTGTTTGTTTGTTTGTTTGTCTTTTTTAAAGAAAATCTTAAATGAGGCAGGGAATAGTTACCAGTAAATAAAGAATACGTCGGGTAGCTCTTGCTTCTATGATAAAATAGCGCACGCTAGTAACTCCAAACGATTGCTCCTTACGTCACCACCCAACAGCAATACCAACACAGACTGCTCAGAACAAACCAGAAGAAATACCCCCGCCCCCACAAGAAGGATGTCCCAAGCTGGCTCATATACCCTGTACCTGACATGTACAAAGCAACAACAACTGGAGAAATGAACAAACACACTTTCACATTTGTTCAACACTTACAAAGCCTTTTCAATCTTGAATATACGCCTGCAGGTAAACCCAGTTTGACTGGTTTAAAGGAAATCTCAAACGAGGCAGAGAATAGTTAACAATCAATGACATATACGTAGGGTAACTCTTGCTCCATGATACAATAAGTACAC
>CM031617.1:35815398-35825398 GCA_018398815.1 Conus ventricosus | reverse complement strand
CTTTTATTTGTCAATAAAAATGCATACGTTGTGTGACACTTTGCTTCAGCAGTGTAATGAGTGGCTCTGGTCGATTTAGAGCTGTGGCTGCATGTCACATTCTCTCAGTAGAATCTTTTCGGTGTCTGTGTGACCCATTTTCCGCTTTCACCCCACCCACCACACAGACAGACAGACAGACACACACACACACACACACACACACACACACACAGCACGCACGCACGCACGCACGCACACACACACGCACGCACACACACACGCACGCACGCACGCACGCGCACACACACACACACACACACACGCACGCACGCACGCACGCAAGCACCCATGCACGCCACACACACACACACACACACACACGCGCGCGCGCGCGCACGCACGCACGCACACACGCACACACACAGAGTCTGAAAGCTAATCCCGTTGATGGCACAGAATCTCAGAAACTAATTTTCCAAGACGAGCTGATTCATACCAGCCGTCTTTCAACCTGGACAAGAAAGCTGCACATGATTTCACCCATCTAATTTATAAAGGACATTGGTTTGAGTGAGGTTTATATAGGGGTATTTAGAGTTGAAATGAAGGAGACATGATTTGCATTACCCAACTCAACAAGTCAGTTTCGAACTTTCTGGTCGTGAAAACTGTCAATAAATTTAGGAAGTAGCTTTTAAGTACTCGGCTGGATCATTTGTTTTTAACATCTTCACGCAGGTGACGTTCAAATCTCAGCCCAAAAATTTAATCGGCCATTAGGCTTACATGTAGAACTCCTTTGTCACAAAGTACAATGGGTTAGGGCGATGTCATATGTCAGTACACAAAGATTCGTTTCCAGTGTGGAATGGAGTGGGAGGTCGGAGGGGGGGGGGGGGGGGGGGGGGGGGGGGGGGGGGATGCAGGCAGGGGGTGGAAGTGGGCAGGGGGTGGGGGGCAAGGGGAACAACTGGGCTTAGTTTCTTGGGCTTTCCTTGGTTACAGGAGGGGTAGGTGGAAAAGCCAACATACCCAGCAAGTGTGTGACGCTACCATGAAACAGTATGCGCAAGAGAAATGAAATTTCGTTCACAGTGTGGTAAAGCTATTACGCTTTTGCGTGAATGCATGCATTGCCAGTCAAGTGCACAACAAACCCATCTCCATACACATCTTCTAGCACACTCACGGAATGGAAATGTTAAAAAAAAAAAAGCAACTATATTCACCCCTGTAAGAACAAATATTCTCTCTCTCTCTCTCTCTGTGTGTGTGTGTGTGTGTGTGTGTGTGTGTGTGTGTGTGTGTGTGGTGTGTGTGTGTGTGTTTGTGTGTGTGATGTGATATGATGTGATGTGCGTGCGTGCGTGCGTGTGTGCGTGCATGCATGCGTGCGTGCGTGCTTGTGTGTGTGTGTGTGTGTGTGTGTGTGTGTGTGTGTGTGTGTGTGTGTGTGTGTGCATGAGTTAGTCAGTACAACCACGGGTTAATCTAACAATTAATTGGTTTCAGTCAGTGTGCATGAGTGCCATGCATGTGGCGTGTGTGTGTGTGTGTGTGTGTGTGTGTGTGTGTGTGTGTGTGTGTGTGTGTGTGTGTGTGTGTGTGTGTGTGTGCTGCCACAGAAAATTGCCCCAGTAAACTGAAATATCACAAACAATTTTATTATCCAACAAGCAGACCTCTTTTTCAGTTTCAGAAGTTCTCAGGATTCCTATTGATATTGCTTATAAAATCCAGAAACTTCTATATAGCAGCTGCCTCCCATTCCTTTGACTTTTTGGAGAGGGTGGATGGAGGGCATCACACACACACACACACACACACACACACACACACACACACACACACAACACACACACAGAGAAGCACATCTAATGTGTGTGTGTGTGTGTAGTCAACTTTCATCCTCTCTGCTGCATGTCATCTGCTCAACCCCTCCCAGTCGATTATCGTGGTATATCCCCATTCCTCCTCATCCTCCCCTCAACCACACTACCTGCTACCTCTCCGTCTCTGTAACTGTATCCTGTTACACAGTTCTATATCTACCCCCACCACCCCCTCGCGGTCTCTCCTTTCTCTTCAATATGATCATTGATAGGAACCTGTAAAGCCGGTGCTGATGCTGCAGCGTTGTGGACTGAGAGAAAGACAGGAAGAGACAGAAGAGGAAAGAAATGGGAAGATAGCGGATGTAATGTGGGCTGAGGTGAGGGTGGGAGGTGTGGACTGGGTCGCTAGGGTAAAATGTCGACGTTATGCCAGTGTGGCTCAACCGACACCAAGATCAAGATATGAATGCTTGTATTATCTAAATCCACAGAAGGCGAGGGAAAGAACATGCCCCATAGATTCAACAGGAGACAATTCTTCGCTCACACTTATATTCAATATAATTTTCGATGTTCTATTCAATCACAATAACGACGCATTGTCATTTTCTGAACCGTATCCTTGTTCGATGGCTTACTGTTGATCGAAAAATAACTTCGTCCTCACTGACCCTTCTCTCGTCTGCCACGACGCATGCGCAACGACCTCAACAGACGTAAGGCAAAGGAAATGGAAATTGGAGCGAAAAAGCAGATTGTTCTGTGCCAGATGTGATGAGAACTATGTTTAAATCCCAGAATCATTCGGAAACTGGGTCGCTTTCCTTTGATTACTGGATGATAAAATGAAGGAGATGGTGGGTGGGTGCTGTGTTTGCTCAGATGAGCGTGGCTGGGATGAGAATCCACTGGTTTACTGCGACGGACATGGTTGTAATGTTGCTGTCCATCAAGGTAAGATAACTCGTGTTTCACCCACTGGATGTCTGCTATTTGAGATAAGATCAAACCATAACGAAGTTCATCTGACTTAAATGTTTAATACATTTGTATATTTTTGGTTTCAGCGTGTTATGGCATCGTGACAGTTCCTTCTGGTCCCTGGTATTGTCGTAAATGCGAGTCCCAAGAAAGAGCAGCGCGGGTGGTGAGTGTCCGCCATGTTGTTGCCATAAAAAATGTAAACAGAACCACATGGTTGAAGAGGAGTCATTGGACCAGCTTAAAAGTCGATTAAAAGTAACAACTGAATGCTAGTCATGTTACAGTTTTTTACTTTTATATCTTGCACAGATATGAAAATGTTAAAGTATTGTATGCTGCCATTAACCGGTAGAATTTGAAAATATGATTACTGGAGTTTCACTTCAAGTTTCACATGCATCAGATTTTCGTTATCAATGTTTCTTTTCTTGCAATAAGAGAACTGTATTAGACAATGATAGAATCACATGCAGTTAGGAAATGTAGGGGCAATAATCAGAACCCAGCAGCCTTTTGAAAAACAGCTTGCCCAGAAAATGCCCTTGTTATCAGCTGGATACATGGAACTGAAACAAGACAGTTTCCTAGAACTGTCAAATATTATAACACAGAATGAATGGAAATGCATTGCCAACCATACATGTGGATAGGGCATTTGGTAAACAATTTGGACTGTTTCAGATTGCTCCGTATTCAGTTTAATCTTTGATTGAAAAGACTTAAGAGTTAGAGCTTACTTTTTTTTCTGTTTCACTTCTGTGCCACTTCAGTGGCATTGCACCCACATTGCTGACTCTGACATCGCCCCCACCCCCTCATCCCCCCATTGTGCCACGACCTTCACTTTGGCAATCCAGCCATTGTGGATTGCCAATGTCAGGTCGTCAGGAGGGAATCCACCAGAGGAGAGACCACTACTGCTGAGTCATTTTGGTGGTGTTCAGCAGTATCTGTTTTGAGCCAACATATAGCCCCTACTGAAAACAGTATGAGCGTAGTCATGGAGCCAGTGTAAATGAGCTCTCCCTCTTGAGGGTGCCAGCATGCCAAGCCAACAACAGGCCCTATGAATTTGCCGGTGCTGGTGTCAAACAGAATCTAACTAAGGGCATAGACATGGAGAGGTAATCAGAAATGAGGTCACCATGAGAGCAGGACATGAGAATTTAATTAAGACATATTTTTTTTTGCTGATAAATGAGGATATGAATGATGAAGCTGGTGCTATAGATTTTTGTTCAAGTCTGAGACTGCATGACAGGGCTGTTACATAGATGTACTTTTATGATGATTCCCAGCATCAACCTTAGATGTACAGATACCTGCAGTGTTGGTTGGGAACTTTGAGCAACACTCTCAGAGACTTATCCATAAGAACTACAGACACCTTCAGTGATACAGACATCTGTAGAGTTGGTCAGTAAATTTGAGCATCATTGTCAGAGACTTATTCATTAGGGCAGCCCTGATGTGGCCCTTTTGGGCGGTCGGCTGGGCTATAAGCAACATTATCTTATCTTATCTTATCTTATTCATTAGGGAATGAAACCCGACTGTGTGGTCCCAGTCTTTCCAGTTGAGCCCATAGCAAACTCAACTCTGGGTACGAGCTGTTCAGGGCAGAAAAAGAAACTCACATTTTAATCAGAAATGGAAATTTGGTGAATGAAAAGAAGGGTAAGTAAATGGCAACAGCAAGTGGCAATTCAGTAAGAAAGGCTTTTGCAGAAGGTTGAAACTGCTTAAAGCACAATCCAGACACTGAAGCTCCAGAGATTGATTGTTCACCTCCAGATGCACACACACACACACACACACACACCCCACACACACACACACACACACACACACAACACCACGCCCCCTCCGGGGGTTGCGACTTGTCGTGGTCGGAGGGCTTGCGCGGTCCAGTGACCCCCTTGGGCTTTGCTGGCGGGCCATCAATACTTAAAGATAGGCTGTTTTTTTTTTAAACTGCTTCTAGGTCCGAGAAGCCAAGATGCTGTCTGGCCTAAGCGTAAGTGGTAAGGAGTTGATGCCCCTGGTAGGGCTTCCCATGTCAGATAGGCTAAGGGTGAGGATCCTGACTAAGAGTAACCCGCCTTTCTCCTTTTCGTGTTTTCTGCCTTTATTTGGCCCTTTTCTATCTTCATATCCCCTTCAAGTCTTCTTTTGCACACTCCTTTTCTCTCTGTGGTCTCCTTAAGATCCGCCGTGTTTGCCGTGGGGTTTGCGACCTGTGTCGGAGGGGAATGAGATCCTGGTGATTGAGAGGGCCAGTGCCTGAGGATGGCCGGTGCTCCTCAACACATCACTTTGGCTCAGACCTCTCCTAGACAGGGAGTACACTTTGGCCCGGGTGTACTAATCGGCTCCCCTTTTTGGGGGCTGGGTCAAGACAGGCAGTTTCCCTGCTGGCCAAGTAAACCCCTGCAGTGCTCAGCTCTCTGTTCCCGGGAGTTGAGCATGATCAGGGGGGATAGGGTTGGTAGTTTCTGTTTGTCGTATATCTCTCCGAAGCTGGAAGGGGTCAAGACATTGGTTTCTTGGCCCTGGCCCCTTAGTTGGACTCAAGGTGGGTGGGTAAGGGAGAGATGAAGCATTTTAAAAACACAATATGGCTTTTTCCAAAAACATTCCCCCCAAAAGGAAGAGGAAGGCAGCATCCCCTATTTCAGGGGGATTGTCAAACAGACAGTGATTCCGATACAGAGGTTAGACAGAAGACAGGTTTCTGGGCTTCCTGGCTCGTGATGGAGGGGACGGAGCAGGAAAGACCCCTTTCAGCTCTGAGCCCTTTTGCCATACAAAAGGGCTTTCAAGGTATAGAGGTGACCCTCGGCCCATCAGAGGTTGAGAAATGGCTCGTTTTTAATTCAATGCAAATCACAAAAACAGTCTGAACAGCTGCTAAAGGCAACTAAACTAGTGGACAGGGAGATCAGGGTAACTCCCCACAAACAGAGTTAAATTCATCGAAAGGCGTGATTCGCTGCCGGGATTTATCAGGTGTCTCAGAGGCAAAAAATCAAAACGGAGCTGGCATCCCAGGGTGTGACGGAGGTGCGCAGGGTGACTGTAAAGAAGGTGCAGAAAGAGTGGCTACCAACACCCTCTTTCTGACATTCTGAAACCCCTGTGCTGCCTCCGGTCATCAAAGTCGGCTACCTGAATGTCCGGGTTCAGTTATATGTTCCTTTCCCGTTGAGGTGCTTCAGGTGCCAGAAGTTTGGCCATGTCAGGGACCGTTGTTCAGGGCAAGAGGTATGCGGTGTCTGCTGCAAGGCAACCATGATGGGCCGTGTCAAGATCCGGCACATTGTGCTAACTGCGGTGGCGACCATCCTCCTCTTCACGAAACTGTCCTCTTTGGATTCAGGAATCCGCCATTCAAAGAATAAAAACTGAAAAGAAAATTTCCTTTTTTGAGGCCCGCAAGCAGGTTGTGGGCAGTCAGACGCCGACAGCCTCTTCCTATGCTTCGGCTGTAAAGAAAGTTCCCACAGTTCTCACTCGATCAGTCTGCTGTCAGACTGATGACTTTACGTTTTCGAAGACACTGCAAGGAAGAACTGTCAACTCTGGTGGAAGCAGGTCCACCACCTTCCAACCCAATGTGACTGCCCCTGGTGGAGGCAAAACATCCGCCACCCTCAGACTGCCCAGCAGTCTACAACATCTGCTGCTGGGCAGAATAAAAAACCAGCAATCCCCCTCGAACTCCTCTGTCCAGTGCCCGTGCGGGCAAGGGAGTTCAACCCAGTGTGGAGATGGTGGAGATGAGGAAGAAACCTCCACCATCTCCCAAACCCAGACCTCCACCATCTCCAAACTCCAGGCCTTTGTCACCTGCGGGCAAGTCTGCCAGCAGGTCCAAAGACCAACACAGTCCAGTGAAACTATCTAATAAATTCGCTCCATTAGAAGCGGACGTTGAAGAGGAGATGACCTGATTTCTCTCCTTTTCGCCTCTGCACCATGGATAGTACAATATTCCATTGGAATATCCGTGGATTAAATTCCAACTTTGAGGAGCTGCAGCTTCTGTGTCAATCTATAAAACCTTCCGTCGTGGCTCTTCAGGAAACCCAAATCAAAGCCAGAAAAACCTTTACTCTTTCTGGCGTTAATATTCTTTCGAAACCTGCACAACCATCCCACGTTGGAACTGTCGGGCGGTGTTGCCCTTCTCCTACACAAAACTTTGTTGTATAGTCCTGTCAATTTGTCTCCCTCCCTTCAGGCTGTAGCTGCGAGAGTCACTCTCCACAAGACTGTGACAATCTGTTCCCTTTATATCCACCTCTGTCCGGTTTGTCGTCAGGACCTTGTCAGTCTGATAAGAGAACTTCCTCGACCTTTTTTGCTGTTGGGTGACTTTACGGTCACAATCCTCTTTGGGGTAGTGTCAGTACGTCATCCAGAGGTCTGCTAATTGAGGATGTCCTTTCGGATTTAGATTTTGTGTTGTCTGAACGACGGATCTGCAACTTACCTCACTCTTCCACAGGTTCACTTTCGTGTTTAGATTTGTCGGTTTGTGGACCCCTCGCTGGTCCTGGACTATGAGTGGTCTGTCCATGACGATCTGCACGGAAGTGACCATTTCCCTGTCCTCTACAACCTGTCATAACTGAACACGTCTCTGCCTCTCAACATCTAAATTATAAGAAAGCAAACTGGGATCTATTTGCAGCCACTATTTCTACGGAATTCCAGGACACTGATTTTCTTCAGAGTCCGGACCAGCTGAATCTCTGACAAACACTATGATCAAATGTGCTAAAGCCTGTATTCCAGTGTCTTCCGATAAACTTCAAATGCCAAAAACACCTGGTTCGATTCAGAATGCCAACAAATTTCCAAGTTCGGAAAAAGGGCTCAGCGTCAGGTATACCAACGACCTTCGGGTCCAACGCTCGAGCCCATCAGAAACTCTGTGCTAAATCAAGACACACTTTTAAAATCAGTAAACGTCGGTCCTGGAGAAGCTTCTGCTCCAGGCTGACATCAAAAACTTCAAGAAAAAAGTGTGGAACATCATTAAGAAAATCAAAGGGAAGAACACCTGTCCCACTGTGAACCATCTCAAGTTTTCGGATTCTTTAATAACAGAGAAAAGCAGTTGCTATCTGCTTGCTTCAACCATTGAAAAGAATTCCTCCTCTTCTAATAAATCAGCCACTTTTGTCAAAACCAAAGCCCTAAAAGAAAAATACCCTGCAACTTTTCGTCCGACAACATGGAAGACTATAATCTTCCTTTCACGTTAAACGAGCTGAAATCTGCCTTACTTCTTGCAACGATTCCTCTCCAGGTATAGATGAAATCCATTATCAACTGTTGAAACATCTTCCGCAAATAGGTCTGAACACCCTGTTACAGGTATACAACCATGTGTGGACTACAGGTTGCTTTCCACCCTCTTGGCGAAAAGCCCTCATTATTCCAATCCCCAACCTGGAAAAGATCTTTCTAATCCATCAAACTACCGTCCCATAGCTTTGACCAGCTGTGTCTGTAAATTGATGGAGAAAATGGTCAAAGCTAGGCTCATGTGGAAACTCGAAACCGATGGCCTTTTGGCGAAAGAACAGTGTGGTTTCCGCAAAAATCGGACTACCGTTGACCATTTGATTCGTCTGGAATCTACTCTTCGGACGCTTTTTTGAACAGGCAGCATGCAGTGGCAATTTTCTTTGACTTGGAGAAGGCTACGATACCACCTGGAAGTCGGGGATACTTCATGATCTCCACGATCTGGGTTTTCGAGGTCATCTTCCGCTTTACATTCAAAATTTTTTGGCGGAACGACAGTTTCAGGTCCGGGTTGGCACTACTCTCTCTGATGTCCATGAGCAGGAGTTGGGTGTTCCACAGGGGAGCATACTGTCTCCTGCCCTCTTTAGCATCAAGATTAATAACATTGTTCAATCAGTTCAGCAGGGTTCAGACTGCTCATTGTTTGTGGATGATTTCGCTGTCTACGCAACTGGAAGCCTGTACCCGAGTGTCCAGCGCAGGCTCCAGCTTTGCGTGGATAAAATCCATCGATGGGCGGGTGAAAACGGTTTCACCTTTTCTTCAACAAAGACGCAGTGTATTCACTTCCATAATTTCCGTCAGTTTTTTCCAGATCCCGAACTTCAAGTAGGGCAATTTCCATTCCAGCTGTTAAAGAGGCCAAGTTTCTGGGAATCATTTTTGACCCGAAACTGAACTTTCTCAGCCACATCAAAAACCTCAAAACTGCTTGCCAGAAAGCACTGAATATTCTGCGGGTCGTAGCGCACACCGACTGGGGCGCTGATAAGAAAACTTTGCTGCACCTCTACAGAGCCCTGGTCCGTTCCCAAAATGGACTACGGTTGTGCTGTGTACGGCTCCGCAAGATCGTCTTACCTCAAACTCTTGGACCCTATCCACCATCAAGGGCTTCGTCTCTGTCTTGGAGGTTCCGCACCACCCCTGTGTACAGCTTGTACGCAGAGGCGGGTGAACCTTCATTGTCCAACCGCAGGCTGAAACTGTCGTTAAATTATTATATCGACTGTTCTCGGAACCAGAAAACCCTGCCTATGACTGTGTCTTTGATCCTCGTTCCAAAGTTTAAATTTGAAAACAACCCTAAATGTATTCCGCCGTTTGGTCTTCGTATGCAGCCTCACGTGCGGAATGCAGGTCTAGACCTGGGAGTTGTGTCGGATTTTTCCAAGTTTCCGGATCAACCTCCGTGGACCTTTTTCACAAACCCGAGATTCGTTTCGATCTTGCAGCTTTTCGCAAAGAGTCTACCAGCTCTCTGGCGTACAAGGCTTTGTATGCTGAGCTCTGTTCCAAATTCCCATCCTGTCAAAAAGTTTTCACTGACGGTTCCAAGTCTGAAGATGGAGTGGCCTGTGCAGCCTACTGCCCTGGCGCTCCTTCTCAGATACTGTTGGAACATATTCATTCATATGCTTCTGTCTATTCTGCTGAACTTACTGCTCTGGTACTGGCTTTGAAGATAATCTCACATTCTTCGAAGAGGGACTTCTGGTTCTGTCGGATTCGCTGTCAGCTTTGGGGGCCATAGCTGGCCGCAACCTTCAGCATCCAGAACTTTTACTTTTTTTAAAAACTTTTTAGCAAGTTGAAGGCGGACGGTTACAACATTACTCTTGCTTGGGTTCCTGGTCATGTTGGCATCGGCGGGAACG
>CM031617.1:35790398-35812898 GCA_018398815.1 Conus ventricosus | reverse complement strand
ACATTGATATTTTGTATATCAATAAATCTGCCATGTTCCATCACAAGGATGCACTAGGTAAAACTTAAATGTGGTACTGCTTATTGGTACATCCAGATAGTTAATAGGATAGCAGTTGTATTTTTGAATTTGAAAAAAAAGTAATTGAATTGGCTTTCAGAATTTTATTAATTGGTCGAATGTCTCTCGTTCCTCAGCCCATTTTAATAACTTTTGTCAAAGTATTTCATGTTTAACATACATGTACATGGTCTTTTGATTTGGTGGTGCATGTATATACATAAATATATATGATTAAGTTGTTTTACTTTGTGCTTCATTTATTGTAATTTGACTTGTTTTCTGGTTGAAATGACTGGTGACTGCTGAATGTGACAGGTTGGTGCCATGTGGTGTGTGCTCTCTACATCCCAGAGGCGTGTTTTGGCAATGTGGACACCATGGAACCTATCATCCTCAAACATGTCCCTCACGACAAGTTTCTGAAGGTCAGCCCTCTGGAGACTGGTCCTTGATCTATGGGGTGTTGGTCTCCATCTCTGTTATTTCGTTGTTTGATCAGTGAGGATTGACTTTTTTTTTTTTGCACTGAAGTGCAGGCGTGACAATTTTTCTGGCTGGGTGACAAAATCATGTGTCTGTTCTTTTCATTAGTGATGGTACATGTGTTTGGTTGTGTAAACCAGAGAAAAACTGTCTCTATGAAGGAAAAGTTTACTAAGTAAGAATTACAGAGCTAACCAGCCTTTAACTTTCCTCAGTGACCAGAAACATTTTGTGATGAACATTTGTTCTCAGTCAGTGTTTACCATGAGTCTGGCTCATGGTGGACTCCTTTGGAAATAAGTAATGCTTTTTGCTCATGCATCGTTGACAGTATTGCAATTAATGTCTCTAGGTGACAGAGCTCTATATTCAGACAATGTTTCTATTGTGCAAGTATGATTGTTTTTTTTGGACAAAAAATGCAGTGATAGCTTGCGATGACAAATACTGAAATACTTCACTTAATATGGGGCCTGGTTGACAATAGTACAATTGATGACCATTGTGACAAACAGTGCTTTACATGGAAGCATTGGTGACCATTGTGGAGATGATCATGTGCAGTGACAAAGAGTGCCTTGCACTCATGCATGATTGACAACTGTGTAGTTGATGACTGCTGATGGCAGACTGTTCATCGCAGTCGGGCGGTGTGACAGTTGTGTTGTTGATGACTGCTGATGGCAGACTGTTCATCGCAGTCGGGCAGTGTTGACAGTTGTGCTGTTGATGACTGCTGATGGCAGACTGTTCATGGCATTCTAGCAGTGATGGCAGTTGTATTGTTGATGACTGCTGATGGCAGACTGTTCACTGCATTCAGGCAATGTTGACACTTATATCATTGGTGACTCGTGATGACAAAGGAAGCCTTACATTCAGGCAGTGTAGACAATTATGCGATTGGTGTCTCGTGATGACAAAGGATGCTTTGCATTCAGGCAGTGTAGACAATCATGCGATTGGTGACTCGTTATGACAAAGAATGCTCTGCATTCAGGCAGTGTAGACAATCATGCGATTGGTACTCGTGATGACAAAGGATGCTTTGCATCCAGGCAGTGTAGACAATCATGCGATTGGTACTCGTGATGACAAAGGATGCTTTGCATCCAGGCAATGTAGACAATTATGCGATTGGTGACTTGTGGGGACAAAGGATGCTCTGCATTCAGGCAATGTAGACAATCATGCGATTGGTACTCGTTATGACAAAAAATGCTTTGCATTCAGGCAGTGTAGACAATCATGCGATTGGTACTCGTGATGACAAAGGATGCTTTGCATCCAGGCAATGTAGACAATTATGCGATTGGTGACTTGTGGTGACAAAGGGTGCTCTGCATTCAGGCAATGTAGACAATTATGCGATTGGTGACTTGTGGTGACAAAGGATGCTTTGCGTTCAGGCAATGTAGACAATTATGTGATTGGTGACTTGTGGTGACAAAGGATGCTCTGCATTCAGGCAGTGTAGACAATTGTGTGATTGGTACTCGTGATGACAAAGGATGCTTTGCGTTCAGGCCGAGTTCACAATTGTGTGGTTGGTGACTTGTGGTGACAAAGGATGCTTTGCGTTCAGGCCGAGTTCACAATTGTGTGGTTGGTGACTTGTGGTGACAAAGGATGCTTTGCATTCAGGCCTTGTCTTTTTGACAATAGTGTGGCTGGTGACTTGTGATGACAAACCATGCTTTGATGACAATGGTGATAGACAGTGCCTTTACACTGTGATATTGTGGACAGTAGATAGACAGCGCCTTTACACTGTGATATTGTGGACAGTAGGACAGTAGATGATTCATTGCCGCATTGGTTCCGTGCGACACTTCTCTCTGTTGATGCCTCAAAACCCCTTGTTTCTGCCCTCATTCTATCTAGACTTGATTACTGTAATTCTCTTCTAGCTGGCTGTCCCCAGAATCTTCACAGTCATCTTCAGAAAGTTCAAAACAATGCTGCTCGTTTAATTCTCAGACAACCTAGATCTTCTCATTTCTCTCTTACTTCTTTCTCTTCACTAGCTGCTGGTCGAAAAACAAATAGACTACAAACTGTCCTTACTCTGCTTTAAATCTTTGAATGGCTTAGATGCTTCCTACCTTTCTGATCTCCTTCATCTCTATGTTCTTCTAGGCAGTTGTGTTCTTTCTACTGACAACACTGCTCAGAATTGCTCGATTTAGAACATAAAACCTATGGCGATAGTTCTTTTTCTTTTCAGGGTCCAGTTTCTTGGAATAAAGTCCCAATATCTTTGCGTAGTTCAAACTCTCTGTCTTCCTCCAAGGCATCTCTTGAAACAACCCTCTTCACCTATCAATTGCAGTTCTTTCTTCCCCTTCCCTTGCCCATCAGATTGATTCTGCAACTAATGTGTGTGTATGCGTGTGTGTGCGTGCATGCTGTTGTGTCCATTGTTGTGCGACAGTGTGTGTGTGGGATCATGTGTTTTGTGTGTTTGTGTGGCGTGGGTGTGTGTCAGTATGCACCCTTGTTTGTAGATGCATGGCATTTATTGCAATATTCATCTTCTTATTGGTTTCATGTATGTTTTCTTTGACCTTTTATGTATTTGTAAGCACTTAGGGCATATGATGTAAGATTAAGCGCCATAAATAATCATTATTATTATTATTCACAGCGACAGTGTCATTACACTGGCAGAAAAAGCATCTTTATTGGTATTACGCTGAAGCAAAGTGAAATGTGAAACATCACTTTCTTCTTTCTTTCTCAGAAAACTGTCGGCCTTCTTCCAAAGAAATCAAAGTGAGGTTATGGCCTATACCCCGTTTTGAAAAATATGTGTGTGTTCATACTCAGATTTTTTTTTCTTTACTCTATGTGTTCACATCCTATAATCATGTTTTTTTCTGATTTCAGTCTTGTTGAGATTTTAGACCTTGTAGGCGTGAGATGTCATGATGACAGAAGAAAGAGCACGACTTTTTTTTTCTCTTCCCAATAAATGCAGATTTATATATACACACACACACACACACACACACACACACACACACACACACACACACACACACATATTTGTCATGGTGAAACTTCACAGTAAAGACACTGTGAATAAGGGCTCCTCTCCCTTTTCAGAGGTTTTAGATGTGTTCTGGAACAGTTTTCTCATTGCCCTTGATTTGCTTTCCAGAGGACCCCTTCCCAGTAAAGAACCAAATGTGAAGGAATGGAGGAGGTCATTACTGATAGTTTCTGTTGTGTTTTTGATTTTTGAAATTGGAATGAAAACACAAACAATTCCTATGTGCAGGTGTGCTATATTTGCGATGAAAACAAGCGGGACGTGACCAAGAATTACACAGGGGCATGTATGCAGTGCAATAAAACATTGTGTCGGCAGTTTTTCCATGTCACTTGGTGAGTTTGGGGAATCTTGTGTGTGTGCTGGACTGTACAGTACTTAAAAGGACCAGGTCTGGAAAACTTGAGAATTTGGGATGGAAATGCTTGAAAAGTCTGTGAAAACTGTTCCTGCACACACACACACACACACACACACACACACACACACACACACACACACACACACACACACACACACACACACACACATGCACACAGGAAAATGTATTGAAAGTATTAAGGAAATACAAGGCAAGAAAGAAGGCAGCTCTGAAAAACACCATTTTTACCAGCTGCCGTGGCGAAGTGGTTAGCGTCGCGGACTCCCGGCTGGGAGGTCGTGGGTTCGAATCCCATCAGAGTCATGTGGGTTTTTTCTGCTCCGACCGGCTCCTACCCAGAGTTGAGTTTGCTGCGGACTCAGTTGGGAAGACTGGGACCACACAGTCGAGTTTCATCCACTTAATGGATGCGCTTCTGAGAGTGTTGCTCAAATTTCATGACCAACACTGCAGGTGCCTGTATCTCTCGGGCCTGGTTGACGCCAGGATATATTATGAAAGGAAGCGTAGAGTACAGCCCTGTCATGTAGTCTCAGACTGAAATGGAAATCCGTAGCATCATCTTAATCATCCTCATTCCCATTGATCAGCATTAAAAAAAAAATGTCTCAAGTTCTGTGGCCCTTCATGCCCTGCTCTCATGGTGACCTCAATTTCGATGTCCTCTCCACGTCTGTGGCCTTGGTTTGCTTCCGTTGGGGTCACCGGTATCGGCGGGTCCATGGAGGCTGTCGTTGGATGGACGTGGTGGCGCCCTCCGGAGGGAGAGCTCACTCACGCCGGCTCCGCGACTAAGCAATTATTGTTGTCAGTAGGGGACTTAGTAGGTGGTGTCCTGCGTATGTTAGATCAGAACAGGCGCCACTGAACACCACCGAAGTGACTCGGCAGCAGTGCAGTGCCTCCTCCGGTGGGTTGCCTCTTGACAACTTGACATTGACTGCTCCCTGTGGATTGCTGGTGCCGGGGCTGTGGCGGGGCCAGCCGGGCTATGGCTGTGGACGGGGTGTCGGAATGAGCGGCGTGGGTGCACTGCCTCTGAGGTGGCGCAGAGGTTGGGACAGAAAAAAAAAGGAAAAAAAAAAGAAAAACACCATTTATTTTTCATGTGTCATTTGTTAACAACACACTTGTTCTTGGTCATCATATCAAGTTGGCTGGTGATATGTTTTTGTGCTTATGCTATGTTGTGTTTAGTGTTTTGGACAGTTTAAATCAGTGTTACACTTTGTATGTAAAAAAGAAACCCTGTCAGGTCTTGTACAATTCTTGATTAGTTGATATTTTGATGTACTGAACTGAAGGATATGTGTCTTGACAGTCTGTTTGATGTACTCTGGTTATTGATTGGCTGTGAGATTAGAGTCCGACTGCATTTGCCATGAACAGAGCTCTTGGCGTTATCGTTCAGTTAACGACGAGGACCAACAAGCAGGTATCCTCAGCTAGTGTGTTTGCTCATAATAGATGCCATGAAATGAATGAAAATGCAGTGGTCTTCTAGAGAAGATAGGCCAATGCCCTGAAAAGTGAAAGAGGAAGTAGATCGACATAATGACAGTCTCCCTGTTGTGTTCAAGGAACGGTGAAATTTTCGGTGCATTTTAGTGTCAATTCTTCCTGTTGTGTTAAATGAACAGTGAAATATTTGGTGCAGTATGTAAATTTTAATGTAGATCTTTTCACAGTAAGTTCTTTAGAGGGATCGGGGGGTGAGAACTCAAAAGAAAGAATGTCTTAACTAGTACCAGAACATAATGCAGATACCCCCCCCCCCCCCTCCCCCCAACCACCCTTTCCTTATCACCTGCTCCTCTGATTCTACAGTTGGTGAGGTAGCCCTGGCACTTGAAGCCGAGAACTGAAGATAGATACACCTTTTAAAGAAAATTCTAGAAGCCCTGAGAGGGGCTGAAAAGTCTTTCAAGGACAAAATGTCTTGCTTGTTACGATTTAGTCTCACCCTGTACCGTTGTACCCTAACGCATATCTCCAGAGAGAGTTCTTTTCGTTTCTTTACTATCGTTTTGTGTCCCCTTTTTTATTTTTCGTTTTTTTATTTTTTTAATAAAGTATGGAAACAAAGCAATGACCCAGACTAAGTTTTGAGTTTATGTGACTTTATAGTAAGTTTGCAGGGATTTTCTCAACTGATCATGTATTATTCCAGCCTCTCCGTAAGGATTATATTGATAAGACCTTTCTTCCAGCCTCTCCGTAAGGATTATATTGATAAGACCTTTCTTCCAGCCTCTCCGTAAGGATTATATTGATAAGACCTTTCTTCCAGCCTCTCCGTAAGGATTATATTGATAAGACCTTTCTTCCAGCCTCTCCGTAAGGATTATATTGATAAGACCTTTCTTCCAGCCATCTCCTTTCCAGAAGTTGACATGATCTGAAGCCTAGATCAGAATTTGACAGAAATGGCAAAAGCTTGTTGACAACTTACGATCGAGGTGTGATACAGCTAGAGTTTGGGTCCTGCATCCCACCTTCATCCCTTTCACTGCAGTGATTGGTGATAGCCTTAACATGATCCCTGCTGAACGTCAAGGTCAAAGGTAAAAGATCAAGGCTACAGTTTAGTGCTGTTTAAATAATATTCTATTGCTTAGAAATGCTCAGTGTGTTTCATGACTCCAGCGATGAATGAAGGGAGACATCAATAATTATACATGTCTTGAAGTCTGTGCCTCTTGAATTTTTTTCTTTAACCCCATAGCTGCTAAACTTCCATGAATGCAGGCTGGTATGTGCAGATTTATTGAACTTTACTTGCACATTGCATAACCTTTCAAGGGTCATTGCTTCCCAAAGAGCAAGCTACTGCCCTGTACGGAAGAAGGCAAGACAGACAGTTGGACTTGGTAACATGATCCCCCTGCCTTATCCCCTCACAATGATGATACAGTCTCGTCAATGAGCGTTCTCCTCGGTCAAAGGGTTAAAGTGTTTTAGCCAATAGTTTTTATATTTTCAATGTGGTTCCTTTCTTTTGACCTGCAAAGCCAACCAGAGACATTTGACTGAAAAGAAATTGATAGCTGAATAGGAGAAATTTGAGATGAAATAAATAGCTGGTAAGATTCATTTTTACTAAAGACTATAATGTTACATTTGTTCTTATTTGCACTTTGTTGATTTCTTTGTCTAGCAGGCAATGATTTCCATGTTTTAATGTTGTTCTAATTAGAGATGTTACTTTGTTACATTAGCTAGGCCTGTATCTTTTGCAAGGAATTGTAGAAGTTGTGATAGACTGCACCATTTGCAGGTTTATATGAATTGATGCACAAGCGCCATATGCAGTGAATCATGCAGTGAACTCTGTCCACACAGTGCTCAAGGTCAAGGTCTTCTATGTGAGGAGTCAGGCAACAGTGGGGACAACGTCAAATATTGTGGCTACTGCTCTCATCATTACAAGAAACTGGTCAGTCTGAAATGCACAGCAGCTAAACATCATTTCAAACTTTTTTTGAAGACTGATGTGGTATTTAGTCAAAACTCCTTGACGTTTTGTTGATTTGAATATGATTGGTATTTCTTCTAAGTTGTTTTACTTATTTTTAAACATATTTAGCTGGTGTGTGTTGCTTTGCTGCAAGCGGTGAGAGTGTATTCTGATTTTTATATTTGAATCCTAAGTAGTTTGTAATGAAAATTTTGGTCTGGTATCTATCTACCTGTAGTGAAAATTTTGGACTGGTGCCTATGGGGAGGTTGTGTGATCAAAATGCAGAGTCATTCTTCTTTGTGATAGAGTGTTCATTTATGTATGACAACTCTACTTTTTTCGTTGTGATAGCATGTTCATTTAAGTATGACAGCTCTTGTTATCAAAGTAGGATGTTCTGAATCTACAAGGCTTTTTCATACATACATTTTTAAGATGTGACTAAAGTGCTTATTGCTTATGGTTCCTGTATAATCGGATGAAAGGTCGTACAGCACTCAGACTCCCATGGTCAGATTCAAAGGACTAGCACCCAGACCTTTATGAATCAGATCTGAAAGGTCGTACAGCACTCAGACTCCCATGGTCAGATCCAAAGGACTAGCACCCAGACCTTTATGAATCAGATCTGAAAGGTCGTACAGCACTCAGACCTCCATGATCAGATCCAAAGGACTAGCACCCAGACCTTGGACTGAACTCTAGGCCTCTGTGTAATCACATCCTGAAGATCAGTATCCAGACCAGTGTGGATTTGGTAGGTTGGTGGAACAGACCTGGACGAGAGGAGTCCAGGCTCTCAAGGTGGATTTAAAATGAAGAGGGCTAAAGTTGTGAGTGTGGCACTAGTATAGGCAGCGAGCAGCAGATGCTGTAGGGAGGCTGCCCGCTAATGAGACCACAAGTACTGTAGGAAAACAAAACGAGAAGAGGTTGTTGACAAATCAAGCCGAGTGTGTTCTCAGAATTTTGCCATAAGTCACACCCTTTTTTTTACAGTAAGTAGTAGGAAAGTAATGGGGATGGGTTATGTAGATGAGAGCACCATTGCTGCATTGCATTCATTCTATGCTTATGTTATTGTTTCTCTGCTCACCTGCAGAAGAAAGATGTCAACATCAAAACCATTCCAGCCTTCAAGCCTATTCCAGCAGACAACGCCACTCCAGAGACCACGCCAGAGAAAGGAACGAACAAGGTGATGGACAAGGAGAAAAAGGTGATGACATGAGCAATGATTCTTACCTTTCCTCAGACATCATGCTGTGGGCAAAACTCCACCCGCAGCAGGAAACTATCAAATCCAGTTTTAATGGCAATTTGGAGTCCGGAATAGGTCAGTGGTCGAGCACCGGATCCGTAATCTTGGTGATCCAGGGGTTGCGGGTTTGAATCTCCGCCTGGCTGTTTCGGTACAGGGGGATTTTTCTCTCGGAGGGAACATTGCTTCTGACTCCATTTCCCATACAGTCCTTCGAATGAGACTATAAACCAAGGTTCCATGTGTGAACACACACATAACATCTTGTGCACACGTAAAATCCCATCACCAGCTTTCGGAAGAGAAGGCCAGTTTGGCCATTGGTATGGATGACACGTTACACATAGCATGCACCTTCTCCGAAGTTGGAATATGGCTGCCTTAACCCTTTCCCTGCCACAGTATAAGAGCTTTTCTGTATTGCTGAGTGCTGGGGCCAAATTGCAGTAGGTTCACTCATCTGCTCACTACTCATTCATTTATAGAGATATCTCTTAGATATTTTGCATGTTTTTTTTTCTTATACCCTGTGCTATGATGTGGTATCATAATAATTTGATTTTGCTGGTCATTGGTATGGTAAAAATAAACATAATCAAGTAATAAGTGCCCCATAGTAGACACGATTACGGGCGTACAAGATCGTGAAAACAGCCCCATAATAGACAGGGGGCAAGCAGGGAAGAGGTTAATGGCGGGATAAAAAAAAACAGTCATACACACAAAACTCCACTCCCTTTGTTGGGTAAATGGGATTAATCCTTGCCTGCCTGTACAGGGAGTGTCCGCAGGAGTATCAGCCTGTGTATGCAGGAGAAAAAAAAAGATAAAGAATGCCAGTTTAAAATCCAGCGCACCCAAAACAAGCAGCAAAGGAGTACTAAAGAGCGCTGGTAAACTAGTGCAGTGTTCTGTGTGTCTGTCCATGCATGGAGAGAGAGCGCTGATAAGCCCTTTCCTCTTCAAAATGGAGAGAAACACTGTGTGACCACCGCTCAGCCCAAGTACCATAATTATTCGACCACAGAGGCGCTCTTGGATAAAGAGTGCACCCATTCAGTTTTAGGAACAAAAGATCTATTTTGTTCATAAACTCGGAGGGCCTTTAGGAGAGTCTCTGCCTTGGTCAAAGGAATCCTGGATGCAGCCTGTGATATAGATCTGCGCTAGAGTTATGGCCTGGTGGTTGTTGAGGGATTGATGTCATATTACTCGGCTTTCCTTTGTTCACCAATGTCCATTATTCACCACTGTCCTCAAGGCACACGTCTCGACCTGTTTTCTCTGCAGCTAGGAGTTAGGTTGCGGCTAGCCTTTTCATTCTGCCTTGTGACAAGTACACTTCATTACAGAATCAAAGACCGTGGTCTTTATTGTTAGTGAGCCAAAAACTGGATGATTGGGAGATCAAGGTATTGATGACTTGGCAGACATGTAAGATAGTTCATGTGAATGACGATTGTTTGGATGAGTGTGATGTTTAGTACGTTTAAGTGCAGATAAATGCCTGACGTATGTAAAGCATGTTAGATTATACCAGAATGTTTCTTGCTGTACATTGTGTTAAGGACATGCCTGCACACACAAATTCATGCATATGCACTCACATAAATTAATGCAGACACACGCACACATACACACACACAGAGGCATACATTCATGCAGTGCTTTACAGTTAAAAGAAAGATGAAAAAGGAGTGGATGATGTATGATTTTTTTTTTTTTTGAACAGGTGTCCAAGCCCACAGACTACAAAGTGAGCAGCAATGGTGACAGTGCCCCTGCCAATGGCACATCCAAGCTCCCGCCGTCCTGCAAGCCCTCCAAGCCCCGCCCCATGTTCCAGTACTCCCTCAGCACCAGCTCCATCACCTCCGACTCCTCCCAGGCCTCCATGGAACTGCAGACACTGAGCGACGTGGAGCTGAAGAAGACCTCCACGGGGGGAGGGGACGGAGACCTGGAGCTGGCCATCACTCAGGACAGTGTCTTGGTTCCTATAGGCAGCTCCGGCACAGTGATTGTCAGCAGTGTGGCTCCTCCTCCAGGTGCCGTCCATGGTCAGGTGGGTGTGGAGAACCTGGCCGTTTCCATGAACAGTCAGAATGGGGACAGTCGGCTGGAGCCTGAGGCCTCGTTTTCATCCTCGGAGAACCTTTTCGCACCTCTTAGTAACTCTTCTCACGGAGGTGGGGGTGTGTTTGGCGGTGTGGGTCTGGGGAGCGGCAGCGCCACTGCTAATCAGTCGGTGTATGACAGTTATTACATGGGCACCGGTGGCAACAGCACGGCGGGGGCGTTAGGCCTCAGTGGCTTGTCTGCCCCGCTGACCTCTCATTCTGCATCATCCGTGTTGCTGGAGACCGATGTCACTGCCCCTAAAAGGCAACGATCCAAGTAAGTGGGTCTTGAGTGGTGTAGGATAGCAGCGTGCCAGACTGTTGGTGTGTGCATGCCGGTATTCTCTGGTTTCTGTGGAGTGTGTATGTGTGTGTCTGTGTTCGGCTAGAAAGAGGCTGTTGTGACAGACATGCTGTGGTCGGATAGGCAGTCAGTTTGACGTAATGTGTCTTTTTTCGTTTTAGTCTGATCTGGGGTTCTTTTCAGATTGTGTGTCTGCAAAGCGGTTGCTGTTTCATAGCCAGTACAGGTGCTTGTTTGATATCTGTCTGCTGGGTTTTCAGTATAGGCTTGTAGATTTACAGGAGTGGGGAGGATCAGGTAATGGGGAGGGCGGTGGATTGATAGATATCTTGGTAGTGTTGCCTCCGATGGTGGCCTCATGAGGACTTGATGTAAAATGTTCCTGTGGGCCGAGGTTGCGTCACTGTGACTTCATGAAAATGGGTGTGGCTATGTATGGGGGTGGTGGAATGACCGGCATAGGAATAATGCCAGGATTGGGGATAGGAAGGGGGGTGGGCTAGCATGGTAGATGAAACGGCTAAAACCGTATCTTTGTTTCTTCGCTGACTGTGCTTTACTGTGGTGTGATAACCAAATGTTTTGATGTGGTAGCATTTTTTTATGTTTATTTTCCAAAGAAAAAAAATCTGCTGTTCTGTGTGTGTAAGCGCTTTAAGCAATGCAAATATTTTAAAGCCGTTGTCGTAGTTTTGATGTTACTGTTTCAGTAGGTAGATGAGCATGATTTACGCTGCTTTGATGGACATTGTTTTCCTCCTTATATTTTCATTATTTCATGGCCGGATAAATGCGTTCAGTTCAAACCTTTATTGCTTGCAGTGTCTGATATCACAGGAAAAAGAAATTATGGTTTTGGAACTTGGCACGCATGCAGTCAGGTATGCCTTTACACAACTTAAAAAATGTGTGTGCTTCAAAGCATGCAGGCATGTACACACAGGAGCATGCACGTGCGTGCGCGCATACACACACACACACACACACGCACACACACGCACACACACACACACACACACACACACACACACACACACACACACACACATACACACACACACACACACACACACACACACACACACACACACACACACACACACACACACACACACACACACATATACACACAGACAGTTACATTTATGTAGACCAGAGGTGATAGTTTTATCAAAATTATTGGCTCTGGTTTGGTGGGCTCTTGTTTGGTGTAATGTAATTGTGTATTCCTTCGCTTTTCTACATAACAACAAGAACAACAACAGAGAGAACATATTGTTCTGTGATTAAGTCAAAAAAAAAAAAATGGAAAGGGTGCATGTGTGTGTGTGTGTGTGTGTGTGTGTGTGTGTGTGTGTGTGTGTGTGTGTGTGATGTGTGTGTGTGTGTGGTTGTGTGTGTGTGTGTGTGTGTGTGTGGGTGTGTGTGTGTGTGTGTGAAAATGGAAGATGAGAGAACAACAAAGTAAAAGTGAAAAGACAAGCATATAGACAGATCACTTCAGAATTCACTGCACAGTTAAGTATTTCAATTATATGTACTATAGTGAAACATATCTTTGACCGTGAGTTGACCACGTCAGTATGTAACTGTGGTAATGATGATTTACTTACTTATCATAACAGCTCCGTCTGCACTAAAATATTTCATGGAGGACACAAATGGGTATGCCAGAACCTGGAAATGAAATCCATCCTTTTGGTTAAAGATCCGTTACCAATCTGCCAGAGGTCAGAAGATCTTTTTCATCTTTTTAGTGACAGTTCCATTGCCAGTCTGGCGTAGGAATCTTCTTGAGGGGTTACCAGAATCTCATTTCACAGAGGTGAACAAATTGTAAAGTCTGCTACAGCATGGAACAGCATGGAACAGCATAGGGGTTATCAGAATGTCCTTATGGACCTCTGATGCTTCAACATGAACACCATGATCATGACAGAGGGGCCAAAGTCACCCTCTGTCCTGTGCCTTTCAAACTGTGCACACATATTTTTTTGGTGCTGTGTATCTTTGGCCTCCCAGTATCCTAACTAAGAAAAGGTCAGGTAGGGAATTGATGGCAGACCTCTGACTTGAAATTTGGATGAAAGAAGGAGAGTGTCGGGAACAGCTATGGACTTTCTAGTTTTCTAAAGAAAAAAAATGTTTCATGTGCACTGAAAATTTGCGACTTATTTGTTTTCCTGGAAAAAAACAACTGAGATTTACAGTTTCACATTTACATGAGTACACTATGATTAATTTACAGACGAACTTGTGAAAAGAAAAGGAGTAAAATAACCAGTATTAATTGCATTTCAAACTGATAGGTAAAATACTGTGTGTGAGAAAATTATGGAGATAAGTGTTCACAGTGCCTGTAGTTACTGTTCACGAATTTACGGGATTGATTGTGACTAATATGAGCACTTGCAAGATCTGGCTAGTAGGACTGGTAATGCTTTGTACGATGTTAGTCCTTTGGTTTGACCTTCTCAAGATTAATAGTCAGTGTTTTGTGGGTGTGGATGTGTGTGCATGCCTGTGTGAGTGTGTGTGTGAGTGCACACACATGATCTCAAGGATTCATTATTTGTTTTAATTGGTGTAGGTTCATAGTTGAGTTAGTGTCTGATGTTTAATATGCCACCACTCCAGAAAAATGCTCAGTTGCTTTACTAGAGGATATACCATCAGTATTTTTGTTGTTGTTGTGTGTCTGTTAGTGGAAGTTAGATTGCCAGTTCAACAATAGAAACTCAGGAAACACAAGCTACATGCAGGGAGGATGAACATTTATCAGGAAGCAATTTAGGCTATCATGAAAGTGAAGTCTCGTAGTCATAGCCCAAACTTTTTTCCAGGTAGCTAAAAAAAATTGATTAAGTTGCGCTCATTTCTCTTTCATACTCTCTTCTTGTTTTTGAAAACAGCCAGAAGATCATATTTCATTTTTAGGGTCTTACCTCTGTCAGTATGCTCTGCACAGTTTCACACATTTTATGGCCTTTGGAATTTTTTGGTGAACACTGTCTGCACTTTTTCAATGTGTCTTGGAACTTCGTATTTTGTCAGGCCTCTTGATGATTCACACGTTGTACATTATATTATGCTTTGGGGTTCAGCTCGACTTTTTTCATTTTCCATATGCGCATGTGATTCACCTATTAGAATAGTGCACTGTGCATTTGATAACCATTTAAATGTGCAGCAAGTGTGTTCATTAAAAAAGGCAAAAGTGAACAATGAAGTCAAATGGTTCTGTCTTAACGTCAAAGAACCAGTGTTGCATGATGCGAGTGAACTACCCAGCCAGCCATGTTAATGCTACAGCCAGTGCAGTATAGCGCTGGAGATAGGCGCAATAGCTGTTTTGCTGGGCTTTTGCATGTAGCACCCAATTAGTTTGGATTGGAGAGGTGTAGTCAACAAAATATTTGCCTGTTATATCCAACAAGGTCACCTCCATAGGTTTCGTCCGCTTTCATTCATTTGAGAGAAATCAAGTTGGCAATGTCTTCTTGGAGATGGCTTTAATTGAAATTGAAACAAGGGGGAGCAGGAGAAAGAAAGCAAAAGGAAAAGAAAGATGAGATGCTGAATTTTGTGCCGAGACAAAAAAACTGCCAGAGAAGAAAGCAAGAATGGAAAAAGACCAGATTTTTTGTCCAAGGAGTAATTAGTGTTCAACTTCAAGTTAACATTTTGCTTTCATTTTCTTCAGATTTTCAGTCTGTGCAAATAGTTTGGAAAATAGATGTCTGGTAATCAGGAAGGCCTGTGACCAGTGAACTCATTTATTGATTTGTCAGACTGAAAACGGCCAGAGACATACATGCCCACAGACAGCAAGCAGACAGACTCAGCATCATTCACTATAAAGTGCTTTCAAAAAATTGCATGCCCCTCACTGCAAGGATAAGATGTTTGAAAAGTTCTATGGGTTTACTTCTGTATTGGCATTCCAAATCTGAATCTTATTTCTTGCCATGCAGATAGTCCATGGACAAATTTCTTGTCTGAGAGTAATTTAACCCCTTTTCTGCAATCATATTTTGCCAAGTCCCATGCCGGACGAAACAGAAAGAGTGTTGAATCATGACGAACAGCATTCGTCAACTGAACATTGCAGACAACACTTTTTATGGCGAACGTTCGTCAACAGCGCAGTGAAGAGGTTAAAGAAGTTTAACTGCTGGTGTTGCTTTAGTGATCAAGAACATTAGATCAATTGAGGACAGATCTAAAAGACTAGAGCAGAGAAAACCGCAGCAGTAACTACATGGAGAGACCTGGGCCTGCAATGGAGAATTTGAAGACAACAAAATCTTTATTGGCAGGCTGATCCACGGCATGGGTGAGGACTCTGGTTTTCACCCATAAAGATATCCAAATTGGGGTGAAAATAACCAGGACTGGTTTTCACCCTTAAAGATATATATCCGAATAGGGGTGAAAATAACCAGGACACACTGAGAACAGAAAGGGAAGCCACTGTTTAATCATCAATGAGATAGGGAGGTAGCCATGTTTGTCATTGTCAGGTTTAAAACACTTGCGTCCATTGACAGACTTACTTGTTGGTGCTGCTCCATGTTTGCTGCAGAAGGAACAGTGCAGACTGTCAGCCTCTTCATTTTGACCAGTCAGTTATGGCTGCTGCCATCCTCCCTTTCCCTGTTTCTATTTCTGTGGAAGTTTTGGCTTGACTTTGTTGCCTTTTTTTTCTTTTTCTGGCGACACTTTACTTCTGGAAGAAGTCATCACATGGTTGTTGATTAGCATCAGCCAGATGTTATTCTTAGTTTGCGAACCTTAGGTCATTTCTGCAGGAACATGCGCAGTAAACAACTGAAATAGAGCAGACAGGGGAAACTGCTCACGCTGTTAAACAAGTACTAAGTGTTTACTTATGTTAAAGGTTTTTTCTTCTGGCACAGAACTTTCGCTTGCCGTTTGGGCTACAAGAAACGAGACCATGGCAAAAATTCTAGTCAACATTTGAAAATGGATGTGTACTGTTGCTCCTCCCTGTCCTGTTGCTTTGTGTATTGGTTGCACAGGATTTTAAAGATTTAAGTATTCATTATATGCATCTTTGGGTGGCAAGAGGTGAGAGACTTTAATATAAACATTGTGCACGTATGGTTTGGTGGCCAAAGGTTGAAGATTCATTGTAAGCTCACTGTTTGGAGCCTAGATGATAAGGACAAGAGAATGGAGAGATGTCTGGCAGTTTTTACCATTGCAGGAATGTTGGTAGAAATGTTCATGTTCTGCCATTTTGCCTAAAGCCTTGCAGTTCTTTGGGCCATTTTTACTTGGTTTGGGGCTCATAAATGGATTTTCTTTCTGTGATATAGGCAGCCAGTTGACAGAAAGAGAAGGAATTTGCACACAAAGGTATCCACCCAATATCATATTAATAATTCACAATACAAATGCTTTTTTACTTTTAAGTCTTTTTTAATACTAAAAGAAAGAAAAGGTTTGTCTGGTGTTAGTCTTGGTTTCTTTGATTTCAGCGGTGTTCTGTGACTTCTGAGTGACATTGCGCATTAGGCCTATCAAATTTATGCAGACTTGTATTGAATTGAAAGTGCATGAAAGCGTACTTGAATACTTGGCATTTGGAAAGGGAAGCCACTCCTTCACACAGCAATATTTGCAGCTAGACATGCCACTGTATAATGATCTATGTACAAAGCCCGTTAACTGCATCCTGTGAACATGATTCCAATCTTTGCTCACAACTTTAATAAAAGACCCTCATAAGCTGTGCCGGTTTATTAATAAAATCTTCTGTATTTGGCTACCTGGACTGCAACTTTTTTGGCCAATTTAAAATATTGTTTTTGTCAGTTTGCTAAGGGCCAACGCCAAGCAACATCCCTGCACTGATTGGTGGGTAGAGGTTTGGGCTAGTTTTACAAGGGTGAACGGACACCCTATGGCCCTGGTTTCATGGACGTGGTTTGAAACTTGACCTTTGACCACTGAGGTGATCGCACTGTGTATGCCAGGAAATTAAAGAGCAATTGAAAACATACTTCTCACTCCAGAATTTTACAAATAATTTTTGTCACCGTTTCTTTGCCTTGTCCTAAGCTATGAAATGATGCTGTTTTTGACAAGAAGCATCAGCCATTTTGACTGAGTAGTTATAGTCCAGGCACAAGGGCAAAATAATCGCCATGAAAAAATTCAAGAAAGCATCGCGGACATAAGCTTGCTGTCTGTTACTGAAGCGAAAGAGAGAGCATTCCTACTTATTTTGGTATTCTTTCTGCTGAGATGTTTACATCATGTTATAATGAGCTTGTTGACATTAAGATAATTTTGAAGGGATAAACACAGACACTGTATGTCAGTAGGCTGACGGCTAGAGGTGAAGCCTGAAGGATCTGCGTGCATTGTGTGCCCATGGTTTGGTGGCTAGATCCCAGGAGCTTAAAGGCAAGGAGAAGAAGCCCAGAAAGCCGAGCAGCAGCCGGGATGGCAAAAGTAAGAGTGGGCGTGGAGGTCAGAGTGCAGGTGGCGCCACAGGTAGCAGCAAGAGCAAGAAGGACGGGAGCCAGTCCCTGACAGTGACAGGATCAGCGTTAGGGTGAGATTCGACAACCTATGATTATCATTACACAAGACTGATATGTAATGTAGTTACCTATGTTTTATTATATACAGTTTGATGAAACATTTGTGCATTTGATGATTGGAAGATTGATATGTTACTCCTACAAATTCTGTCGTTACTGTAAAACAGTTAGTTACTCCTTCATTGATTTCAAAACAGACTTGCACCAGTTGAGGTAAAACTGCTGTGCATTTGAAGAATACAAAACTGTTACTGACCTTGCAAGTTACCAGGAAATTTCCTGTTATTTGTAGAGCAGTGGATGCATGCACTAATAGCAGATGTGATTTGTTTATATCCTTAAGATGACAGTTAAGTTGACAGACAATTGTTACTAGAAGGTTAGATTATGCAGTAGACTATGAAAGGCCCCAGTTGTGTTACTTTGATTTTTTAAGTAATTGCTTTCTTGTTTTGAAAACTGTTAATTGGGCCTGTGTTCCATGGCAATGTTTCCAATTGATAAACATTTTTGAAAAACGCTTAAAACGTTTACAACAAGTGTATTTTGTAGTTGTATAGGTGTAAGGCATGTGACAGGATAAAGATTCTTTGATGAAATGCTTGGTTTGAGCATTTGCACTGTACTTTGCTCGGAATATTTGCTCCCTGTTTCGTTCTTCCATGTGTCTTGCATCCTGCAGGTTGAATGTTTTTCAGTCAATTGATCCAGAATAAAAGTTTTACAATTTTAAGGTTATGAGCCAGCCCATCCAGTTTCCATTTATTGGTCCACAGTTTGATTTTCATGCAAGGGTCAGTTGCAGGTCAGCCAAAAGCGCTGTTCGTTTGAAAATGCTGCCAGTGTTTCGAAACTTACTTGGCTGGTCTAGAGATTTGTAAAAAAGGATGGGAAGTAATTTGTGGTGCACAATTCCTACATCTGTTTCTTGAGTTCCATGTGATGTAGGTCCTAGGAGGAAACAGTGATTTCCAACAGAGTCTGTTGTACTCTTCAGAGTTATTGTAAATTTCAAGAGAATCATTAAATGTTAAAGTTCCATCATACTTAATTGTTATTTACATTTAAGAATTTAAGGCTATGAAATGGAGTTTTATAACGTGTATGGTACAAGTTCACAATGTGGAGCCCCATTTCATAATTAGTCAGCTAGGTAATTCATAAGCAATCTATGAAGAGATTCTTGTTCTTGCTTGTGAATGCCCATAGATTCTGAGACACTGAGTTAGTCTGACTGCTGAAAAATTGTGCATGTGAAAGTCCACATCCATTTTGGCTCAGTCTGATGGTAATGTCATAAAGTAAAAAGAAAAAGGGAAAAAAAAGTGTTCTGGTTGTCTGTGCCTGCAATCTCAAGATGTGCATGTTCCTGTGTGCCCATGCATACATGTGCCTGTGAGATTGTGAATGTGTTTCAGTGTAAATGTTCCTTGAGCATACTGACTCGAGATGGATGGAATTACCATACCCTGGTCAGGGTTGCAAATAGTCAAGTATCATAATATCACCAGAGCATGAAAATTGAATATATTCTTCTTTTTTTTTTGGAATTACCATACCCTGGTCAGGGTTGCAAATATTCAAGTATCATAATGTCACCAGAGCATGAAAATTGAATATATTCTTAATTTTCATTGTATCAAAGCATGGAAACCGTTTCTTGTCATTTACGCAAGTGAAGGAGGGGGAAATGGCAACACGGTTTGTGGATCAGTTTCTGCTGTGTGGCCATTCTTTCACAACTGTCGACACATCAGAGTTTACCTCATGATCATTCCTCTTGGGTGTTGGCTATGTTACATGGATTTGATTCAGAAAGTAGCAGTGTTACGTTTTTAACAAGCTAATAAATAAAACGTTTATTGTCTTTCTTCCAATCTGAATGCATTTTACTTTGTATATCTGGGTTTTTTACTTTTACAATGATTATAAAAATTAAGGTTTTTTTTGTGTGTACCCTATGTCTGTTGTGCTCAGGGCTCTTAATACAGGAGCAAACAAGCAAGCCTAAATGTTGAAAAAAATTAATACCCATACATTTTTATTCCCATCACAAGAAGATGCACACCCAGACATCACCATAATGTCCCCCTTCACTTAGGGTCTCCCCTGCTTGCTTCCCTTCCCCCCCCCCCCCCCCCCCCCCCCCGACCCCATCCACATGCATGCACAGATGCACCTCACAATCACACAGTGCAGTGTAAAAAATATGAACAGGACACAGTACCAGAAAATGTCCACAGAGAAGAAAACAAGGTTTTTTTGAGCCGTTGATGGTGTGTGGGTGTATCAGGTGGCATGCGGATGTGTGTTGTTCTTGCACACCCCTCCTGTTCTGCATGGTTTGCAGGATGTCTGGCTTCCTCGTCTTTGTCATTGTCCTGCCCTGACCTTTCCTTGCATGCATGAGCACAGCCCAGTTCCCTTTGTTTCTTTTTCCTTTCCGGGTGTACCTGATTTGTTCGCAGTCTCTACAAAGATCTTTAATGAAACGATGAATCCAGTGTTAAGAGCAGTAACTGAAAACTGATCGTTTGGATCTACTAGTAGCGCTTGCTATATGATGTGTTTTCTTTTGGTATTGAGTTAAGTTTGTTTGCCACCAGACAGTATCAGTTGGGGGGGAGGGAGGGGGGGGGGGGGGGGGGGGGGAGGGGTGAGAGGGGAAGGCTTAGTAGATGGTGGTGTGTGTATTATGGGTTTCAGAGTTGTCACTATTGCAGCCACTGAAATGACTTTCTTTCCTTTCTTTCTGCGTACGCAGGCATGATACTCCTACGGACACTCCCTGTATAGATAGGTGAGGATTAATCCCATCTACCCAACAAAGGGAGTGGGGTTTTTGTGTGCATGACCTTTTTTTTTATCCCACCATTAAGGCAGCCATACTCCAACTTCGGGGGGAAACTGAAATGACTTAATAGCAGTGCTACGCCTTCTCTGATGGCCGGCGTTTCAGTGACTGCATCTACCGCTCTCTGTAGACAGCTGGTTCTGACACAGTCACAGAGTGGTCCTGGGTGTGGAAGTTCTCTAGGGGAACAAGGAACAAAGATGGGTGGCGAGAGAGAAATGCCCACTGAGAGAACACAGAAAGGAGGAGAAGAAAAAAAAAACCCAGACAAAAAGCAGCTGTCTGATGACCCGAGCATAGGAGACGTGTCATGAACACATAACACTAAGCTGTGTAAATTTCCAGGCTATAACTGCACTGTTATGTAAGCCACACACACCAAATAGAAAAAAAACCAACCCCCCAAAAAACACGAAGACAGCAATCCATTGATTAGCAGCAAGAAAATAGCTGTGAAAACCGATCATGTGAATGACAAGCATAGTGTAAATTCTGTTTATTCTGTGAAAACCGATCATGTGAATGACAAGCATAGTGTAAATTCTGTTTATTCTGTGAAAACCGATCATGTGAATGGCAAGCATAGTGTAAATTCTGTTTATTCTGTGAAAACCAATCATGTGAATGACAAGCATAGTGTAAATTCTGTTTATTCTGTGAAAACTGATCATGTGAATGGCAAGCATAAGGTAAATTCTGTTTATTCTGTGAAAACTGATCATGTGAATGGCAAGCATAAGGTAAATTCTGTTTATTCTGTGAAAACTGATCATGTGAATGGCAAGCATAAGGTAAATTCTGTTTATTCTGTGAAAACTGATCATGTGAATGGCAAGCATAAGGTAAATTCTGTTTATTCTGTGAAAACTGATCATGTGAATGGCAAGCATAAGGTAAATTCTGTTTATTCTGAGGTGCTAATGTTGTGAACTGGCAAGCGAGGGCAATGTATCCTATGACGACAAGAGATACCAGCGTTGCAGACTATTTTTCATCGCTGTCATCAGCGGCACTGAAATCATTGGAGGACTCGTCTTCAGTGTCAGACATGAAGGGTTCCAAGAACTTGTCATCCATGTTGGCCACATTGTCTGCATCCTTCCTGTACTTCTGTCTCCGTGCTTGTAACGTGCTGCATCATCTGCTGTCGATCATGCATACCTTTTTGAAACTGTCAAATGGTCAAAGTAGATTTCTGCAAGTAATCGGTTTTCAGTTTGTCAGATCAACAGCAGATCAGGAGAAGAGAACTCTGTGGCGAGCTAAGAATGGGAAAAATCCATAATTAGGCCTTTGCCAGTGTAGTAGCCGCAGGGCTTAGAGGTTAGGGAAAAAGTAGGAGCTTATAGATCAGAAAGGGCGGTAACCATGGCTGTGCTGGAAGATTTGAACATAGGACATGTCAGACCAGTTCAGGGTTAGAGGCTTGCATCATTCATAAAAGACAATTATGACATGAACATTGGACATTTGGTATTCATAAGCATAGCTCTGTATCCCTACAAGGAAAGGTGTGATATATGACAGAGTAGTGTTGAAGACTTAATATGAGTAGACGGAACGTTACAGCTTAAAAGTCATCACCACTGTCCCCTGTAAAGAACCAAAAATCAGGGCCAGCAATATTACAAGATGCCACTTTTGTGGTAACTTCAATTGCAAAGTTATTAAATTAGTAATATATAGAAAATGCTGGTCTAAAAGTATTGGACTGTTTTCAGATGGAGAAAGTAGAAAACATCAGACAGGAATGCAAAAGTGATGGTGGAAATGGCAGACTCCTATGAAAGCCATATATTTTACCAGTGACACTAGATGTTCTATCTGTCTGTCTAGGCATTGTATCTTTTTACCCTGCACCCACAAGAAATACTCTTGTAAGAATGAGGGTTAGCATGTACGATTGACATACACGTTTAAGACAAAAATTTTATTGAAAATGG
>CM031617.1:35697898-35785398 GCA_018398815.1 Conus ventricosus | reverse complement strand
TTTATAAAGGGAAATGAAGGTCTGATAAGTAAGTTGGATCAGTGTTTAGGTCAGGCGTTTACTGAGTCTTTTCAATGCTTTCCATATGTCTGTATCCACCTCCTGGATGAAACTGATGTTTAAATCAGAAAAAAAGATACCTTGAAAACAGTATGTAAATTGTGATAATTTGTGTAGTGTACCTTAGTTATGGTGAAACCTTGAAAACAGCATGTAAATTGCGATTATTTTTGTAGAGTACCATAGTTGCGGTGAAGAAAACGAATATTCCAAATCAGTCCTTAGTGTCATATGTAAGTGTTGTTGAAATGTAGTATAGACTGTGAATATGACACTTTTTTTTTTCTTAAACGTTATGTTTGAATATGGTTGAAAGTTGTTTACACTCACATGCACAGGCGCACACACACACACACACACACACACACACACACACACACACACACACACACACACACACACACATACATGCACATGGACACACATGCAAACACATATAGACACACACGCAGATATGCTCACACTCGCACACACATAGACACACACACACACGCGTACACACAACCACACACGCACACACACACACATACACACACACACACACACACACACACACACACACACACAAAATTACTGCTCAGCATAAAATTTAGAAGGGAAACCTGCATGGTGGAAGCTATACATCATAATATCTGGGTGAAATAAAGTTTGCCAATTTTTTTCAGTTCCATATTTAACGTCCTTTACCCAAATACAATATTTGTCTGAGAGAAGAGTAAATGAAAATATAACAGATATGTTCGATGGCTGGTTTGATTTTAGATGTTAGTCAGAGATGACCTGTTCGCTTGATTTCTGTTATTAGAAATGAGCTGTTCAGTTAATTAGAGGATGATTTGTTGTTGATCAGAGGCGACTTGTTCATTTGTAAGAGTGGACAGGTTGAACTTAATTGGCTTGACATCCAGTTACAGGGCAAGAACCTCCCCCCCCTCCCCCCTCCCCCCCCCACCCCCCCCCCCCCCCCCCCCCGAAAAAAAATTATATAATTGTTTTTAGATGTTTTTATTTTCATTTTCAGATTTCCATCGTCCATGGAGGAATTTTTGGAACAACAGTGGGAGCAGAGTGCTCAGTTTTTTCATGGAGCAAAGCAAACATTTTGATGGTCTGTGCAACACTGTGTGATAAGTCTTTTAAAACCAGTTCAGTTTCATGAGCCATAGCACTATGATTAGGGCTTTTATTTGTTTTGTTTTTTTACTTGTTAGTTTTTTGTATAGTAGCATTTTCTTCATAAGTTCTTTTTTGTTTGTTTGTTTTAATTTTAGACTGCCTTCTCTTTTTTTGTTTTGTTTTGAAGGGGATGGGTGGGTTAGAGGGGGAGCATTGACTTTACTACCAAATGTATTTTCAGTATGCCAGATGAACTCGTGAAACTGGGGTTCTGTTTTAAGTTTTAAAAAAAAAGAAGAAAAACAAACACCTTGCCAGCCTGAAACTAACCAAACTTTATTACAAAAAAAAAAAAGGCAGTTTGCTGTGCATATGTTTGTGTGTTGTTGACAGTTAAAAGTGTTCACTTTAGTTTCTCGTCTTTAGTCAGAGAATCCAAATTGATCCTTAAGACCAAGCCATATTCCCTCTTCTTGGTCATTTTACATACTGACTCTTCTGGAGTAGTAAGGGATCGTAAACACACCGATACTGTCTACACTCTTTTCTGAGCTGTTATTACTTCAGAGGCACCTAGGTTGCTGAACTGCCCAGTCGTGTGAAATGGACAGTCTGTATCACTATCACTCATAGTCTTACTTCACACTTTTGAAAATAATTTATGAACGCTTATGGGGCTTGAATAGAAGAACTTTTCAAGCGGCTGTGGCTTTTGCTTTAGCAGTTGTCCCCCTTGAAAAATGTGGCATCTTAATGCTCAAAACTTTCAAAACAGCCCATATGGAAATGAAAGGAAGGGTCATTCTTAACAGGCAGATGGGTAATCGAGTAAAAGATGGCAGACGGATAGATTGGTCCACAAAAAGTTAGTTCATTTTGATGGTCTGTACTATTACTACTCTCTTTTATAGGCTTTTTTAAAACATTCCATTTTTATGGTCTGTTAGTACTTCTACATTCTGTGGTAAGTTTTTGATGGTCTGTGGTATGACTACTTTCCAACTGTTAAGCCATGTCCATTTTAACGGTCTGAATTGCTACTACCTTCTCTGAGAAGTCTTTTATACCCTGCCCATGTTGATGGGCTGTGCAATGGTCTGTGACGGGTGTTTTACACCCAGTCTGTTTTGGTGGCCCATACCATCATCTGTGACAGTTCTGAATCCAGTCCATTTTCACTGGTCTGTGATAAGCCTTTTACAGTCCATTTTCATTGGTCTGTGATAAGCCTTTTACAGTCCATTTTCATTGGTCTGTGATAACCCTTTTACAGTCCATTTTCATTGGTCTGTGATAAGCCTTTTACAGTCCATTTTCATTGGTCTGTGATAAGCCTTTTACAGTCCATTTTCATTGGTCTGTGATAAGCCTTTTACAGTCCATTTTCATTGGTCTGTGATAAGCCTTTTACAGTCCATTTTCATTGGTCTGTGATAAGCCTTTTACAGTCCATTTTCATTGGTCTGTGATAAGCCTTTTAAAGTACAGTCCATTTTCATTGGTCTGTGACAAACCTTTTACAGTCCATTTTCATTGGTCTGTGATAAGCCTTTTACAGTCCATTTTCATTGGTCTGTGATAAGCCTTTTACAGTCCATTTTCATTGGTCTGTGATAAGCCTTTTAAAGTACAGTCCATTTTCATTGGTCTGTGACAAACCTTTTAAAGTACAGTCTGTTTTCATGGTCTGTAGCACATGCTATGGTACCTTTAAGATCCAGCCTCTTAAGGCAATGTGAGGCAGTAAAATCTAATTTTCAGAATATAGGAAATAAGACATTTTTTGTCATTTGAATTGATACTACTATGAGTCCTAACACAAAATATACCAAAAAATCAACCTTATTTTTTACCGTTGCCATGGCAACCAAGATAAACATCCGCCATATTGGATTTTTAAGAAATGATTTTACTCAGGTATTATCCATCACAGATCCATGATTTTTGGCACACATGTACACTATGAGTATCTTTACATTCTAATAGAGAGATATTTTTGATTTTGTGCAAAATTAATTTTTAATGATTTTTCAGAAAATATTGCCTCAAATTATCAGCGGTATCATGCAATCGACATCATAAAAATAAAAAATAAAACAGATTTTTAAAAAATCATTCTATAAAAATGTCAATAAGACAACAATGTACAAATGTGCCAAATTTCATTAGATTTGAATAGACAGTTTCTGAGAAATTTTAATACTTGTACAGCATGCGGAGCAAAAACAGAAAATGAGAAAAACGCAGACAAAAGGAGCACAAACATAGTGACACAGACATGGTTTACTTACAGACTTGGTAACAAGTTTTAGATCCCCCAGCCAGCCCCACAGCACAACACCACACAGTCAGAACTGCCCTGCAGCATAGGCAGGGCCCCCTTCCAGCATCATCAGCTCCTCCTGTCTCTTCAGTCGGGCAGCTCGAACTGTGTCCCGCCGCTTGTTGGCCTTGTCTCTCTGGAACTTGACGCTGTTCCTCTCCCTCTTCTGCTGCCTGCTTGCCCCTAGCCTCTTCATGTGAGTTCCTCTTTGAAAACCAAAGAAGCTGGCAGTGTCCTGAGCAGCACTAGGGCCAAAGTTGAACTCACTGATGGCTGTGTAGACTGCAAACATCACCCGCCGGCGTGAGGCAAACTTGTCCTTGGTACAGCGGGACCAGATCAGGCTGTGCAAGCACTCATTGGAGTTTTGTGTTTTGCCAGCAACACACCTGCTTAGAAGCTGAGTGTCTGTCAGCCTTTCATAGATGGGTTCCAGGTGCTGGTGCAGTTTACTGTAATTGAGAGGGGTGTGGATAAGCTTGTCATGGTGACCGGGAACCTGACGTTGAGCCAGAGCAGCTGATAGAAGCACCAGGAGTCAACACCCACAGGGCACAGTTCATGCTGGGGCTTGCTTTCAGTAGAATAACAGTGTTGAAGAGAAGCCTTGATGGCCTTTTTCATTTCTTCAGCACTGCTACTCTTGCGGATGGCACGGTTGTAGTAGATGGTCAGCTTCCGTATGGCATTCTGTGTTAGATTACCACGGCCACGACCTCCAAGGGTGATACCTTTCTTGCGACAATCCGCCACTAGATTTCGCAAAGCTGAACCAAGCCGCTTGCTGACATGATTGATGCATTCTTCCTTCTCAATCTCCACCTCATCACCGTAAGGCTTGATGGCTGTCAGCTCATTGTAGGTCTTGGCATCCCCATCTGACAGCAGGACAGTGTATCGCAGTTTGTAGCGTTCCACTGAGCGCCGCCAGATCACACGAGCTGCCTCCACCTCCATCATGCCAGAGGATCCTGTACACATAAAGTTTGATACAATGTTACAGGACTGATCTGCCTGTTATCATGTGTGTGAGTGAATGCATTTTTATACATAAATGTACAACTTTGCTTTCATGATTTACAACACACACACACACACACACACACACACACACACACACACACACACACACACACACACACTCACTCACACACACAGTCACACACATAACTTGACATCAAAACCAAATAAAACAAAAATAAATCTGGAAGACTTTCTTTGATTCTGTGTGTGTGCGTGTGCGTGTGGTGTGTGTGTGTGTGTGTGTGTGTGAGTGTTCAAGTAGTTCACACTGCTTTTCAGTTTTCTGTTTGATTTTTTGTTCATATTTTTTTTCAAGCATACTGTCAATACAAAACTGAGACACTTGAAATAATGCAAAAAAAGGACAAAAAATATAGCTCACCTGTAAAATTCTTGTCACATGTTTCAAGATGTTGAACCACCCATGCAGGATACTCCATAGGGTTCTCTGCATACAGTTTCTTTCCCCGTGGATTCACACACTTGACAGTAGGTGCACATGACATGAGCATCAAGACACAGCCCTGTCAGAAGATCCACCACACAACCTACTCCAATATGAGAACTGTGTCCTCTGGTTAGCCAAGTGCCATCAAAACTAACACTGATGTCAAGCACATCATCAGGGCCAAGGGGGGTGCCGGTATGTTGTGCATGGACTTGCCTCACATACTCTGCTGTGAGTGCAAAGTATCTTTCAAAGTCTTCTAATTTATTGTATAGTTTGCCTGCTTTCTTGTGAAAAGTTTTGTGGTGCAGTCCTTGGAGATCCAAGCTTTCACAAAATTTGTTGAAAGTTGTTGCTCCCAAACCACACACTAATGCAGAATACACAGCTTGCCTGTTGACAGTGTAATCTTTCATCTCTCCACCACCTCTCTCTGCTAAAAAATCTTCTGTGCCCTCTACAGCTTGTTCACAGCTATAACAGTACACATATCCGTGCACAGCTAACCCACATGGTTTCTTCCTATCAGTTCTGAAACACAACGTTTCATTTTTGCACTGGGAGCAACTTAGTTTTTTCACAAATCTGTCAACACAGCTGAAGTCGACAATCCCTCGCTTCGACGATGTGCTCTCCTCGACACAGTCACCAAAGGCTGATGTAGAGGCACTCTCCAGATTTCGACAGCTTCATATGACTGGTGTTTGAACTGTGTGCGGGTTTTACCACCTAACACAGAATCCTGAACACGTGTTGATGTTGATGGCACTGACGAACACGAAGCAGTGCTTGTTGAAGGCACTGACGCCGGGTCATGCTCAGGGCCGATTCTTGTCGATCTTCCCCTTTCTTGCGAAGCTTTGCACTGCCTTGCATACGCGAGGTGGTTTTTTCGCTTCGACTTGCTTTTCTTAGCCGACTGAATAGTAGACTTTTTTACACGAGCCATTTTTTTAACTCTGGTCTTCGATCGAACACGATGTAAACAACCGCCATTTGCAATCTCGAGGGTGTCACGTGACCCGAATCAACGAATCAGGCGGCTCGTTTCCGCGTCATTCTCCATATAAGGAGAATGTGGTCATATGCTAATGATCTAAAACGACTTCCAGTCGTAACTGAGTGGAATTTGGTGGAAAATGCTCTGCTGTATGGTGTAGGGGAGACAATCTAGTTTCCTATGATGTGCGGCATGACGAGGTTCGGGAAGAAGAAATGCCTGTCACTAGGGTCGGAAAATCATCATTTTGAGAACTTTTATGACACAAACGAACGCAAACACGAATGGGTTAGGGTTTTAAAAGCATTTTTATTTCAAAATCACATCATTTCAGTGCAATTCAAGTATGGAATATGAAAATAGACATGTTGTAGTTTGTAAAAATGTGAAAATCTAAAAATAGCCAAAATGACCCAATTTTGACATATTTCACTGCCGCACATTGCCTTAAGCTGGCGAAAGGTGTCCTTCCAAACTATGCATTCATGTAAACCGACAGATTGCACTTTATTCTTTTACAACCCAGTGATTAAGACTTGCAAGTGCTCTGTACCACAGTGATAGTCTAGCTCAGACTCTTTTTTCGTTTGTTTGTTCTTACAGGTAATGTACCGAGCCAAATTCTTAGCGTTAGTGGAGTCAGCAAAGGGGAAAAATTCTTGAACACGTTGTGGACAGCGTGTGCTCATTTGCTTATTGTAAATGGTCTGAGGGAAAATCTGCAATAGAAAAAGGGCATGTACCACATTGAAAGAAGTCTTTTGAACCCAGTCAATAATCTTTTGAACCCAGTCAATAAGTCTTGCAGACAGTAGCGTGGGATAATTTTTTGTTTGGTGGTTTAACTCTCAGAGTTGTGGTGATTATCAAGTGGTGCTTCAAACTCCAACCTTTCAAGAAAATGACAGAATCCTCAGAATATTGATGTTGGTCGTCTGAAGGAAGGAGAAGACTTCCAAGTGCTTATTAAGAGTCCCTATAGAATGGAAGTGGGTTTCTGTAACCTGGTTGAAGCCTGACAGTGACCCTACCCTTGGATGCAGATTGCTGGTTCAGTCTGTACAGCAGATTCAGGGAGGAAGGGGAAAGGGATTTTTCTTTAAGGAGTCAACAAAACACTATTGTATTAACCTGTGCACAGCTAAAGTCTGTGCAGCTAAGTATAGTGTTGGGTCTTGTCTGTATGCTGGATTTTTTTCCCCTCATTTTCCGTACCTCCTCAGTGGCATTACTGCCTAGGTGCTTGTTCCAGTTCCTCCTGTATACAGCCGCATCCAGATCACTGTGAGGACAGGGCATGAAGTGTCACAGAATTTGAAACCTTTTTTTTTCCCCATGATGGTCGCTGAGGATAGTGATGACGCTGTTGATTATTGTCATCAGTAGTCACTCTTATCACCTTGTCATCAGTAGGTGGTTTAGTAGGTGTTGTGCACCAATGTTGAATCAAAACAGGCACCACTGATCACTACCAAAGTAACCTTTTTTCTGAATTTCTCTACATGCATGATTTCAAATTTACTTGAAACTAAATCCATATTTTATATTTGATATGCTTTCAACTAAATCCATATTTTGTATTTGATAGGATTTCTTTGATGGAGATCAGACGTTTAGCTTCAATTTTGTCTTGGTTATGATTTTAGTTTTAGGTCATGGCATTTTAAAATGCATAGAGCTGAATTTTTAACATGCTCGCAGCTCTGGTTTGGAATCCATGGTTGGCTGGACTATCAACTTCATGACTTGCGTCAGAACTTGCAGGGTTTATATCTCACTTTTGGGTGCTTATTGTACATTTCTGTTTTGTTTTCTTCTTTTTTTTCATCATTGCCATTTTCTTTGTCAACATGGTGATGCTTTTTTGTGTTGTGTGTATTGTTCAGTGGCCTCCTTACTGAATCAGATGCATCACCTGAAGACGGAGAACGCTCGCCTGGAGGAGCACATCAAAGCCCTCAAGTCACACCGCGACCACCTCCTGTCCACCAACACTCGTCTGACCGTCCCTTTTGCCTCTGGCCCAGGGGCCTCTTCGGAGAGCGGTGTGGTTGAAATGTCAGCGTACGAAAAGTCACAGGTAGGCTGCTGTCTTTCGGTTTTTTAAAATTTGTTTTTCTGGACATTTTTTTTATTGCTAAATTCATTTTTTTTTTGTCATAACGTTAGAAGGGAGATAATTTTTGGCCAGCTGAGAAGATAGTAGCAAAGGGAGGCGACTGCGGGCGGAAATGTAAACAAAATCTTCAGAAGTTTTTAGTTCTATATCCACCGAACATGAGCAAACCAATCACAAGACAAAACATGACATGTTTCGACCTCGTAGGTCTCTTAAGTGATTGCTTGTTCTTCATTGTAGTTCGTCCTGAGTGTTGTTTATCTCGCCTGAAGAAGACCTAAGCGGTTGAAACGTGTTGCGTTTTGTCTTGTGATTCGTTTGTTCATGTTTGGCAGATATTGTATTTAAAACCTTTTATGATCATCTGAGAAGAGACTGGATACGTAGGATTTTTTTTTTTTTTTTTTTTTCCAGATCGGCATTATTTAGATTGACATCATGTGAAATGGTGCATAAGTGAGTGGACGTTATGGGAAGAGTGTCCTTTGCAGGGCCTGGTGGAGCTGGGGTCACAGGGCAAGTCGCATCATCTCACGTCGGTGTCCATCCCCCCTCCTCCCCACCTTTCTGTGGTAGAACCCATCACAAGCCCTGTGGGTAGGTGAACTGGTTTGGACTTCTTTTTGTCATGTGGGCCGATTTTTTTTCTTGCTCAGCTGTAGAAATTGAAAATGCATGCGCAATAACATACGTAAACTAGACATAGTGATATACATCCTTGTGTTTTGTCGTATACACCTTAGGGCACACACATGTTCTGTATTTCTTAGTGATACACATCCGTGCATTTTGTTGTATACACCGTAGGGCACACACATGTTCTGTATCTCACATTCTCTAGTCTCTGTTTTTAAAAAAAAAATCTCTTTCCTTTCCTGTCCACACACACACACACACACACACACACACACACACACACACACACACACACACACACACACACACACGCGCGTGTGCGCACGCACTGACACAAACACATACACACACACGCACACACATACGCACACACACACATGCGCGCGTGCTCACGCACTGACACACACACACGCACACACACACACACACACACACACACACACACACACACACACACACACACACACACACACACACAATCTCTCTCTCGCATGCAAACACACACACACGCACATATGCATGTGTCATTTTGCTCTTTCTCTCTTGCCATGCCCACACACAGACATGCAGAGTTAGTGAAAGGCAGTACAGCACACACAGGAAGCATATCAAAAGAAATTTCCAGTTGGAATTTGATGAGTGCACTCACAGGAGCTTGACACAGAGTGACATGTAGCTCCCTGCTGACTGCTGACGCTTTGTGACAGAATGAAGGTGGGTGTGGTTATGCACACAGAAACAGGATTAGCAGGGTGCGAACGATGTCCTGGGAGGAAGGGGTCAGAGGAAAAAGATCACGCTGGAACTAAGACTAAACAGTTCTCCTGTGAGAGGCGTTATAGGCAGTATCACAACAGATGGCTCTGGCCTCTGCCATCGTCTTTTACATCCACTCTTATCATTTAAAAGGTGAAGAAGCTCCGTGGTGCATTTCATGTCATGTGCCAGTCACGTTGAAAAAAAAAAATTTTTTTAGACTTTGGATTTGCATGATGTGAGACATAAACACTTTGTTGCAGACTCCATGAAATCCTTGTTCATAGATATCCCGCCTGATGCGATCTTTGAATTTCTGAAGGAGATCCACATTTTTTTCATCTGATCTAAGACTTTACAGAAGAAAGATCTTTTTAACGAAATTTCTAGTGTGTTTTTAGAAGGGGTATTTCAAAGGGTTGTGTGAATGAGTTTTTTCTTCTTTTTTTTGTTTTTTTTGATGACTTGTTAGTTGACTTTGACGCGGTGACGGCCCTGATGTGGCCCCATGCCATCAGCTGGGCTGTAAGCGACATTACCTTACCTCACCTTGCCAACGTGGCCAAAAGCACACACCTACACTGGGCCCCACTTTGCCAGTTGTCTAGATACCTGCCGGCTGGCCATGCGAGCAAGCAGCCACACAGAATGAGTCCTTGGTTTTCCTTCCCACTGGAAGTCTACAGCTGCTTACTGTGAACGGTATAGATTCATGCTGCTGTGTTGACATATGATGCGTCTAAACATCCACATTAGACTTTTTGTGTATGAAGTCTATAGTGTTTTACATGAAAGTGTTGCACATGCGGTTTGTTGTATGCTCTCTTCATTCTTCTCTTGTCTTTTTTCGGAAAGAAAACTTGAGGTGGATGTATGATTTCTTATGCTGCAGCAACATACATTTCTGCTGTCTGAAAAGGCCGGAGTTGTCCTGCTGTATAAGTGAAGACATATTCAGATAAGACAAAGTTCTTTTGGACATAGTAGCATAATGTTTTTATGTTCAGGAGATTCCATTAAGTACACTGCTTATTCTTTCATGACCTTTGTGGAAAGTCGTGTGTAATTTCTCAAGTTGAATACAGCCACTTAACAAGTCATAGCGGATTGGTACAGTGCTGGTTTTTTTTTCAGACCATTTTACCCATATGATTTCACCTTTTTTTTTGTTTTTACACATTTTTAGCCAAATTAGGCCAACAGACTAAAGAGAAAAAAAAAAGGAAATAAAAGTCTAGACTCAAAGTTCTTGAGCAACAGTCACACTTGCAGAGTCTCATCTTGGTGTGCCAGTTTGGGTGCTTTGACCAAAGAGCCAAAACTCTTTGTTAACTCTTGTGGGTGAAATCGCTTTTGGCTATGTCAGCTTTTTTTGACATCATGCCAACATGTATGAATAACAACAAGCACTTGAAATTTAAAACAAAAAGTGGCAAGAGAGCTTGCATTTATGCCAAGTATGCCAATGAACAGGAATGAAAGAAATTTGTTGTTTGAAGAACCCATTTTTATTGTATTTGTGTAACGTAATAGCTGTTTGGTGTTTAAAGAACCAATTTTTACTGTTGTCAGTGTAATGTAATTACTTTGCTGTGTGGTGGCAGCAGGGAAAACCCCTCCCATCCCGTTTCCTGTCGCTTTAACAAAGAAAACTTGGAAGATTTGTACGCACATTTTGTAGAAAATACGCTGGTTTTTGTGCAGAAGTACACCAACAGCAGTTTAAGATACAACAGATCTGTTCTTCCGTTCTCTCACATTGTTGAGCTCAGTGTTGGCTGAAGTCGCTTGTTGTGGCAGGGAAGCACAAGGTTGGCTAGCTGTGCCTCCATGGCCTCTCTGGGCCCAGGAAATTTGTACAGAGCAGTGTTTTGTCCCCCTTCGCTGAGCTCTGTGTTGGATCATCATCTGAGAGGTCGGGGAAAGGCGAAGATGGCTCGGTGTGTCATAGACTAAAAGCTGGGATAAAGATGGCTTACTGTCTTTATAGCCCTAGATCAAAAGTTGGGATAAAGATTACTCGCTGTCTTTATAGCCCTAGACTATAGCTCTAGACTATAAGCTGGGATAAAGGTGACTCGCTGTGTCTTTACAGCCCTAGACTAAAAGCTGGGATAAAGATGGCTCACTGTGTCTTTATTTCCCAGGACTAAAAGCTGGGATAAAGATGGCTCGCTGTGTCTTTATTTCCCAGGACTAAAAGCTGGGATAAAGATGGCTCGCTGTGTCTTTATAGCCCTGGATTAAAAGCTAGGATGAGTAAAGATTTGAACTGTGTGGTCTACTCTGTTGGGTGCCCTTGAAGACCGTAGATTGATAGCTTGCTAGACATTGCCTGAGCGGATACTGTGACAGGATGAATCCAGGTTTGGTTGTTGTCAGAGAGAGCCAGAGTGAGAAGCATGGAAGAACTGCAGCTGAGAGGATAGGGATGACAGGACAACCAAGATAAAACAAAGCGTTTTAAAGCCCTGCGCATGTTTGAGTAAGACTGTTTATGTTTAATTCAGCTTTACTTTTCTACAGGAGAGACATTGTATTCATTTGATCTGACTGACACGTACGTCAAGGATAAGACATGTTTTAGGCTGGTCGGAAAGTTTCAGGAATTCGCGTGGGTGTACAGGATTTTAACTGGTTAGAGGGATTTTGAGATTGGATTTTCACCCATGCTCCATTTTTGTGTGACTGTTGTAAGCTTGGGGAGGGTGATGCTATGTTGTGTTTTTTTTGTGACCTCAGATTGTTGTAATTTTTCTAAAGTGGATTTTGTGACTTTGGATTGTTGTAATTTTTCAGAGTGTTGTGGATATGTTACAGAGACGCTGAACCCTCTGTCGGTGTCGGTGCCATTACGCATGCCTGATCCATTGTGTCTGGGACAGGTCAGTTCCCTGACCTCCACCCCCACGCCTTCGGTACTGAATGATTCTCTCCTCTTCACCTCCGCCCTTTGACCTATGGTCACGAACTGTTCACTTCTCACCACCTCCACCCTTACACCTTCAGTGATGAAGTGATCACTTCTCTCTTTCTCCACTCTTGCACCTGTAGTGATGAAATGTTCTCACCACCTCCACCCCTTCAGCTCTGGTGATGAATTGATTGCTTCTCTCTTTCTCCACCCCTACACCTGTAATAATGAAATGTTCTCACCACCTCCACCCCCTCAGCTCTGGTGATGAATTGGTTGCTTCTTTCTCCACCCCAACACCTGCAGTAGTGAAATGTTCTCACCACCTCCACCCCTTCAGGTTTGGTGATGAACTGACTGTTTCTCTCTTTCTCCACCCCTACAGCTGTAGTAGTGAAATGTTCTCACCACCTCCACCTGTACACCTTTGGTGATGAATTGATTGCTTCTCTCTTTCTCCACCCCTACACCTGAAGTAATGAAACGTCCTTACCACCTCCACCCCTACACCTTTGGTGACGAATTGATTGCTTCTCTCTTTCTCCACCCCTACACCAGTAGTGATGAAATGTTCTCACCACCTCCACCCCTTCAGCTCTGGTGATGAATTAAACACTTGTCACCACCTCCACCCCTACACCTGTATAATAAAACACTCTCACCACCTCCATCCCTACACCTGCAGTAATGAAATGTTCTCAACACCTCCACCCCTTCAGCTCTGGTGATGAATTAAACACTTCTCACCACCTCCACCCCTACACCTGTATAATGAAACACTCTCACCACCTCCATCCCTACACCTGTAGTAATGAAATGTTCACACTACCTCCACCCCTACATCTTGAAATGAACTGTTTTTTTCTCACTGCTTCTACCCCTACACCTTGATGAACTGATTGCTTCTCTCTTTCTCCACCCCAATACCTGTAATAGTGAAATGTTTCCATCACCTCCACCCCTCTATCTGTTGTCATGAAATGTTCATACTACCGCCCCCCATACACTTTGTAATGAACTGTTCTTTTTTCACCACTTCCACCCCTTCACTTGTAATGAACTGTTCTTTTCTCACCACTTCCACCCCTACACTTTGTAATGAACTGTTCTTTTTTCACCACTTCCACCCCTACACTTTGTAATGAACTGTTCTTTTTTCACCACTTCCACCCCTACACCTTGTAATGAACTGTTCTTTTTTCACCACTTCCACCCCTACACTTTGTAATGAACTGTTCTTTTTTTCACCACTTCCACCCCTACACTTTGTAATGAACTGTTCTTTTTTCACCACTTCCACCCCTACACTTTGTAATGAACTGTTCTTTTTTCACCACTTCCACCCCTACACTTTGTAATGAACTGTTCTTTTTTCACCACTTCCACCCCTACACTTTGTAATGAACTGTTCTTTTTTCACCACTTCCACCCCTACACTTTGTAATGAACTGTTCTTTTTTCACCACTTCCACCCCTACACTTTGTAATGAACTGTTCTTTTTTCACCACTTCCACCCCATCCCTTTGTAAGTGAACTGTTATTTTTTCACTGCTTCCACCCCTACACCTTGTAAATGAATTGTTCTCATTACTTCCACCGCTTCACTTAGTAAATGAATTGTTCTCACCACTTCTACCCCTTCCCTTAGTATGTGAACTATTCACACTCCTTCCACCCTTACACCTAGTAATGAACTGTTCTAGAGAACAGTATTTTACCAATCCTGACTCACTTGCTACTCCACCACATTTTTGGGCGAAAGTGGCCTAAAAGCCGCCTATTCCTGTTCTCTGACAAGTAACCAAAAAATAACGACCCTACAAACAAATATACTGTGTAGGGTTATCCGTTTTTAATACTAATTTACTAAAGTTTTCATAGAGGAAAGTATCCGGGACTGAACACATCCCCATAGAGTAACGTAGGGAAAACTAAGCAGTTACTGAACGCGCCCATATACACGGTGGGTGCACTAGGCTATCCGATTACTTCGCAGTAAGCCCGTTAAGGTTAAGTTGCCCTTAGAACAGACAGACAGACAGACAGACAGAGAGGCGGGCACGCACGAACACACACACACACACACACACGCTCACTCACGCGCACGCACGCACGCTCGCATTCACACATACACACACACACACACACACATACTCTTTCTCTTTCTCTCTCTCAATTAAATGTCATAAAATCCGCACACTTCTTCTGACTAATTTCTAACTACAACAGACAGGCAGATACGGGGCCGAAACCTGATCACTTAATTTACAGCTCGCGGCAGTTTGCAACCTAGCCTAAGCTGTGTAAACGAAGCACACTCGGCTGGGTTTCAACCCATTGCATCAGAAAATGATTTGGAAAATTCGAGATTGCCACGTCGACACGCCGGATCGAGGCTGTCACGCGACACGACTGGGGCCGTCATTGTTGTTTGAGCCACCACTCAAGAAGGCTGTGTTTTCACTGCGCTCTGGTGTGACCACTGTGTTTTAATTGTGTTATTTTAAAATGGCTAAAACGTTACTGAAGAACAGGTTTGTTATTCGAGGCCATAAGTTTTACTTTAACTGCATGTTAGAGTATTTGTTGAAAGAATTAGTTGAGTCAGTCAGTGAAGGCAAGCCAACTATTCACATGTCTGCCCGCACAGCGGGCGTGTGCTAACACGTTCCTCGCTATACAGCGAGAGCCGCCTCTTTCTCTGTTCTTCATTGCGCTTAACTGGTAGTTGTCTTGAAGGTAGGCGAAGCATGTTGTGAAACCGGAGAGACTATCTTAAAGGTTTGTTGGTTCAAGGAAATGAAACAAGATACAGCCAGTTTTAATACGTGTTTGGCTATCGATGAGATGGTTCCTTATCTAATAAATGGCGCTGCTTTGTTGAAAGTTGGCCGAAGCAAAACAAACCATCACGCGTTGATTGTTGGGAGCTGGCTTGGGACAGCTAAAGCCATGTTTAAAAAACATGGCGTTCATTTCTTAAGGCGGAGGTAAACACGGCTTATTCGTATGCTAAAAAACTTATATTTGAAACATTTTTGCTGTTCCTCCCAAGTAAAATGTTCTCAGTTTGTATCAGACTTGATTGATTGTTAACTACAGATTCAGTGTTCATGTAGCAAGCTGATTTGTGTATTAAGATGTGTATACTTTTCTACTTTTCTAATTCTAACTAGTTCATCTGCCTTCAAGTGTGCCCTTATGCAACTGAATGGCGATTTTCGAATGTTCTGGCAAACAAACTAGATAGGGTTAGGCAGACCTTAGTACATCTACCAGTATGGAGAGGAGTAGTGTGTGGCTAGCACTATCTTCATATAAATGCTTTAAATATACAATGCCGGATGTACTACTACTGGCGATTAAAGCTGCCATAAAAGCTCGGCTACAGCAGTAATTGCTGTAACTCTGCTAAAGCCAGTTGCAAGCCTGGTTGAGAAAAGATGAGCACAGCGGCAAACTAGGCCAAACGACCCTACTGTGATCACTTGGCCTGCAAAGCGCGGCAGTTTGCAGCCAATGACGTCAGCACGGAGCACCTGCAAAGCTCAGCGGCAAACTAGGCCAAACGACCCTACTGTGATCACTTGGCCCACAGTGTTTTGTCCTGCCCCACGCACGCACGTCCCCCCACCCCCACCCTGGACTGGCTATTGTGTGTTTGTGTTTGTTGTTTGTTTTGTCCTGCCCCACGCATGCACGTCCCCCCACCCCACGCACGCACAACCCCCACCCCACCCCACGCATGCACACTCAAGTCATCCACAAGTTCTTACTTAAGTCATTCTCAAGTCATTCACAAGTCATCCTCAAGTCATTCACAAGTCATCCTCAAGTCATTCACAAGTTCTTACTTAAGTTATTCTTAAGTCATTCACAAGTTCTTACTTAAGTCATTCTCAAGTCATTCACAAGTCATCCTCAAGTCATCCTCAAGTCATTCACAAGTTCTTAGGCAAGTTTTTAATCAAGTTGTTCTCAAGTCATCCTCAAGTTCTTACCCCAAGTTAACCTAAGATCATAACTAAGTCATCCTCTAAGTACAGACAAGTTCTTATTCAAGTTCTTATAATTATCAAAAAAATACAATCTATGTTTTTATCTTAAATAGCAAATGTCTAATATAGTACACACACGCCTCAAAAAACGCGTCATCGTTGAGGATGTCTTGCTTAACGCCCTTAGCGCGAAATCGGTCAGCATAGATCTTAATGAAGTTCTTACAACCGAAGCAACCGCATTGATTACAATTCTGGTCTATGGAAATGTCTTTTATAGACTCCAGGTCTTTATTTATTGACTTTATCATTTTATAATACGCCATGATCTATTTTTATTAAAAAAATTTAAAATTAAGTTCTTAAAATATTATTCCATTATAAATGGATCAAAATGATGCTTTGTTATTGGCGGTTTTGGCGTGCAGTTGTGTTCGGCTTCTGTATTTAGTGGTGGAGATTGTTTGGGCTCTTGTTTTTGCCAGCGTTGTTTATATATTTTATAACCGTAATAACCGCCCCCAGCAGCAGCAAGAGCACCAAAAATGACAACAGTTTTAAGTTCAATATTCCATGAAGACTTTGGGGCCCTTGTATCACATGGAGTTTTTATAGCTGGCATTGAATCAACTTGTTCTGGCGCTGGCGGTGTTATGTTTTCATGATGAGTTATATTCTGTAACATTAATTTTTTTTGTCTGTTCCACTCTGCTAATTTTCTTCCTGCTTTAACACGCCCAGGATTCTTTTCACTGGTCCCCACCTGGTTCAGTGTTTTCTGCTGATTTTCTGGCTTGGTTACTTTCTCCACCTGATTCAATGTTTCCTGATTCTGATGATTTTCTGGCTCGTTCATTTTGAAGGGAAATAAAATCTATATGATTAAAAGTTATTAATCCCATGATTAATGGCGATAACAATGTTCCAAATCTGTAATATAAATCACATCCTAGAGACTCTAATGTCTTTGTTAAAACTGGATCTTGCGTTAAATCATACGTAAGATCTTGTTCAGAATCAATGGGAGCAAATCTACTGACTAGTTTAGTGTACAAACTAAGAGCTGTTTGCCCCACACTTTTTACCATTCTCGACCCTAGCTGCGCTTCATACCTGTTATGATACTTTATAATGTCTTGTGACGACATCTGTTGAATCTGTTCTATGCTGAATTCAGTTCCGAGGAACTGTTTTGTTTTCCCACATGCTGCCAAAGAATACAGCCTCTCCTTTTTGGGCATAATAGCTTGATCATCAACTTCTTCTTTTGCAAGCCCAAGACTGTGTAGGCCGCTCTGTAGCTCTAGCAGATCATCGCTGTTCATGTTTTTTATATTAATTATAATTATTTTATTTTCTAAAAAATGAGCACCGAAAAAACTGTTACTAACCTTGTATACCATTCTGCTGTTATTGGAGGTCTAAGTGTAGGATACTCAATGCTTGGTAAAAGCTTGTTAAGAATTAAACCAGCAGATCTTGGCAAACTAGACTTTGAGGATTCAGCAAAGCTGATTGCTATCATTGCAGCTTCGGTTGCCACGAAAGATTTTCTAGTTAAGCAAGGAATAATTCCAGACAATATAAATATGTAAGAAAAAAAATACATTTATAAAAAATGGCTTCACTCGCAATAATGATAGGCGGCGCTGTGGTGAATGCGCTTGCTTTTAGCGGCAGTAATTTTGCATTTAGTAAACTGGGGAATGACAGCGAGAGAAAAAGACATAACAAAGCTATGGAGCAACTAGCAGCTGCGCAAGACGCCTATGAAAGGCAGAGACTTGAGCAGTTAGATTTTATTAATGACACACTGAAAAGACAGGGGCATGCAGCTTACACATTTAAAAATGTTGACCAAGCAATAAAAGAATATTATCTAGTAACAGGCAAACCGGTCCAGACATTGCCCCCACCAAAATTCAGTGACTTTTATCAACCATCAGAAAAACAAAAGATGCAAGAAATTGCGTTTATTGTCGTTGGTATGTCCGTCGTGTATTTTGTTGCACATAATATTGGCTGAATAAAAAATGAACAAAATCTATTATTCACCCAAAGGATATTGGAAGGGCATCGCAGCAATACAAAAGCTAAGCCAAGCAGCTGGAGTCAGTGAACAAACAGCAAAAGAATGGTTATCTAAACAAGCGATTTGGCAAATTTATTTACCTGCGCCCAAACGAATACAGAGACCACACTTTGTGAACACAACTCCAAACGACACCCATCAAATGGATCTTCTATATTTACCCTCTGATAGGATTAGACGAAAAGATTTAAGTACGCACTCACAGTCATTGACATAGCTTCAAGATACAAAGATGCGGAACCATTAACACAAAAGAGTGCTTCTGCTGTTGCTGTCGCTATACAACTGATATACCAACGAGGCCCACTAACTTTCCCTCGCATGATTCAAGTTGATGATGGAAAAGAATTTAAAGGCCAAGTGAATCAATTATTGTTAAAACACAGAGTTACTATTAAAAGAGGCATTCCAGGAGTTCACAGATCACAGGCTTTAGTTGAAAACTTTAACAAACAGTTAGCCGAAAGACTTTTTTCCTACCAGTATCACAGAGAGCTTATTGACAATTCTCGCAACACAGAATGGGTTAGAAGACTGCCCTCAGTTTTGCGCGCAATGAATAATGAAGAATTTAAAGGCCTAAAACCAGTACAAGCAATCAAAAGAAAAACAATAAATGTTGCTGAAGGAGAGGCTTCATCCAGCAAACTATTACCATTTGGATTGAAAGTAAGGTACCTTTATTTACCGGGGGAAGCAGAAGGGGACACTCGCATCAGGGCAACTGATCCGGTTTGGAGTGTTGATCCATATGAAATAAAAAGAATTGTAAAAATGAATCCGCCCGTGTATTATTTACGAGAAACTGACACAACAAAACAACCAGCTCCTCAAAGATCTTTTGTGAAGGAAGAACTGCAGATAATCCCACCGGACACAGTTCCGCTTTAATTAATTTACGTAAATATATTTGAGTTTAAAATGGAAAGCTCAGAAGGAAGTGCAGAACGAAACAAGAATGGTAAAAGGAAGAGACCTTGAAAATGATACGGAATCATTTCATGCGTGTAATGCTATTAAGGAAACATTTTCGAGGATTAATCAATGCATGCTAAATCATCCAGATCACCTACAACTCAAACCCCCAAATTGGGAAAAAGAATATCTTGAAATAATAAAAAAAATTCGAACGCGTCAAGCAAACATGAGAAAGATTTAAAATGAATTGGATGAAGCTATGATTGATCTTATAATAAAAGTTGATGAAAAATATAAAACCCCCTGTTTATGCGGTCCTCCAGTGCCCGATTGCATATGAAAACTCTGGTTTAACAAACACACGTTTTGTGTTTGTTCTATCTAACGACTTCTTTGTTACAACAGTTGTTGTTGATCTCATGTAGATTAGATCGCAGTTTTACGTTGTCATGATGAAAAGTCTTATTGCCAAACAATGCTTCTTTGTAGTTGTCATGCGATATGTTTGACTGCACAACGCTGCGAGATATTCCTTTTGCTTTCTTAATGATTTTCTCCTGGCTCGAAATACTGTACATTTTGACCTTAAACCAACAAACTCCTTGATCACCTTTCCAGATAATTCATCCTTCATCTTTCCTAAAACCTTCTTGTTAGTAATTGAATGCAAAGGCGAATCTTTAGGATAATCGGACGTGTCATACCATCCCGCATGACCTTTAGCCACTTCTAATTCCATGTCTTTATAGATGTCTTCAGTAGGGATATCTATAACAAAACTATCTGTATCTGTGTAAAGTACTCTGGACTCAGGATACGAGGGCTTAAAGTAGTCATAAAGAAACTCTAACATCAAAAGCTTTGATAATTCTAAAACAGTAAACCCAATAAATACAGGTTTGTCTAATTTGACTTTCTTTTTTTTCATCATTATGCCAAAAAGCTGATCATGAAATCTTCTAAAGTCCTGATAATTTGGTTTTGAAGTCAGCTTAATTGCTTCATTCTCTCTGGTGACCAATCTGACATCTTTACGTTTGTGGGGATTCTCCATAGTCTTTCCAAAACAGCTGTTGTTCATTAACTTGAAAAAGTCTTTTTCTGAAGCATCTGTGGATTTAGTTCTAAGATCAGTGTTCTTCATGATGTATGGTTTCATGAACTGTTCTTGATCGAAAGCAATTATGCGATGAACAGCTGTCAACTTTAAACCATGTCTTAAATAAAATTGTAGAAGTCTGTAATGACAGACATAATTTTTTTTGCCCCGAAGATTAGGCACAAGTTTAGGCGGTTCTCTTGGATCCATCTTTAGACTTTCTGCTGCTAATGGGTAGTCATTATGCAGGTCATGGAGTTCCTGAGGATATTCTAAGTCAACTTCTAGAATAAAACCACGCTGTTGATCAGGCGCCAAACTGCCCAACCACTTTAATGCCTTTTGAATATTGTTCGGGTCACCGCCTGTGTACATTTTAAAGTTGCGTAATGGAAGTGATTGCGCCATTGCCCATCCATACAGATTGTTTGCATCTAAATACATGAGATAGTTAGACCTTTTACTTGGATCATAGTCGTCCAAGTATTTGTTGTTTGCTTTACAGTAATGATGCGACGCCATACTAATTCCTCCACGCAATCCGTTTTCAATCATCTGAAATCATTGGTAAATCTGACAATAAATCAATCTGTACTCCAGTAAACTTTAAGAAAGCGTCCCAACTCATCCCGGGCGCAGAAATGTAATGCGCGGGATCCAGGCTATAATGTTTCATGCAGGTCTTTCTATAGTTTTCAAAAATATCCGCCAACAAACATACATCAGCCATCAAGTAGGAGTCATGATAGTCTCCCATCGTTTTACACTCTAACTTCTGCCATGCATCTTGTGCATGCTGGTAATCAGAATCACTGATGTCCTTTCCTCTAAGACTAAAAAGAACGCGCCTTTAGGTGGAAGTGTATCTTCGTCAAACCTTTCCCAACTGTTCATGTACTCATAAGGATAAACGCCCTTTCTAACAAGAGTTGAGTCAAAATATTCTTCCGTTATTGGGCAGGACTTTAAGGACATAGCTAGTGCCTCTAATGAACCCATCATGTGCTGCATAGAGTCATAAAAAGACATGTTATTTAGATTAAAGCACATGTACTTTTCTGATGACTGTGCAATGCATGACACCCTGAAGGCATCGTCCACTGCTTTCATTATAAGATGAGAGTCGTAACCTCGCAAGTTATGAAAGAAGATGGGCAGCTTCCATGTCTTTGGGTCAAACTTTAGTTGAAGATTGCATTTACTATGTGCTGCTCCTCTGAACTTTCCACTAATGTGATCATGGTCTCTTACTGCCGGATTGGCTTCCTCACCGAGTTCTAAACCACAAATCCAACAATGTGTGGCTGAGGCATACTGCTGTTGATCTTCAGGAGTCATTATGATTTCAGATAAGTTTAGATTATTAGAACAGGCGTTACGCACTTGCTGCATGCGTTCTAAGAAGTATTTTGCAGCATCTGGCCCTCTGTACAATTCTGGTTTCGAATGGGCGCCATCCGACCTGACAATGATGAAAGCAAATGAACAGATCTGATGATTACTCATTAAGACTGTTTTTCGAAGTTTTTGTGGCGCTGGCCCTTCATAAGGAACAATGAGTGATTCAAAGTCTGCGTAAACAACATATGGAGAATGTTGCAGCCGTTTCCAGTTCTTAAAAACTACTTTAGATCCAGGTGGGGGCGTAATTAGTTCTGTATTACAGTCAACTGGGCCGATACAATGTTTCTTATGTTCGCTTGCGGCTTGAACAGATGGCATTCTTGTTAAACATTTTCTGCAGAATTCTTGTTTGTGCCCATCTTTTGAAGTATGCTGCATTAGTTTACTCATTGTTCGTATCAATGTGTAATGTGGCAGCCCCGCTGGTGAAAGCATCAGCAGTAAGTCAACATGGCTTTTGTCTGGCTCGCCAATCGTTGGACTGTTCTTGGACACTTTAATCGGCTGTAGATTTGTTTCCTCATCCCATGTGTAGACATTAACAGTTATTGGTTTGTTTTGTTCTTCAAACTGATCAATTTGGTCTATACCAACAGGAAAGGACACCCCACTAAAGTTAAGATCATTGATGTAAGGGCGATAGTTAGACACTCTCTCTGCGTTTTTGCGGATGTAATGCAGCCTTGCAAGAACACACCACATAAAACATTTGTTGTCTGTATTCTTTATGTTTAGAACTGCTTTTTTTGCGACTAATGCTGGAGGTAGTGGAATGTAAGCCTTGCCAACAATCGGTGCATACTTAGCCTGTTTTAATCTAATCTCTAAGACTTCGCCCTCTGACCAACCAGAGCCTCTCATTTTAGCTTCTTCAGCGGCAGCGTCAAACTGTGTAAGCAGTTCGTCTGCCCAACCCGGTGTTAAGTCATTATGAGAAAGAATAGTCTGCTGTTTAGTTGAGACCAGACTTCTAGATTTTCTTCATTTATTGTTACATAGTCGATTAAAACAGCTAACATTACTTTAACTGGCGGTTCTATTGTTAGTTTGCCTGGAACTTGAGAAATAGCATGAGCAACACTTGCCCGCACGCTTGCTGGATCAATAACTTCTAAATCAATATCATTCAGTGCTCTTGATAAATTTTCTTGCATTCCTTCAAAAAATTCGTCTTGTCCTTCATATATCTTATCCATGTTGAGTCTCTTTTCTAACTCAAAATATTTATTTAAATTAAAAAAAATACTTAATCAGAATCAATATCAACGGTCTTTTTGCGCTTGGACTCATAAACTAAAGTATAAACACCTTTTGGTGTTGTTAATGTGAGCTGTTTAGAACAGAGTTTAATGTTTCGTTTACTTTTTTTTAAGCATTCCTTTTTTATCTGCTCAGGGTCTGGCTGTTGAGAAAAACTTGCCCTCGCCTTTCTTTGAAGATCAAACTTTTGTCTTTTGTAGTCATCAAAATCGGCCTGTAAACGATTAAATTCTTCATCCGTGATGTTTGAGTCAACAAGCGCTTTATTTATTGTCAGTTTGAACGAGCTAAGTTTAGCCGTTATTAGTTGAACCATAGCTGTGTGCTTTTGGAGTTTAGTTTTTAATTTTTTGCCAGCCGCACTTACAGCTAATGAACACAGGCCAAGAGCTAAAGACAAACCTCCTAGAGGTAAAGCGCGGGTGCGCCTATGCCTGTTGCTAAGAGGCCTACACTTGTCCCCGCTGATAGAGCACTTATAGTCGATGCTCCAGTATTAACATATGTTTAAAAGCATTAAAAGGCAGCAAAAATACCTTCGTTTGGTTTTTGCTGTATTTTGAAAGGTCCTGCTCTAGTTTTAGTTGCATTTTTGTAATGTTTGTTAAACCTAAAGGTTTTTATGTCAGGGGCTATCCCTTCTTTTGGCGACTCTGGCGCGTGGGCCCCTTTGGAAAAACCCTAAACAGACATGCTTTTATAAAATAAAAAAAATTTAGTATTCTACATATTGTAATCTGCTATCCCCAATATTCAAACTGTGTATCAATTAATAAAAACAAATGTACATTAAGCGGTTTTATCAACTTCTTTTTCTTCTCAATTTGAATGTTTACGTCTTGAACCGTTCTCCCACTTGCATACAACTGATTATCCTCTGTTGACCTTAGGGCAATCCATAAAAACCCTATTTTGATGTTAAAAAAAATCATCAAGCCTAACACTGTGAAGGTGTAGATCTTTAGACGCAAGGTCTGCTGTTGGCTTCTGCCCCTCCCACCCCCAAACAATTTTCTTATTTCGTCAAAATGATGATAAGGTCTAAGTCCGCTAGCATAGAATTTGGTTAGGACTGCCGTCAATTGTACAGTGTACTTTCGTTATTTTGGATTAAAAAACTTTTCACTTGCTCTTGCGAATGGTTCTTCATCTTCACACAGCAATAAAATACCTTTAAGTGATCTTACTGGACACTAAAACTAAAATTCCATATAGCGTCTGCCCCGCTTTTAGGATGTTGAATGATGACGCACGTTTTCGTAATATATTGCTATTTTGACGCATATTGGTCCTTAATCAGCTTTGCTAAATCAAAGTTGCTAACAACGTCAAACTCTCCGAGATGTCAGAAATGCTGTACTTTGCTTCGGTGTCTGTTGATTTGATAACACGTTTGTATTCATTAAAAGTTAGTTCATATGACAATCTGTCTTTTAATGCTCCTTGAAAGTATGGCGCATGCGCTTTTAACAACTCAAAATCTAGGGGAATGGAAAAGCGATTACCATACGCATAACTTACAGCTAAAGCCTTTTTGCTGCTTTTATCACCTGAGGCGAGTTCGGCGCCTATTCTAAGTTTTAGTGCTTCTTCATTGCCGATTCCTTGAAACGCAAGATCTTCCCTTTCATTCGCGGTTAGCCATAGATCAGAATAGGTTAAAAATATGTCTGCATTGTTTAAAGAAAATACTTCTTGCCCCTCAAGTTTTACAGAAATTTTCTTAACAATTGCCCGCCCAAATTCTGGACAACTGTTCTAGTTTGGTCTGTTGTTGAAGCGAGTTCTATTTTGAAAGTAAGCCGTGAAGAGCCTGGCACAATCAAATCATCCGCTCCTAGGTCTGGAAATCTAACAGTAAGAATTTGATCTGCATCAATAGTAGATGGATTATTTGGAACAGTAATATTCCGTTTGTTTCCCTTCACGCCCCAGGGTTCTTTCAGCTTTCTATACGGGTCAAGAATCGAGCCATATGCTTGTGGCATTTTTATAAAACAAAATAAAAAGTTAATTATTTAAAAACATGGCAGGAATTGAAGGCGAAGAAGATTATGATGTTTTTGACCCTGAAGACGACATGAGTGAAAGGACTCCTTGACACAGTATCGCTCAGCGCTCTCAATGCGGCGTGAATTAACAGAAAGTACGGTCGGAGCATTTTACAAAAGTTTAGGCCAAGAACCCCCCGAATTTATAGACCCAAATGATTTTGAATTAGAAGATGGTCATTTGTTTGTAAAAAACGATCAAGGAGAATCTGTTCGGCTTACAACTAAACCAGACCCATCAAAGTTTTTAGCCAAGAGTACAATTATGCAAAGACTCAGTGTGAAAGATCAAAATCGCCTTGGTCTTGTTAGACCAAAATTAGGGGCGGAGGCAGTTTCTAAACTTCAAAACACACTACAAGAAACTCCCAACAGCTAACCAAATACAAAACATGGAACTTAAAGAATTAAATCAATCAGCAGATGAAATAATAAATGCAATAGAAGCAGAAACCAGTTTTTCAGAAGAAACAGCATTAAAGACCATACACGACTCACCGATACCCATGCGAGAAATAGCAGCCCTTGATCATGCTTTGAGAAGCATCAGAGGCGAATTAACAAACAATTAGCAAAACTGGGTGAACTAGATGAGCATATAAAAAGAGAAAAAGAAAAACTCGTTGAGGCTGATGACGCTATCGTAGGGCCCGGTGTTAAGAAAGAATAACCCAAAGACTAAAAGATCTTGAACAAGAAAGATCAGCAAGACTAGAAGTGCTGACTACTAACCGAGACCAATTAAAGAACACAAGTGAATAGAATAAGAGAAACTATCGAAAAAATTTTATATGAAGACACAACACTAGCAGAACGAATACGAACGTTGTTTAGAGAGCAAGGTGTCACATTAGCAAGCGTTATAACGGCTTTAGGATTTGCAATAAGTACACTAGTAATGGCTATTACAGGCGGTGGTTTGGGGGGCAAAGTTCAGTGCCCCCGCCGCCATCGCCTCCATCACCGCCTGATAAATCATGGGTAAAAAAACACTTGATCACTTGCGAGTTTATTAAAAAATTAGCCAGTAAAGCCGTAGACGCTTTCCCGGGTATATTGGCGGTATTGTCAGCTGGCTTTTGTCTAGCAAGCAAGTTGGGCTTTTGCAGCATTTAAAGGGGCAAGTTCTCAAATTCGGGAATTTTTTATAAAATAAAACCAAAATCCTAGGCCAGTTAACCCCAGAACAAGCGCTGTTTTTTCTATTCATGGTCATCGCGAACAGAGCCCGGAGCGCTGAGTTTTAAAGATTTTGGGGGTTTGGACTTCGGGAATTAATGATTATTTTTGGGGTTTTTTTTCTGCTTTAAAAATTTATGGCCAGAATTTATGTCTTTTTTTTCCCAACCTTCTGTTCTTTCCCCTGCTATAAGAATTTCTTTATTATAGTTTTTATTTTTCCCTACCTGGAGTTGAGCAAAAGGGCAACATTTAAAAACCGTGCCAACCAAAGTCTATTTCGATTTGCTATTGAAAAACATTTTGTACCTTTTAATGCTTAAAGGTAAATAATGTAGAATTAATGGCGTCCCAAATTTGCAAGATTGTTTTTGTGCGTCAAAGCCAGTAGAAGGCAGTTTTTGCTCGATCTTGCCTTGCTTGTGCCCCCAGCAAACACCAAAGTAAGTACGAAAAGGTCGTTTATTCTTCTATCCCGCCCTGTTAGGCCCCCTTTGAATTTTTAAGATAAATGTTGTCCATGTGTTTTTTGCTCTTGCTCTATGGCCCCGGGTGAAAAAATTTTTTAAAGGAGAACCCGGTCAAAGTTATACTTTCTGTGCGTGCCCTTAAAATAAAGGTCGCCTAGGCCATGATTATGATCCAACTTTTGTCTAAAGTCTGTCTTGATGTTAATATTGAATTCGTTACAGATCCTTTCAAAAGCCTTCATGTCTATTATGTTGCTGAGTGGATTAAACGATTTGTCATTCGGTTAATGGCGCTTGCAGTTCAGTCAAAATACGTCTGAAGGTGTAATAGAAATGAAATCTGTACACTGACCTCCACAAAGGATCATGGTGATTTAAAATGATCGGCATACGACACTCCACACCCAGTTGATGCGCAAAACACAGCAAAGTTTAACTGGTTCTGATAAAACTGCATCGGATGACTTAAACCACGCTTTCTGGATGTGCTCGTTTTCAATAGGGGGTTAAGATAGCTCTTCAATGGAGTACTCACCTTTTTATGAAAAGAGGCAGTCTGGGTCACAGCAATGTCAAGAGTATCAGTTGCTATATTTTTAAGATTGTAGTGCGGCCCAACAAATATATTTTGCACCAGTATATTTGAATGCACTCATTTTTATTTCGTTTAAAAAAATGTTTGTAACAAATAACAGCCCAAGACCGTCCTTCGTTTTTTAGAACATGCTATTGATAACAATTGCGGGGCCAAAACGGTCGCGCTTCATGAAATATTCTACAAAGTTGTATGGTTTAATATAAGTGAATCAAAGAAGAATAATAAGATTCAGAAAATTGACAAAACAGGGGTCAAAGTTAGCCAGTTAACAATACCTGATGGTTATTACGGGTTTTGCTCACTAAAAGAAGCAATGAGTAACTTCGACATTACTCTCAAACTTAACAATGCAAATCTAAAAACAATGTTAACATTCAAGCCTGAAGAAGAAGTAGGTTACTATTTTGATAAAGAGCTAGCTAAAATGTTAGGCTTTACAGCTAACAATTATAGATTTAGAGTTACACCACCAAAACTACTTATGAGGGGAAAGTACGCTCGATCTTGCATTACATTCATTACTCTATGTTCATTGGATGAGCTGAGCACTGATGAAAACTTATATGACGGAAGGCCCTCAACTGTTTTAAGAGCTCTTCCATCGGGGGGAAAGCTGCATATTGCGATTATGAAATTATACAATTCCCTAATTTACAGTTTAAAAGATTAGTTTGTGGGAGGGTTGGATCATTTAATATAAAGATCAAAGACAAAACGGGGAAAGTCGTAAAATGTGATAACCTGCACATTGTTTAGAAATAAAATAATACGCTACTAAAAATAATGTCGCGGGGGCCAGAAAGAACCGGGAGTTACATTAGCGCCTGTAGGTGTATAACTTAGAATTAAAAGACCTTGCAGACGTTGCGGACTTTGAGCAAAACGGTGAGATAGGCGCTTTGTATGGTTTTGAGTACACTAAAGATGGTGATTATAAACGCAAAGAGGTTGGCGACAGCAAAAGGTTTCCTAAACTAGAACAACTGCGCAATCTAGAAGCAAATAATGTTGGCCAGTATGAATATAAAATAGTTCGAAAACCTGACCTCAATTGGCACTTGGAACCATATTTAGAATGGGACATAAAATTTGAATTCATAAGCCCATTTACATTTTTTGGCCGCCCAAAAAAGTTTCAGAAAAGCATTCAACTCTGGCCCTTTACATGTAAGTCTTATGCCAGATGACAATAGTCGGAAAGAGATTGAAATAAAGCCGTATGGGAAAAAACAGTACATCCTCCACAGAGAGAAACGGTTTTAAAAGATGCTTCTACAAAATTACAGTTCATGCCGCAAATGAAATTAGGGGACACGTTCACAATGATATTTGAAATTTCTGTCTTAAAAGAAGTAAAGAGGGATGGGGTTGTGGGCGTTAGTGACGTCCTTCTAAAGGAATTCTAATTAGCTGGCAAATACTTAGACGTTGACAGTCTTAAAGTTACTGTCGTCATTCTTCACAATGGCGAGGATATTAAGGTCATAGCAACAAGCAACAAAATCAATATTAGTCTAAATAGAAACAATCTTACAGCACTGAATTGGATTAATCTTACACATTTAGACCTCATAGGATTTTATTATACTGAACAAGTTTTAACAGAGGGCATGATAAAAACAATAACCGGATTAGATTAAATTCTTCTATAAAACCATGGAGCAGTTAAACTTTATGACAAAAACTCCTCATTGCTCATTGATTTGTGGGCAGACTGGTTGTGGAAAAACAATATTTGTCCTCGACCTATTACAAACAGTTTATCGCTATAATTTTAATCATATTGTGGTTTTCTGCCCAACACTTAAATGGAACAAAGCATATCATGATAGAAGGTTTATATGGACAGATGATGACATATATTTAGTTGATCCTAGCAATAAACTGAGTGAGTGTTTAGAACAGTTTTATAGACTGTTTGAAGGAACGCAGACACTATTTATTATAGATGACTGTTCGGCAGAAAGAGACATAGTTAAAAAGAGAAACACTTTGTCAAAACTAGCTTTCAGTGGAAGACATGCTAGGATAAGTGTGTGGATTTTATGCCAAAAATATAACTCAGTTTTAAAAGACTTTAGAGAACAGTTAAAGACTGTAGTGTTATTTCACATGAAAGACAGAGACTCATTTGAAGAATGTTTGCGCGAAAATGATGTTATTGAAAATGATCAGGAAAAACACAGGATTAAGCAAAAACTGAAATCTGAAAAGTTTAGTAAATTAGTATTGAAAACGGATAACCCTACACAGTATGTTTGTTTGTAGGGTCGTTATTTTTTGGTTACTTGTCAGAGAACAGGAATAGGCGGCTTTTAGGCCACTTTCGCCCAAAAACTTGGTGGAGGAGCAAGTGAGCCAGGATTGGTAAAATACTGTTCTCTGTTCTGACTACTTCCACCCCTACACTTTGTAAAGAACTGTTCTTTTCTCACCACTTCCACCCCTACTCCTTGTAATGAACTGTCCTGTTCTCTCCACCTACTCCCCTACACCTGACATTTAACTGTTCTCTTCTTTCTGTCTCCACACCTAACCTGGTAATGAAGTGTTATCCTCTCTCTCTGTCTCCACACCTAGCCTGGTAATGAAGTGTTATCTTCTCTCTCTTTCTCCACACCTAACCTGATAATGAAGTGTTATCTTCTCTCTCTGTCTCCACACCTAACCTGATAATGAAGTGTTCTCTTCTCAGTCTCCACACCTAACCTGGTAATGAAGTGTTATCTTCTCTCTCTGTCTCCACACCTAGCCTGGTAATGAAGTGTTATCTTCTCTCTCTGTCTCTACAACTAACCTGATAATGAAGTGTTATCCTCTCTCTCTGTCTCCACACCTAACCTGGTAATGAAGTGTTATCTTCTCTCTCTGTCTCCACACCTAACCTGATAATAAAGTGTTCTCTTCTCTCTCTGTCTCCACACCTAGCCTGGTAATGAAGTGTTATCTTCTGTCTGTCTCCACACCTGACCTGGTAATGAAGTGTTATCTTCTCTCTCTGTCTCCACCCTTAACCTGGTAATGAAGTGTTATCTTCTCTCTCTGTCTCCACACCTAACCTGGTAATGAAGTGTTATCTTCTCTCTCTGTCTCCACACTTAACCTGATAATGAAGTGTTCTCTTCTCTCTCTGTCTCCACACCTAGCCTGGTAATGAAATGTTATCTTCTCTCTCTGTCTCCACACTTAACCTGATAATGAAGTGTTCTCTTCTCTCTCTGTCTCCACACCTAGCCTGGTAATGAAGTGTTTCTCTTCTCTCTCTGTCTCCACACCTAGCCAGGTAATGAAGTGTTCTCTTCTCTCTCTGTCTCCACACCTAGCCTGGTAATGAAGTGTTCTCTTCTCTCTCTGTCTCCACACCTAGCCTGGTAATGAACTGTTCTCTTCTCTCTCTGTCTCCACACCTAGCCAGGTAATGAAGTGTTCTCTTCTCTCTCTGTCTCCACACCTAGCCTGGTAATGAACTGTTCTCTCTCTGTCCACACACCTAGCCTTGTAATTCACTGTTCTCACTGCCTCCACCCCTACACCTCTGGTAAGGAACTGTACTTTTCTCTCCCTATTTCCATCCCAAGCGCGGTAATGAACTGTTCCCACTGCCTACACCTCTGGTAAGGAACTGTATTTTTCTCTCCCTGTTTCCACCCCTAACGCGGTAATGAACTGTTCCCACTGCCTACACCTCTGGTAATGAACTGTATTTTTCTCTCCTGTTTCCACCCCTAACGCGGTAATGAAATGTTGTTCCCACTGCCTCCACCCCTACCCCTCTGGTAATGAACTGTACTTTTCTCTCCATATCCTCACCCCTGACATGGTAATGAAGTGTTCCCACTGCCTCTACCCCATTGTCTCTGATAATGAGGTGTTCTCCTCTCATCACTACAACTCAAAATGAACTTAGTTGCTTCTCACCATCTCAGCCCGTACAGTGGGTTTTCACTGTTCTCTTCTTTCCACCTCCATCCCTACATCACCGGTAAGGAACGGTTTTCGTCTCACCACCTCCACCCCTATGTCAGGTATTCAACTGTTCTCTTCTCCCTCCACCTCCTCCCTGCACCTCAGGAAATGAGCTGTTCCCCTCTGTCAACTTCCACCGCTGCATATACGGTACGAATTGTTCGCTTCTCACCACCTCCACCCCTATACCTCTCCTAATCAAATTTCTCTTCTATCGCCACACCTCAGCAGTGCTGGTACTGAGGGGCTGTTTTCTACCGTCACTCCTCAGGTTTGTGTTCTTTTGTGCTTCTCTGACGGTTGACATTGTGAGCTTGTCAGCTTTATACTAATTAGCCAAAATATGACTCCCAGAATCTAGTCGCCTTCATCTACATGGCAGGAGGGCACAAATCACGATCCAGAACTGCTGTGGCTTCAAGAGCATGGAAGTGTGGTCTGCTGGATGGAGCGGACGACTGGGAATGCACAGGAGAAATTCAGAATGTGAAAAAAATAAAAACCAATCCAAAGATCATCCGGAAGAGTGGCATGAGACCAGATATTATACTCCATACATCTAAACAGTTGATTCCGGTTGAACTCACATTGCGGTATGAAAGCAGAATGGAGTGAACTCACGTTTACAAGACTGAAAAGTAAACCAGTGTAGCCAGCAGCTTCAATGAATCTGGCACTCAAGTTGAATTCTTCACCATGCAGGGTAGAGCAAGGCTGTATGCTCTCATGAAACAGCTCACAGTTGATAGTAAGAAGTGGACCAGAACCCTAAAGGCAGTTCATTACAAAGTGTGTGTGTGTGTGTGTGTCAGAGGTAGGCGAAAAGAGTTCCGCTGAATATGGTCAAGGAGGAACAGTAGCGAACTTCATTAATCTTAAATTCCCCAGCTTAGAACGGGTGTCCCATAGCAATGTAGGCAAAATATTTGCCTAAAAAGGGAATGCCTTGAGACGCCCACCTATCCATGCTAGTACAAATCCCGGTGCCAGAAAAAAAAGATTGGCATCTTTGAGTCATTGGGGATGGATCCCTTGGTGTGAAAGGAGTTAAGGGCCGAAACATTGCCTGGGTGGGGGGGGGGGGGGGGGGGTGTCTCTGAAGATCTGCTGTTAAGTTTGCTCTAAAGTTTGTTCCTATGGTTGTGGATAGTTCCTGTGCTAAATGCTGTAAGTAAGGTTTTCAGATGTTCTGAAAGAGAGTGTCAGTGGAAAGTGATTAAAAGGCTTTTTTTTTCTACATGATCTGTAGAATTTGTTGTCTTTTCACAGTTACGTGATAAAGAAGAGTGGCTTTAAGACCAAAACCTGTAGAATTTGTTGTCTTTTCACAGATACGTGATATAGAAGAGTGACTTTAAGGCCAAAACCTGTAGAATTTGTTGTCTTTTCACAGTTTCGTGATAAAGAAGAGTGGCTTTAAGACCAAAACCTGTAGAGTTTGTTGTCTTTTCACATTTACGTGATAAAGAAGAGTGGCTTTAAGACCAAAACCTGTGGAATTTTGTTGTCTTTTCACAGTTTCGTGATAAAGAAGGGTGGCTTTAAGACCAAAACATAGCTGAATCTACAGTCCAGTGTCACTGCACTTAGTTCTTCAGTACAAAATGAAAACCTGTAATTGCCAAGTCCTAGTGTGGTGGAGGTCAGAGCTGCATGAATATGAGGATGCAAGTTTTTCTGTGGTCATCTTTGCAGGCATGCCTATATGTACATTGACACACCCTTTCCCCAACTCTCTTTCTCACTTGACCTGTCTGAAGTGTTTGTTGAAGACCATTCCCATGTAGCTTAATGAATGTGGAGAGAAAAAAAAACAAAAAAAAACAACTAAAACGTTGTAACAATGCTTACTTGTTTTGTGCATCAATGGTGTCCAGAATTTTAAAAAACACAAAACACCCAGAACAGACACGTCATAAGAATGCTTGGTTGTTTTGTGCATCAACGGCGTCCAGATTGAAAAGAAAACAGAACAGAGACATCATAACAATGCTTGCTTGTTTTGTGTATCAATGGCGTCCAGAATCAGTGATGACCTTGAGGGCGTGTGTTGACAGGAGGTCCCTGGACAGCCGGTGATGTACTCCGTGGTGGCCCCTCCCCCCACATTCAGCTGCCGGGGTTCCAGCAGCTGGCGCAGACAGCAGGCACTAAGGCTGCAGACAGCCTGCACAGAGACAAGACCTGAGTCCACCCCTCAATCCTGACTGCTTGCCAGCAAAAAAACACACAAAAAAATAGAGTATCTCTCTATACCTGGGCCTTCTTTGCCGTTGTTACGGTTCGTTTGTGTGTTGGTCCGTTTTCCTTTCTTTGCATCTTTGACTTTCTGTCACTTGGGTTTTTTTTTTTTTTTTCCCTTCTTCCAGAGTAGCTTCCCTTTCTCTCTTGTTAGCCATCCATTCCTTTGTTCTCTCTGTCAGTCTTTCTTCCAGAACCTGTCCTCTCTCTGTCTTGTTTTTCTTTTTTCTAATTCCTTTGTGTGTTTTTTTTGTTCTTGGATGTCCTCTGTGTCTGTCTGTCTGTCTGTCTTTCTATTCCCATCCATTTTCGTTTGTACTTTCCACCTCTCTCTCTCTCTCTCTCTCTCTCTCTCTCTCTCTCTCTCTCTCTCTCTCTCTCTCTCTCTCCATTCACGTTTGTCTTTCTATCAGTATCTTCCAGAATTTCTCTCTGTCTCTGTTTCTGTGGCTGTTTAAGTCTCTTTCTCTGTCTTGGTCTCTCAGTGTGTGTGTGTGCACACACGTGTGTGTGTGTGTGCATGTGTGTGTGTGTGTCTGTGTGCGTGCGTGCGTGTGTGTCTGTGCATCTGTGTGTTTGTGTGTGTTTCCCTTCTCTTCTTTCCTTCCTTCCTTTTGACTCGTTTACTCCTCTCTTCCCCTGTCTCTGATCGCTGTCAACCATGGTTTCTTTTTGTGCAATTTTGTAATGGTACACTCCTAATTTGTGTGTGTAGATTGGTGGAAGTGAGAGGGAAAGCATGTTGCATGGAGAAAAAGAGAGAGAGAGAGAGAGCGATAGATTGGAGACAAGATTGATCAGTAATGATTGTGGAGGACTGGAGAGGAGCGATAATTCTGCCTTACAGAAAATAATATATTTTTGATCCGTGAAATGAAATACAAAGAATGGAAATTGATATTTGTGAAAAACTAATGCAGGAGGGATTTTTTTGTTTTGAAATGAATTTAGCATTGATACAGTTTTCTTGCTCTTGAAGACCATGTTTGATGTTGGCATGCTTGACACTGACCACTGGTACTTTGATCTCAATCCAATTGTAATTTTTTTGTGTTTTTATGTCGTCAGCCATGTTTTACATTTTCTTGTCGTCAGTGGCCGTTCATTTTCATTGCACATGTTGATTTGCCTGTTTCCTTAATGTGTGCATTGCTTAGTGTCCTCTTTGCCAGTTTTTGTTTGATATCTCCATTTACAGAGCAAATTCTAAATGCAGAAATCTCCATCACACCTCCATTTTCAGCCATCCTTTTTTGTGTGTGCGTGTGTGAAACATCTGTGTTTAAGGAATTCCACGGTGTTAGGTGTAGGCCTTATGGATGTAGGCTTTATTTAATGATCTTTGTTCAGAACTTTTGAAGTTTTAGTTGTTTTATGTTGAGCATCACTGTTTTCGGATCAGCAGGATCATATTTTTTTTATTAAGAGTAGGTAGCTTGAGAAGTAAGTGTGTGTGTGTGCTTGTGTGTGTGTGTGTAAGAGAGAGAGAGAGGGGTTGGGGGGAGGGGGGGGGGGCGGGGAGGAGATTTAACATGGGAAATTTCTCAGCAGGTACAGGCATTCAATCACACTAGGAAGAAAGCTTCAGCTTTCCAGCCATCCCCAACATGAAGATGTCACTGAATCAACACAGCCTTAGATTTGAGATTCACATGTTCAGCAATATTTTCATGTACTACAAACTTGATGTTTTCCTAGATGTTGTGACCACTTGAAGTTATAGCACAATGGAAAACTTATGGAAAACATGTTACATGATGTATACAAATATTGTAACGATTGTTAAGTTTCAAATCACAAGATCAGAACATTTAATGCCATTTCTACCAAGCAGAGGTGGAGATATGAATAAATAGTTTATTGAATATAGAACTTAGATGAATATATATAAATATATTTTGCTAGATATAGCTCAGTAAGATTTCTATTTGTTTGGTAATTTTGATGATTCAAGCAAGTGAAAGAGCATTAAAGCAGCAAATGAAATACTGTGATGGATCTGTACAAAAGCAATGAGAACATCTTGAAAATGTTGACACTGTGGATAAAATTATCAAACTAGTTGATGGGAAAATCTGAAATTCATGCATCACACGAAGTAAAGCATCACATAAGTAACATAGAAATGTTACATCATATGTATATCAGTTTGCTGATGATTCACATCTTGAATGCGTCTGGGGACCTATCGGTCAGAAAAAGAAACCGACACTGAAGTGGCTTGTAAGTACAGATATATGGAACAAGCTTTTCACGTTGAGAAGCATGCAGGTGGCCATTGTGTAACAGGCAGAGAGAACATAGCATTCAGGGTCAGGACTCTTCAGATTGCCGCTATTGATAGCAAAGACATGGAGCAAAAGACAAGATTAGAGAGGGTGGGGAAACGGGGGGGGGAGGGGGAGGGGGGAAGTTGAGTGAAAGGAGAGAAGAAGGTGGAGGGAGAGAGGGGAAGGAACTGACTGGGTAATGGTGCCTTAGGGCACTGACCTGTGGGGGGGATAGTACCATAGGGCACTGACCAGGGGTGGGGGGAGGGGGGTAGCGCCATAGGGCACTGACCTGTGGGGGGGGGGGGGGGGGATAGCACCACAGGGCACTGAAGAATTACCTGGTCAAGAACATATCCTCAGGAGTCAGAACTTGTTAAGTCATCAGATGGTGCTGATTGCCACACACGTGCTCTATACTTGAATGTCACATGTTGTTGAAATTGTTCACCCTCCCCTTTATCTTTCTGTTATATATATATATAGATATATATGTATATGAATTAATATGAATTAGCTAAATTTCTCAAATGGTGAATCAGTATTTTTGTTTTTCTGTAGGTCCTCCCTCCATCCTACCATCATGCCATTGTACAGTGTATCATATGGATGTACATTTAAATGCAATCCGTGCGGAAGACTGCGAGTTTCAAAAGGCAGAAAGTCAGGTTTTCTTAATGAAAAATATGATTTTCTCAGCAGCAACAATAATTGCTGTGCCTGTGCAAAGATGAATTATGTGCTTGGAGAAAATGGTAGGAATGATGCCTGAACACTAGGTTCTACTTCTTTTGATGCTTTTAAAGCATCAGACCGAGTGTCAAAAGAAAGAAAATCAGTATGATCAGTGTTATGATCACAGTAACCCATTTAACAAAATTTCCAGTGTACCAGCCGCTGTGGCGAAGTGGTTAGCGTGGCGGACTCCCGGCTGGGAGGTCGTAGGTTCAAATCCCATCAGAGTCATGTTGGTTCTTCTGCCCCGACCTACCCAGAGTTGAGTTTGCTGCGAAGACTGGGACAACACAGTCGAGTTTCATCCACTTAATGGATGCGTCTCTGAGAGTGTTGCTCAAATTTCCTGACCAACACTGCAGGTGTCAGTATCTCTCGGGCCTGGTTAAAGCCCGGGATATATTATGAAAGGAAGCATAGAGTACAGCCCTGTCATGCCGTCTCATACCAGAATGGAAATCTGTAGTATTTTCTTCATCATCCTCATTTTCATCGATCAGCATAAGATAAAAAAAAAGTCTCAAATTCTGTGGCCCTTTATGCCCTGCTCTCATGATGACTTCAGTTTCGATGTCCTCTTCGTGTCTGTGGCCTTGGTTTGATTCCGTCGGGGTCACTGGTATCGGTGAGTCCATGGGGGCTGTCGTTGGACGGACGTGGTGGCGACCTCCGGAGGGAGAGCTCGCCCACGCCAGCTCCGCGACTAAGCAGTTATTGTCGTCAGTAGGGGGCTTAGTAGCTGATGTCCTGTGTATGTTAGATCAGAACAGGCGCCACTGAACACCACCGAAGTGACTCTGCAGCAGTGCAGTTTGTCCTCTGGTGGGTTGCCTCTTGACATTGACTGCTTCTTGTGGATTGCCGGTGCCGGGACTGCGGCGGGACTGACCAGGCTGTGGTTGTGGACGGGTGTTCGAATGAGCGGCATGGGTGCACTGTCACTGAGGTGGCACATAAGATGGGACAGCAAAAAAAAAAAAAAAAAAAATTCCAGTGTGTTTTTGGAAGGTATGTTTTAAAGAGTTGTGTGAATTAATTTTTTTTTTTAAAATGACTTATGAGTTATTTTCAACGTGGTGATAGCACTGGTATGGCCCTTTGGGGTTGGCTGGGCTATAAGCAACATTACCATTACCATGGTGTCTGTCAGCAAGATGGTACAGAAATGATTGAATCAGTTTAAACAAAGTTAGTGACAAACTGAGGTGACTGCAGGTGGAAATTGAAACAAGCTTTTCTGCTGAACAAAAGAGACAAACAAATCACAAGACAAAACACGACGCGTTTCGACCTCTTTGGTCTTCTTCAGGCAAGACAAACAACATTCAAGACAATGAAAACAAAGAACGAACCATCACTCGTCTCCTCAAATTGGGTGCAGAATGGATGTGGCTGTGGCCTATTTGAGGAGATAAGTGATTGTTCTTCGTTTTCATTGTCTTGAATGTTGTTTTTCTTGTGTGAACAAGACCAAAGAGGATGAAATGTGTTGCGTTTTGTCTTGTAATTTGTCTCTTTCATTCGGTGGAACAGCGATTTTTCTTTTTAAGTCTCAACAGTTTTTTTTTTCTTTTCCCCAAAGATGGAGTATGGCTGCCTTAATGGCGGGATAAAAAAAACGGTCATACACACAAAACTCCGCTCCTTTTGTTGGGTAGATGGGATTAATTCTTGCCAGTCTCTGCAGGGAGTGTCCACAAGAGTATCAGCCTGCGTACGCCAAAAAGAAAAAGAAAAAAAGAACAACACTTTTTAAAATTTTGCATGATGGATGTTCTTTTTTTTTCGTAACATTTTGTGCATTATTTCTAAAATAATAATATTTTTGTGACGAATGTCTATTTCGGGTTTTTTAGGCGATATATTGCTTCAGATAACGAAAATGTTGTTTTAAATGTCATAATTCTGAGAAGAAAACCGTCGATCACCGGTGATCGAAATTTAAGGGAAAGAACTAAAGAGAGTTAAGTCAGTTTAACAAAGCTGGATGGAATGTAGCCCAAGACGAACCCATGAAGTCTGGGAGCAGACATGGATCACAGGAGAGATCCAGAATCCTTTCAGCCTTGGTGGATGTGTGCACTGTCCCGAGTGCCCTTCGAGTGACTTTTCTAATGATTCACGAGTACTGCGTCATGATAATGCACATTATGATGTAGTGTCTGGTTAAGAGGTAAGAAAACAATGCTGAAGAAATGAAAATTCTGTGAAGTATTACGCACAGGTCCATTACCATGCAAACACTGACCTCCCAGTTTAGGTTAAATTGTATTAACAGGATACATTACTTGTCAATGTCTATCCCCCATTTTCAACATCATTTTAAAGTTCAAAGTATAAAAAAGAAATTCCAAGGCGTTTGTTGCCATATTTCCAGTTTCCATCATCTCAGATCTACTGGTCTGTCACTGGTTTAGGCTGCTGTTTCTGAGCCTGTGTTTTCTAACCCAAGATTTCGATGAAAGTTCTGACATTATTTTTGTTTTTTGAGAGGGGCTGGGAGTGGAATGGACTGTCATTGTTTGTTGTGTCTTGAGCATGAGACGGGTTAATCGATTTTAACCCTTTAGTTTGTGTTGCACAAGTTGCTGAAATGAATAGGGCCGTTCTTCGAAGGTAAAGTGGTGCTCTGTAGGTGCCCATCCTGCCTTTTTGGCAAACTTTGTGTTTATTCAGAGTGGTGAACGTCTACATAGTGCTGTATGATTATGACATGATATACATTGTTAGTGTTTTCACACAGAAAATAGCGGTTTGTGTGAAGAGAAGAAAAGGGTGGTTTCCGGCTGAAGCTGGTTATCTCCTACAAGCCGGTTGATACAGATTTCCTGGAGAGTACTGTTGCTGTTGTTGACAAAGCCAAAACTGTTCTATTACTTTTTTTTACAGTATTAGCATACACAATGTGATCAAGACTTTCTTTCCTCTAACCCCTCTCCCAGCGCCCTTGTGCCACCTGCCCTCCTCCTTCCCTCTGAGCAGACAACCTCCTCCCTCCCTTACGTAACGTCAGGTGTGACAACAGGCAGGTGGCATGGTTCCATCTTCCCCAGTGAGAGATAAGACTGCAACATCACATATGAGACAAGAGATGTACAAGTCTGTTGATGATGCTCAGACAGTCATTGTGGTGTATTTTACGGATTCCACTGGTGCAGGAAAAAGGTTACCACCTCATTGAAGAACATGAGGTATCTCAGTTCTTTCTACCACAGAACGCTCTGTTCCTGTAGAAATGAAGGTTTTATGAACTTCTCTGTTGGTCCAGGTTTCTGGACATATGTTGACCCTGGTGCAGTGTTTTGAAATGGAATTGACGAAATAGTTCACCGTACTTCAAGGTTCCGGTGTGAGCTGTCGTTCATTAAGTACCAGTCCTTAGTTCTGAAGCTAAGGCCGCTGTGTGTATATTTCTGTAAAGGTATTGAGGAAAGAAAATAAGATATGTGAAGTTATGTCTCTGCTGTTATTTACATGAGCTTTGAATGATGATTAAACTAAAGGGGAATCTTTAGTTGAAGTGGGTACATGTACAGATCGCTCCATATATGAGTGAAATGACTGAATATATAAATAGTATTTCAGAGGATTTGTTTTCATATGACGAAAACTTGATTGTTGAGATGGTGTCTGCAGAACAGTGTGGTGTGTACGAACTATTGTATAGTCGTTTGAAGATCCTGAGTTGGGACAAATAGAGGGGTACTATTTACCCTGCCTGGCCTTAGGTGTTTTTTTTTTAACAGTTAGCTTTGCTTTTACATACAGCCCTGATGTGGCCCTTTGCGGTCGGCTGGGCTATAAGCAACATTATCTTATCTTATCTTGCTTTTACATTTCAAGACCCGGACTATGTGTGGATTTACTCTTGAAGACTAAGAAGATGAAAATTATCCATTTTGGTGTGGAGCTGGTAATTTATGTCCACCAGTCATTTAGCCTTGCCCCTTTGATTATATTTTATAGATCAGTTAGGCTTTCAGGCACAGCACAAAAGGCCAGTAGTGAAAGAAATGTCTGTTTAAAAAATACAGAAGAAAAAAAATCCCCTTTGTTGAGAATGATGGTTTACTCAGTGACTTTAATCTGTTTGCATGGAATGCAGAGAAAATCAGATTGGCCAAAGAGCCGTTGGTATGGGTCCAAAAGCAGATTTTAAACATCTGCATCCTTTTTTTTTTTTTTTAATACAGCAGGATTTAGAAGTTGTTAGATGTTTCCCTGTTAGTTCTAGACAACTTTACACTTTTTCTGTGTACAATTTATGTTTTGTGTTGTAGTACTAGGACAAGGTCGGGAGACCGTAAACAGTGTGGAGGCTAACTGTCCAGCTTGTAAGTGTCCGCCAGCTCAGAGTAAAGAATCAAATGGAATGGCTGATGCCTCCATCATGACCTAGAGTTGTTTCTTTTCCTTGGTTCGTTTTCTTTTGTCTTCTTTTGTTTTTGAAATATGCCTTAAAGAATTTCAGTAATCCTGCTGTTAAGCTATGATTTGGATGTACACAATCTTGTATATATTTTCAAGTTGCCACAAATCTTCTGAGAACAACAAAACAGAAATCAAGACAGAATTTTTCCTGTTTCGGTAGTCTTTGGCTAAGCGATATTATGTTGTGGTATTTTTTGGATTATCAAGTTTATATTGGGGGTGATTAATTCTGCTGGTTATCTTCTTTTATGAATTAATTGGTATGGCATGATAGAAAATGAAATGAATAAAGAGAGAGAAAGAAATGAATAAAGAGAGAGAAAAGGATGAAGGCAAAAAAAAAAGAAGAAATGTTGACATTTACAAACTAGTCAGCAAAAAACCATGTGCTAAGATTGCTGGTAATGCCAGAAGACGGACGTTATTGGTGTGTGTTGCCTCGTGATTGAACATTACAGTGTGTGGCTCCAGCAAGATGGTCTCCTACACAGAAATATATGTGATACGATCATCAACAGTGGTAAGCTTCCAAGGGCCACCACTGACTACAACTTGAACCAGTACAAAAGAAAAAAAATGACTGGATTGAGATAAAGAATCTTTGAATGGGATTTTTTTTTTTGCTTTTGGTGGTAACAACTCTGTTTTACCTGACTCTCGTAGTGGTAGTGCTATTTTATTATTCTCTTTGTGTGCCATTTTGTCATATTTCATATATTATTGATTTGTTAATGATGGGTTAACAAATTGTTTCACAATGTCTTGTGTGATGACATACAAGTTTTTGTTAGGAGTTCTTATGAATGTGGTTTTAAAAGAACATGAAAAGGTACAAAACTTGACAGCCTTGAAAGTAATATGTGTGGCTGGCTGGGTGATAGTGTTGAAAACTGTAAACAAAGCAGGAGTAAACAACACAGGGAGTATTAAGTTACATATCTGCAATTAGCTACCACTACCAGAACATAGTTTCAGGATGGTGTCTTGTTTCTTGGTAATTTTCAAGACTGATAGAATTACTGAAAGGCTCAGACACATGCACACACACACACACACACACAAACACACACACACAAACACACACACACCTTTGAGCACGTCATCGTCGGTTTACGTATAATGTTTTCATACTTCATTTCCTATACATATTTAATTGTTTTTCTTTTTATATCACAAGTCCTGAAGACGGTCTATGACCGAAACGTTGTTGATAGTTGTTCTGTTGTTGTTGTTTTTTAAGTCTTCTGAGAATCCTCAAAGTCATTTATTATTATTTTTTACAGAAGATCTGCAGTCAAATATCTGTTTTACTGAAAGGCTGTTTCCAGATTGGTGGAAGGGTTGCGATTCAGGGTCAGAAACAGGGGGACTGTTTCCCACTGGCAGTTTGTGTGATGATGTTTTCATAACGGGATTTTCATGTCCACACAGAGACAGCGCTATAGGGGCTATGTGTGGAGGGGGTTGTGCTGTGCTAAGACTGAAAGTGATACCTGGGCCGTTGTGCAGGATGATAGTGTTCAGGATTCTGGACATGTTTGTTTCAGTGATATGTATGTTAAGTATTGCCTGTACACATGCAGAGGCCTCAGACGGGGGGCAGATACCTATTCCAATTGACTCTTAAGGTTTCAGACTTTTTCCTCCAGTCGTTGATTTACCTAACAGGCACCTCATACACAGCGCAGTGACATTACAAAACTTGATCTTAATTGTATAGATTTTAGTGTATTTATACATGAATCAATGCTTTCATCCTTACAGAATTAATTAACTAGGTGATCCTTTTTATACCTTGCAGATTGGCACCAGATATCTGCTTATGTATTCATTTATTCATGGTTGATTTTTTTTCTTTTTTTTTTGCACTTTCATACTTATTGTTTATTTTGTTGTCGCCACCTTGGAGAATCGAAAGCTTTCGTGTAATTCCTTCTGTTGTTGATTTTTTAACAGAAAATCGCTGGTACTGATAGAATTGTTGTGATCTTAGTTCCAGTGAAAATGATGTACATACAGTATGTGCTGAGGAGAGAGAGAGAAACATTGAAGGTGATGTACAGTGCATGTCTGTGAGAGATATTCCCATGGAAACGATTTTCCATGTGTGTCTAGTAGAACTGTTCCTTGAAATGTTATGTACAGTGTGAGTCAGGGGAGATGTTGAAAGCGAGTGGGTTGATTGTATTGCTTTGAATCTCCGACATGTGTCTTGTATCAGGGCAGTCAGACGACAAGGGCAGTCACATGATAAGAAAAATGGAATGATAGTGAAGAACACACATTTTTACAACATGATGGAAGTCTCTGTTCAAAAACATTCAAGTATTTCTTTGGTAAAATTTCTCAGTAATTAGTTTCTTTCTAAAAAAACAACAACAACAAACAAACAAACAAAAAGCTGTATAGGGATCGGTATTTGCCATCTTCATTCCTTGCTTTTGATCCGGCAGTGTAGTGTGTGGGTGCCTCAGGGTGCTAGGACCTCTTTCCAGGACTCTGGTCATGAAGCTGAGCCCAGGTTTATGTACAGGGTAGGTGGCTTATGCAGTCCCTAGCAGTTGATACCTTCTCATGGGTCCAATAGAAAGTCAAGGCGAAACACGTTACACGCTGTCCGATTTATGGCTGTACATTACAAGGTAGTGCGTAAAGGTTTTGCTGCCTGTTGCATGCAGGTGAGTTCTCCTGACAATATGGCAAGAGGGAGGCAGCATCACTCTGCAAATTGGTCTGAAATGAAGATCACAGTCCTTGTCTTCATTCTCTGTCTGTCTGTATTTCGCATTCATATGCGCACGCACACGCACACACACATACACACACACACAGTGTATCTATGCAATTGGACATCATGTGAGACTGATGTACATATATTTTTATGCATTTATAAATTTCGTCGCCGAGCCTTTTTGTGTCGCCACAGACCTGTTGACCCATATGATTTTGCAGCAGTTTTTACATGTTTTGCAAAAAGATATGACAAACTTAGCAAAAAAGGAAAAGAAAAAAAAAAACCCACATTTTTTGAAAATCTGGTGACGGAAGTTCTGGGGTTGTAACTAAACTTCAGGGTTCTAACTAAGGTGTTGTCTTGGTATGCCAGTCTCAGTAATGTTGCTTATAGTCCAGCCGATCGCAGAGGACAGGGGGGTGGGGAGTGGGGTGCTTTGACAGAAGAGCAACAAGTCTCACTAACTCTCGCATGTGAAACCGCATCTGGCTGTATCTGTTTCTTCAACAGTATGTCAATACATAAGTATAGTGGGGACAACAGGCCTTGAAATACCGAAAACACTAGGGAGAGAATGAGTTGCTGACTTAGTCTGCAGATGAATTGGGTAGGAAAGTACTGTGTGTTGTAAGAAGTCATTTTGACCGTAGCTAGTAGGCCACATCCTTTGATGTGTGATGGCAGGGGAAAATGAATTACACACACACACACACACACACACACACACACACACACACACACACACACACACACACTCTCTCTCTCTCTCTCTCTCACTCACACACACACACTCTCTCTCTTGCTCTCTCTCTCTCTCTTCTCTCGCTCTCTCTCTCTCTCTCTCTCACACACACACACACACACACACACACACACACACACACACACAAATGCACACACCTCCAAGCTTTTACAAAACTTTTTGAAGATTTGAACACACTCTTTGTAGAAAATTAACACATCAGTGTTGAAAAGGACAGGAATAGCAGTTTCAGGGTACACACGTCTGTTGCCAGTTTTAATGAAAACTGGTAAACAATTTCCGCTGTTGGTATCAGTGCAAATGAAAACATCCATACAACTGCAGTCATTGTTTTGGTTTTGTCATGAAATCACAACAGCTGCATGCTGTGAACAAGTGGTTGTAAGCAAGCTGCCATTTTGCTCGACTTTTACTCACGTAGAAACAAGATTAAGGTTTGTGCCAGCTTGGGTAAAGCTTATCTAGAGAAGACATTTGGTTATGCACCGCAGTCAAGTGCTCAAGCTTAAATTCAAAAGACTGCTCGTAGACCACAATACTGTTCCACTGTTGAAGACTTACAGTTCAGTACATAGTGGCGCAAAGTAAGGTCTGCACACCCTCTATAAACCCGGGCCCAGTTCTCGTTATGAATCTTAGGCCAGCTGTTTCTTAGAGGATGAAACACTCACCTAGGAAATAAGAGAATCCCACGTTTGTGGTGTGGACGCTTCTCTCTTGCTTAGTTAGACCTCCTCAGTCGATTCGGTTCTAGTCTTTTTGGACAAGATGATACACCAGGTCCCAGATGCAACGTGGACTTTGGTGCCACCTGTGTGGAGAAATTACAGCGACGAGGGGGCCCGTGTTGTTTCTGGCAATGTTCGGTGGCAGTGCTCCAGTTTGTCAGTGAACAGGAAAATGTACACACAGACAGTGAAGAAGTGAGTGGCATCGTCATATAGAGGCCCAAATTTCTCATAGAGAAGTCAGTGACGATCAAGACCTTGGATTAGAGAGTTTTTACACATCATTCTGATTTATAAGGCTTACCAGCCAAGGCAAAAGTATATGCTTAGAGAGAGGATAGGGAGTTGGATTGTACGACCTACACTACCATTAGTTTCTTTGTTGTTTGTGAATTTATGTTATATTTAAGTATCTGTCCATGTGTAAATAAATAAATAAAAATATTCCTGATTGCAATGCAGTTCACATACAATTGGTGTGAAGTTAGAGGATTTGGCCATCTGTTAATATAAACTGCTTTGTTCCTCTCTGTTCTTAATGTGTGTTTGTGCATGTAAATAAATTGGACACAAATACATTGTACAACAATGATCAGGTGAATGGGTTGAGGTTGAGCAAATAAACTGAGTGCCCACACCATTGGATGATGAATATGTGTTATGTGTTCTGGTTAACTCTATCTGGCAGAGCTTGCAGTGAAAGTGTTTTGTAGAGGTGGTGTGCACACACACACACACACACACACACATACACACAGAGTCTGATAATCATAGGAACATCTGCATAATGTTGTAAACAGAGCAGCACTGAAGTTAAGTTTCAGTCGTTGCCCTCACCCCAGCCCACTCCTTGACCACACCTTCCTGCAACTGTTCGCTGCCAACAGCTGCGGAGAGTAATGCACACAAATTCTAGGCAGATGAATATGGATGTAAGGTATGTACAACTAACAACGTTTTTTAAGGGAAATGAGCGTAATGTCCATTTAAAGTGGTTTTACATATTAATTTTATTCAACAATTTACCAATATTTTGCACGTCAACACCAAGATGAATATTCATGTCCAGCTTAACCTTTCCATCCATCCTTGGCCACCCCTTATGAGAGAAAAAAAAAACACCTCAAAAGAATAACATTAGCTAATCACTCGGGCATTGTCTGCTATCGAGTTGTTGAACGTTGGATGAAAGAAACAATCCTCCAGAAGCTTAGCTATCAGATCTGTGACCAAATTATAGATCCCCTCATTCCCTCGCTAGGATTTTGAATTGGTCTTCAATGGACATCAAAGGTAGGGTTTAAACTGAAGACAACATCTCAAAGGAGATAACTTTCTTCTTCTTCTTCGTTCGCTCTCGTTCGCTCAGACAGGAACCCCAGATGCACTGATGAAGGCTGCCGTCCGGCGGAGGTCCTCCAGAGATCCGTAGAGTTTCTCCCTCATCGGTTGGTCAGCAGGCCAGGTTTCTGCTCTCAGGTCATGGTGAGTTGGACAGTCTTGTAGGAAGTGTTCCACTGTCATTGGGGCTGTACCGCAGGGGCACACTGCAGATTCGCCAATGCGGAACCTTGTGAACATGTGATGGTGTAGCCTGGAGTGGCCCGTCCTCAGCCTCACAATGTTCACTTGGTCTGGTCTGGGTAGGAGGTGGTAGGGATCTGTCTGGTTATATTCTGGATGTAGCTGAAGCCATCTTTTCCTCTGCTTCTCCTTGATGATCGTCTTGGCCTCTTCATAGGAGATTTCCTGTTCCTCTTGTGGCTGCTGTCCTCCTTCCTTCGCCAGTCGGTCTGCTTCCTCATTGCCTGCTATGTTGCAGTGTGAGGGTATCCACTGGATGACAGTTAGTTCAGTGGCCTGTTGCAGTCTAGCAAGGGCAGAGACAAGGGGGTTGAGGTCCTTGTTCTTTGGGTTCTGTACAGCCTGAAGTACTGACAGTGCATCAGAGAAGATGACGATTTTGGGATGTATGGCCTCTCTATTTGCGCACAGTGTCTCCGCTGCTGTCTGCAATGCGTCTGCCTCAGCTTTGTAGTTCAAAGGAGATAACAAACTCCAACGTTTAAAGCCAAACATGATCACAGATAAAATATTGAGCTCCATGGCATTACTTGCTAGGGTCTTCTTTAGCAAGTGGCCTAAGGTGACTTTTCACGGATAAGCTAGCTCTCTGGGGACTGCTACGACTGGACATGCAACAAGGCAAGCTGGATGTAGCTGTGTACAGTGGATCCCAGGGGTCTGAGCCAAGTTAGAACAATGCCACAGACAACAGGAGAGCTCTCAGACCACAATGAAGCTAACAGTGTGTTACATAGATGAGATCGAAATTATAAGAAAAAAATAATATGAATTGGTAAAAAGGATGTATCGGGGGAAAAAAGTGGGTGTATACACTGTTTTGAGTATATATGTGCAAGAGTGTCAAGTCAAATCAAAGTCAAAATTTTATTTCCAGATGGAACATTGAATAAGCAGAGAAACTGCTTTTTTACATCAAGCCATCATAACAAAACAAAGAAAATTGAAAAATAAAATAAGGAAAACGAAGAAATACAAAGAGTGAAAATCAGCGGAAAAGGGCGAGGGAGGTGGTGGGGGTGAAATCTGAGGGGGGTGAGGAGGGGAGAGGAAATAGGAGGAGGGAGGGGGTAGGATGGAGGCGAGGGGGTGGAGGGAGAGGGAGTACAAAAAAGAATTCAAGCCTATTATAATTATCATATCAAGGAAGTAACAAGAGAGATAGAGTTAAGTTATGTACAATATCAATACATTGTCTACAAAGCATACACACGCATAAACAGACATGTACATAGGCATAAACATATACACAAGGATACATCATGTAAAATCACTGAAGAGTTATTTCAAGGGAATTTGAGAAAATATTGATTGCTAACCATCCATGAGATGCTTTTTCAGATTTTTCTTTAGCTGATTTTTGTTCTTTATGTTTTTCAAAGTGATTGGTAGCTTGTTCCAGGTGTGTGTGTTTTAAAATGTCATTTTGACTTGACTACAGGCAAAACAACTTAAAACCAAATGCAAACTGTTTCTGGAGATTGTAACAATTTATTAACGATCATCAGATAGCAACAATTTATTAACTATCATCACACCACAATTAACACTAGAAGCCTGTTCCAAACTCATTCATCTTTAATTAACATAATTCTTAAAGTGTCTCTAATAAATAATTGCATTCATGCTTCATTTTTCTATTTTTGAAAACTTCATGCATTCGTGTGATTATATCCAAGAATAAAGCAAATCAGCAGTGACTAGAATTTTTATCACCAATGATCATGATCATCATCATTTCACGTTTCTCAAGTGACTTAATTTCTATCACCAATTATGATCACCATTTTCTTTTTTTTTTTTGTAACCAACAATCACAAATTTGACCTCTTTTACTCACTAAAGATCATTTTATAATGCTCAACACCAACAAAGTCAAAATAAGCTGCCAAAATTATTATACCTCTGTTATGACCTTGTTTTTATTTCAACAAGTCACAAAATTTGGCTTTCAAATTTATGTATGAGCACGTTTCTCTCTCCCTCTTTCTTAATCATTCTTTCATTCTCTCGTCTGTAATGTATGTGAACGCACATTTCTCTCTCTCTCTCTCTTGATCATTCCTTCATTTCCTCATCCATAATTGTAAGATCAGGCCCACAAAAGTCTCTCTATCCCTGAGCAAGTGATGTGATGTTTGTACTGTAGCTCTTAATGCTTCCATCAGACTGTTGATTTTCTAGCAATGAATTTGATGTGCTGGGGCAGTTGATGAAAATGATGATTTCCAGGCGGTGTTGTCCTGGTCTTTGAAATGGACACAAGTGATCTGTGGATGATCAGTGTGGTTGAGATGGTGAGCAGACAGGCAGAAGATCTGAAATGTTAGCTGGGAAAGACTCTCAGAAGAAACTGTGACAAAGAAGCGATAGCGTACGCTGAATACGTGCTTCAACAGGTGTCCAGTGGAGAGTTCATAGTAGAGATGAGGTCTAGTTTTCTTGTCTTGAGGACACGCTGCAAAGCTGAATTCAGCACCTTTAGTAGCTTGCCTACGCTCCATCTAGGACATCCTGCAAGGAAAGCATTGTCATAGTCTAGGCAGGCTCAAGCACAGCGTTTGTGTTACTGCAGCTGTGAGGCAGTCATGTACACCTGAGGGATGGCTGCATCGGCAGATCCATCGATGTGAGTTGTGTGTTTGTCATGAGATTCAATATCACAGATGATGAACCCTAGGCTGCGTACAGAGAGAGAGAGAGAGAGAAAGCAATTTCAATGTTTCTGAGATTGTTTATGGAAGGATTACAACAGCTGGCATAGGACCTGCTGAATGCATTTGACTGCACAAACGCTGAATGCATTTGATTGGCACAAACGCTGAATGCATTTGACTGACAACGCTGAATGCATTTGACTGACAACGCTGAATGCATTTGACTGGCACAAACGCTGAATGCATTTGACTGGCACAAACACTGAATGCATTTGATTGGCACAAACACTGAATGCATTTGACTGGCACAAACGCTGAATGCATTTGATTGGCACAAACACTGAATGCATTTGACCGGCAAACACTGAATGCATTTGACTGACAACGCTGAATGCATTTGACTGGTACAAACACTGAATGCATTTGACTGGTACAAACGCTGAATGCATTTGACTGGCACAGATGTTGAAAGCTACCCTAAACCTGATGTGTTTCTCAGACCAAGGCAGCCAATGTCGGCCCACATTAGCACATCGCCTCATTCCCCCATACCCTACCTAAATACACATGTGCAGTGCACCTGATGCCTGCTTCAATCTCCTCATAGTCTCAGTTCCATCAATGCGCCATCACTGCAGGGGACTTGTCCACACACACGACACTGTGTCTGCTGAACTGTGGAGCCACATAGTGCGCAGGATCGACAGCTAGATAAATAACTGATTAAATAACAATCAAAAATGGAAAAAGGTCCTATGGGTGAGACTTAACAAGTACCTTACCAACGCGTAAACCCAGAAAATGAATGAGAAGATAGTGCTGAGACGCACTTGTGAAACCCTTCCCACATGTACATGGTTAACTCCTATCCTTGTGTGCCTTTACAGGAACGCCACAGGCCTGTCGGATAAGGATGGGGAGGAGACTGCCGGTTCTTGGCTCCACCCCAAGCTGTGGGAAATAACGGGCAGAGACTGAACATTCTCTGTTGTCATCCTGTGCGAGACCATAAGCGTCACTTCTACGTCTGCCCAGGGCATCTTCTCCCAGAGGCTTGAACGGTTCTTTCGTGAGATGTTCCAGAATGAGAGTCCCAGGAATGAAGCATTCTCAGATTATAAGCCTTCCCTATAGCTTTATTTGCTATAATTAATCTACAAACCAAAGTGTTTCCATTCATCTCTAAAATGAATCCAATTTGTGTTCACTTCATCTGCACCATTTTATTCAATGCTTATTTACAAGCTCTCTGATGTGTTGTGCGTTATATTTCACCGGTCAGTGCAATCCCAGTTTAATCCGATTATAAATGATTTCAGTCGATCTTCCAGTCAGTGTGTGTGTATGTGTGAGTGTGTGTAACCACATTTAAATTAAATTCGGCGGGACATTGAATGCTTATCAGACCTTCTCCATCAAATCTTGTAAGTCAAAGGTCAAGGTCATATCACAGCACGAGAACAGAAAGTAACTGCAACTAAATCACACCCAGTTTCCAAACGTTCTTAAACTTCCTACAATACTTTCTTTTGGTGAATGCTACAATCTTGCTGAAAGTAAATGTCAGAGGTTAAACCAAAAAAAAGGTCAAAGTTTGGCATAACAGATGTATTAAAGAAGCTAGAAGGCAAGACGGAGCACGGACAGTGATGGCCGATGACTGGACCATGAATCCGGCTGGAAGTAAACGTCAGGTACAAAATGTGAATTCACAACATACTGCCATTCAAAGTACTACCCGCGGTAATCTTCAAGGGGAGGGGTCCTTATTATTGAGCCGCACTTAGTCAGGGCCTTGCATGGGGATCCCTGACTCTACCTAGCCCTACTGATTTTTCTTTTCTGTGGTGGGTTTAACAGACTTGTCAAGCAGATCTTGACTGCCTCACCTCTCTGTGTAAAACTTGAAATTCACCCTGATTCTACTTTTCCTTTTTTTCATGTGCGACTGATCAGCAGACTGTTTCGAGCTATCTGATTGGTCCAATTCTCAGCAAATCAAGCAGTTGCACTGGGCTGCTTTCAGTTAGGCTATAGGCCTACCTCAAGTGTCTTTTTATCATTGTGTGGATATGTCTGCAAGTGCATGCACATGCACACGATGGTTTTAAGCAGCATTCTGAAATATTTTCATGCTGCGCTGGCTTTATCTGGATTAGCATCCACACTCACTCTGGACACAAAAATCTCCATAGTCTTTGTCCTTAGAACGGCCTGACTATTGTCAGAATGTCAGCATGGTTTCGTATCAGGCAGATCGTGTACCACGAACTTGTTGACCACGTTGGAGGATTGGACCGACATGTTAGACTCTGGGTCTTCAGTAGATGCGATATACCTAGATTTCGCTAAGGCGTTCGATTCTGTTCCTCATGAGCGGCTCTTATGAAAAGTGAAGGCTCAGGGCATTTTAGGACAGACACTTCAGTGGATCAGGAGCTTTTTGGTTGGGAGGCGCCAGCGAGTTAGTGTGAATGGAGCTGCATCAGGCCGGACGGCAGTGAAGAGCGGTGTGCCACAAGGCAGCGTGCTGGGGCCTGTGTTGTTTGTGGTGTTAATTAACGACCTTCCAGGCGTTGTGTCTAGTCACTGTTCAATGTATGCAGATGATACAAAAGTGTACAGACATGTAGACAGAGAAGAGCATAGAGAACAGCTTCAGAATGATTTGGACAGTCTTTCCCCGAAGATGGAGTATGGCTGCCTTAATGGCGGGATAGAAAAGGGTCATACACACAAAACTCCACTGCCTGGCTATACAGGGAGTGTCCGCAGGAGTATCAGCCTGCGTACGCAGAAAGAAAGAAAAGAAATTTGGACAGTCTTGTCAACCGGGCAGATACACGGCAGTTACGTTTTAATGCTGACAAATGCAAGGTCTTACATTTAGGCAAGAAAAACCCACAGTTCAATTATGACATGAGAAAACATGGCAGAGAGGAGAAAGTTTGTTTGCAAGGCACTGAGTTAGCGAAAGATTTGGGCGTGAATGTGGACAGGGAACTGAAATTTTCTAAACACATTGAGATTAATGTGAACAAAGCTAATAGACTCCTTGGTCTTATCAGAAGATCTTATGATCACTTGGATGCTGAATCCATGAAGCTTTTGTTTGTCGCATTGGTTCGTCCACAATTAGAGTTTGGAAACGTTGTGTGGGCTCCACATCTAGAAAAAGACAAAAAAACTTGCTGAGGGAGTTCAAAGGCGAGCAACAAAAGTTATTCCAGGACTGAAAGGTTTGAGTTATGAGGAAAGGCTAGAAAAGATGAAACTACCCAGCATGTCTTACAGAAGGATAAGAGGAGATCTTATAGAAGTGTATAAGTATACAGATGGACTGTACATGTTGGAAAACTCTTTGTTTGAGAAAGAGATTAGGACAATCACCAGGGGACATAGCTTTAAGCAAAACAAAACAAAAAACCCACAGATGCAGCACAAGTCTTTGACAAAACTTCTTCTCTCAACGTGTGGTGGAGATTCGGAACCGCCTTCCTTCAAATGTTGAAGCACCTTCCCTGACCAGTTTTAAAAACAGACTGGACTGTGTCATGAAACAGTACATATGTAGTTTAGATGTGCCTCTCACCTTCAGTTTCTGATCAAAAGATCAGTAGTTTTTAGCAAAAAGTTGTAGATAGCTTTACTGGTCAAAAGACCAGCAGAAGATTATAAGAAGGAAAGAACTGAGACCTGAAAAGAATCGGCGACAGGCCTAAAGGCCTACCTGCATTTGGAGCCGACTATACTATACTATACTATACTATACTATACTATACTATACTATACTATACTATACTATACTATACTATACTATACTATACTATACTATTACTATACTATACTATACTATACTATACTATACTATACTATACTATACTATACTATACTATACTATACTATAGCGCTTTCTGAGGTACAGGTGGGACAGCAGGAAGAAGAAGACTCCCACAGTGAGGGCGGACACCACCACCAGGATGTAAGCAAACCACATGGGTTGACATCCTGCATCAGAGGGCCAACGATGATTGGATTGACCATCATTCCAGATGAGGAAGCGATGAGGATACTGGAAGTCACCCGCCTGTCACTCGCACCAGTTCTTCCTCCATCCACGTGAAGCCTGTGGGAAAAATGGGTGCCATCGTAACACCGGCTAAGACGGCCGAGACCCAAACCCCTGCAGAGACATTGTGAGCAGAGAAAACCAACATGGCCACCATGGCGAGGAACAGAGAGATGGAGCTCAGCGTCAGCAGTTTGACTGAACTCAAAACATAAATCACAAATATACACAGGAAACGACCTGCTGCGAACGAAGCCCAGTAGACTGAGGACAGCTGTGCTCCGCCCGACTTGGTCCAGTGCAGCTGTTTGACAACAAAGGCGGTCAGGGAGGAAGCGTACGTGTCCTCGACAGCACAATACAGGAGGTAGAACAGACACAGCGTGCCCTGAACAAACAGAAACAGGACCAAGGGGTAGGGCTGCTTGATCTCCGGCTTTTCATCTTTTCTGTCCTGCCTTCGCTTGGACGACCTGTCAGAGAACAGCTGCACGGTCAGGGCACCGCAATGAGAAGGATGATCCCTCCGGAGATCATGAACGCGTAATGGACATTGGTGGTGAGGGGTGGGGGAGGAGCTGTGGAATTGTCCGCGTAGCCTGGGGTCGTCGATGAGGAGTTCCAAACATCACTGTCCTTGTCCGAGGTCAGTGGGGGGATGATGGTGGTGGTGTCCATGTCATCATCAGGGTTTGGTGTCAGGAAGGGCTCGGTGGCCAGGGGGCTGATCACGCCGCCCAGGGCGAAGGCAAAGTGGATGAACTGCATCGCCATCTCCCCTTCCTTGCCCCAGATGCGAACTAACTCCGCATTTCCCGCTGCAAAAACAAAACAAAACAAAGTTGTTGATTTCAGAAGCATTCATAGAACAATACAACAGCTACTTGACAATAATCAATATACGGCTGATGTCAATCATATTCTCACCTGTCCTCCTTCCCCTTTCTGCCCCCCCCCCCCCCCCTCCTTTTTTTCCTTTGACATCCAGACTTGTTGACATGTCTTCATGAATCATAGTTTCTCGTCTCTCTGTTCTTATTTCAATGTCTGTTTTCTTCACATCCAGCTACTTGTGTGTGTACCAGGACCAACACACGCAGCCATCAGTTCTTTCCATTTCAATCTCTTTTTTCCCTGACATCAAAACTGTTCATGTGTGAGGTCAAAGATCAAAATATTATATTCCTGTCCTTCCCATGTCGCTAAAGTCCTTTCCTGACATTGAGCAGAGAGAGAGAGAGAGAGAGAGAGAGTGTGTGTGTGTGTGTGTGTGTGTGTGTGTGTGTGTGTGTGTGTGTGTGTGCACGTGTGTTTTTGATGCCCACTGCAAATCAAACGTCCCATTCCTCGTTGCATTCCTGACACTCACAATGCTTGAGGCATCCCCATCTTCCATTCCAAGCAGTGTGAGATGACAAGCCAAATCCTGGCAGCAGCTGATAAGTTTAACAGCGGACTATAGTTGCCATGGCGAAGTGGTTAATGCCACAGACTCTCAGCTGGTAGGACATGGGTTTGATTTCTATCAGAGCCATTTATCAGAGGGATTTTTCTGCCCCGATAAGACTCAACTTTTCTGCGAAGGCACTGATGCCTCCCACCCCCCCCCCCCCCCCTCACTATCACAGCATACATGCACACAGACACAAATGAACAGTTAGAAAAAGTTAAGCTTCACACATCCTTAGTTTTGGTCACCCATGACAGAAATATACAGGAATTTTCCTTCTAAAACATCTGTTCTTTTAGAAACATTTGTATGTCCCAACATATGCCGTCATCCACCAGCTGCTCTAGTTGTTGTTGTTGTTGTTGTTGTTGTTGTTGTACCCTGGCTAAAAGACTCCAGGGGTCATTCGAACAGCCAAAGTACTTGAACACTATGGTACAAGTGCATCAGCTGGGGATGAGAACATTACGTGTGTGACCGTTTTTGATTACCCCGCCACGTGGGCAGCCACACTCCGACTTCCGGGGAGCTCTAGCAGTGGCTGGAGTTGTGGATGCCTGGCTGGGAGGTCATGGGTTCGATTGCTATCAGAGCAATCTATCTGTGGGATTTTTCTACCCCGACCAGCTGCTACCCACAGGTGAGTTTGCTGTGGGCTCATCTGGGAAGACTGGAACCACACAGTTGAACTTCATCCACATAGATAGATGCGTCTCTGAGAGTGTTGCTTTATGTTTCCTGACAACTCGACAGGTGTCTGTATCTCTTGGGCCTGACTGACTGCGGGATATATTATGAAAATCATATGAAAGTAAGAGCAGAGCGCAGGTTTGTCCCGCGGTCTCAGACTGATATGAAAACCCACAGCTTCATCTTCGTCGTCCTCATCGATCAGCATAAAAAAGGTTTAACTTATGTGACCTTCATGCCCTGCTTTTATGGTGACCTCAGTTTCTCTTTCCACCTCTAGGCCTTCGTGAGTCTGTGTCAAGGTCATTGGTATCAGCAAGTTCATGTGGACTGTTGCTGAACGAACATGGTGGCGCCCTGCAGAGGGTGACACTCACTCCCGCTGGCTCCATCACTAAGCAAGTCTTGCAAAGTGAGGCGACTGCAGGCAGAAATCTAAACAAATCTTTTTAAAAATATTTACTGTATCTGCCAAACGTGAACAAACAAATCACAAGACAAACCTCACCCTCACCTCAGGCCCATAACTACAGAAGTAGTCGTCGGGGAAACCTGAGGACCGCAGACGGAACCTCCCCTCTCCATCTGTCTCTGTCAGCAGCCGTCGATCTTCGATGTTTTGTCTTGTCTCAGAGACAGAGACAAGACAAAACATGATGCGTTTCAACCTCTTAGGTCTTCTTCAGGCAAGAATAGGTCTTCTTCAGGCACGATTCTTGCCTAAGAAGACCTAAGAGGTTGAAACGCATCGTGGTTTGTCTCGTGATTCGTATTCTTACCTGAAGAAGATCTAAGAGGTCGAAACGTGCCATGTTTTGTCTTGTGATTCATTTGGTTAAGTTTGGCTGATGCAGTACTTAACTTGTTTAAAGATAAACAAGTGCTGCCGGTACAGGGTGTGGCAGATAATGGTGCTGTCCTGCTGGATCAGAACAGGCACCGCTGAACACCACGAAAGTGACTCCACAGTAGTGCAGTCACTTCTCTGATGGGCTGCCTCAAGATGACGACACACACTGCTCCCTGTGGATTGCTGGGGCTGGGGTTGCAACAGGACAAACCCAGGTGTGGCTGTGGACAAGAGGCTGGACTAAGCAATGTGGTGTTATTGCCACCGACATGGCACACAAGATGAGACAAAAAAAAAGCACAGAGAAAAATGCCGTGATACTACTTGGAAAGAACATCACTCTGGAAAAAAGTTGTTTCTGGCCAAAAGTGTGAATCTGCCTGAGCATTGTACAGGTCCAGGAGATTACCGTGTGCAGTCTGATGATGATCTTCCAGCTACCCGACAAGGTGGAGGAGCTCTAAGATCACTGCTCTGTCTTCACAATGGTAACTCACCTGCTCCCCCCACTGAACGTCTGGGCCAAGGAACAGAGGCCAAAGATGTCAGTGGTACTAAGTTTACTACGAGAACATGACACCGGCTTGCAGCTCTTGACTGTACAGGCAGGGCAATGGACGGGGTAAGTCAGTCATCTGAGTTCCACAGTTTAAGGATCTGAACTCTTAGAAGGGCATGAATTTTACTGACAAGCACGTAGAGGCAAAAGACAACAACAAAAAAACAAGTTTTGAAAGGCACATTCTCATGAGCATAATCTATTCAGGGCCCAGACTCCTCAGAGGCCGGGTGTTCTTAAACCCGAGAGAGACTCCAGTGCGCGGTCCTGCAAGGTTGAGGTTTTCCTAAAGAGAAACAGGAAACATGCTTGTTTAGGGCAGAATCAACAGCTGATGGTAAGCAAAGTCTCCCCGACATGAACCTGGCATTCTGGCTGGGAGCTGTCGTAGATTCATGGACAAAGACCTACCGAGCAAGAGATCCTGGACTCAAAAACAAATGGTCAACGAGAGCACCATCCTTGAAAATTTTTCACCATGCCACAAGTGGCCCAAGAATCACGAAATGTTAGGTTGAAAAGGTGACCGGTCTGATGTGTGTCTGCATCCGTGCATTACCCGGAGTGGAACTGGTAAATCTGGAAGTCGGTTTGAGAGGAAGCAGTTATGTTTGAGTGATGATGACGTGGACTCCATGGCAGAAACTGCTGAAAGAGCAGACCACGTCAGGAAAGAAAAAGCAATCTCCAGGACTGTCTTCACATTTTCAGACAAAATTTAGCCCTCCAAGGAAGAGGAGGACAAAGAATGGACATTATCTACATAGTGCTGTTGGACAGCAGCCCATTAGACTGAACAGAATCTACATAGCGCTGTTGGACAGCAGCCCATTAGACTGAACAGTATCTACATTGCGCTGTTGGACAGCAGCCCATTAGACTGAACAGTATCTACATAGCGCTGTTGGACAGCAGCCCATTAGACTGAACAGTATCTACATAGTGCTGTTGGACAGCAGCCAATTAGATTGAACAGTATCTACGTATTGCTGTTGGGGAGTAGCCCATTAGACTGAACAGTATCTACATAGCGCTGTTGGACAGCAGATCATTAATATCCACAGTATCCTGGAAGAGATGATAAGAAGAAGTGGGCACGCTCCTTCACGCAAAGGAAACTGACTCACTGTTCAGTAAAATGAAGTGATGCGTGAATCAATCGGAAGTCGGCCAAAGAGATGGAGTTAGAACTGAATAGGCTGGGGGTCAGATTTAACTCCCTTCTGTCTCTGTTTTCTTCATTCCTTTATTTTTTTAAATATTTTTTTGGCTGGGGTATCCTAATTAACTAAGGCGAAGCCCTCACCAAGGAGGATAATTGCTCTTGTTTGGACAGGTAAATATGGGAAAAGAATGTTTATAATAAACAGGATTAAGTGGGGAAAACAAGATAACAAGCACGACAGCCCTAAACAGCAGATACGCACGCGCGCGCGCGCGCGCGCACACACACACACACACACACACACACACACACACACACACACACACACACACACACACACACACACACACACAAGACTCACACGTATCGATGGCACCCCCAAAGAAAGCAACAATCAGGTGAATGACGATCATCAGCCAGTACTGAGAACACCAAGGGAGGATCACGGTGGTCACAGCCAACCCCACCACACAGGACAGAAACAGCAGGGACTTGTTCAGCAGGTCGTAGACCACGCCCGCCACCAGCGATCCCAACAGGTGGCCCACAGAATAGGCAGTGAAGAAGAACGAAGCCTGCTCCACGTTGGTCCCTGTGATGATCTGAATGTCCAGAAACGCTGGACCACGCTGTCCCACTGAAAACCCCTGCACAAAGTCATGTGGATTAGGATTAGCAGTTACAAGAATCATGATTTAGCAAAATAGGGCGAAAAAAACCAACCCTGCTATGCCTTACTTACAGGATACACAGCAACAAAATGTATATCCAGCTGGTTGAAATTCTTCTTGCGCGATCAACTGTCTACTGGAAACGACAGATGAAAGAAACATGAATACAAAAATATGTGTTAATAAAAAAAAAAGAAAGAAAAACCTCTGTGACCCATATATAGACTATGGTCAACAAAGATTCAAGAGTGACCTTGGAAGAGATAGTTGATTCCTTGGACATTTATTCAAATTTGTCCAAATAATAAAGATGCTGGAAAAGATATTTGATTCCTTGGACATTTATGAAAATATGTCTAAATAATAAACACAACCTAGCTCAATGAAAAGTATCTCCTCATGAGCCCTCAAACGTTTTATGCCCTTGAACAAGGACAGGGTAGTGGATTCTAAAGAGCTCCTCAAATATCATATGAACTGTGACTCAAATCACCTTGGTAAAAAAAAAAAAAAAAAAAAAAAAAAAAACCCAACTATGCATAGACACGGATTTACATAATGAGCGACCCAAGAGGTTGCCGAACAATACATAGATCCCAAAAGGTGCAAACGCTCAAATCATTTTGTTGATGATGCTCTGCCAAGAAAACTTTACACAATCTCTTTCAACACAAGAGTTGTACTGTAGAAACCTTGAAAATAATGATAATAAAAAGAAAAGAACAGAAAACAAAACAAAAAGGCAGGAGAGATGACTCACTCACTCAGCAAGTTCAACCAGCATTCTGCCCCGCCTGAAGTGAAAAAGCTTACACTGTTACAGGTCCTCAACCAAAAATAGTCATGAAGAGAATCAGATTACTGGCACAACAATGCACCTGTCTCTGAGTGTGATCTCGTGAAAGACTATCTTTACAGCAGACACACTGCTGCTTTGCCACACTTTGCCTTCTTATCCAGATCTGTAACCCCCCTGTAACTTATTCCTCTTTCCACACACACAGAGAAAGGTACGGTAAGCTAATGTTGCTTATAGCCCAGCTGACAGCAAAGAGCCATATCAGGGCGGTCAACGCGTTGAAGTCAAATCACAAGTCATATCTTTAAAAAAAAAAAAAAAAAAAAAAAACCACCTTCATACACACAACCCTTTAAAACACACCTAAAAACACACCAGATATTTTATTAAAGATCTTTCTGTTTTTATCTTCTTTTTTTTTTTTAAAGAAAAAGGGAAAAGGAGTCCACAGGACGAAATAATTTTTGCATGTCTGTTTTTTTAAAAAAATTCCCCCTGGATGTTTTGACTTTGTTCCAAACGTACAATTTTTTTTGTTTGTTTGTTTGTTGGATCATCACACATAGACACGACTGTGGCTGCAAATTGGTCTCCAGCAGCAACCGAGGCCAACTGAAACCAGTCATACACTCTGAATACCATCGTTCTGTTTATAAAATGTCATGACGTGGTAACCTGATAAACAAAGACTGCATTCTGGGGTTTCCAACAGATTTGATGACCTTACTGGAGTGAAGCCGAAAAAAAAACCCCACTGCCTATTCCATGTCTTCTTTCAGGAAGCACTTGGATGAAAAAAAAGTGTTAAAAAAAAAAAAAGTTTGCACTTACGTGGCTTGGATACAAATCAGGTTCAAATGACTTTTTTTAAGTGTGTGTGTGCGCGCGCGCGCGCGCGCGTGTGTATGTGTGTGTATGTGTGTGTGTGTGTGTGTGTGTGTGTTTGTGTGTGTGTGTGTGTGTGTGTGTGTGTGTGTGTGTGTGTGTGTGTGTGTGTGTGTGTGTGTGTGTGTGTGCTTGTGACCCAGTGTGTGTGTGTGTGTGTGTGTGTGTGTGTGTGTGTGTGTGTGTGTGTGTGTGTGTGTGTGTGTGTGTGTGTGTGGACAAATCACTCACCAGTCCCCAAAATGTTGCTCCCAACCACACCGTCCTCCACACATTTCTCCTGTACTCTGGGTTGCTCCATCTGTCCCTGAAACGCACAGGTTTTCCAGCCACTGCTGTGGTAGTTTGGTGTTCAGGGTCATCTGTCGGGCTCACATGGTTGGTTGCGATACCGTCAATACCATCTTCTGATCCCATTCTTCACTGCCTCTGGTCCATCATACATCATCACTTTCATCTAACTGACATCGCCATCATCTTCATCAAATATGAACTGTCAGAGTATAATGTAAAACACTGCATGTGCCTATGACACCGATGTATGTCGAAATTAATTCAATTCTGCACAATGAAGTCACCGTTTTTGTTGAACTCATCAGCATTATCATCACATCATCTCATGATTCTGCCAATCATAATCACTTATTAATCTAATCGAAACATGCTATCTGTTTCAGTGGGGTTTATACTGGGGGGAGGGGGGGGGGGGGGGGGGGGGGGGGAGGGTAGAGGACTTTTGACCATACATCATACTGCTGACTATGTTTGACAGCACTGAAGTGAACATGATCTGTGCTACCCAGTTTTGGTCGGTCTAGAACTTTTCGACCACGAAGACTCTAAAATTAGGTAAACAAGCATTAACAGGTGTGCCGCCAACCTAAGTAAACAAGTATTAACAGGTGTGCCACCAACCTAAGTAACCAGGCTGGAAAAACTGATCAAAACTTTTCCCCCCAAAATTTTCCAAGCCTCAAAGTGAGAGACTATAGGCAGAAATTGAAACAAAATTGAAAGAAGAGTTACCATAGCGCCAAACGAACAAAACAGTCAGCCTCTTTGGTCTTCTTCAACTAAGACAAACAACATTCAAAACAGTCAGCCTCTTTGGTCTTCTTCAACTAAGACAAACAACATTCAAAACAGTCAGCCTCTTTGGTCTTCTTCAACTAAGACAAACAACATTCAAAACAGTCAGCCTGTTTGGTCTTCTTCAACTAAGACAAACAACATTCAAAACAGTCAGCCTCTTTGGTCTTCTTCAACTAAGACAAACAACATTCAAAACAGTCAGCCTCTTTGGTCTTCTTCAACTAAGACAAACAACATTCAAGACAACGAAGTGAGGATGAGCATACATGATTAAACACTCAACAATTCCATGTTCCTTTCTGTATCACCGCACCCTCTCCATCTCAAATAGAAAGCAAGAAAAAAAAACCTTCTCATGCATACAGAAAGCACTGACACAGAAATGAATATTAATTGCAAAATGTCTTCGAGGATGCTCATCAGATTTTTAAATAGATTTTAAAAAAAAACAAAAAAAAAAACAGAACAAAAACCCACGTTTCGGTCATAGACCATCTTCAGGACTTGTGATATAAAAAGAAAAACAGATTGTTAAATGCATTCTGGCCCCTCAACCTCCACTGTTCCGTTCCACTCACCCCCACCCCACCCCCGCAACAACAACAACAACAACAACAACAACAATACAATGTGGAGGTGTCTCTTCTAGTTCTACCTTCTTTAGAAAATAGGGGAGAAAAACAACTGAAATCCAATCCCTCTCACTCTCTCCTTGCTGGTTTAATTTAGATGGGTGCTGTCTCCTCCTTGTCTTTTAGTACAGAGTAAATACAGCATAATAGCTTACTGACTGGGCTCTGTCTGTATTTTGCTAGCCTGTGTATGATCTACCATTGTCATCCCTTTTCCGAAATCCTCTACACTTTCACAACTCCTTCCCATACCCCTATCACTTCAGCTCATCATACCTGGAGCTGCAAGCAGGATTACTGTTCTACACCATTAATCTTCCTACTTCCCATCCCTTCCACCCTTACCATTTTGGTCTATCACAAAATGAAAAGGATTCATAACTGCATTGTGCACAGATCGAAACTTGGTATCTGTCAGGGGCGGCTACAAATGCAACAGTGGAAGTCCCCTGCCCCTCCCCTTCTCCCTTTCACAAAATCTGCATGTCCCCCCTATCTCTTCTGCTTTAACAAAATCTGCACCTTGACCCCACCCCTCCCCAAATCTGCTCCAAGTTTCCTGCTTCCTCGTGGTGGTGGTGACAGTTTCATCTGCCATATCTGATCCTGGGGTGACCAAAGTTTGGTTCCCCCCCCCCCCCCTCCACTTGATCCGTCCCTAAAGTCCTATTTATTTTCCTTGAGCTGGGACACGTGTCCTAAGTCTTCAAATCCCCGGTTGAAACATCGTGTGTGTGTGTGTGTGTGTGTGTGTGTGTGTGTGTGTGTGTGTGTGTGTGTGTGTTGTATGCCTGGATACGGCTTTTTCCAACGATAGTTAATACTGTCAGCATAATGCATATTGTCGTGTGAGCGTTTGTCTTGTGAGCAATCATTGTTTGGTGAGCGTGTGAACGAACACATCCTGAACCTGATCCTGAGCGGCGTTGTACCCGGTCACCCACAAATATATTTTTTTTCCCCCCCAACGATTCTGCACCTGGATACGACCTTGCGCGATGCAATGATCTGATTTTACAAGACGCCATTCTTACAACGACCTTGGAATTGCTCTAAAATTAAATGTCTGCCCACGCGACTAGGACATTGCTGCAGCGGCATTGTCGCTTTACGCCTCTGACCAAGGCTAGTATCACCCTGTGAAAATGGACTGTAATTTACAAAGGAGGTTTACTCCTTGATACTTGATGGTGTCGGTGTTTGAGACCTGTGGTTGCCGGTCAGTTCACCGGGCGATGTGTTGTCCCTATCTACAGGTGCTTGCACGTGCAAGATCTACTGATAACAGTTCGGGTTACTACAACCTTGCCGTGGCGATGCTCTTTGAGCGTTCTTTGGTTTCCCCTCATCCCCTGCGCACCCGTGGAATGATGACCCCTGCCCTTTGATGATTCAGCACTTGAACCACCTTCTCCTTCTTCTTCTTCTTCATTATCTTCTTCTTCTTCATTATCTTCATCATCATCATCATCATCATCATCATCATCATCATCATCATCTTCTTCTTCTTCTTCTTCTTCTTCTTTTTATTCTTCATCTTGTTGTTGTTGTTGTTGTTGTTGTTGTTGTTGTTGTTTGTTGTTGTTGTTGTTCTTCTTCTTCTTCTTCTTCTTCTTCTTCTTCTTCTTTTCTTTTCTTCTTCTTCTTCTTCTTCTTCTTCTTCTTCTTCTTCTTCTTCGGATTAGAGTCTCTGTAAGTTTAAACTAGCACCGCGTTATGCAGTAAAAACTTAAATACAGCAAATCCTACTTCACGCTTATCTTTAGCTAAGCAAACCAGATGGGATTTTTGTCGTTGTTGTTGTTGTTGTTGTTGTTGTTGTTGTTTTTCGCTTTAGTTACAGGAAGTCTCTCAGTATTTTCGATGAAGAACCCGGTTATATTGCTGACGATTACATTTCTTTTACTGCTTTTAGACTCATACATACCTTAAAATTCTGTGCAAAATTCACACACACACACACACACACACACACACACACACACACACACACACACACACACACACACAGAGTATTTCTTCGTTCCCATTGTAAAGTATTCCCTGTTCTATAAGAACTGGGAGTACAAAAAATGCAAATCATACAGACAGAATTTATCAGAAGAGAAAAAGGCAGCACAAAGAGCCCAAGCTACAGTTAGAATGTAAAAGGAGAGGCAGAGAAAGAAAGCTAGCCAACAACAAAAAGGCACACTAGGACAGACGTTTTAGCAGTGGAAGCTAGGGGAAAAAACGGGGAAACTAGGGAAAACAAGATGCGAAGCATATAAACGTACTCCCAGTTTTCCAAACCGCTTATAAATCGGCCAAGTGCTTTGTGAGATAAGAAATAATGACAAAATAACGGTTTTAACGGTTATTTAACCGATGTGCACTTTTGAAACTGGTATTTTAGTCCTCACTGGGCTAAAGCCTGTGTACATACCAAATTTCATCCAAATCGGACAATATGTCAAGAATGACGGTTTTTAACGGTCAGATTTTGAAACACTACATGGAAGTGCCATTTGTGTGTGATAACCTTTCTATATAAAAAATTTCATTAAAACCCACCAATCTATAAAACGTAACGGCAAAATAACGGTTTAAACGGTTATATAACCGATATACACTTTTGAAACCGGTATTTTAGTCCTTACTGGGCTAAAGCATGTGTACATATCAAATTTCATCCAAATCGGACAATATGTCAAGAATAACGGTTTTTAACGGTCAAATTTAGAAACACTATATAGAAGTGCCATTTGTGTGTAATAGTGCCATTTGTGTGTGATAACCTTTCTATATACCAAATTTCATTAAAATCCACCTATATATAAGAAATAACGGCAGAATAACGGTTTTTAACGGTTGTTTAATCCATTTTCAAGATTACATCACTTACATATGGACAGAGGTTTCGATTTGTCACAAGATCATCCAAACCGCTTATAAACTGGCCAAGTACTTTCTGAGATATTCCATAAAGAAGAAAAACCGTTACAGGCTGTTACAGCCGTTAGTAACGGCTATAGCGGTAAACTAAAACATCGGGCATCATCCGTGGCCCATGATGAACATACCTACAAATTTTCAGAAAGATCGGCTCAGTAGTTTTGTCTGGAGCGAGTGGAACACATTTTGACCATGGACACACAGACAGACAGACAGACAGACAGACAGACAGACAGCATTTCTTCGTTCCCATTCTAAAGTACTCCCTGTTCTATAAGAACTGGGAGTACAAAAAAGAATGAAGGGAGAAGACAAATTTACTGAAGACAGACAGACACTGATCCCCAACTTAAAGAGTAGGAGCAAGACCAGGGACAACTTTGGGTGCAGGGTTAATGAGGGTAATTTGGGCAAGGTTGGAGGGAGGCAAGGGTAAGGAGGGAAATAAAAGTGTGGCAGAAAACGATGAAGTCGAAGAAAAGATGGCCCCTTGAATTAAGAGACCACTTTGCCAACTTTGTTTTTCCCTCTAGAGAGCCAACGTGTTTCCTCCTCTCTTCAGCCGGTCAAAAAGGGAAAGTCCTTCTATGTCAAGGAACAGGAAATGGGATGTAGAAACTTGTCAGGAAACAGGAAGCAGGTTGGGGAACTTGGTTATTCTTTCCCTTAATTAATAATTTCAACCCCACAAAAATAATTACTTCTAGTAACTTCCCAACAAGATTTTTTATATACAAAGAATGAAAATAGTAAACTAGAACCAAATCAAAATACTTTATCTTCAATTCCACAACCTTCTTTTTAACCACTCAAGGGGAACAACTCTCCAAAAGGAACAACAAGAAACTTAAACTACGGTTATTTCCCTTGAACTGTGCTTGTGTAGACCAGCCCTGTCATGCTGTCTACACTTTCCCTGCCAAAAAAAAAAAAAAAAAAAACCAACATAATTTTTTTTTCATTTTCTAGTCATTTCATACAAATGGCAAAATTTTCTTGAACCAGCAATAAATCATTGCCAGACATTCTCTTTGGTGTATAACTACACGCATTTCTTGGCCAAGATGAAATAATGTTCCTTTATCATTGACAAGGACTTGGAGAGGATTTCGAAACTTTCCTCCAACTGTCTCAACCAAGGTCCCAGATCCCTGGCTTTGCCAACAGTGGCAGACTCAACAGGAAGATCTGCTGCCACTCTATGTGCCAAGTTCAAACGGTCCACAGGCCGCCTTTGTCGTAATGACCTCCTAAGTTTTGGTGCAGGCTCTTCCCCCTCCGCATCAAAATCTACTGCCTCGTCAGACTCAGTGTGGCTGAGATCAACCGACCCATCCACGGATCCATCCTCGTGATCCTCCTCTGGTTCTGCTGGGTCGGTAATGCCTTGCGTCTCAGCCTGATCTTCCGTGTCCACACTGGCTTGGCTGGGTTCCTGTGCATCACTAACTGCTTCCATGGGTTCCTGCCCGGAACCCATTCCTGGTTCAGATGCTTGTTCATCTTCCTGTGGTTCTCCCAACAGCTCCCCCACATCTGTCCTCAGAGGTTCGCCAGGTGGAACAAACACAGGTGCCTCTGGCCTCAAATCTGAATTGGGCCATGCTAATTCAAACTGCAGAGAGGCCGTGTCCTCCTCTTCAACATCCTGCAGCTCTGTCCTGCTCCTTTCGGTTTTGGTTTTGGGCCTCGGCTCTCCTTCCTTCTCTCGGATTTGATTGGTCTCTTCATCAAGCATGCCTATTGGTAATAACAGGTTGCGATGAAGTGTCCTCACAGGCCCAATACCCCCTTCCAGGCTGACCGAGTACACGGGCATATCACCAGGCTTGTCGACCACTACGTACACCCCTTTCTCCCAACGGTCACACACTTTTGAGGTGATCCTGGGGCCTAGTCGTCGAACTAAGACTCTGTCTCCCACCTCAAGTTCAGCAGCATAGGCGGATGTGTCGTACTGTGCCTTGTTTCTGAGGGCACGCCTGTCCATGTTGTTTGAGGCAGTTGTGTAGGCCTCTTGGAGTCGGTTCTTCATGTCTCGCACAAACTGCCTTGGCGATTCCCTCCGAGAAGCGTCTAAATCAATCCCAAATGCCAAGTCAATCGGTAGGCGTGGATGGCGTCCGAAGAACAGGTAATACGGGCTGTAACCTGTGCTGGAATGAATGCTGCAGTTGTACGCATGCATCACTGCTGGTAGACTTTTTCTCCAGTCCTTCTTCTGTTCATCCTCAAGGCTGCGGAGTCGGTGGATGATCTCTCGGTTCAAGCGTTCAACAGGTGAGCCTGCAGGGTGGTATGGTGTCGTGCGGCACTTCTTGATGCCAGCTACTCGGCACACTTCTTTCAACAGCTCAGACTCAAAGTCTCTTCCTTGGTCTGATAGGGTGCGCTGAGGGAAACCGTAGATCATGAAGAAGTTCTGCCAGAGGGCTTGAGCAACAGTCTTGGCTTTCTGATCTTTGGTGCAGACTGTAACGCCGAACTTGGTGAAGTGATCGAGTATCACCAGGATATTCTGTTTCGGGCCCCTTGACCTCGATGGTTAGGTAATCAATGGAGAGGAGCTCAAGGGGAACACTGGAGGTGATGGTCTCCATAGAAGCCTTTTCTTGGGCAGCTCCCCTCCGTACACACCTCCCACATCGCCTGATCTTCCTCTCCAAATCTCGGGCCATGAAGGGCCAGAAAAACCGGAGTCTTGCCTGTTGAAGTGCACTCTCCAGATGTGGATGGTATACATCCTCGTGCACACCTGACATTGCCTGTTGGCGCTTTGAGGTGGGAATGACCAGCTGCCACTTCATTCTCCCTTCCTCACCCTCTGCTTTCCTGTGGAGAACACCTTCTTTCATCACCAGTTTGTTTTGTTCTCGGATGAAAACCCTCATCTCAGGTGAGACACCTGCTTGTGTATTGGCACTCAACCTGTGGCCCTTTTCTAACCCTTGAATCACCCAGTTCAGTGTAGGGTCAGCCAGTTGTAGTCTTCTCCACTCTCTTTTACTGATAGTACCAATCCCATTCTCCTTTGGCTCCAGGATGTCATCACGAATCAAGCTTGGGTCTTTTACCAGCTGTTCCACCGCTGGCAGGTTTTCCTCTGTGTCCGTCTCAACTGACTGACGGCACGATGACACATGTAGGCTGGCCTGGTTGTTGCTGGCCGGCCTAATGCCCTTGGCTTCCATCACAGCCCTGACCACCACGGAGCTTGCAGTTTTCCATTTGTTGCTTTGGTTGTCAAGTTCAGTGGCCTTTCTCCTGATGAACTCTGTGTTTTCCAGGAACTTGTGGTACTCAGCATCCTCAAGAATTTCTTCCCTGTCATGTCGCCTAGACAGACCGTCAGCATCCAAATGGCTGGATCCTCTCTTGTACTGTATGTCAAAGTCATAGATGGAAAGAGAGGCAAGCCACCTATGACTCACAGCATCAAGCTTTGCTTTGTGGAGGATGTACCGCAGGGGATTGTTATCCGTGACTACTGTGACTTGAGTTCCCAGAATATAATCATGGAATTTCTCCGTCATTGCCCACTTCAAGGCAAGAAATTCCCTCTTGTGCGCTGGGTAGTTGGACTCAGTCTTGTTGAGAGATCGGCTGGCATATGCAATCACCCTGTTCTTCCCGTCTTGTTCCTGGTACAGTACAGCACCGATTCCAGTTCCACTCGCATCACAGTGCAGAGTGAATGATTTGGTGCGGTCAGCCACTGCCAGGAGAGGCTCAGATGTCAATGCCTGGATGAGTGCATCGAATGCTGCTTGTTGTTGATCTCCCCACATGTGCGTGATGTCCGATGTCAGGGTAAGGCCTTTGTTTTTCTTCTCTCCTTTCTTCTGGCAGCCCCTTGGGATATAACCAGCAGTTAGGTCATTGAGTGGCTTGGCTATCTGGGCGAACCTTGGGAGGAATTTCCGGTAGAACCCAGCAAACCCGATGAATGACTTAACGTCGCGAACTGTGCGAGGAATTGGCCAGGTCGTCAAGGCAGAGATCTTCTCCGGGTCTGGTTTTATCCCCTGGTCGGAGATGACATGACCCAAGTGGCGAACCTCCTTTGTCCCAAACAGGCACTTTTGTGGGTCAAGCTTCAGCTTAAACTTTCTCAGCCGTTCCAGCGAGCGGATGGTCCGGTCTTCCAGCTCCTCCAGCGTACGACCATGGATCAATATGTCGTCTAAGAACACGATCAGTTCACTGAGGTTCATATCAATGAACACCTTGTCCATCAGCCGCTGAAATGTTGCTGGGGAGTTGCAGAGGCCAAAAGGCATCCGCTCGAACTGGAAAAGCCCGAAAGGTGTCGTAAATGCCGAGATCTGTTTCGCCCGTTCAGTCAGTGGTACTTGGTAATAGGCTTTGCTGAGGTCCATGCTCGTGAACCACTGGCTACTGTTGAGTGTGAGGAACAGGTCGTCGATTTTCGGGATGGCATAGCTATCTTTGATGGTGAAGCGGTTGACTGCTCGATAGTCCACACACAACCGCAGGGCGTTGTTCTTCTTCCTCACCAAGACAATAGGACTTGCAAAGGGCGAGCAACTTGGAGTAATGATTTTTGCCTCCAGAAGCTCCTGGATATGCCGCTTTGCCTCCTCAAAGTCTCTTGGAGGAATGGGTCGGGGTCTCTCTCTGACGGTGCATCCTGGCTGGAGATTGATGTCATGTTGTTCCACCTCGGTTCTGCCTATGTCCAACTCATGTTGGATGAATACATCAGAGTAGGACGAGAGTCGGTGGGCAAAATGCTTGCGCCACTCTTCTGGTGCACTCTCTCCGAAACGGAACTGCCCTGTGCATGTAAAATCAGAAGTGCAACCCTCTGTGTCTGAGATGTGAGTGTGATTTTGTGAGTGCGTGACTATGTGCGTGTTCAGTATCACATCCTGTGGTTCAGGCAACCCACTAAACTCGTCTAAGACCTTATGCATATCATACATGGCACGAACAACATACACATCTGCTATCTTGGAATTCTTCTGTAAGACTAAATCTACATCAGAAAAATTGCAAAGGGTCAATCTCACATCATGCAAATCTTCAACAGCCACTTTTGTCGCTACCAGTCCCACCTTAACATTTTGCTGTTGGTCACAGTGTTCCTGGATCAACACCGAGGAGACGGTCTGAAGGTCTCTGACCCGGGGTTGACCCACAACACTGGCCGTACCCATAGGGGGTATGGCTGTCTTCTTCTCAAGACGATGGTCCCCACTTTGCCATCAGCATCACTACTGTCGGCAGCATTTGCCAGCATGAATAGTGCCTCACATCTGACATGGTCGGTTACCAGAGATCGTGGCAGGTCTCTGAAAACGTTAGTTCCCAGGATAATCGGAACTGTCCTTGAAAATTCGGTACCCCCCTGACCCACAAGACAGACTACAGAAGTGACTGTCTCCTTCCCTGCCAGGACCTTTGGTAGCCGACACTGCATGGTTATGTACCCCAAGTAAGGCACACTGTGTCCCCCGCACCAACCACATTGACGGGTGTTGTCAGTTCCTGGATTTGCAGGTGGGCGAGGTTCTGTCTATAGAACTGTTCCGAGACAATGGTCACTTGGGACCCACTGTCCAACAAACATTTTGTTCTCACCCCTTCCACTTCTATCTCCTCTTCACATGCAGTCCCAACCAAGGCCTCCAGAATGTCTGCCTCAGTGCTGATGTCTGCCAACGTGTCTCTTGGGGTTAGGGTGGTCTGTCCCCAGCGTCTACAGTTTTGCACAAAAATAACAAGTTCATTACCTCTTACCTCAGTCTTCAGTACCTTCAGTCCCCATCTGATGTTTTCTGGGGCACGAGGGCAGACATGCGAAGCACTCGGCACCTTTCCCCTTAGTTCTATAATTTGGCCAGCCGCCAGCTTGACGTCGACTCCCCTCAGGCGGACAGGCTTGATGTTGCGGCTGACCTCGATGGTGTTGATGGCATCCTTGAGGAGTTGTTCATGCCCTCGGTTGGGTCCTGAATTGTTGTCAGTCAGCGTCTGGACCCCGACGCCGACTGCTGGCCGTTTGAATTTTGCTGTTCCTGCTGGTTCCGGCACTGTCTGGCGTAGTGACCATGTCGGCCACTGGTAGCACGGCCCCCTGGGTCATGGAGGTTGAGCCCCCGGGTGCACCGGACCAGGAGGTTCTGTGAACGTCGGCCGCAACTTCTCGGCCACCTTCTCGGCGATCTTCTCCAGGTTGCTGTCACAGAGTCCCCCACTGGGTCCCGGCATTGTTGCGGCATTGGCGTGAACTCTGCGACTGTCCTTGGACCTAGAGACGGGCTCCTCGCCCACCTCTTCCACTCTCCGTACCGTCTGGAGCAGCCTGGTGAGGTCTGGAGTGGCCTCCCCTGGAAAACCAAAACTGTTCCGCAGCTCCAGAGCCAGCATTGGTGGAACTGACCTGGAAAACACATGGTAGACCCGCCGCTGCTGCTCCTGCTGCCCCATCTCCATCTTTGCCGCCACCCCCGCCAGGGCGGACCACAAACGTCCCAAGAAGGTGGACGGAGCCTCCCTAGGCTGCAGTGTCATGGTGTTGAATTCTAGCAGTAGGTCGTCCACCATCTTCACCACCCCGTAGATGCCCCAAAGAGTGTTCAGGATGTCGGCAGCATCACTGCAGTCCCTTGCCTGTTGGTAGGCGAGTCCCCGGAGGCTGCCCAACATCTTCGCCCGTAGTTCTGGGATCGTGCCATCTTGTAGGTGCTGCTGACATTGCTGCTCCCACTCTACAAAAGACACTTCCCCTGGTTGAGGGACAAACCCTGAGAAGGGCTTGATCCTCACGGCTGCTTGGGCCGTGACGTTGATGACGGATGGGGTTGCTGCAGCGGGTTGAAGGGTGACTAGAGAGAGTAGCCTCTGCATGTTGGCCAGCTGTTTCTGGAGGCCAGCGACCGTGGCTTGCTGGCCTTCTTCCTCTCCATTTCCTTCACCTGCTTGGGCACCCTCACTCAAGCTACCTGACGGTGTACCTTCAGTATTCATGGTACAACTCATGCTGGTCTGTTCTTTTTGTTTTACAACTAGGGATCTTAAAAAAAAATTTCAAGCCTTCCTTAGCCCCACATTGGGCGCCAGAAATGAAAACAGACAGACAGACACTGATCCCCAACTTAAAGAGTAGGAGCAAGATGAGAGAGAGAGAGAGAGAGGAGAGAGAGAGAGAGAGAGAGAGGAGAGAGAGAGAGAGACAGAGACAGAGACAGAGACACATAGAGAGAGAGAGAGAGAGAACAAAAGGATATAGAACAGGGGAGTCACTCTGACTCTGTCTACAGGGAGGGGCTGAGGAAGGCTCTTGCTTACGCAGACAAAACAAATGGCTTACAATTGATCTTACTATTTTAATTTGTCTCGCTGAAAAATATCAATTCGACAATCAACCACTGGTTTATTTAACCAGAACACATTGATTTTGAGGCAAACGATTATCAAAAACCACCATTAAGGTTAACATCAAACATAAGGTAAATCATCAAAAAAGTTCAGCCAAGCATAACATCATCCCATCCCTAAGGTTCCGCAGGTACATTGAGACGGGTAGCAGGGTATGGGTATTTGCGGGCTAGACCAGGGACAACTTTGGGTGCAGGGTTAATGAGGGTAATTTGGGCAAGGTTGGAGGGAGGCAAGGGTAAGGAGGGAAATAAAAGTGTGGCAGAAAACGATGAAGTCGAAGAAAAGATGGCCCCTTGAATTAAGAGACCACTTTGCCAACTTTGTTTTTCCTCTAGAGAGCCAACGTGTTTCCTCCTCTCTTCAGCCGGTCAAAAAGGGAAAGTCCTTCTATGTCAAGGAACAGGAAATGGGATGTAGAAACTTGTCAGGAAACAGGAAGCAGGTTGGGGAACTTGGTTATTCTTTCCCTTAATTAATAATTTCAACCCCACAAAAATAATTACTTCTAGTAACTTCCCAACAAGATTTTTTATATACAAAGAATGAAAATTAACTAGAACCAAATCAAAATACTTTATCTTCAATTCCACAACCTTCTTGTTTAACCACTCAAGGGGAACAACTCTCCAAAGGAACAACAAGAGACTTAAACTACGGTTATTTCCCTTGAACTGTGCTTGTGTAGACCAGCCCTGTCATGCTGTCTACATTACCATGAGAAAAAGGAGGCAGCTGGAAAGAAAAACTGTAAATCAGTTCAGTGTGAGGCTAGCACTAACAGTAGTTCAGTAGGTCAGCTTGTATTCCAACAGATTTCGAAGAACGATCTCCAGAGGCCCAACGGAAGGCACTGCAGAGGGCCAGATCTGCTCTTCCAAAGAGTCCTCGAAAATTAATTTCTACTGTTGCCTCCCTAATTCGAAAGGCAAACCCCAAGAAGAAGAAGCTCTTTGCCTCAAATATGAATGAACTTGTTCCTGCACAGCAGATGGGTCATCTTTTCATGAACGCCTATCTGCATTTCAGAAATAATCAACTTTCAGCTGACAGGCAAGCCAGGCGTATCCTCCTCCGTGTCTGCAAGGGCATTGGGATTTTCAAGGAGAGCAGTGCCATGCTGGGTTCATTGGACAACTATCAAACGCCATCAGGAGGCATAGAAAGAAACGACCAAGAAATAAAATCCAGTTGAAGTGCAAGCAAAACAGTTTTTTTGAGGAGTCTGCTACTACCATTCCTCACTAAAAGTTGGTCAGCAAAAAAAGTGGCAAAGCGGCCGCAGTTCTGAGTCGACCACTTAAGGAGTTGTACAAAGAGTTCAGCTCCAGTGGCCAACAAATCAGCTTTTCAAAGTTTGCCAAGTGTCGTCCAGCCAACATCCGACTTGTAGCACAGTCAAAACTGAGGCAGTGTCTCTGTGAATACTGCACAAATTCAAAGCTGAAACTGGAAACCCTCAATTCTGTCTTAACTGTACATGACAAACATTGCTGGATCCGGCATGAGCGGCATGCTGTTGCACTCATTTCGTGCGATCCAAGGAAGAAAGCAGGCTGCTATGGTGAATGTGATGATTGTGGCTTGCACCAGTTTGATTCTCATATCATCCCACTCCTTGGTCATGCTGGAGAACTCACCTGGCATTGCTGGGAATCCAGAACTGTACTCTCCAATGGTAAGTGCGTTTCTCGCAAAGTTCTTGCTACCAAGAAAGGAAACATCCAGCAACTTGTTAGCGAACTTCGCAAAGAATTGAAGTTCTTGGCTCAGCATCTTTTCCGAGCTGACTGGCAGCTTTAGATGTTTGCTGAAATGAAGAAGACCACACCTTTTCCATCTGTGTGGTGTGTGTGTGTGTGTGTGTGTGTGTGTGTGTGTGTGTGCTGATGGATTTTGCTTAGAGCTTTGCTTGCGTCTACCAAGAAGAGATTCAAGCTGCACACTGGCACCATGATCAAGAGACTATACATCCAGCGGTCACATACTACAGATGCCCAGTGTGCAGTGACACCACCACTGAATCCCTGGTGTTCCTGTCACCTGACAGGAAGGATGACCACCATGCTGTGCAAGCTTTCTAAAGTGGAAAATGGCATTTTCTAACTTATTTAGCTTACTATGCTCTCTCTCCCTCTCTCTCTCTCTCTCTTGTAAAAGTGACATGACGAAGCTGGCTTTTACAGGTGTGTTCTATGTAGATTGTTTTGACTTCACCGTCTGAATAATTTCAGTGAGCATTTTTTTCTTTAACACTATTTATACACTTCAAGTGCCGACTGCCACCCTACTGGATCTGGAGCTCCCGTCAACACAAAGCCAGGAGACTTCCTTTTCGTTGCTGTTCCTAAGGACAAGACAGCGGTCCAGTGTGTTGCACAAGTAGATATGACCAGCTGCTTTTTTTAAATTTATTTATTTTGTTAAAAATGTGACTGACCCAAAGTTTCAAAAGTAGTGAAGGTTTTTTGTGGTTTTTGTTTTGGATTCAGTTTTAGTGCAAGTACAGCACATTATGATAAGAAAGGTCTTTTTATTGTTTGTGTTACAGATCAGGAAGAAAACAGCTGAAGGAGACTGGGGGGGGGGGGGGGGGGGGGGGGGGGGGTTACCTGAAGGACGTAGGGCAGGGGAAGTGGAAATGGCCCGACCAGTTCACGGAATTCTTCATTCCCCTGACTGACATAAAAACAACATTTCATGGGGAAGGACTACACAATGTCCCTGGAACACAGGGCTGTGGTGTATCAATTTGATTTGTAGCACATCTTTTGAGTTAGCGCAGTGTATCTTCCCCTTCATCGTGAATGACACACACACTGTCAGGTGTGCAAGAGCGAACCATGTTGTGCTGATGATATATACTCTTACATGATGAATCCATTTCAGTATTGTATTCAGTGGAAGGCATTGTTTCAAGCTTAATCTCGTATATTCTTTTTATTTGTGTTTTACTTGTTACCTTTTCATGAGAGTTTGTGTGTGTGTGTGTGTGGGGGGGGGGGGGGGGGGGGGGGGAATTTCATGTCACAACCATAACATTTTACTTCTATTAAGTGTTGAAATGTAATAACTACCATTGTTGTACAAAAAGATGTGCTTTGTTTCATGAAAATGATTGTGTGGTTAAAGTTTATTCAAATTTGGGGTCCTTGCTGTGGTCAGTTGAATAAAAGATAAACTTTAAGCCAGCGGATACAAAACTATCTTATAGTGTCATTTCAAATGAGCGAAAACTGTATTTTATCAATGATCTTCATACTTTTTTTTGTTGGGGTTGTTTTATTTATGTATAAAAATACATTTCATAGTGTTTTTTGTTTGATATTCTATCTTAAAATACTTTCTTGTACTACTTTTAGATTCCATGTCACAACCGTCACAGGGCTAAAATAGAATTTTTATTCATCAAATACAAGAAAACGAATTGATTAATTATAACTTTTTCAACAGAATATGGTGTCATCTGCAAAGATTCGGACCTCGCTCTGAACCTGACGTGGCAGGTCGTTGATGTAAATGACGAAGAGTATGGGGCCTAGCACGCTGCCTTGGGGGATTCCACTTGTGACTCGTGCCTCTTCTGATTTGCTTCCATTGACAAACACCTGCTGTGTGCGGCCACTGAGAAATGCTTCTGTCCATTGCAGCACTTTTCCCTCGATGCCATGAGCCTTCATTTTGAGTATCAGTCTGCGGTGTGGAACAGAATCAAATGCCTTGCGGAAGTCCATGTATATTGCGTCAATGGAACCATCTCTGTCTAGGGTTTCCATCCAGCAATCCAGTGTGTCTAGAAGTTGTGTTACGCATGAGCGTCCTGGGGTGAAGCCATGTTGTTCTTTGCATATGAGGTTGTTTGTTTGCATGTGTTCCATTATTTTGTTCCTGATGAGTGTCTCCATGGCATTGCAGAGTTTGCTTGTCAAGCTAACAGGTCAGTAGTTATCTGCTGAAGTTCGGCTCCCTTTCTTGAAGATTGGCGGAACTTTGGCTTTTTTCCATTTGCTTGGGAGGTGTCCTTCATTCAGCGGTTTCTTGAGATGATGCTGATAGGTAGTGCTAAGGTATCTGCTGTTTCTGCCAGTAGGATGGTAGGGATACCATCTGGTCCAGCTGCTCTTCCGACTTTAAGCTTAGTGAGAAGCTTTTTGACATCTTCTCGAATTTTGATGTCTGCCAAGGTGCTGCTAAACTCATATTTGGGGGCTTCTGGCAGTTCCCCTCTGGTTCCTCTGTGAAAACACTTTGGAAGAAGTCGTTGAGTACCTGGGCCTTTTCGTCATCAGTTTTGGTCTTGGTGCTATCTTCTCTTTTGAGGTCAGATATTCCTGTCCTTGTGCCGGTTTTTGCTTTCAAGTAAGACCAAAATGATTTGGGGTTTTTCTTGGCCTGTTCAGCAACTGTCTTCTCTAGCCGAATTTTTGCCTTTCGGCATTCTCTTGCTGCTTTGTTTCTCGCCTTTCCATTTTCTGATAGTCTTGGTCATCCCTGTGAGTGCATTCCTGTGTAGTCTGCCCTGTTGTAGTTTTAGCATTGCTTGTGGTGCCTGGTTGATATCCACCGTCTGCAAGCTTACATTTTATGCTTTTCTCACACAGAGGCGAGTGTTCCTCCATCCAACCACTTTTTCCTGTTTCCTGATGCAGCTTTTTATTTAGGCGCATATCATCTCGTGGCCTCGTCAGTCTCTGCCATGAAGCATTTATGCCATTGATTTAGAATTTAACCCAACATTAACAGTGCTATGACCTACTTGTTGCGCCATGTTGCACGTTTTGCCGGTACACACACACTTGCTTAGGCCGATCAGGCCAAGATGTTGTCAAATTCAATAGTGTACGTCTTGCCGGAGATCGTGTGTGTGCCGTGATTCCACACGTCCTACTTTCAATGCATGCGCTTTCCATTGGTGAATACCGACTTCTCTCTTTACCAATCGCAAGAAAGTTTATCCAATGTCTGCGAATCGTGTCATAACAGGCGGATTTTGAGCAGTCTAGTGTAAACATATTTTGCTATTTTCGTTTAAAACTCGAAATTTGAAAGAAACAACCAAACGTTCTTTAAGTGCAGCATTATCCCCCTTCCCCTTCACAAATGATATTACGTCTTCTGATTTGAGGAGAGAATTGTCGGAGGAGGTGTGTGTGTGTGTGTGTGTGTGTGTGTGTGTGTGTGCGTGCGTGCGTGCGTGCGTGCGTGCGTGCGTGCGTGCGTGCGTGCGTGCGTGTGTGTGTGTGTGTGTGTGTGTGTGTGTGTGTGTGTGTTGCGTTTAAGCCTACAGTGTCAATATTGCTTTGCAAGGCTTCCCCCCCCCCCCCCCCCCCCCCAGCTGAAGGCAGAGCGTTCCATTTCCAATTGACTTTCTGATGCAACATTTCTTGAAGTTTCAAAGGTCTTGGATTTGATGATGCGCTGCATGGTCATGCTGCGAATATCATAACAGTTTTGTTAGCCACGGATGTAATGTCATCACCCGCTGGCGTCTGTTTATTTGTCGATTAACAGGATTAGGTGAGGCAAAGATGCTGAACACTTGCATTTTAAAGTTTTATGAAAAGATGGAACCCCAACAATGAACCAACTAAATTACCGTTTTTACATACATTTTTAACTTGGTTCACAAAAACTGAAAGGCCTTATAAACACACACAAGCGAGCAAGCAAGCAAGCGAGCGAGCACACACACCACACACACACACACACACACACACACACACACACACACACACACACACACACACACATACACACACGCAACACACACACACAGAAGGTAAGGTAAGGTAAGGTAAGGAAATGTTGCTTACAGCCCAGCCGACCGCAAAGGGACATATCAGAGCTGTAACAGCTTTGGAGAGAGAGAGAGAGAGAGAGAGAGAGAGAGAGAGAGAGAGAGAGAGAGAGAGAGAGAGAGAGAGAGAGAGAGAGAGAGAGAGAGAGAGAGAGAGAGAGAAGAAGAGAGAGGAGAGAGAGAGAGAGAGAGAGAGAGGAGAGAGAGAGAGAGAGAAGAGAGAGAGAGAGAGAGAGAGAGAGAGAGAGAGAGAGAGAGAGAGAGAGAGAGAGAGAGAGAGAGAGAGAGAGAGATTGTTAGGCCTGCAGATATGGCACGATAAACCCCAAAATATAAATAACGAACAAGTAGCATAACTCTTTCTCCCCTTATAAAAATCAGTTAAACGCCCATAACTCCAAACGACTGCTGCTTACGACACCAAAATCGCCCAGCAGAAACGCCATCACTTGGTTTCCTTGATTTCTCTTGTCCAACTCTAACATACTTTGACGTATCCTGCAAGAAATTCCTTATTCATCTGGGCAAATCACCACAGATGCCATATGCAGCCAGTCTCACCAGTAGCCTTTCATGTGCTACAGTGTCAAATGCCTTCTTGAAATCCAGATATGTAGTGTCTGTATGATGACCCTGATCAAGTAATGAGGTTATGTCCAGCACAGCATCTAATATGCGAGTCACACAAGATTTTCTTTTTAAAATGCATTCCATATAGACCATTCACGTACAAATTATTTTCAGTTAAGTGATACGCAATAGCGTCTCTAACTAGGCCTACAGTTTCTAAAACTTAACACAAAATACACGACAGACTCACAGATCTCTAGTTTCCTGGGTTTGATTTTGAGTTTTCTTTCTTTTTCTTTCTTTCTTTCCTTTCTTTTTTCCTTTCTTTTCTTTTTTGTTTGAGCAATACAGTCATTTCAGCTGTCTTCCAGTCCTGAGTTAAAAACTCCAGTGACTCATTAAACAAGAAACATGAAGGGATGGATAATTCTTCATTTACCCTTTTCAGTACCTTCGGTGGAACTAGATCAGGACCTTGAGACTTATTTGAGGTTGGCTCAGTTCTTTTTTTAACAGCCATAGGTATTACTCTCCCTTCAGAAGTAATTCCGTTGGCGTGTGAACATTTCATCAAGTGTGGGTTCATTTGTCAGCTCTTCTGTGGAAAAAAATAATTTATTTGAGAAAATTTCATTTACAGTTTCAGCTTTTTCTAAATCTTTAACAGTATTGTGTCATTTTCAAGATACATTTATTAACTTTCATTCTACCTTGAACATGCTCCCAAAATAGTTTGGAATTATCCTTATAGCTTCTATAGCATTTTGCCTTCTATATTCTTTTCTTTCATTAACATAGTGCTCTCTCTCTCTCTCTCTCTCTCTCTCTCTCTCTCTCTCTTATGTTTCAAATAAGCTGACCAGGTTTAGCGTGCGCATATCTCATGAATACCTTATACATCTTTTTTAAAATCTAAAGGCTTTCTTGTTAATCCACACTGGTGTTTGTCTCATTTTGCCACCATTTCTATCTTTGGCATGCGTTCGTCCATACCTTTTAGTTATATAGGCTTACCTTTCGCATGATCCCAAACTTTCCCTCCGTCCATCTCATTTACAGCCACTAAGCCACGTTACCTTACAATCCTTACTTTACTTGAAGTTGGAGTATGGCTGTCTTAATGGCGGATATAAAACGATCATACACGCAAAACTCCACTCCCTTTGTTGGGTAGATGGGATGAATCCTTGCCTGACCATACAGGTAGTGTCCACAGGAGTATCAGCCTGCGTACGCAGAAAGAAAGAAAGAAAAAGAGTACTTATCTTTGAATAGGTTGTAAAAGTACCGTACCTCAAGTTAATCTTTTTTTTTTGTTGTTTTCTTTTTTTGGTCATGTAATATGAAGTTAGAATGTTAATTACGTCATGCTCACTCTTATCAACTGGATCTATACGGACATCATTGAACGATTTCCAGTCATCAAGGGCAGGATTTTGATTTGATCTCAGGCTTTAGAAAAAAATCTTTTTGTATTAGAAAAGAAAAAATGTATATGTTGCGAAATTCTGTTACAGGCACATACTCGAGTGAAACCGTAATTCTTGTGCATTTTGAAATACTTATTTGAAGTTGACAATAATACACATAATAAACTGAACAAAATACATAATAAACAGTGCGCACGCGTGCACACACACACACAACACACACACACACACACACACACACACACACACACACACACGTGTATAAGTACTATATGTATATAACGTGTAAAATTTAAAACGGCAGATAACAACAGTTACTACTCCCTTAATGCTAAGAGGACAGTTCTTTTGGTGTCGAAACACGTTTCATAAAATGTATAAAGCAACAAGAATTATAACAACAACGACGACAACAATAACTGCAGCAGCTGCAGCAGCAGCAACAACAACAACAGCGGCAACTGTACCACAAAACCGCATGTGTATGGTGCACATGTATGTGCATGGTACACTCCTAGACCTAGGAGTTGGGTCGGATTTTTCCAAGTTTCCAGATCAGCCTCCGTGGACCCTTTTCACACCAGAGATTCGTTTTGATCTTGCAACCTTTCGTAAAGAGTCTACCAGCTCTCTGGCATACAAGGCCTTGTATGCTGACCTCTGTTCAAAATTCCCATCTTACCAGAAAATTTTCACTGATGGTTCCAGGTCTGAAGATGGAGTAGCCTGTGCAGCCTATTGCCCTGGTGCTCCTTCTCAGATACTGTTAGAACATATACCTCCAGATGCTTCTGTCTATTCTGCTGAACTTACTGCTCTGGTTCTGGCATTGAAGATAATTTCACAATCTACGAAGAGGGACTTTCTGGTTCTGTTGGATTCGCTGTCAGCTTTGGAGGCCATAGCTGGCCGCAACTTCAGCATCCAGAACTTTTGCATTTCTTTGAACGTTTTAGCAAGTTGAAAGCGGATGGTTACAACATTATTCTGGCTTGGGTTCCTGGTCATGTTGGCATCGGCGGGAACGAAATGGTTGATCGTTTAGCCAAGAATGCCACAAGAGAGAAACTGTCCAACATTTATATCACCTGCTCAGATGTGAAACCCAAAATTAACGATTATGTGAGAGACCTCTGGCAGGAGGATTGGAACACACAGACGAATAACAAACTCTTTCAGATCCGTCCCATCTACATCTGGTGGTCGTAAAAGAGGAACGGTTCTGTGCCGGCTGCACACCGGCCATTCGTATTTTACTCATTCCTACCTTTTAAAGAGTGAAGAAGCTCCGTGGTGCATTCCATGTCATGTGCCACTCACAATGAAACATATTCTTTTGGAGTGTTGGGACTTGCACGATGTGAGACACAAACATTTTACAGCGGAGTCCATGAAGATCCTGTTCAGGGATGTCCCGCCTGACGTGATCCTTGGTTTTTTGAGAGAGATTAACATTTTTCATCTGATTTAAGATTTTACGGAAGAAAGATTTTTAACGAAGTTTCTGGTGCGTTTTTAGAAGATGTTATTGAAAGAGATGCGTGAAAGTTTTTTTGTTTGTTTGGGTTTTTTAAAAAATGACTGGTGAGTTGATTTTAACGTGGTGACAGCCCTGATGTGGCCCTTTGCGGTCGGCTGGGCTATAAGCAACATTATCTTATCTTATCTTGTCCAGTACTTCGGTCCCTTTGTGGACCTAGCAATGGGCAAGACAGCTGCATATGGCATCTGTGGTGATATACCCAGACAAGTAAGAAATTTCTTGCAGGATACGTCAAAGCATGTTAGAGTTGGACAAGAGAAATCAAGTAAACCAAGTGAGGGCGTTTCTGCTGGGCGATTTGGTGTCGTTAACAGCAGTCGTATGGAGTTATGGGCGTGTAAGGGGAGAAAGAGTTATGCTACTTGTTCGTTATTTGCCATTTTGGAGTTTCTCGTGCATTACCTGTAACAACTCTCTCTCTCTCTCTCTCCTCTCCAACGCGGTAACAGCCCTGATATGGCCCTTTGCTTGTGTGTGTGTGTATGTGTGGTGTGTGTGTGTGTGTGTGTGTGTGTGTGTGTGTTCGTGCGCGCTTGCGCTCTTGCTTGTGTGTGTGTGTGTGTGTGTGTGTGTGTGTGTGTGTGTGTGTGTGTGTGTTGATGAGGCTTTTCAGTTTGTTGTGAACCAAGTTAAATATGTATGTAAAAACGGTAAATTAGTTGGTTCGTTGTTGGGGTACATTCCATCTTCTAATAAAATTTTAAAATGCAGGTGTTCAGCATCTTTTTTTCGCCTAATCCCGCAGACAAATAAACAGACGCCGGCGGGTGAAGACATTGCATCCGTGGCTTACAAAACTGCTACGATATTCACAGCATGACCATGTAGCGCATCATCAAATCCAAGTCCTTTGAAACTTCAGGAAATGTTGCGTCAGGAAGTCAATCAGAAATGAAACTTTCTGCCTTTGGCTGTGAGGAGAAAAAAGCCTTGCAAACCAATATTGACATTGTAGGCTGAAACCAGAGACGTAGAGGAATTTCCTTCACGTCCCTGTTTAAACGCAACACACACACAACACACACACACACGCACACCCTTCTCCGACAATTCTCTCTACAAATCAGATGTAATCATTTGTGAAGGGGAAGGGGGGATAATGCTGCATGATAAAGGGGGGATAAAGAACGTTTGGTTGTTTCTATCAAATTTCGAGTTTTGAACGAAAATAGCAAAATATATTACCAATATATTTACACTAGACAGCTCAAATCCGCCTGTATTGTTCACCTCTTATTATGACATGATTCGCATACTTTGGATAAACTTTCTTGCGATTGGTAAAGAGAGAAGTCGGTATTCACCAATGGAAAGCGCATGCATTGAAAGTAGGACGTTTGGAATCACGGCACACACACGATCTCCGGCAAGACGTACTGTGGGCCTATTAAATTTGACATCTTGGCGTGATCGACCTAAGCAAGTGTGTGTGTACCGGCAAAACGTGCAACGTGGCGCAACAAGTAGGTCATAGTACTGTTAATGTTGGGTTAAATTCTAAATCAGTGGCGTAAACCTCCTTTGTAAATTACAGTCCATTTTCACAGGGTGATACTAGCCTTGGTCAGAGGCAATTTTAGAGCAATTCCAAGGTCGTTTAAGAATGGCTCTTTTAAAATCAGATCATTTCATTGCATCGTTGGAGGTTATTATCCAGATGCAGAATCGTTGGAGGGGGGGGGGGGGGGGGGAAGAAAATGTTGTGGGTGACAGGGTACAACGCTGGTGACCTTCTCGTTTTTGAGTGAAACCAGTATTTTAGGAAGAAGAAGAACGCCACTCAGGATCAGATTCAGGATAATAATGTTCGTTGCCACTCAACTACACAAAAAAATCAAATTGTTGATTGTGGACACTCAAAGGAAGAAGAAGAAGAAGAAGAAGAAGAACTCGCAAGAATAATCCATTCACACGCTCACCAGACAGTGCTCACAGGACAAACGTTTACACGACAGCATGCACTATGCTGACAGTATTAACCATATAAGAAAAGACCGTAACCATCCATACAGCACACACACACACACACACACGATGTTTAAACCGGAGATTTGAAGACTTAGGACAGGTGTTCCAGCTCAAGGAAAATAGATAGGACTTAAGGGACGGATCAAGTGAGGGGTGGGGGGGGGTGGGGAACTAAACTTTGGTCACACCAGGATCAGATACGGCAGATGAAACTTTCACCACCACCACGAGGAAGCAGGAAACTTGGAGCAGATTTAAGGATGGGGAGGGGTGGGGTCAAGGTGCAGATTTTGTTAAAGCAGAAGAGATAGGGGGAACATGCAGATTTTGTGAAAGGGAGAAGGGGAGGGGCAGGGGACTTCCACTGTTGCAAGCAGCGTGCATTTGTGGCCGCCCACCCCAGGCAGATACGGTCTTTTCTTATACTAGTTAATACTGTCAGCATAGTGCATGCTGTCAGGTGAGTGTTTGTCCTGTGAGCATTGTGTGGTCATGTCAATGGATTATTCTTGCGAGCAGTTGAGTTTCGATCTGTGCACTATGCAGAACTTTGTGAATCCTTTTCATTTTGTGATAGACCAAAATGGTAGGGGTGGAAGGGATGGGAAGTAGGAAGATTAATGGTGTAGAACAGTAATCCTGCTTGCAGCTCCAGGTATGATGAGCTGAAGTGATAGGGGTATGGGAAGGGACTTAATGGAGTGGTGAAAGTGTAGAGGATTTCGGAAAAGGGATGAAAATGGTAGATCATACACAGGCTAGCAACATACAGGCAGACCCCAGTCAGTAAGCTATTATACTCTATTTACTCTGTACTAAAAGACAAGGAGGAGACAGCACCCATCTAAATTAAACCAGCAAAGAGAGAGTGAGAAGGGATTGGATTTCAGTTGTTTTTCTCCCCTATTTTCTAAAGAAGGTAAAAGAGACATCTCCACATTGTAGTGTTTTTGTTGTGGGGGTGGGGTGGGGGTGAGTGGAAGGGAACGGTAGGGGCTGAGGGGCCAGAATGCAATTAACAATCATTTCTGTGTTCTTGCTTTCTGTATGCATGAGAAGTGTTTTTTTTTTCTTGCTTTCTATTTGAGAGAGAGAGAAGGTGCGATTACGCAGAAAGGGACATGGAGGCGTTGAGTGTTTAACCATGTACGGCTCAAAACAAATTTAATATTTATTTAGATCTTGTTTCTTCTTATCATGCAAACTTAACATAATGAACACAATTTGTTGTTATTTTTCGAAGTCCATACTAAGTGTAGATTATTGAATTAGTGTTTATTCTGCACCAATTTAAAAAAAAAGATTATTGTAAAGTAGAACACACACACACACACACACACACACACACACACACACACACACACACACACATACACACACACACTCTCTCACAACACACACACACACACACACACACACCACACACACACACACACACACACACCACACACACAGGTCACTCATAGTCACTCACACACACAAGAGTTACACATAGCAGTTACACACATGCATGCAAACAAATGAATACACATGCAATACGTTCATGCATGCACACTCGCTCACATATATGCATGCGCAAGTACACACACACACACACACACACACACACACACACACACACACACACACCAACACACACCACGAGTAGCACAAACACACTCACATGTTTTAAATTTCACGTTTAAGTAAATTTAATCTTTTGACCCCAGTCAGGGCATGGAGGATGAGTTCAATAACACTCAAGAACATAATACAAATTTAAAAAGAAAAGGAAAGGCTCATATATTTACATATTACTGAGGTAAAATTACTAAAAATGTGCAGCTGCCAAAAAAACTATAACAGGATAACAAGAATGTGAATTTGAAAAACAGTAAACCAGAAATGATGTCATTTTACTGAAATGGATTTTAACTTTGCTAATTTGGGGTGATGATTTTTACCAGCTGACAAGAAACTGCAAAGATTGAATATTGATTTGGGGGTGGACATACATCTTGCATTCATATTTCTTTCGAAGATCTGAGTATTTCAAAAAATCCAGGATAAAATGGAATTCATCTCCCAAATCACTTAAGTCACAGTTTCAACAAATGGCAACCACATCAAAAACAAATTAATGGGAGAATGAATTATGTATCTGGCAACTGCATGATTAGTACTGTTCTTGGCCTCAATATTTCTTAAAATTTCTGTATAAATTAAAAGACAGTGCTTTGTACTACCACAGTTTCCCACTGGCATGTACAGTTGTCTTGAAAAGCTAATGTCACATTTTTACAACATGCAGTTTAAGGAGAAAAAAAGTTGTGACACCCATATACTGTCAAAATCAGTATTAATTTAAACATTATGGATGCAATTGATCTATGGTGAATGATGCATGTTGTTAACATGTAGATTATAAAGAACAGAAATATAATTTAGAAGAATATTTGGAATCAACTGCGATCAGTGAACACAACTGCATGTCCTGCGCGGACTATTACAGAAACAGGAAATAAAACCAGGTTCCCCATACAGCATAGCAGTTATTGTGCTTCTGTACCATTTAAAACAAACATTTCAAGTAAATAGGTATAGGTTTCTGGATTCCGGATTCTCAAAGCAAGTCTTTGATTCTGAGTCTAAATACTTTTATAATAAACATTTCAAGAACTTTGTAAACCTTCAATGGTGCTCAAACTTTTGTTACTCTAGATTTCACATCCATTTAGTAAAACATGAAGTACTATTATATAACTTTAAAACAGGAAGTACTGTTCTATCATTCTACACAGGAAATACTGTTCTATAACTCAGGTACTCTTTTAAAACTCTCAAACAGGAAGTACTGTTCTATAACTCTGAGAGCAGGTACCTAAAAAAAAACACTAATAGTTTCAAACATTTTGTTCTCACAGGTAAAAATGTCATGTGTATTGTTTCTGCAATGGAATACCATTACTCTAGTTTTACTATCATCTACTTCAAACAAATATAATCTACAATCATGTAGTGCATTCAGAGCGCTCTGTAAGCCAGGTTTTGTGTTTGCTAATTGAATAGGTCATCAGCTTACAACAAACTTCATCAGGTTGACATAGCTTCTTACATTCATATCATTCCTATTTACTTCCAGGTCTAAGCACAACCAAATATCAGCCAAACACGCCTGTAAATCATTAATAAATCATGGAAACAGAAGGTGAGACAAATTCTCTCTTGTCACACTCCTCAACTTCGAAGTATTCTGATTTACTACCACGAAGGTGAGACAGATTGTCTCCCTGTCGCACTCCTCGACTTCAAAGCATTCTGATTTACAACCATCAACAAACACAAGTGATTTTATATTGTTGTATGCAACTTTAAAAACACTGAGTATTTTACCATATACCCTTTCTTTTAAACGTTTGTACCACAAAAGCTGTCAGCA